>VDFB02281492.1:485524006-485984972 GCA_007258455.2 Sequoia sempervirens
TTGCACCAAAGAAAAGACGCTGTGTCGCACAAATAAGTTCAACAAACCCTCATGCATTCTTTGATGGGGAAAGAAGCATAATCTACTAGAAGTGGGATCTTTGAGTCGAGCCCCATAAATATATAGGCAATGGGCATCACAGTATTAGGACTGAAACCTAAAATTTGGCAAAGTGAGTAGAAGGTTTCCAAGAAATGATCAACAAAACAATTTAACCGGAAAGGTTCCTGATCAGTCGGGCTGACATGAATCATGGAACTGCCCACCCTGACTAGATGAGGAGGAAGCAATTTTGATCTGAAAAAAGGTTGAATCTTGGCATACTCTTGTTTCATCTCCTCGAATTCAATTTGGACCAAGAATGAGCCATTTTCACTCAAATCAAAAACCTTCCAAATTACATCTGCATTTACATTTAGTAAAACCTCACCATCATTATCCCTTATAACCCTTGTGACAGGATCATATCTTGCAGCCATTTCCAGGAGGAGGTCAACATCAAGGAACACATTCGGTACTACAAGCTTTCCCATATCATACCTCCAACCATTTGAAAAAGGATGAGGTGCATTTCGCTGGCCATACCATCTTCTAAATAGTTCTAAACCCATCATTGGTACCCTAGCATCTACAATGTTGTAGGTTATATATCTCAACCCTTCACCTAAGGCTGTCCCTCTCATCAAAACCAAACACCTGTTCTTGTCATTTGTTGACAGGGGAAATTGGTCAAGGAAATCATCATACAAATTCCTCTGCATGTAGTCAATATGGCGAGAATGTTGTTTTGTTGGTGCCATTTTAAACAACTAGGGCTTCTCGAAAAATCAAATTGTGAATAGACTAGTGCTACTCAAAATGAAAACACAGTAGAATTTGCAATTTCCCACAATTCAAGAGAAATAGTAACCCTAAAATCTTAATTCAGAAAAATCCTGATCAACACAGCAAAGCTTTTCGGAAGAAACACATTCGGATAGAACAGTGATGAAGAAAATAACTCACAAAAATTTGCGTTCTGCAGAAAATCAAACTCTTGCCGAAAATGCTTTTGAAAGCTCTATCTCTAGCTCTGGACTGCTTTGAAGATGCTTGAATGCCTTAGTGGTGAAAGTAGTCTGTAATTAAACACTTGAACTTTATGAACATTTCCCATAGATGTCTCATCC
This sequence comes from Sequoia sempervirens, assembly GCA_007258455.2. NCBI lineage: Eukaryota > Viridiplantae > Streptophyta > Pinopsida > Cupressales > Cupressaceae > Sequoia > Sequoia sempervirens. The sequence continues at coordinate 485,525,176 of VDFB02281492.1, forward strand.
ACCATTAAAGCCTACTTGAATACAGTGCCAACGCCTTCAATTATATTTGACGCATATTTAAATCTTCACCGTCAATCTCTTGTTTCAGTCAGATCATCGAACAGTCCTCCTTAAAAATGCTGACAACGCCTTCCACATCATCCCCAGGGCCCACCATTATATGCAGCGCCAGGAAGAGACACGTGGCCCTCACCCACAATATCGCGATTGCTCAAGTTGGGATTGCGCGATAGCGGGCAACCGTTGATCTCTTCATTGGTGACCACGATCAAGTAAAACAAGGGACAGTCTTAAGGCCTATTCACTGAGCAACTTTTTCATCAATATTAAAACATCGCCATTGATTATAAACACGTGCACTGCTCAGGCGATTTAGTAACCCACTTGATAACACACTAAAGTCTGATGCATTTATTAAATCATTTTATTTGCTTTTCGGACATCAACAACCTGGGACACGTGGCGATCGCCCGAGATATCGCGATGGCTCAAGTTGGGATCACGATATGGCGGGGAGCGGTCAGGATGTATCTGCGTGGAGATCAACAGCCATCAAATAACCCCTGCAAAACATTAAACATTACTTAGGAGGAAAAACGACGATCGATGACATAAGGTTGTTTCCTTTTTTAAAAACCAGACTTTGGTAAATAAAAGGAGGCCAACAATTAAATATTTATCATTTTATTAAAAGGGGCCAGGCCTTAGACGAGTTAATGAGACATAGGTTGTTTTCTTTTTTAAAAACCTTCTCCAAAAAGTAACGATAGAACAGACCCATACTAAAGATAGAAAACCAAGGGTTTATGAAAGCAAAGTAATAACTCCAGCCCTAGGCACCACTCGGATAAACACGACCAGCCAATAATAAAAGAAATCCCAGATGTAAATTTGAGGCTCCATCACAATTCACTGCCTTGTCTATGTTATTGCTTACTATTATGCTTTGGTAGATTTTTTCCAAGCATCCATAGCTTGTTCAAAAGCACCTGTTTGAGGTTTTTACTTTTTAGCCATAGCATGAAGGCGTTGAAGCTACATTTTGATAAAATGCTTTGGTAGACATGTATGAAAAATGTGGTAGAAATAGAAAGAGAGTGAACTATTTGAAAAAAATTCAAAAAATGTGGTCTCATGGTGATGGGCATGCATAGATGCCTTGGCAAACAGGTTTTATATGGATTGTCATGGCATTCCATCTATGAGACCACATTTCTTCGAGCATTTTGAAATGGAGTTCGTGCCTTGTCTATGCATGCTTACTATTATGCTTTGATAGATTTTTTCCAAGCATCCATAGCTTGTTTAAAAGCACTGTTTTAGACTTTTTAGCCATAAGCATTAGAATAATGAATTGTTTGATATTCTTTTACGTGACATGTAGCGAAAATGCGATAGCATAGACAAAAGGCCCGATGAAATTTGCTTGAAAAAATGTCTCAAAGAAATGTAGTCTCATGGTGATGGAATGCCATGACAAATTCCATGACAAAGCAAATTGCTATGGATTGTCAAAAGCGTTCCATCAACTGTGAACTGCATTTCTTGGCATTTTAAACTTTCAGTCAACTGCCTTGATATAATTATTCTTACTATTATGCTTTGGTAGATTTTTCCAAGCATCCGTAAGCTGTTAAGCACCCTATTTGAGGTTTTTACTTTTTAGCCATAGCGATTCAGAAAAATGTGGTAGCATAGAAAGGTAGTGAACTATTTGAAAAAATGCTTCAAAAAAATGTGGTCTCATGGTGATGGAATACCATAACGAATGCCATGACAAGCAAATTGCTATGGATTGTCATGGCATTCCATCACCATTAGACCACATTTCTTTGAGGCATTTTTTGAAACAGTTCACTGCAATGTCTTTGCTATTGCTTACTATTATGCTTTGATATATTTTTTCCAAGATCCATAGCTTGTTTGAAAGCACCTATTTTAGTCTTTTAGCCATAGTAGCAAGGCAGTGAACTGTTTGATAAAATGCTTTGGTAGACATGTATGAAAAATGTGGTAGCATAGACAACTGTCACCATATGATATTTATGTAGTTGTAGTATGTTTTGTGCAATGTAATCAGTGATATGAATATAACCAACAAATATCTATTTTCTATAATTCATGGATTGAACTATGTATTTTATATGCTCTCAATGTCTGTACGCTATGGAAATGCCATTAATTTTTAAAAGTGGTATGCTATGTGTGATACTATCAACGTATAATTATATCACGATTATACTTTCTTTTACATAATCAACGTATTCCAAACTTTTCATAGAATTTTAGACACATGAAGGCAACAAAGGCAAGACTAGAAAGGCTTTGAGCAACACAAACTTGGCTGCGGTAGTTTATATGAAATTGTACAAATTATAATAAATTATAAATTGAAAACAATTTTGGTTTTATCACACCATAGAAGCAAAATTCATGATCTTCTGCAAAAATGTAGGGCTCTGAATTCAACAGAGTTCCCACAGAAGAGGACCTGAAGATTGCCTTCCAGCAAGGCTATGGAGTCATGGCTAAACGCCTAAGAGTCTTGACTAGGCAAACACAATCTTCCATTGCATCCGACACACAGGTAAATAAATTCAATAAAGTTTATTAAAAATTGAATACTTGTGCAATCTATTCAATATTAATTTCTACCATAAAGTAATTACATGCCTATTTGTTTTAAACACTCAAGCAATGATAATATATATTGCACATGACATTGGAATGCAGCCTGGTGAGGGTGGAGCAGAACGTGCAGATGAAGGTCATGGTGTGCATCCCGGTACTTTAGAGCATGTAGAGCGTGATCAACATGTTGAGCATGATCAGGCTAGAGAAGATCAGGAATATGATGTGGCCCCATCAGGTAAAGAGGACCACTCTAAAGTTCTTTTAAACATATTTAATTGCAATTGGTGTATTAATTAATGTAACCTTTCGTGTTTCAACTTTAGAGCATGTAGACCGTGATCAATGTGTTCAACATGATCAGGCTAGAGAAGATCAGGAACATGATGTGGCCCCATCGGTAAAGAGGACCACCCTCATGTTCTCTTAAACATATTTAATTTCAATTGGTGTATTAATTAATGTAACCTTTCGTGTTTCAACTGCAGATCAGGATTTAGAGGGTGTTCAACATGTTGAGCATGAGTCTATAACAAAAGTTCGGGAACATGATGTGGACCCATCAGTAAAGAGAATCACTCTAATGTTCTTTTAATTAATGAAATACTTGTAACAATAATAATAAAACATATCAGTCTAACATTTCTTTCTTATTGCAGTAGACCCCCCTTGCAGCGGCATCCACGTCATGAGCAGACGACTACGCGTACATTAAGATCACAGTAAAGGAGCAGAACAACTAAAGGGGGATAGATATTGATTTAGAAAATGATACTCCACTTCAGCTTTATGTAGCTTTCCAAAAGAAACAAAAAAGTAGTGATTGTAATCATATCATGACAACCATATTTTTGATAATATGTAAAAACTGAAAGAATGATTATTATATGTTAATGAATGAATGTGAATATGTTAATTAATGAATGTTATATGTTAATGAATGAATGTTATATGTTATTAATGGATGAATGAATGAATGTTATATGTTATTAATGGATGAATTAATGATTAATGTTATATGATTGGGTATGGGGAATTGAGAGTGATGTGAGGGGGGGTGGGGTGAGCCAAATGAGCTTCCACCGTCATGTGGTTGGCCTTGTTAAGTAGAGAATATTAAACTATACTCAAAACAAAGAGAAGCTCAATAAGGTAATGCACTTTTCAATATAAGAAATGCATCGTTTGAAGCATCAAACCAATATGCAGTCTGTATGTATGATCAGTCGTCAGTCTCCGCAATGGTACATTTCCATGAATATATAATTTATTTTTTAAAAAAAAAATTTGCTTCTTTGTCGCAATTTCAACGATAACCACCGACAAATCAACATAAAGGCTCGACGAAGTTTCTATAGCTGCGACGACGATTTCGTCGTAACTCCCTACACATTTCGTCGCCCTTCCGACGATATTTTGGCGTTGCTACCACACTACTCCCTGCCAATTTCGTCGCACTTTCAACGAACTTTTAGTGTTCTTCCGATGCTACTCCTTGCTAATTTCGTCACAAAGTTGACGAACTTTCCGCGCTGTTTCAACGCTGCTTCTTGCTAATTTCGTCGCACTTTCAATGAACTTTTGGTGCGCAGCCAACGCTACTACTTGCCTATTTCATCACAAATTCGACAAACTTTTGGTGTTCTTTCGACGCTACCACTTTAGTATTTCGTCGCAAATTCGACAAACTTTTGGTGTTCTTTCGACGCTACTACTTTAGTATTTCGTCGCAAATTCGACAAACTTTTGGTGTTCTTTCGACGCTACTACTTTAGTATTTCGTCGCACATTCGACGAACTTTTGGTGTTCTTTCGACGCTACTACTTTAGTATTTCGTCGCTATTTCGATGAACGTTCCATGTTGTTTCCACGCTACTGCTTGCCCATTTCGTCGAACCGATGACGAACTTCTGGTGTAATTTGTCGGTGGATAAACAAAGGTTTCGTCAATATTCTGACAAAATCCTGAGGTATTTCACGATGCTGCCGACCGACGATTCTTTGCCGTTATTTCAACGTTTAATTTGTCATCGGCCTTGCGACAAAAAAACAATGACGGAAAGATTTTTTCCATTGCGTCGCTCTTCTGACAGAGATTTGTCGAACGAGCAACGAACGCCTATCGGAAAATGGTGTCAAATCCAGTAGTGCTTCCATCCAACTGATAGACCCACGCGACTGAAAATAGCACCCACAGCTCGTGCTATTCCATCCAATCCCACATACCTAAAAGGCATAAGCATTAGTAAACTCATGCCAAACTATAACCAACTCAATAACAACAAATACAAGCTCCAAGTGCCAACCAATCGAAGAAGACAAAACTCAACAGAAACTCCCACTACTTGAGTAATTCCAAATCTAAAAGATCAAAGACATACCAAGTCTACCAATAACGACACATAGATAATGTAACCATGTAGTACCAAAAATATCCACAATGATATGCACAACCTGCAACAAACCATTACAAGATTCATTTCTCTCACCACAAGTTTTCACAGTTCTCCCAAGTTCTCCACACGCAATCAAAGGAAAAAGGATTAAGAACCTCCATGTCATCACCCATGAACATGAGTGAAAACAAATGACCACAAGCAAGTGATCACTATAGCTCCAACCAAACATCTAGGAAGTAAACCAAGACCAAAGAGAGAAAATCTGCACACCATATCCCTATAGAACATCCTCCTATATACACTTCTAACAACCAGCTGTGTCAAGAATGATCTCCTTCTAGTCCCAAAAGAAAATCCTTAACAACATCCAACCGTTCAATCACCAAGTCAAACCAACTTCTAATATCATGTAATCAAAATGGATGTAAGCCTCTCAAAGAAGATCAAGCTAGTTCATTCCCCATTTCAGGAAATTAGCCCATACATCATCTCCTACCAATTCTCATATGTAAAACACATAACACAAAAGCTCAAGGAGATAAACAAGTTGTACAACTTCGACTATGAATCCTCCAGAACCATTAAACAACAATTCAAGATCCATATCATGAAAGTGAACATAAAACACATCTGAAAAATATAATGGGCCAAATACCTCTTAGATAAACTGCTGAGCAGACCAAGAGTGGGAATAAGAATACTCCTTCAAGATATATAAGCCATCGTGACTAATCCAAGAGCAATCTCCTCATAGGTCTCTAATTGAACTCACGTCCAACCAAGGTGTAGGCTTCTCAGACTTTCTGCTAAAAACTTCATCAAGAGTAACAATCAACAACACTTATCTCATAAGATAAAAACAACCTCACCTTATTCTTCATGTATCCATGAGTACTAGCAACCGATCATCTCATGCTAAATTTCAACTGCATTACTACACTATCACGAAGTATCAAGAAAATAATCAAAGCACCAAATACACAAAGAATTTACCAGACCACTGTCAAAGCTCCATTCATCTGAATCAAGAACTTATCATGACACCATGATCTACATATCCCCTTAGGAGATACCATACTTCAAGTGACTTCACCATGGTCTCAAGTACAATGCACAATGAAAAACTCCAGTGCACAAACAAGAGTTTACCATGACATAAAGCAAACAGACTCAAAACCAACATCACCTGTCAAGTACCACCAACACCTCAACCAAAGACTCCAAGTGTCCTCCATGGATCCAAGATGTTGCACATCTTCAAATAATGTCCATGCAAAAGTGAAAGAACCCTTATGCAGAAACAGGATCTAAAAGCTCCCCCTTGAAACATCTGCAACACTAAAGAAGACCATTCACCACCATGTGATGAAACCATAATTACTGCTAAAGCTCCCATTGAAATGTGACATCCGAGCTCTCCAAGCATCATGTCCACCTACTTCAGGTTCCCATAACTGACAATTTAGGTACTCAACAATATCCATCCTCTCATCTCAAAACAATCACACCAATGCACAAGTGACCACAAACAAGGCCATCTAACAAGTCTGCACCAGCAATGAATCAACCTCCCAGATAAAGATAGTCCACATCCAAGTTATCTCACTACAACCAATGGGTAGCTAATCCACCAACCGCATAACTCGTAGATCACAAACATCGAACATGCAAACCCATCATCTCATTGGAAATTGCAACACTAAGATTTAAAAGAGAATAACCACATAGACAATCATGACTCAAACACCAAAACACGCCAAATTTGATTTTCCAATCATGTCCACAACAAGCACCATAATCAAGGAACTCACAAGTACCACCATAGGAATGTTGGTGACAAATTGCGTACCAACACTCCCATGCAAAGAAGAAATCACACCTCCTCAAACCATGCACAAAGCATGCATGCAGAACTGCAACTATCTCATCCAGCAACACCCCAAAAGCCAGTGTCTAGAAAATAGCTTAACAACAACTCCACATAACCACAAGTTTTGCTTAATCATGTAAAACATGTACATGCATCTGAGAAAGAGATAGGCTATTTCAGAAGCTTGCAAATCAACTAATGATTAACTCCATAGCCTTTATGTATTCAAGATTAATAGGAAAACAGTGCCTTCCAACACTAGGAAAACACCACCTAGCATAAGCACTCTCTTCCATAGCTGAGAAACAAACTAGGCTTCTCCATATCACCAAGGAGCCTCTCACACAGACTTCCAATATGAAAGCTTTACTGCTACACAACCACAGAGCAAGAAAATACACCTCATACACAAAGGTTATACCGTTGCCAACCAAGAGACACAGATCACAACAAAACAACATGATCAACTCCCTTTTACATCTCTACCATCCTTCAAGTTACGTGCTGTCTCCGAATATCACAAGACTTCCACTCACCAAAGGATCAATAAATCAGTCCATTCCTCCAGATTTCCTCCAACCTATCAAGCTAAGAAATCTTCACAGGAGAAATACCCAGAACCAAAAACCAAAAGATGGCTCTGATACCACTTCTTAGGGAAATTTAGGGCATCTCAAAGAAATCTCCAAGAACATTGGTGCCTTCAGTAACTTTAGTTTCAATTAGATTGCCTCAAAGACACGTACAACTATGTCCTAAAGTGGAAACAGATACAATTCATTTCCCACATTAATCCTTCTGAGATAAACACATGTAAATTCAACATCATGCAATAACAGATTCTAGAAGTAGAACCAACACAGATGAAAGATAAGACAAAAAACCATAACACAAATTTACGTGGGGAAAACCCTTTCGGGTAAAAAACTCCACACTCCAAAGATCGAGCCATTGTATTATTCAACAACTGAAGGTTACAATACAATTCAGGCTCATAGCCTTTTCAGAGATTACATCTTGTTCATTCTGGATACAATATGGTAACCAACTCTCCCTCTGTACATTTCCTGATCAACCTCTCAAACCAAACATTCTTCGTACTGTTACAATACCCTCACATAGTATACAGTACAAATCAACATGAGAGATAAACCATGGCATTCAATCCTTGATCAGGAGAGAATTCAATAGCATAACCCTGCCTCTCACTTCCTCTGTTTTGGCCTCATGGCCTCAGCCTTCCATCCAGCCACTCGGCCCTCACTCTATCGCTCACCTGTATCGAACAACTGTTCATCGAACTGAACATCATCTGCAATTCTAGAGTATATCCATGTCATCTTTGTCTATTGAATTTCCTCACAGAACAGCCACAACAGACTAACTTCCAATGGTTCCCATTCAACTTCTCTGATTGGTTGAAGTCACACCACGTAGGATAGTCTTTCAATCCGTCAATAATGTTCACCCTGTGTTGCATGTCGGTGAGACACTAACCGTGTCTCCCCGATGCCACAAAGCCCAACCATTGATATCGCCAAGAGTCTTCACTATCGGAAAGACGTTACACCAAGTTCACAAGCTGTCGCTCAGACTTCCCCTTGTCGCCAAGACATCATACCAATATCCATCACCTATATCACTATTCGGCAAGACCATCATTATTCGATGAGACATCATACCAAAGTCCTCAAGTCAAATCGATGTGAACACTGTCGGCAAGACTTAGGCTATCGCTGAGAGGTAATACCGAGCCCTCAAGTCACACCGAGCACCAAATAGTCGCTAGGAGTCATACAGACAATAGAATACCCCATCGCTAAGACTTCATACCGAAGCCTTTATGTTATCCCAATGACTCCGAGTGTATAGCTGTCGGCGAGACATCTCCTTGTCGCCAAGAGTTCCTACCGAACCCTTATGTTATCCCGATGACTCTGAATGTAACACTGTCGACGAGACATCTCTTATCACTAAGACACATTCCGATAGGAGCAAGTCATACAGATTATTGCATCAGCCAGATAGACCAAGGGTCACGCCAATATCAGCTAGACTTTCTACCATCGCCGATACAACATTCTGACTGTCCTAGGTTACGCCAAAGGTTTAGGTTATGCCAATCGCCAAGACATTCAAGAGGTCACAACGACAGTTCAGGATCAACTAGCAGATCGGCCAGACATCTCAACAGTCACACCAAAATTGCTCACAAGAGGTTTTAGGCTGTGGGATTGAGGCACACAATTCCAAAAAAATCTTCTAGGTCTCATGCTTTGGTTGCAAGTCAAGGCACTAAAGATAAAAAAGATAATGGCAAACAAAGTAAGAAAGAAAAGAATCAAGGAGAGAATGGTTCAGATATATCTTCATCTACTTCTAATGTAGACACTAAATCTTCTTCAAATCAAGGAAAATCTAAGAAGGAGAAGGTAAAATGTGCTTATTGTAAGAAACTTGGTCATGATGAACAAAAATGTATGAAGAAGCAAATTAATCACCACACACATCTTCTTGAGAAGAGTAATAAAGGGGTAACTGAATTTCCATCTTCATCAAACCAAAAATCTACAAAGAAAAAGGAAAAAGGCCATGTTAGTTATGCTTTTACATCAGACAAACATAAAGGAAAATCTCTTTGTGCTTCTATGAATATTGGATCAAGGAGATGGCTTCTAGATTTAGGAGATTCTCATCATATGGCTTCTTCATAGTCCATGTTCTCTTCTTTTGAACCTTGTGTTATTCCAACTATTTTGATGGGTAACAATACATATATGAATGTAATTGGGAAGGGATCTATTAATATAGGGGATGACACTTTCAATGATGTATTGTGTGTATCTCATTTGTCTAATAATCTTCTTTCCATCTATCAAGTTACTCATAGTGGAGCAAGGAAGATTGTGGAATTCACTCCTGATTTATTTCTTATTAAAGATTTGGAGAGTAGAGAGATAATTGCTACTAGGGTGGTTGATCATGCATCTCAGTTGTACTTATTTTCAGATTTTTTCTTGATGATGGCTTTGATCCTTTGGATGATGTTCACACTTCTAGTGTTGATTTTGATTTTGAGAACTTTGGTTACTTAAACTTGGGTATTCTCAAAAGTGATCTAGTTCTTGAACCATGCATTCCATATCCTTCATCTACTATTGCTACTTCAAATTCCAATGTTGCTTCTTTGAAAGTTTCTAGTGATTCTTTGTAGCAGGACATTCATTTTCTTTCAAATTTAGCTTGGGTTGATCTCTTAATTGGTATTTCAAAATTGTTTATGGAGAGACATATTGCAGATTTGGGAGACACTATTGATGATATTAATCTTCTCTGTGATGAAGTTGATTCTTCTTCAGTTGTTGTAAGGGAACACTTTGAACCACTTGTTTAATCTCAACATGATCATTCATCATAGTTTGACATGAGTGTGGATACTTTGGATCAACATTTGGAGGACACATCTTTAGAGGAGATTCTTGAGTCTTTGGATGGTGTTCTACATCAGTCTCTAGGAGATTTTGAGTTTTCATTTTTAGTATTGTGGCCTAGAACGCCTGATTTGATTGTGGGATCCTTCAACATCGACATGGGGACACTTGAGTCGAGTTCAAAGACTCCATACATCTTGAGTTTTCTTGCTATAGATTCCTTTCGGGAGTGGAGAGATAGCTCATATACACCTTTGGTTTTGTTTCTTCCTAAGGGGAGGAACGTTGTTCGATAATTTGGACCGTCTTCTACTTTCAATTTCAAGCATCTACCATTGGATATCTTTGGGGGGATTTTTTTTCATTCCACTTCATTTCTCTCTCTATTATGGGGGGCACAATTCCTTTTTGTGTAATGGGGCTTCTTCTTCTTTGGGGGGGAATTTTATATGTACATGGGTACCTAACATGGCTTATTTTTTAGGACCCATAATCTTTTGCATCCTCCTAAGCTACTCTTTAGGGGGGGTGTTGGTGTAGGTTTTTATTTTCCTAGTGGGTTAATTTATTTTCCCTTAGTCCTAGGTTTTTCCTACACTTTTATTAAGCTTGCTTAAGATAATAAAGTGACTTTATTATTTAATAACTAGGAGATAAGTGATGTGGTGTCCCCTTCCTTAAAGGGTGGAACACTTTCCACTTTTGGTGGTCCATATCCACTTTTGGTGGTTAATTCCCATTGGTTGTATTTTCCACTTCCATCATCTCCTTAGTTCTATGTAAACTCGCTACCTAGCTTATGCATTCATTCATTCTCTTGCATTGTTGCATACTTTTACATACATACACCTTGATGCATGTAGTCATTATTCTATAGATTTTCTTTGAGCTCCTAATGTAATCTTGTCATCTTGGTATTTGTACATCTCTTAGAATCTCAAGTCTGTAATTGTTTCATTTACAGTTTTATAGCTTATCTCTCTCATCGAAGATCTTGTTATTCAATCTATTTTAGATTTCTAACAAGACTTTCCTTCTTAGATGGATATTCAAGCTATAATCAAATTCTAGTACAAGAATCTAATCAACATAAAATAATATTAACCACTAAATGGAGTACCTATGCTTATTGCAAGATGGATTTTTTGTTAACCAATATTGGCACTAACTTTCAGAGGGCTATGGATATAGCCTTTTAGGGTGTATTCAGAGAATTTGTTCTTGTCTACTTGGATGACATAATAGTTTTCCAAAACATGTAGGTGATCACTTTAGCCACCTTGAACAATTCTTCAAGAAGTGTAGGGAATGTGGTATTTCCATGAATCCAAATAATTGTGTCTTTTCTATGACCAAGGAAAATTATTTGGACATGTTTCTAAAGAGGGTTTGGCCATTGATTCAAAAAAAATGGAATCCATCTTGTCCATTCCACTCCCTAGTTACAAGAAAGGATTACAAATTTTCCTCAAGAGAATTAATTTTATGAGAAGTTTCATTCCCGATCTTGTTGCTTTGGTAAAACCTCTCACCTCCATGCTAAATAGAAACATGGTATTTAGTTGGAAAAAATAAGGAAAGGATATTTTTGAGTCCATCAAGAAACCATTGCTTAGGCCCCTACACCAGTCAATCCAAATTATGACAAATACTCCATCCTATACTCTTTTTGTGGAGAATCAAACATATCAGTTGTCCTAACATAGATGAATAATGACAACCTTGAGAAACCTATTGCCTTCTCTAGGGGTGATCCTACAAAACTGGTTTACAATTATTTTGAGGAAGGAAAAATGCATTTTAGGAGGGAAAACACTTTAAGGGGTTTGCTAGAAGGGGGGCTTAACTAGAACCCCCCCTTCTAGCAAACCCCCCTTTAATGGATTTTCTTTTTTAATTGTATTTAGAACCCCCCTTTTTTTCCTTCTCCCCCTCTTCTACCAATTTTTTGGCAAAATTTTACCTTTCAAAGCTCGGTTTGATGATGAAAATGAAGGGAAATTTAGAAACCCAATTGGATGATAGTAGTCCTCAGAACGAGCTATCCATCAAATATATTTTTAATATATTTTTCTTTTATTATGTATTTTTTTTTAGTTTAATTAAATATAGGTTTTTCACCAAAAATCAAGCTCTATGTTCTACACATGTGGAAAAATGGTAGATTATCAAAAAAAAATCTAAAAAATATGTTTAGGCTAGGTATTGATGTCCTTGATCCAGTAAAAAGAAAGAATTTCGATACATACAAAAAAAGTTATGTTGTTTACAGTTCGCCTATGTCTAAATTATAATTAGTTCAAATTCAAAACTTGATTAAGAAAAAATATTCAATAAAACATTATGAAACCAAATGAACTTGTTAGATATCGTAGTTACAAAGCTGAATTCAAAAAATAGAATTTTATCCTTCATAGAAAAAAAGTTATGTTTACGATGAACATCACTCTTTAAAAATGGTGTTTATTGATAAAAACTAGTTTTCGAAGGATATAGAAACATAAATGCAATGCGATTATATATATATATATATATAGACAAAATGTCACAAATCATTAGTTTGCATCATCTTCAAATTCCTCATGGTTTAGCAGCTATAGGTGCTCAAAAGTGAAGATTTAGTTTAAAAAATCTAGTTCAATGTCCAGTTTGGCCAAAAATTGTAAACCAGTATTGTGGGATCACCCCTAGTAAAGTACATAAAGATTATGAGCTCAAGTATAGCTATGTTGACAAACAATTCATTGCTATTATTATGGCATTGAAAAAATTTCGGCATATGCTTTATAACAATAAGATCCAATTGATGGTCCCTTATGCCAACATCAATTTTTTTTTAAAGTAATGATATCAGTGAAAAAAGAGTTGGCTGGATCACTAAGGTGATGGAATATTATGTTGACATCAAGATCACAAAGCTCGTGAGAGAAAAGTGACTATGTGAGAAGCTTGTCATAGCTAATGTAGAAGTCACTCTATTGATACAAGATGTTCAATTGATTGATAGTCACCTTGAAGCCTAAAAGAATTGGATGCATGATATGACCATATTTTTACAAATAGACGATATCCCCTAGGTCTAGATAAAACAAGGACAAGACATTTTAGACTATAGTCCATTCCTTGTCTTTTTGGATGTAATTATTTTCAAAAAAGACTTCAATGGAGTGTTACTGAGATTTTTTTATCAAAATAAGGTCAAAAAAATATTGGAGGAATTTCATGATGTTTCATCAAGTGGTCATTTCTCTACAAGGGCTACAACTACTAAAATCATGAGGGTTGGTTAATACTAGACAAATATTTTCAAGGATGGCCATAAATGGGTAAAAAGTTACAAAAAATGTGCTTTCTTCTTTGGAAAGAAAATATTAGTTGCACTACCCCTTTATCCTATTTTGGTCGATCAACCATTTATAAAATGGGGTTTAGACTTTATTGGTCTGATAAAATCACCATCTAGTGTTGGTCACAAATGGATTTTGGGAACTACAAATTACTTCACTCCCTAGACAAAAGTTGTAATGTTAAAGGATGTTATCAAGGCTTCATTTCTTGAATTCCTAGATGGAACCATAACTAGGTTTGGTATATGATTGCTATGGAAAACATATAACTAAGAAAAATGATTAGTGTGTCACCTAAGGATTCTCAGTAATGCTAGAAACCTAAAAACCTGCATAAGTAGGCATGTTTGAAAAAATTGTGAAACACATTATTTTAAATCACATAATTCAAAAAGAGTTAGTCATATGAGCATGATTTTAATAAATTTTTTTTTGAGATATGCATTAAGAGATTTAAATGAGATCAGTGGAAATGATGTGAGTTGTGTTGTGCAGGTCTAATAGATAGCAAACCATTGCAAAAACACAAGTATCTATGCAAATCAAGCTTGTGAGTGAATCTAGTGACATAGAAGCAAGAGAAATATATGAAATTAAGATATGGATATGCAGATGGAAATGTCTGAGGAAGAGTAGCAAGTAACTAGAAACATGGGTTTTATTTGGCAAGTCAGCATAGTGTTGAGTTTCCTTAAAAGTATATTAGTAGATGTGATTCCTGAACTTGAAACTTGATGGTGGGATCGGGAGAAATGTGGATGGATCTTCTATATCCACCTAATCACTCTAAAAAATTCTGATGAGATACAAGTGGACTTGGATGTACATTACCCCACAATTCTCAGGTATTCCAACCATAGTGAAGAGATTCAAATTATCTTTGACTTATTTTCAGAATGGGGCAAATATCTTCCTATATGTGCAAATTACAAGTTGGAGATGCTAAAGAAACTTCAAAACTTGAGGCAAAAAGAGAAGGGTGTCGCCACAATAATGGGTTACACTTTCTAGAACACCCTAATTTTTGTTGAAATCACATATTTTTAGAAAATATAACGATTTAAACATTGAAAGGTTTCATTTAAAGGATTCTAATTGAAGAGGGTTTAATCAAACCCCCTTGGATAGAACCCTGCTCGTTTTAAACCATACCTATAATGGAGTCTCCTCCACACCTATCAAAATACTGATAAAAAACCACTTTTGATTTACCTTTTGGGGGATCAAATGAATTCATTTAAAATTTATATTTTGCAAGTACGTAGTCCTTATTATGAGCTTCCCAAAAAATGTAACTTTAAATTTTTTTAATCTCTTGTGAATGTAGGTTTTTCACCAAAAATCAAGCTCTTTGTTCTACACGTGGAAAAATAGTATATTATTAAAAAAAATTTGAAAAATATGTATGTGCTTGGTATTAATGTCCTTGTTCCAACAAAAAAAAGAATTTCGATAAATACAAAAAATGTTATGTTTTATACGGTCCACCTATGTCTAAATTGTAATTGGTTTGAATTCAAAACTTAATTAAGAAAAAAATATTCAATAAAACACCATGAAACCAAATGAGCGTGTTAGATATCGTAGTTACAAATCTAAATTCAAAAAATTTAGAATTTTATCCTTCATAGAAAAAAAGTTATGCTTTATACGATGAACATCACTCTTTAAAAATGTTGTTTACTGTTAAAAACTAGTTTTTGAAGGAGATGGAAAAAAAATGCAATCTAATTCCAAATTTTAAAAAATATATATATTTAGAATCTACAGACAAAATGCCACATATCACTAGTTTGCATCATCTTCAAATTCCTCATGGTTTAGTTGCTATAGGTGTCTAAAAGTAAAGATTTAGTTAAAAAAATTAGTTTAATGTCAAGTTTGGCCAAAAAGTGTAACCCACTATTGTGAAATCACCCAAATGACAGTCAAAGAATACACTGAAGAGTTTCATAAAATGGTCATACAAACTGACCATATTGAAGCCCGAAGGGAGAAGGTGGCGTGGTATATCAACAGTCTCAGAACCAACATCCAAGAGGAATTAAGCCTGGTCTAGATGACAACCATGGAAGAAGCCTACTAGTTTGTGCTTAAGGTGAAGGAGAAATTGGCTAGGAGGGTTGCGCGAGGACTAGGGAGTAGGAGCTGAAAGTTTCTAGGTGAATGGGAACAATGTAATGAAAGGAGGCCATATGTGGGGCAATATAGAGGAAGGAACCCTTACCGCAAAGAGGAGTAGAGGCCTAGAGAGGATTCCCACCACAGCTAGGAGGGTGGTGACTAAAACTGCAATGAGGGTTATTGGAAGACGAAGGGAGGATTCGACAGAGGATCATTTTGGGAACCTTTTTTCAAGTGTGAAGTAGGACATCATGCCTTTGAGGGTCACCAGGGAAGCACAAGAAAGTGAGGGGAGTATGAAGCTAGAGAAACTTACATGGATTGGAAGAACCAAACAAATCATCCAAAACCATGGGACACTTAGAAAGGGGAGAGTCACTAGTCTTGAGAAGGGCTCTACTACAGGCTGAAATCGAGGAGAAACCAAAGCATAGGAAGAGCATGTTCCAAACAAGGTGCAAGTTTGGAGGCAAGTGTTGCAATGTCATATTTGATAGCAGTAGCACAAACAACCTGGTCTCAGAGGAGATGGCTTGGAAGTTGAACCTAAGGAGGATGAAACACCCAAACCCATATTGAATAGCTTGGATTCAAGATGATCACAAAATCTTGGTAAGTGAACAATTCCTAGTTGAATTCCACATTGGATCATATGAGGACGAAGTGTTGTGTGACATCATTACCAATGGATGCCTACCATTTTTTTTGGGAGACCTTGGCAGTATTATAGGAGGGCCATACATGATGGTAGAAGAACACCTACACGATGACCAATAATGGAAAGAAGTATATTTTGATTCCCCTCGAGGAAGAGCAGAAGGATATGGTGTGCCCCAACACCAGGATTTGCTTAGTGGATGGGAGGAATTTTTTGGATGGATTGAGACATGAGAACATGTGTTTTTCCTTGATCCCGAAGAAGTGTGATAGTGAAGACACTAGGAGCGGCACCGCAAAAGAAGTACCACATAATGCTCTCAGTATTACTAAAGGAGTATCAAAACATTGTGTCGGAGAACGTTCTAGAAGGATTCTCACCAATCTAGAGTATTAACCATCACATAGACCTTGTACTCGAAGCAAGTTCGACAAACAAAGTAGTACACTGGATGACACTAGTGAAGAATGTGAAGTTGAGCAGGCAGGTGCAACAGTGGTTGAAGGGATTGATTCGGGAAAGTCTGAGCCTGTGTGGTACTTGTTGTCTTGGCACCAAAGGATAGAGAATGGAGGATGTGTATAGATTCTAGAGCCATCAACAAGATCACTATTAAGTACCAATTTCTTTTGCCAAGGATGGATGAGATCATGGACTACTTGAGCGGAGCAAGGTACTTCACCAAGATTGATTTCAAGAATGGATACCATCATATTAGAATCCAGGAGGGCGATGAGTGGAAGATCATATTCAAGACCAACAAAGGGTTGTATGAGTGGCTAGTCATGCCCTTTGGACTAGCTAATGCGCCAAACACATTCATGTGGTTAATGAATGAGGTATTGAAGTAGTTCCTAGGCAAGTTCCTCATTGTTTACCTAGATGATATTTTGATTTTTAGCAAAATAGAACATCTACGTCATATCAGACAAGCGTTCCAATGATTCAAAGAAGAGAAGTTGTTGATCAATATCAAGAAATGTGGTTTCATGAAGATCAAGTTGGTTTATTTGGGGTTTGACATCTTTGCAGAAGGATTGAAGATGAATCTGAAGAAGGTAAGAGAAATTGTGGAGTATCCAACACCAATAGACATTGGGGACATAAGATCGTTTCATGGCCTGACAAGTTTTATCGAAATTTCATCATAAACTTTAGTACCATTTGCACACCAATGATTGACACCATGAGAGGAAACCAAAAAGAGTTTAAGTGGACATCTGAAGCATAGAAGTGTTTTGAGCTATTGAAGCAGAAGGTGATGGATTAGCTGATACTAGCCTTGTCAGATTTCAACAATCTTTCAAGTAGTGGCAATGCCATTGGGGCAGTCTAAAGTCAAGAAGGGAGGCCAATTGCATATTTCAATGAGAAGTTGAATGATGCCCAAAAAAGATATCTAGTATATGACTAGGAGTTCTATGCCATAATATAAGCTCTAAAGAACTAGAGACACTACTTGTTGAAGGATTTTTTTCTATACACTGACCACCAAGCTATCCAATACTTAAATGGTCAAGGCAAGTTGAATCAAAGGCATATGCAATGGGTGGAATTCATGCAAATCTATACCTTTGTCCTTAAACACCAAAGTGGAAATTCCAACAAGGTTGCAAATGCATTGAGCAGAAGGAGAAATCTAATGACGAAGATGAGGGTGGCGGTGATGGGATTTGATGAGCTTAAGCACTTGTATGAGACTAATCCTAACTTTGTAGAAGCCCAGAAGGCAAACAAAGATCTGATAGCCACTGATAAAAGCAAGTGGTTGGACTATTTGATTCAAGATGGTATGTTGTTCAAAGGGAACCAATTAACATTCCTAGGAGTTCAATGTGGAAGAGTTTGATTAAGGAAAAGCATTTTGGAGGATTAGCATGACACTTTGGCATTGATAAGATTGTAGCTTTGGTAAGTGAGAATTACTTTTGGCCTCATATCTACAAAGATATTTAGAAGTTTGTTCAAGAATGTAGGACCTACCAAGTAGCCAAGGGGACCAATCAGAATACTAGTTTGTACCAACCTCTTGTACTTTCAAAAAGACCTTAAGAGGATATCAACATGCACTTTGTGCTTGGACTGTCAAGGACTCAAAGGGGACATGACTCCATATTTGTGGTGGTGGACTGATTCTCTAAGATGACACATTTCATCCCTTGTAAGAAGATCCATGATGCAATACACATTGCTGACCATTTCCTCTAAGAAGTGGTGAGACTACATGGAATATCGTGGAGCATTGTTTTAGATCAAGACACTACAATTACTAGATATTTTTGGAGAACATTGTGGAAGAAGATGAAGACAAACCTAAAGTTCAGATCCACATTCCACCCCTAGACGAACAAACAAATAGAGGTAGTGGATAGAAGTTTAGGGAACCTGCTCAGATGTTTGGTAGGAGACAAGCCTAGAAACTAAGACTTAATCTTATTGCAAGCAAAGTTTGCATACAATAACTCAGAAAACTGGAGTATAGGGAAGATACCATTTGAGATTGTTACTGGATTACATCCTAGGGGAGTTGTGGAACTTAGAGACCTCAACTCAGAGGATAATAGGAGTGTGGAGGCAAAGGAATTTGCATACCATGTGGAGGTTGTGTACCAACAAGTCAAACAACATTTGGAGACCATGAATGGCAAATACAAAATCCAAAAATATGCCAAAAGATGCCATAAAGAGCTTGTTGTTGGAGATGAAGTCATGATGTATCTCTAGAAGGAGAGGTTTCCAATAGGCACATACAAGCTAAAGATGAAGTTTGGACCATGTAAGATCCTCTGGTGTTTTGATTCTGGTGATGCCTACAAGGTGGAGCTACCAAAAGGCATTGGCATTTCACCAATCTTCAACATTGTGGATCTCTATCCATTCCACAGAACACAGTCAAAGGGAGACAACACAAAAGCCCCTCACCAAGACCAGCTATTGCAACAACAATCAGAGCAAATAGAGTAGATTTTGGATAATCGGAATAAGCATAGCACTTGAAACAAGAAATGTAGGGAATACCTGGCCAAATGGAAAGACATGCCAAAAGATGACGCAACCTGAATCTCAGAAGCTAAACTGGAACAACTCAGATCATTTCCGAAGCTGTCAACATGTGGCTCAATTTTCAAATAACCTCGGAAATCCAATGCAAGAGCATTACGAAGATTCATACATCTTACCACAATAGCCAATTTTCCCTTGTGGATTAGAACAAAGGCAAAATGTGAAGTCTACGACAACATCCCCAAGTGACAACCCTTGCGACACTACTATCCAGAAGAACCCTTCACCAAAAGATCACCTTGACAAGCAACCTAGACATGAACCTATTGGAGGTGGCGTGTGGAATCTTCTCATATCTTGTGGAGTCTTCATAGCTCATTACCAGATAGATATAGGATAGGACCAATCCCAATTGGGTCCGCACCCATCTGCACCTACGTTTGATGCTTCTTCAAGTCCTTGGGGTCGACCTACACATTTCATAGGACATCAAACTTGGGCCCTGATAGAGGCCGATGCGGATCACTCCTAATACTTGGAGCTAGTATATAATCACTCTCTAAATTTAGGAGGTAACAAAGCAAGAGATGGAGCTAGGAGTTAGCGTATTAGATTTTGAAGTTAGTTCTACATATGATAGGTAAGCTTGTGTTGGCCTGTGAGCTAGCAAGTGTGGCCCATGGGGCCTATTGTAATATGCATTTGAGAAACCCTACAAGCATGTATGTTGTATTATCAATCAATAAAGTTGCATGTTACTTCTGATTATTTGGTGTTGTGTTGAGTTTTGGTACAAGGTTGGATAGTCCATTATGAACCCTCCATCCTTGACTGCATCACATCATGAGAGGTCCCATGTGATCCCTTTAAAAAAAAACTTGAGAACCATCTAGGACTCAATTACACATGAATCAACTAGTAGTTGTCTAGGGTTATCATAAATAATTTGTGCAATTAGAAACTTAAGGTGTTCAATGCTCTCAAGAGAAAATCTTTATGCTTAAAAATAGTGGACTTGAAAGAAGATTATGAAAACTTCGAATAAATAGATCAACCAAAAAGTACATGAATGTGTATAAAGATTGCTATAATTAAAGGTGAATTCATCTCATTCATGAACATTATGATATGAAACATAATAGTCTCAAAATCTTATCTGATTGAAATAGATATGTACTTTTCTTCAAAATGGATATCCTAGGAAACAGCTATTCATTTCTTGCTAAACCAAAAACTATTATAACCAATGAACCATGTGTTTTCTTTACAAACCAGTTGCAAATTGAATATTCATTTTCAACCATTATTCTAACATTTTACCTTAAATTGGCTTTAGCTTTTTTAAAACTGATTGAAAACCTCTTTTTAATTCTGAAGAATTAAAATAATTAGATTGAAAACCTATTTTTTAGAGTATTGATTTCAGAAGTAACTTATACCTCTAAGTTACATTGAATATTCATTTTCAACCATTATTCAAACATTTTACCTCAAATTGGCTTTAGCTTTTTTAAAACTGATTGAAAACCTCTTTTTAATTCTGAAGAATTAAAATAATTAGATTGAAAACCTATTTTTTGGAGTATTGATTTCAGAAGTAACTTATACCTCTAAGTTACACGTGAAATTGATTTACAAAGATTGGGGAATACCTTTTGTTGTTTATATAAACCTTGGTCTTTCAGTTGTTAACGTTAAGTCCTATTTATCTTAAACCTATCTTAAAAAACTAACAGAATCTACGGAAGATCAACCACTGCATAGTCCTCGTCCAAGCCCTGACCCCCAAGGCCACTTTGAACCTTCCTCCCACCAAATAGTAGTAAATCTGAGCTGATTTAGATGAAATTAAATACATAAATTCAACTAGTCCATAGGAGCCCGCTTTTTCTTCCCGTCATTGCCATGTTACAATAGATTGTGATTGTAGGAGCCATGTATACATAAATTAACTAATTTATATAACTACTGGTTATTTTGTACAATAGAAGTTACACTCTACGAAATAGATTGGCGGAAGAGTAAGCTTTCGCACATTTGGATTAGAGAAAATACAAATGTTACCGTCAAAGTTGAGGGTAAGAGTAATGTTACTAATAAAAACATTACATATAACAAATTTCTTTAAAAGAAAAGAAGAAGTAGCGAATCTCAATAATTAAATATTAGAGTTCGCAAATGCGAACACTACATATTGTTAAATCATTTTAGAAATACAGCAAACAGTATTGTGGTGCTTATTTATGGAATGTTTGATCTATTTCTATAACCACTGGCAAGCATGCCTTTACAAACAAGTTCCAAAACTCTCGTGCAAACAAATTTTCAAGAATGAACTTTGTTTAAACACAATCTAGCTAATTTTATTAAAGCATGCGCATTATGGGATTTAAATTTTTCCAGAAAATACAATATAATATTTTCTTAAGAAAAATTATAGGATGCATGGCTTATTTGGTGTCACTAAATATCCAACTTATGTTCACCTAGTTTAGTGTCATCGAACATTTCAGGACAAACATACTTAATAAATGTTCTAAAAAAAAGTTTAAAATATCCTTTAACAAGATTAACATATCATATAAAGACTTATACCAATTTTTCTAATGACCAAGAATAAATAACTCTAGAGAACGCAGAAGTAACACCTGATCGAAATAAAAGTTAGATATGGTACAAACACTTATCAATTCCGGAAATTCTACAAATTTTTCAACATAACATAAAATCATATTCTTGTGTCAATAAATACTTGACATCACTTTCATCTCCATCATTCCATATATCATTGAAAATTTCCAGGTACAATTTTCTCTACATAACTCAAAACAAAAAATACTACACATTTCAAGGAAATAGGAATGCGTGCCTTGTTGGATATATTTTCTCCTGCTAATAGCTTTACGGGTAAAGCCGCAATATCCCTATGTAATTGGAAACAGCAAACATTTCCAACACTCTGGACTTTAGTTGCCGCTGTCTCCTAGGCTAGTTTACCCGTTCTTTCTGCTTTAACGTGGCGATAAAGTTTAAGTCCTTATCCAGCAGGAAGCCATGTCATTTATTACCACCTAGAAACAATCTTTTGAAAAGATTTACCCTTGACTGCGTGTTCCAGGAGACTATAATTGACTCTTTCTTATAAGACTATTGCATCATATGAAATTGTTTAGCTAGAGAATTCAATATATTGTTCAGACATTCAATTTTTATATGGCATTACCATATGTTCATTCTCCTCGCAAATACACTAAACTGATCTCTGTGCCATTCTTTCTGACTGTAAACGTATTTTAAATACACAAAATCCACGTACATGCTCATTGCATCTTGGAATGTTCGCTCCCTGCTTCCATACTCTGAAGGATACCCAGAAGTACTACATATTTGATCTTAAATCAGAATACTTCAAAGACAATGGCTGCCAATTCCAAACCTGACCCTGATACAGAGAAAATTTTACCATTGCCAGCCGATTTGCCTTTCTCAATTTGAAATTCTCTGTAACAAAATGTAAGAGGATCATTGCAGGGTAAAGATAAGACTCACAATTTGCTCAATAAAATTCAGTTTTTCTATCTATCGTGAAAATTTTGAAATTCCAACAAAGTATTATAATATCAAAGAGTAAGCACTTATTGTGGAAATGGATTTAAACATAGGCAATGTAAAATCCCATCCAAGATGTCAGAATTCGGTATTTTCTATCCACTGTGAAATACTTGAAATTCCAACAAAATATTATAATATCAAAGAGCGAGCACTTATTGTGGAAATGGATTTAAGCATAAGTAATATAAAAGCCCATCCAAGATGTCAAAATAAGTGGGTAAAGGAAAGCTTACATTGCTTTATAAATGGAGTAAGATGCAGTCTTTATTCTCAGACAATTCATTCCTTCTAATTCTTAAATGTAAATAACATTAAAACAATTTCAACCTAGCTATTGATTTTATGTGACACCCCCTTCTGGAAGCCTACAACGGTTTTCGGGTTTCAATTTTCCATTTACCTATATTGTTTAAATTTTGTACCCAACATTTGACCTTGTGTCCCAGGCTCAGGAGTAAACCCAACCTTGCCAAACCACCTATGCCCAGAATAAAATCACACATGCCACCATCATTGTTTCTTTAATAATAGCGTACCCTCACATAACTTACCAAACATTGTGAGAGTTTATTACATGAAATCATACTCCACATGAAATGTTTATGACAATTCCACAACATAATAAATAACAAGCTGTTGGACTATAAAGCCTGCCTCATTTTCTAATTGCAAGGGAAGAATCCTAAGAGCTCAGATGTTATTACATGAAATCATACTCCACATGAAATGTTTATGACAATTCAACTAAGTAATACATAACTGTAATGTTTATGACAATTCCACAACATAATAAATAACAAGCTGTTGGACTATAAAGCCTGCCTCATTTTCTAATTGCAAGGGAAGAATCCTAAGAGCTCAGATGATCTCAAGTCCCATTTACTTCGAACTTCATACTTTTGTGTGGGTTCCTGGATCTTTATAGGGAAAGCAATAAGGCATTGCAAAATTCTAGAGCTTCAAATACTGGCCTGCACTGTTATATTATCCATGGGCACAAATACCTGTCTGTCATTGTAGGCTTACAGTTTACAACATTCATAGAATTGTGAGAAGTGATTATCATACAAAGCAAATTACAATCAGAGATAACTGCAGCAAGGAACATAGTTTAACCAACTTACAAGAAAAATGAGCAAGAAAGAACAATAAAGTTGATGCTGCAATAATATCCATATGGTTTAATATTATTGTTACAAGACTCCCCAGGCATGAAATTATTTCGACAGAACATGGTAAAATTTTACCAACTACTGATAACATTAACAATGAAGGCATTATTTACATACCTTACTTGGAAGCACATCTTGTGCGTCAAGAGCCTGAAGAATAAGATGATAAAATACAATGGCAAGAGATAGTGACTGCATGCTCTAGAACAATGGTATAAAAATACACAATGCCTTATAGCTCAAAAGGCTGGAATAAGAGACCACTTTGAAAATTGCCAGTTGTATAAAGGCAATTGTTTCCTCTTACTTCTCTCGAGACATACTGAAGCAGAATTGCAAATAAAACAACTCTCATAAAAACAAGTTCTACCGTAGCATATATGCTTGTGCATGATTGCAGCTCTTAAAAATGGTTAACGGGTGCAGCAGTTCATGGAAGTCAAAGCAAATCCAGAAGCGGAGGCTGATCCACAGGTGGCTTTGAATTACTACCCTCTGAAGAATGGCTAGAATGCAGTTGACTTCTTACTTTCCCTCTTCCTCTTCCTCTTCCTCTGCCCACTCCAGAAGGTGGAGGTGGAGCAATCTTCAAAACTGCAGGTTCATTCTTAGCAGAAGAAAATATCGAGCCAATATCTGCCTGCTGTTGATTTGCTGAAAGTGTTGAGGAACCAGTTGGCATATGTGGACTTAAGGTTGACCAGCTCAATGAACTAGAAGGATTTTGCGCTTGCACATTAATGGAACTTCTCATTGCCCCTGCATTAACAATTTGTTGTTTTGAATTATTGTTGATATTGTTACTTGCACGTGGAGGCCAATCCGCAAAGGGATCAAAATCATCAACAGCAGGATTTGGTTCAAGATGAAAATTAGTCATGCCATTTGATGGTGTTTTTTTGCTTGCAAGGTCCTGAAGGTCATAGCTGGGTCCTGAGGACCAACTTCCAAATTCTGTAAATGCTGCAGAACCCAGTTGAATATTAGCTATTTTTGGTGCTTCTGTAGTTGCAGGAGCTGGGGGTGGCCACTGAACATCAACTGGTGTACATGAACTGACGGATGATGTGGATGTAGAAGGGATAGAACTATCATATCGCATTCCATTCATTGGAGTGATATTTTGGACAGAACCAGACTTGGATACATTAGATGATGAATTTCCATTAATAGTAGACATATTGGGATTACTAAAGCTTTCCGGGCCTTTAGTAATTGAACCCCAATCTTCTGAATCCCAGGAGCTGCTAGATTTTCCTCCTGGAACTGCGACTACGCCCTCTGTCTTAAGGGAATCAATATGAACCCCATTCATTCCTACTGATGATGTTGAACTCGTATCTAAAGTAGATGGATTCAATTCATTAAGAGTTACACCTCGCTTCTCTTCAATTTTCCTGTGAAATCAAGGATTTATCAGTATATGATACTGCTTCTTTTATTAGTCAAATTACTAGAAACAAATCCTGCTTGGTTAAGCCACCATTAAGACAGGCAAATTAATTCCATACCTAAGGATTTCTTTTACAAAGAGCATGTACTTAGCAAATTGTTGAAGATTCAACTGCTGTACAACCAGCAATGGAACAAGTAGAGGAAGCAAATGCTGTGCAGCAAACTCCAAGTCATACTGAAATCACATACCACCAAGAAGTAAAAGATTAGAAACTTAAAAACAGTTCAAGCTCCACTCTTGGAATGGCAGAACAATTAAAACATTCTTGTTCCAAATTCATTTCTCCGTTTTCACTTTCACATCAGTGATCAAATATTTGAACACCAGTCAAATAGACTACTGAAATAACTACCAATAAAACACAGAATACTATAGAAAAAACATTGCATTGAAAGTACCTGCTTGTATATTGCATTTGTAACTCCAAGAGTACACATCAGTGTAGGTGCAGAATGATCGACAGCAGTACACCTTTGTAATGTCTGCAATATCTCTAAAACTGATTTCTTATCTAACGACTGTACTAGCTCTCCCAGGCATAACAATGCATTCACTCGTACCTGCATTACCATTTTACATGAATAATCATTAAGAAAAATAAAAATCATTAACACACTTGTAATATTCATCCATGCAGCTTGCAACCACTCAAAAAAAAAATTAACAAGGCAAGACCTTCCAATTTGTGGACAGAAATGGCAGATTGGATAAAGAGGACTGAACAGATACTGGAGAAAAACAATACCGGGAGTTTACATGTGAAAAAAGAGGCGTATTGAACCTTTGAAACAGGAAAGAGATGATAACAACTAATGATATTCTATTTGACAATCTCCAAGGATAGGCCTAAGCTTTTTTCTTATGTGTGTGTGTGTGTGTGTGTTCAATGTTTATTGGAGATATGCATTTAAATCCTTCACAAAGATCCACAGATGAGTAGTAAAATTCTTTGGGAACACTAACGCTCTTATCCAATATGTACTATTTATGGCATTTGTTTCTCATCCAATATTTTAAATGCAAAATTTAAGAATATTTAATCTGTTCTTTGTAGGATAGTGTGACCCTTCAAAATTATGTAGATGTGCAAGAATCTTACTGCAGCAACTGTAGTTTTAAGTGCCAAACCATGAACACGAGGAACAACTGATTGCTTCATAACCTACAACGAGGAAACATGATGTCAATGAAAATTGAAAAAGTAGCACTGTGATCCAATATAGTATATGTTAGCATTTTAAAGCATATCTAAAAGCCATTGGAATTGCCATATGGCACTGCATTGTCCTAAAATATAATGTGTCCAAAAATACACAAATCTTGATGAAGGCCATCATGCCATGTCATATATTTACAATTCAGTCTTCAAAATTCAAGTAGAGGGAACACTGTGCTATCAGGAGCTTCCCCTAGATCAATCATTTGACATTTCTTAGTAGTGTATTTCTGAATAACCTCATCTTCAAGAAATTTACATGGTGAATACAGATGGAATGCAACAAGACTGATGCTTGATAAATGAAACATAAAAAGAAGAGAAGAAAGATTATTACCTAGACAAAACTACTTTTGTCATATCGCTATCAGGATTCAACCATGTAGTTTTACAAATCTAACTCATTGACCCATGTTTCATGAGTGGTGGTTCACAAGAACCCATCTCTCATGATAATGAATGGTCCACTTAGCACTCATTGCATCTAGGTGATGCTCACAGAGGTGAAGCGCTGGGCCTTCCCGGGAGGTCATCCCAGTACTACTCCAGCTCAAGCACACTTAACCACAGAGTTCTTCCCCAAGGTTAAGCTCACTTAGCTTGCAACCCCTTCAGCAAGTGTTGAGCCTTATCAAAACTACTTTCTTTTTAAATTGGCTCAATTAACCCTGAATGATAACATAGAGCATATGTTTTATGTTCATTTATTTCTGTCCTGAAAATATCAAAACCAATTTTGATTTTCCTATCTTGAATTTTTATTTCTTTAAAATTTAAGCCTGATATTTTTCCTTCTTTGCCTTCCTGCTCTCATTTAAAGATGAAATGGCATACACTTGCCTACCAGGTAATTATAGATTTTATTATGTCACTCATTCAGCTCAGTTGAAACTGAAAAGATTAACCTAAACTTGTTTTAAGAAAAATCAAAAAAGAAATGAAATCTAAAAACTGTATTCTGATAAGGAAAGCTCAATTAGTTTACCAGAAAACATGGATTATGTCTTTTAGATGCGTCCATCAACAAAAAAGATTCAAATTAGGATCTTTGAAGAAATAAATCAAGCATAGGTAGAACATGTGAATACTAAAAGTCAGAAAGCAGTTTTATAAGAACTATGGTATCTGAAAAAGTTTCCAAGTTGGATCTATTCCAAATTACAAAAAGAAAAGATTTTGTTGAATTGTTACCAGGTTAAAAAGGATGAAACTGGCCTTGTATTTATTCTCTACTAACATCGTTTATGCTTAAAGAGAGATGTTCCTTATCTCACTTATACTGTTTGTTGTAGTATACAGGATTTGCAGGTGCAAACCATTATAAAGTTAGGAGCTCTGCAGCCATTAATGGCAGATTGGCCAGTACCAGGTGCTGAAAGCTAAGCTTCAAAAGCTTCAATGAAGAAACCATGGCGGAAATACTCTGAAAAGATGCTATCTCACGGAGGGGATTCTTAAAATCAGAAAATGCCAAAAATGACTAACTCTGGAAAAACCAACACCTTGCTACCAAGGAGGACAGGCAGTTACACTTGGGAAAAGCGCCCCTGCTGAATAAAGGCGCCTTTGAACAAGAAGATCCTGATGTCACTTTTAAGAAGACTTGTCTTCAGATGATCTCTTCAACAGCAACTCAGCCTCACAACGAACCTGTCAACTAGCCTACGAGACATATCAAACAACAGCAATGTATGATCATTAGAGCAAGTAGAATCAATTGAAAATCAATGCATAACAAGGAAAAAGCACCCCTGCTGGCCAGGGTCGCCCTTGAATCTAAGGCACCTAATGAGATTTCCAACCACTACTGTCTACATGGCATCTGCTCAGCTCTCTCAGCTTCACAATCAATCCAGTTATGCGTCCATAGGACCTGTCAAGCAATCCAAGGTAGAGATCAAGCAGAAAACACCTAATGGTGAAAGCTGAAGGAAGAATGCCAAGAAATTGGCTGTGTTGGTCAAAAGAGCCCCTGCTGAAGAAAGGCGCCCACCTTTTTGGGCAGTTAGATATAGCTTATGAGCTTAGTCACCTCCAAGATGATCTTCTCCGTTATGATTGATCTTGACAACGACACCATTAGCAAAGACAATAGAGTAATCAGACACTTGACGACAAAGATCAAACTATGGGCACTCTTGAAGGTTGACAACATGAAAAATCATTAGTAAAAAAAGCCAAAGGCACCCCTGCTGGCCAGGGGCGCCCAAGCTTTTGAAGGACCTAAACTCACTTTCAGGAGCTGAGATACCAGCTCAGTCCTGGAACCCCATGTTTCAGTGAGATCGTCAGACTCACCAATCAATAGTGATCTCGAATCAGAACACGGAGGGGTCAAAAATGATGAAATTAAAAAATAGTCAAGAAATTGACCAAGTTTGAAGCCAAAAGTGCCCTTGTTGAGGAAAGGCGCTCTTGATTTGAAGGCATCAAATTCAGTCTTTGAGCTTTTCAACTCCCAAGCACATTTAATCAAGGTTGTTCCATCTCAGCAATGAATCTGTCAGCATTAGGTTACAATCAACTCAATGACCGGGAACAAGGATCAAATAGAGGCACTTCAACATGAAAAATGATGAAAATAGTCTTCAACACTCAAGGATGACTAAAAAGTCAAAGAGAGATTTGTTGACTTGAGTTAGAGATTTTGGAGGAAAACTTGACCAAAACGTCCCACAATCAGTGGAAATCAGTGTTTAAAACTCCAGATCAAGCTAAATTAGGCTTCAATCATGAGTTGGCGCCCATACTTGATGCATTCAAGCATCAATCAGTATATAATCATGGTAGGCATCCCATTTCATTATTTTCTTTTGCAAGTTGAAGGCTAAAACAACAATTTGCTCTCCAAGGCGTATTTTCAAGATCTGACAGAAGGTTTTGACCGTTCTTTGTTATTTTTTGAAGATCAGTGGCACAAAAGCACAATTTCTCAGGGGTTGAATCTAGAGACAGATTTTTACAAGAAGGCAACTAATAACTTCCAATCTTCCTCTTATCTACTTCCTCTCTTTTGTCTTAAATTTCTTGCATGTCACAGAAAACAGCAGGCTACCACAAATCTGACCAACTGGGTATGATCAACATAATTTTCTAGTAAAACCCATCTCTTCAAATTTTCTAGAAACAACAAACTTGCTGCCCCTATTTTTAGGGATTTTTCCGGAAAAGTCTTTGAATAAAAAATCTAATGAACTGGGTTTGTTTAGCATTGAAGCACGAACAAAACCCATGTGTTAGATTTTTTCCAAAAAAATACTTCTCGATAGGCACTATTTTTAGGGGTTTTCGGAAATTGTTAGAATAGGGTCATGTGCATAGTTGATCTTTAAGTTTTTCAGGATGCAGTACTCCCAAGTACAATACAAGACCAAAACGGTCTTGTACCATGTAAACAATTGACACAGACTTGCATTAGGTAAACCCAGTGGTTGATTCAGAAGATTTGGAGGGCATGAATCAAATCACGCTACAAAACATAGAAGAATCTAGATTGCTTCAAGCTGTGTCAATCCCCATCACATTATAGAGCGTGGAGTTTGTAATCGCTTGCATTAAGCATTACAACCCTACCACACGAGAAATCCGATCAGTGGATGGGAGAGTGATCTACAACCTCTTAAACCAAAGGACATTGAAAAATATTTTGCTATTCCACCATGCCCGACCAATGTGGTCATATCAGTGACAGAATACGAAAGAGCATTCGGAGTGGCAAAGGATAAATGTCAAGGAATAATGGCATAAAGATGGCTAAAACTGAAAAAGGCCAACTTGCCCAAAATGGTTGGGCGAGGAGAATTCCGAGACAAGTATGCAGTGTTGATCACTCTACTCAACAGGATCACTGGACAAGAAGAGGGGAACCAATTTCAGTCATGGATGTACTACATCATCGCTAGGATTATCAACAAAAGAGAGCATTATGATTGGGCCACCCTCATCAGTGACACACTCCATCGAAAAATGACCGGGTTTCTAGAGGCTCATAGGTTCCACATGTGTTCCTACCTTGTATACTTGATTGCCTTCCAAGGCGAGTTCAAGACACTAAACACTATGGGAACCTTAGGTGTGCAAAAGGTCCATGAATACTTTCCGCGTCTTGAGTTTACACAAGCAGAACAACATTTCAAGCGGATAAGTGATCTTTTCATTATGCACACCGTACGAGACCTCGACCATGAGATGCATGTACGTATATCACAAGCAGCCAAGGAGGCAATGGTGGATTGGGTGGATTGGTTTATCCAATTCCCCACCTTCACCTATATACGCGTGTATGGATACAATGGTCACCCTGCCATGATGCCACACTACCCTTCCGACAGGTAGTTTTCCTGGAAATCCTGCGACAGTTGGCCAAAGTTCACTCTCACCTACACCTTAAGAAGAAGACTATTGCAAACTTTCCTATTCAGATGAGACTCTATAGATGTAAAACAACGGCTGATGTCTACCAAGAGACGGTGAGACTCAATCTCAAATATCTCATTGAGAGAAGGCCGTATGATCCAAGAGGCCTTTATGCAACGCACCTTGAGCAACACTCATCACACGAGTCTTCCATGGAAGACTACTGGGTCAACTATGATGATGAGTTTGATGTACGAAGAAGGAACTATAGCCGGTTTAGGCTCCCACAAATTGCTGACTTTATGTCAGAAGACATTGAGGACCTATTTGATGATAAAGGGGAAGTCATTCTCCCCTCATTCTTTGTGGATCAAGTAGACTCACAACCATTTGAAAAAGTGGATTGGTATGCAAAGGAGAATACATCCATAGAGAAAAGAACAAGTAGGGTTGTCAGAAACAATCAACTCTACCTAAACAACAAGAGGACAAGGAAGGTAATACTTCCCTAAACAGAGCCACCACTGGTTCAATCTTCACTACCTTCCACTTCAAGGAAGAAGCCCAGACAAAAGCAGTGGAGCAATCCTCCCAAAGGGATGTAGATGTCAAGACACACAAGGGGAAGAGCATAGGGGTTATATGTGGAGATAGCCACACACACACCCGAGATAGTCACGAGAACCGCTACAGCCGAGCCGGTGATTGAGATAATCACAACAGAGACAAGCCCCTAGCAGAAGCAATTGCAGCAGATACAGTGCCTGTGATAGAGACAGAGCCACCTACTTCGCCACTATCACAGCAGTCACAAGTCCCCATCGACTTGGACTCCCCTTCACGAGACATCACTGCAGCACAATCTCATTCATCGGGCATTCAGGGGCCTAACATTCCTCCTTCCAACGAGGCTAGTCAGGATTCAATCCGGCTTGAGGGTCTCCTAGGAAGGAAGAGGGAAAGGTTGTCCTACCAGCTTGACTTCACAAAGTTTGATCATGTCCCTCAAGACATGCCAGTGAAGAAGTTGAAGAAGCAAATACATGTAGGAAGAAATGCAGACAATGAGTTTGTGATAGAGACAATTGCCCCACTTGAGGACAAAAATATATATGAGGTAGAGGTTGAAGACTTCACATTGTCGAAGGTCAACCTTGGAAAGACCACCCGTCAGGTGGAGGCAGACCTTCTCGGAATTGCCTCGGTGAGCATTCAAGAGAGAATGGCTAAGGATGGAAGAAACAAAGCAGCCTTAAAGGCTGAAAATCAGCAATTGAGGATGTACATATCTAGCCTAATGCACGGTACCCCAAACGTCTCAACTTTGCCACAAGAATTAATAGACCTCCTCGTAGAGCAAGACCATTATCAGCTGATTTCATATGGAAAACACTTGAGAAATCAAGTGGAGGAATTTGTTGTCAAAGAATGGTACATATTGACAGAACTGTGCTAGTTGAGGGACAGAGCACATGAACTCTGCGCGGAGATCCAGCAATCGGCGCAGAGTTCCAGCAATCGGAGCTAGAGACAGTAGAAAAGAGGCCTGGAGATGAAGTCAATCACAGATGTACAAGTGGCATACCAATCAGTTTCCACTATAGAGAACAAGCAACATCTCTTTACTTGGAAAGAATAGCTGGCATACAAGGTGAAAGCCTTTGATGCCAATTCTGTGGAACTGATCGAGTATCATCATATTGTGGCAGGTATTATCAACTTCGCAAGAACGTTGGTAAAATCCATCCCTTGCTTTTATCAACACGAGGGAGGTGCCTACATTGAGCTAGGCACAGTACAGAAACAATTCCAGGATGTCATCTGTAGCACATTCCTCGATGATCCTGATGGTTGCAAGTTGACCAAAGTTGCAGCCATGTCTACCAAGCTAGATGACGCAACTGCCAAGTGCATAGAATATCAGCAGCAGCTTGTGACAGGTGAAGAGATGTTGAAACGCCATGTCGTTATCTTATAGAGCATTAATTGCCCAGAGGCTGAAGAGGTCAACAACTGGATAGAGGCACTGTTGACCAGTGGAGATAAGGTGTAAAGCATTAATTGTGACTGGAGTTAACTTGATGCCCCTTTCCAAGTTAACTTCGGGTCCCACTAATTGAGGATGTCTAATTTGACTTCCATGAATTATGGATGTTAGATCTCCACTAAATGTGGATGTCTATTTTGGAGACACATTTTGTAATTAAGTTCACTTTAGTTTAGTTTTAGTCAACCAAAGTAGACTTCCGGTTGACTCTTTGTTTAGTTTCAATTAACTGAAGTAGATTTCCAGTTAATTATTTGCTCACCTACTTTTAGACATAGCAATAAATCTTGCTGATTGGCAAGAACTAATTGTTAACTCAAGGAGATTTTAGGGTTGCCCACTCCTTTGAGTTCTATAAATAAGAGCCTTGGGCTCAGTATTTGTTAACCTTTATTTACTACGCAAAATTGTTGCGCCATTGTTGCCAACAAGTTTGAAAGTGCTTATTTGTTCACTCTTGGATGAGTTAATTGGTTTGATGAGCAATTGTGCATGATTTCATGCCTTTGCATGTCCCAATTCTTTGTAACTCGTTGAAGAAATTTGAAGAAGAAAATAAAAAAGCGCATGCATTTGATCCAAAATATTTGAGTTCTTTCAGCGTTTTGTGTTTATAACTTGTTGTTTCAATCTCCTCCTTGGACAGGGGTTCCTCCTTGGATATTTTGTCATTGACAGTTATCATTTGATGTTGTTCAATGAATTGTCTTTCAGCCTACACTTTGGACAGGTGTTGTCACCTCCACGGGAATCCTATTAGCGAAGGCATCATATCTTGTTGTTTCTAGTAAGTTGTTTCCCAACCTATACCTCGAACAGGGGTTCCTCCTTGGCAAGTTTGAGATCCATCTTACCGTAAAGAGTGTTTTCTTGCATGAAGCCTTGTTCTAGCATAGATCTTAAAGTTCAGAGCCTCAAACTCATTCTGGTGAGACAGTTGGACCAAGTAATCCAACCATCCATTCCCGCTCCTATGCCCTCATGCTCTGTTTATCTTGGGGAGATAGGATAGATTAAAAGCTAGTTTAGTTGTAGTTAAGATCTGCAGAAACTAGAGAAAAGCTTAGCTACGACGCATTGCGTTTATGCACCCTTGCGTCCTGCCGCTGAGTAAAACAGATAGGAACCTTAGTCTACTGTACTTTTTTACACATAACATCAGCAAAGAGAGATCTTCCTCTCTATAATCCAAAGGCGCAGTTACTAAAACACTTGCAATAGCTGTCTGTTTCCAATAAGCACTCCAGAGGTGCTAATTGAAACGCCAACATAACATACAATAATTCAGGCATAGAACTTATGAACAATCAGAATAAAACAAGTGAGAAAGAGAGATACAGATATTTTCTTTTCGTTTGATTTCATATTCCATCTTAATTCTGCAAAGAGAAAAGTGGCATTATAAGTAAAAAGTAAATTAATGTTTATGACCATCCACATATAATGTAACTGCCTACATATAGATTGCCTCAAACAAACTATGATCAGAAACTAAGCTTGAAAAATCCTTTAAAAGATTACTTACCACAAAATAACCCTACAGAATCAGACTCATTACATTGCACATTTTTTGCAAATTAGTGTGTCAAGACCATTCCGAACATAGATTACATCAAATAAATGACAAAAAATTTATTGGAAACCTTCAACAAACAACTACATGGATCATTTGGCAATCTAAAAAGGACATCTACAACTGTATTAGGCACGTTAGAATCTCCTTTCTTTGGAGATGCAAACATTTCCAGGAGTTCAACAATAAGTCTGGCACAAACTTAAATATTCAAATCTGCATTGGCTGCTCATAATATTGCCAGAGTGGATGTTTTTAGAATATATGTTGATTCTCTACATGTTGTTGCCTAAACTTAAATGTCAGGAGAAGGTTACATATTAGCAGACAGAATGCATGTAGCCATACCATTACATGTTCAATTGATTCATTATATAATATAAGAAGACATGCTCTCTAACAAAGAACATTATTATGAACCACATAAAACCATTCTAATAAAATTTAAACAGCCCCAAACTATGACTAGAAAGAGCCATTGGTATGCCAAACCAGTAACCTGAAAATCAAGTTGTTTAGCTAAGGGGATTGTCCGTCGTAAAACTTCTTCTTGTATTCGAACATCAGGGTCATCGTAAGCCCGAACTAACAATGGAAGTACGTGTGCTATCAAGTGCTCTTGACTGGCCTGCAATAACATAATTGTTGGTAAAATTTACCTCTATTTGCAGATTAGCTAATGAAAATCCTTAGTAATAGAAACCATTACATATATGACATTTAACAAAATAATTGAGGACCACTAGTCATTTCCTATCAAAAAGTCAAACATAAACATGGCTAAAAACCAATGGCAAAGTCTAGATTAATTGAAATGTCAAAGATATCAATCAAACTAAGTACTAAATTCTGCAATAGAAGACACAAGGACTAATCATAAGTATGTATAGAAAGATGAAACCAGTAATCACAAAATCATCACCATCTATGTACCTTGTTGATAATAAGTTCAGCATGTTTGACCAGGAGCAACAATGTTTCACCTGCTGCTGAGGACAACACAGGAACCAAAGACGGCAATGTTGAAAGTTCAAAGTCATTTTTGTCCTGCAAACAAAGATCCAATGCTTGTCAATTTGGCAGTAAATCTCACAGATCCCTTAGTTAATTCATTTGCCTAGTGCCTGAATGCTAGGAAAATTGAAATATGCCAGACATCAACTTCAATCCTCAAAATTAGTTCTCCCAATGTCCTCTTCTGTAAAATTGATATAATTGTTAACAAAAAATTCTATACCATTGAAACATTAGCAATCTTCCTCACGCAATCAACCCGAATGGTGTTCTCTAAATGTTCCACTAGAACTGAATGGATCGGATTCCTTACCATATTTTTCCTCTACGTAAGTATTAGATTTGACTCTACTATGACAAGGACAAGCTTATCCAGACTGGGGACACAAACATTATAAGTTACACAATGAGTAAAGGACATATGATTTTAATGAAGAAAAGACAGTCATAGCAAAGGTAGAAGTCCTGGAAGTTATGGGGCATGAAGTGTCCTCAAAAACAAATCTTCAGAATAGGGCAGAGCTTGGCCCTAAACAAAGTTCACTGTGCAAAAGCAAGGGGAAACATCCAAACACTTATTTCTAACAGCCCCTTTGAACAATAAGTGCCAAATTTGGCAGCATCACATGTTGGCTTCTACAAGTGGGAAAGATTTTACAGACAGTGAAGCAACTCAGAATTGGTTTAAGCTACCTTTTGAAAACATAGTTATTTGCAGCCTTCTGTCATTACATTGTGGTCCATTTGATCAAAAAGAAACCTGCATATCTTCAATGATTACAAGTCACCTCTGGAGAAAATTGTTTTCGAGCTAAAAGCAGTGCTGCCAGAAAGCCTTTGAGGATTTTAGAACAGCCATAAATTTATTGTCCTGGTGCTGAACCTCAAATATTTTTAAAGCTTAATTTGTTCAAATCATGATCGCTTCATGTTTAGACACGCTGCATCAAATCTACCGGTAGTCTATAATCAGAACCTCGAGTCAAAAATCAGAAACAGTGGCTTGAAGGAGTTTCTTTTAGGTTGAAAAGCGGTGATGGTGGCCTAATGAATTGTCAAGCTTAGAAGCACTACAAGGCAGCCTGACAGGTAAATCCTTGTGCTATAAGGAAGCTTTATCAACATAAAGAGCTGCAAAATTTCTCCTATCCTCATTATAAAGACATTGAATTTCAAAAAAAATTTAAAAAAGAGATCAAAAGCTTTGACAGCATATGTACAGTTCCCCTATGACATGCTAATCTCTTCAAAATCTAGAAGATGAATTCATTAAGAAGTTGCAAGGATTGTTAACAGCCTAAACATTGGAGGAAAAAATTTCCTAATAATGATTATTGCCAAATATTGAAGTATTCCTCTAGAGGAATTAAATTAAGTTATAGAATAGAGTGGTATCCTATGGCTCATAACTAATACTAATCAATTTGTTTCGGTTATTTTTAAAATATTTAATGGTTTTAATTAAATTAGTAATTTGATCGCTTACTAATTATAATTAAAATTAGTTTTAAAAAGAGCTTGATTGCAGGTACCAAGGAAATAAAGTTACTCTCTACACTGTGACTTAGATCTAATCTAACAATCAGAACAATGAATATAACCAGATTTAAATAATAAAGAGCTGAGTCTGATAAAGCTGAGAAAGGATAAGATGTGCTTAGCTTTTCCAAAATAATGTCAATATTAACTATTTGAAGTTGACTTACTAATATTCAACAATCAATGATCAGAATCTGGAATTTAGTTTGGGATCTAGATTTTAGAACCTGTTCATACTTTTCTGATGCAGACCGGATGGTGTCACACATCCCAGTCCAGGAAAAGATTGTGCCATGCAGTTTGGTCATGATATTAAAACCTTGTCTGTTGTCAATGAGACCACCTGCAATGTGCTAGTGCCTTCTATACCTGTCATTAAGCAAAGGTTGTGCTGACAAGCACAGGGGGGGTCTGTTGTAGGATAGAGAAAAGACCTTGAACTTCCTTGCTAGCAGTCAAACCCCTTAAGTGTATTTATACAAAATCCATAGAAAATAGACACACTAAGTAACAATGTAATGCCTGGGGGTGAAGATGCTTTGAATTGCTACACAATCAAATAATGCTTTAAGTACTTTCCAAAAAGGTCAGCTAGTGAGTGAGAAGTTTGAAATTTGAATTTTGTGGACAAGGCCATATTATGTGGCTTCATCCAAGCTAGCAGGATGTGGTACCAGTTTTGCTACCCCTAGAAAACTCTGCTCTCAATCTTGTTTGTAGCCAAAGATCAAGTCTTTCTTGTCATGTTATCAAAGTCAACCGTTATCTTTCCCATCAAGAGCCAAGTCCTTAAGTGTTGGAATGTCTTGTAAAATGGAAGAAATTTAATGTTGAATTGATCATTCAAAAATTCCTTCAAATTGGTGACAACTGGAGGTTTCTCCAATACAAGCCAAGTTGTGGGGTTTTCCTCACAGCTTTCAATGTTCAAAACTTCCACTTTTTGGTGCCTACCATCAAAACTTCCACTTCTTGATGTCTAAAGTTCAAGAGTTCTACTTGTTGGCAACAATGAGTAAAACTTCCACTTGGCATCAAGTTTAAAAAGCTCCACCTGGCATTGAGTTTAAAAGTTCCATTCTCTGCTATTGTGATTAAAACCTCCATCTAGCATCAAGTGGAGAGACTTCCACCTAGCGTGAATTTTAACATGTTATCGAAGCACAATAACTAATTCTTCTAAATCTATGAATGAAATGTGCTGCTATTTGTGAGAGGGAGTAGCCAAAAGATTTCAATGCCTTTTACTTCAATGACTGTAATTATCTCAACCTCTGAAACGGTGTAGGGTGTCATGTCCTAATTGCTTAAATAATTGGAGTGTTGATTTGCACTTGTGATAGGCTGCTGATCTTATTTATTTTCAGCCAATTCACTTAAATTCAGCATGTTGCAGCAACTACAAACATGACTAGTCTCAATCTCAGAGAGTGACCACCTTGAAAGGACTTCCAATTCTTCCCTTTGAAGTGCAGATTGCAGTGTCATGTCCCCTCTAAGGAGATTGCAGCATTATTAAAACTAGGCACATAAAATAAGGCAGCAATAACATAAAAGGCAAAATCAAATAAGATCTAATTGCTCCATAAATTAATCATCCAAAGTCAGCGATCAAATCTAAGACAAAAGTTATATCACACAAAAAAAAAAATTGTCTTATTCAAAGTTTGACTTATTCACAAAAAAAAGCTGTGAATATAAGACAGAAAGGTATATTAATATGGTTATGAAAAGTGGCAATTAATACATGAAAGGGAGTGGTTCTAAGGGCAGTGATACCTTGGAATTAAAGATATTTAAATTAAGGCTTCAGGCCAGTGATTAAGGGGGAATAGTTGTGACTTTTCTAAAAAGGCAGTAATAATGAAGAGGTGTGACTCCGAAGGAATGGAAGATATAAGGATATATAAGGGAGGTCAAATCATGGGAAAAAGGCATCAAGTGATGAACGAAAATCAATTGGAAATCAAGAAAGCAGATTGGAAACAAGAGAAATAAGGACTGGAAATAATAAGAGAGCTATTGGATTAATTATTAGCAAGAATATATTTGGGAAGTTTTATATATATATATATAATCTCTTATGTATCTTTCATATAATTACTAATGGGAATTGCTAATCTATCTAAGGCTCTCATAATTAATAATTTAATCTAGTTGTTCCTCTATAAGCAATCAGGCATGGATTAGTAAGGAAACACAGTTGGGAAAGGCAGCAGACCAGTTCCACAATGTAAGTAGGCCACCCCATGTTGGATGGACAATAGTTCCTGCCACTTGTGGGCCAAGGGGTGTTATACCACGCTCTTGGGCTTAATTGTGATGAACAATCTCCGGGCGCCCTATTGTGCCTTCCTCTCCAATCCTTGCTATGGTCGGTTATTGGAAACAAAGCTGTAGATTAGATTCAATTAGGTGATGTTATTTATCTTAATCTATTTGTTAATTGTTTCCCTAGAAGCAATCAAGAAGGGATTAGTACGGAAACATGGTTGGGAGAGGCAGCAGAGCGGTTCCACAATGTAAATAGGCCACCCCATGTTGGATGGACGGGAGTTCCTGCCACTTGTGGGCCAAGGGGTGTTATACCACGCTCTTGGGCTTAATTGTGATGAACAGTCTGAGTGCCCTATCGTGCTTTCCTCTCCAATCCTTACTATGGTAGGTTATTTAGCTTCAATTAGGTGATGTTATGTAACTTAATTGTTCATTTTCTCTTAAGTCCAATAACTTTTATATGATTTAATTTTTAGAATACTATTTGTGAAATAAATTATATTGTTGGAATTGTTATTTTTGGGCAAAAATCAGGTATATCCCCAAAGGGGACATTACATACAGATGCTACAAGAAATTGATCTTTGGGTCTAAGTGGACACCAAGATTGCACCTCCTGCTAATCCTGTTTAGTTGGCTGAACATAACAAAAAGATGGCCAAGGGAAAGTGAATCATCTTAGGTCAGTGAAGGATTATTTGATCCCTCACGTTGTAGACAAGAGAAGAGCAAAAGAGATGTAAGATGTCTTGATAACTCTATGTCAAAGAGTGAATATCTCTCGTAAGATGTTGTTGCTAAAGAACAAGTTCAATGCCACACATATGAGTAGCATGGATACAATAGCCACATCCCTAACAAAGATCAAAGGGCTTCGTGATCTGCTTGCTACAATAAGGGTAAAGGTGGTGGATGAAATATTGGTGCCAATAAATTTAAATATGTTCTCTCCATCCTGGGATTTGTTTGTTCGAGGTGTCTGTGCTCATGAGAAGCTTCCCTCTTTTGAAAATCTTTGGGATGATTTCATCTAAGGAAAAAACATACTTGAATCTACTTTAGTTATAATGGAAGATAGTCAAAACCAAAAGATGAGGGAAGGTGGCAACCAAGGACCTAGGAAGTGTCAGAAGGAAAAGGACTCATTCTTCTCAATAGGGGAAGAAAGTCTTGAGCCATATATAGTGTTTCAAATGCCACAAAAAAGGGGTATAGAGCAAGCCGTAATAGCTGAAGCAATTTGTAGGGAGCACAAAAGCTTCAATAGTGAATGATTTTCATCCGAGCTTGCGACAACCTTCTCCATGGTGTCATGCTTGTCCAGTAACACCATTTATGGATTAGGACAGCGTGTGGACAGTGAAATATCAAGATACATGACCTTCAATAATAAAGTTTCAATAGACTTCAAGAGCAAAAGCCAAGTATACAAGCTGAGCTTGGTGGTGATACTAAATATCCTGCTATAGGGACTAGAGCTGTTTCTTTTTGCATGTCTTCAAGTGATTCTTGAACTTCGTATGTCCTATATGTTCCTAGATTAATGAAAAATCTACTTTAAGTTTTGACCATGACATGTGTAATGGTTGAGTTTGATGATCGACAAGTTATCATCAAAAATCACACTAGGATCTTAGTCCAGTATTGGCCAAAAGTATCTTAGTCTTACCCTAGCAATTATCAATTCGGTTTGAGTTTGCATTCGATTTAGCAATAGATTTGTTAGTTAAATTGCATCTGGTTAAGGGACACAGGGAGCATAGAGTATAGAAAGCATTGGGATGAAAAACAAAAGGCAATTTTAAAATTAGACACAAAATTTAAATTCATTCCCAGGAATGTGATGTTGCTTTCAGTGGCTTTGGTGCTTGTAGACAAAAACCTACAGGAATGTCAATATGATTACCTTGGGGATGGAAACCCACAGGGAGCAGTTTCTGGTTCAGTGCATCATCAGGATCATGAGACATTTAGATTTGCAAGCTAGGCGTGCCCACGAAGTTGTACCAGTCCAGTGTAATTCAATTTGTATGTGTGTGTCTAATTAAATTAAGAATTAAAAATAAAATTATCTGCTGTTTGAAAATTTCTGGGTTTGTTTTTTGTATGCAATTAGTTGAGGTCTTTATACCCTATGACTAGATGTCTATTTAAAATATTGTTATACCTGGCAGGCATCTGCAGGCACTCTACTTTTACATGCTTGCTAAAATGGTTTTACTTCAAAAACTTTTAAATTAATACAAGAAGATATGTGTAGATATGCTTTAATAGCTTCTTTTCTAGTTATTTGATTAGATTGATGGTTAATTAAGTTTATATTGCTCCTTTCTCAGTTGGTGCAACCAACGTAATTTTGTAAT
This sequence comes from Sequoia sempervirens, assembly GCA_007258455.2. Classification (NCBI taxonomy): domain Eukaryota; kingdom Viridiplantae; phylum Streptophyta; class Pinopsida; order Cupressales; family Cupressaceae; genus Sequoia; species Sequoia sempervirens. The sequence goes on from VDFB02281492.1 coordinate 485,567,265, forward strand.
TTTCCTTTGGGATGTGATTCCATTCCTGTATGATTAGTGATATCCTTTGCATAACCAAAATAATATAGCTTAGAACTTAAAAGTGATTTTGGATGTCAAACAAAATGTTTTTTCCTAGAGAGAAGTTTGAATTTCAATTCCATTGATATCATTTTCTCTACTTATAGAAAAAAGTCAAGCATTCAAATATGTACCTGTGATTCAGCAATGGTGAGCACCATGGGAAGAATCATTGGTTGCATGACCACATTTCGAAGTTCTGCACAAAGGGGTGGAAGAACCTGCATATGGAACCAAGCGTTGCAATATGGTTATGTGAGGTTTAATTGACTAATGTGATGCTATGGTTATTTGATATATCAACATTTATGCTATAAAAGAAGAGAAATATAAACAGCCAAAAGCTAGAGATCCCAAGGAGAGATGTAGATGCCAAGATACTCACATGAAATAAACATATATAATAAAAAAATGATGTGGATTTTAAACATAAGTTCATTTGTATGATTCAGTTGTGCAGCATCTAATGAAATCAATCTAATCTCGGCTAAGCAGTGTAGGTTAGAATCTCCTCATTTTGATACTAGATTTCATAAGACATTGCAAGAACAACATAGCCAATCCTATCAAAGCTTAAGCCACCTTTTAACTCCCCCTTCCCTTATTATTCCTCCGCTAACTAGTGCCAACTTTTGATCTCCAGCTTTAGTTTCCATCAGCTCCCATTCTTGTTATCGTGGAGGGACCTTCAATTCACATAGTCATATTAACTAGAACCATATGACTTTAGTTTTTCCAACTTGTCTAGGGTTCTGTTTTGGGTCCAACCCCTCTAATTATAGCTTTTCATCATGTTAGAATCTATTAGCTTTTCAGCTGTTGGAGTTACTCTAAAACTCCTGCTTACTTTTTGATCATCTTGAACTTTCAAGTCTTGTTGAACAGCTTTTTTATTAGGACATTAATAGAATTCCTTTCTCCTTCCTTCTGTCTTCTACAAAGTAAAAAGATGTTGAAAAACAAGTGTAAAAAATATAGGTAGCCTCTAGAAACAGGTAAAGAAGCAGATTAAGTTCATAGAGGTTCTGGGCACTAAAAATGTTTGGAAGATTCTCTAAGCCTATGTGTATAGTACTGAACTGTTAGACACACCTATTTAATCAGTAAACCATGTGAAATCTCCACCATATCATCAATCTCCCCCATCCAGATTGACCTCAATTGCATAATGCATGTTATAGTACTAATGTGTGACTCACCAATAACTATTATTACGAAGAGTATACTCCTTGAGCATATAGTCTGATCTTTGCCCTCGCATCACTTCAACTTTTGTCTATGTACATAACACTTTCAAATTAGTGGATTCAGTAACTAAGCCTGACATTCACTCATCTACAATAAAATGTGCTTCAATTCTAGAAGTGGGATTTGATGTCAGAGGCTTCACCATAGAAAACTTTATATTTAGAACCCCTATATTCTACATGCTCTACACATCAACATAAAACAAAATAAAAACAGGACCAAACACCTTTCAAAATAAAATTAAAACTACAGTAGCTTGTGTTTGCACCTCAGGCAGCCTTGTAACATTTTTTATGTTAAAGACAAGGGTTCCACAGTCTAAGAAATCATGACACAAGATTTTGGGAAAACTGTGTACTGTCCCAATTGGTGGCACCCTTTTTGTATACCAATTTAGGTTATCTATTGGCAATGTCATTATCATTTAGTTTCCCAATGTAATTAAGCACTTGTAAATTTGGTAAAACTATAGGGCTGTATAATTTTACCTTTACTACTGAACATATTTTAAAACGCCATTATAATTCAGTAATTTTTGGATGTGATGACTATTGTGATTGCCATGAGCCTGATTATTAAATTATGGATTATGAAAAGGATTTAACTTTTAAGTTTGTTTTGATCATTAATATCCTAGTTGAATTTAAAATATAGTGCCATGATCCTATCTGGTTAATGTGCAGATCATACATAGGGCTTCAAATATATCAAGAAAGGTTGAACGGAACACATGGTTCGATATGAAGGTAATTAGGTTGATCCGGCAATGAGGCAACTCCAGTAGCAGCAGCAACATGCAAAATCAAAATGGGTTCCATACAGGGACAACTTTAAGAAAAGCCCCCTAAAAAATTCTATAAAATACTAGAGAATCCTGGCCAGGTGGATTAATTTCCATGGCGAATCCAGGCTTTTTTCAGGAAGAAAAAAAATCTCCATGGAAAATTTGTGCACATTGCTAAACAATTTTGTTTTCCCCTAGCAAATCATATACTAATACTAAAAATAATATAATGTGTACTGTGAATTATTGACTGATACTCCTACGTTACCGATCCTGGTATCAGTTCGGGTTCGAGTTTGGGTTCACTGGTTCAATTCAACGGTTCAGTCAAAAAAAGGTTGCGGGTTGGGTTCTTTTTGGGTCCATCCATACAAAAACCTATAAAAATAAAAAATAATATACATAATATTAATATGTAATAATATTTATAAGTCTTGTACAATATTAATAAAGTTCATATGTAATATTATAATATAATAACAAAATTATAAAGAAAATTAATATTAATAAAGAACAAAAATTAATATATATTATTAATTTTAAAAATTAATTTACATAACTATAATTTTTTTTATTATTAATACTAATGCTAATAACTTATTTAATTTATTAACATAAATTTTATTATTAATAAATATTATTTACCTTTTTCAAATGTTTCTAGAGATAGTGAGAAATTATTTAAATAAATATTATTATTTTAAAGTTATATTATTTTAATTATATTTATTTAACATTAATTATAACTGTAACTTTTATAAAATCATATAAATAAAAGTTACAATTACAATTAAAATTTGTAATTTTAGTTAAAAATAATTATAATGATAAAGTAATTCTAACATAAACTTTGTAATTTTAACCTAATTAAAATTCATTTTTAAAACATAGAAAAAAATTAAAATTAAAAATTAAACCTAAATTCTAAACTCAAACATTAAAAAAAACATATCATAAGAGAAACGGGAAACCTTCATCAATCATAAGTCAAATCATAAATTATAAACATTTTCGATTCCTCATATTTTATTTGTTCCTTTTTCAAAATAAGGCACGATTTTTAATAAACATGTCAATTTAACAAACCATGGCTAAATACTGCGGCATTAAAAATATATAGAATGTTTTGTTTTGTCTTCTCACAAAGTTTGGTAACAATTTATACAAGAAAAATGAAGGTTTGTTGTGGCTTAGAAGAAAATATACGGGAAATTCATGACGGGTTCGCTTGGGTTCATCCCGAACGAATCTGCAATGATTTTCAACGACCCTAGCCAAAACCATTGACAAACCGAACCTAGATCCGTATCCGGGCCGGATCAAACCCAAACCTACAGGTTCAAGGGGCCAAACCGGTAACATAGACTGATACAAAAAATATTATAATTTGTTTGGTAAAGTTCTTCCAACAATAAACAAAATACATTAAGTTGTTTGGTAAATTATCCATTGATGCAAGATATAAAATATTTGTTTTAACAATCTAGCTACATTCTAAATTTTTTGACGAACAAGGATCATAAGAGAAATTGTATTCCATGAGGTAAATCTAACACACCTACATTTGGTGGAAGAAGTTTAGGTATAGAGAGCCAACTGTTATATTTGTTGACGTCAATGGTTCCTATCACACGATCACCATATTGACACCTAGCTTACCAATATGACATTGGACCAATTCCCTCATATTTGAAGACATAAACCATCTGATCACAATCCTCAAATGCTTTGTGATTGATGATTTGTCACAATAACTCTATATGTGGAGATATTGAGATATATCAATTGTTTCAGCAGACACTCTTTATTGGTCCACACACAAGGAGGTGATTATGTGGTTAAGTCACATGGTAGCCTCCTATTGATTTCATCATATGTAGAGATGGTGAGTGGGACCCACCAAGGTATTTCTTGAGCTCCCAAAATTGTACCAAGCAACATTAGTCATTTGGTAAGATTATTGATTCATCATCCACATGGAGACACAACGTTTAACAATTGCATATATAAAGATGAGAAATGCACTCCACCACAAGTTTTGTTCAATATAAGCCCTTTGACAACTTCTTGTTGAAACACTCCAATTGACAAGAAATTAGGCCACTAGCCATTAGATGCATTGACATCAACTCTTATTGGAATTAAATGTATGGTGTGTGATTATCCCTAATTATACATTTAATTGAACCAACCACTTGATTAAGTCAATCAAAACATGTTTATGTTAATTAAAACCCAGTTGACTAAATAATTATTATTGCATTTTTGGGCACTGATTATCCTCATTTGCACAATTGATAGAAGGAATTACTCAAATTGCATAATGAAGACATAATTAGGGTTAACTAAGGCCCATTGTGCACAAACTAAGTGGAATATAGTTGTGAGGTTTTGTTAACCATAACTCTAAACCAATTGAATATAATTACTCAATTGGGTTTAATGGACACGTCCAAACTAGTCAAGAGCCAAGTCATACTAATGAGTTTCCTTTTGGTTCATAGTGCTCAATTATTAGGGATTGTACACCTCAGTGAACCAATTACTGATAAATTACACTATGTTGTACAATCACTTATTAGTGATAATTTGGAACATAAGATTTAGAGTGAAGCATGGATCACCAAGCATGCTTATGTAGGGTGCCTTGTATGTATGAGATAGGAATGGCAATTCAAATTACAAATAAGGAGCCGTGATAAGACGTTACATATAACAATATAATCAAGTTCATGTTGAGTGTTTTTGTCATTGATGTTCAAAAAAGAATTGGTGATTGCATTAACATTACTGAAGGTAAGCATACAATATATAAAGTAGACTCATAGCATTGTAGATATTTATGAGTCTATCTACTTCTAACTACCTACAACTGTAGACAAGATTTGAAGAAATCTAAGCTAACTAATTACATTATATTATTGACCATTAACTATATAAAGATATATTATTATAACACCCTCCCTTAATGGTCAATCTATCAACTACACCAAGTTGGCCCCTGAATTTAACAAATTTATCCGGGCTCAAAGACTTGATGAGAATATTTGCAATCTAATCCTCTGTCAGAACATAGTGCAACTGAATTGATATGTCTTCTACCAACTTGCAGATGTAGTGACAATGAAGCTCGACATGCTTGGTACGTTCATGGAAGACTGAATTTTTGGCCAATTTGAGCACCCCTTGATTATCAGAGTACAAGGGCAAAGGTCCAACTTGTGACATTTGCATGTTAGAAAGCATCCTGCGAAGCCAAACTGCCTCACATGATGCCTTAACTGTTCCTCGATATTCTGCTCCAGTCGATGAAAGAGCCACTGCCTGTTGCTTCTTGCTGGTCCATGTTACAACACCTATACCCAAACTGAATACATACCCAGAAGTGAATTTTTTGTCATCCATTGAACCTGCCCAATTTGAGTTTGCATAACCAATCAGCTTTGGATCCTTGCACCTGCCATACAAAATACCATAATCTAAAGTGCTCTTCACATATCTCAGCACTCGCTTCGCTGCAACCCAATGACCAGCTTTTGGAGCTGTCATGAAGCGAGAAATGCAGCTCACGACAAAACTGATATCAGGTCTAGTGGCAATGATGTAGATGAGGTTGCCCACTAGTTGCCTGAATGTTGTTTCATCCACCAGGGGGGAATCCGACTTGGCGGACAACTTCAGCCCCTCTCCATAGGTGTGGAGGCAGGTTTACAGTCTTGCATCCGAAACTTGTCCAGCAAACTTCTAGCATATTTAGACTGAGAGATAAAAATACTATTAGTTGTCTGCCAAACCTCAATACCCAAGCAATAATGGAGAAGCCCCAAATCTGCCATGTCAAAAGCCTGGGCCAAATCCTGTTTGATGTCTGCAATCAAAAGTGTTGAACTGCCAGTAATGATCAAGTCGTCCATGTAGACAACAAGAAAAAGGATATCATCACTGGAGAGTTTGACATACAGATTAGTGTTAGAGGGACTGCATTGAAAACCATGATTAATCAAATATTGATCAATTTTGATATACCTTGCCTGAGCCCGAGGAGCCTGTTTCAGTCTATAGAGTGCTTTCACGAACCTACATACCTGATGTTCTTTGCCGGCAACCTTGAAACCAAGAGGCTATGTCATGTAGACTTCTTCTTGCAACTCATTGTTGAGGAAGGCACTCTTGACATCCATCTGGTGAAGTTTCCATCCAAACTGAGTTGCAATGGCGAGAAGAAGACGAATTGTGCTCATCTTGGCAGTAGGAGAAAAAGTCTCCTCGTAGTTAATGCCCTCTCGCTGTGTGAATCCGCGAGCTACCAACGTTGCCTTGTATTTATCCAGAGTACCATCTGCATGATATTTGACCTTGTAAACCCATTTGCAACTGATAGGTTTCTTCCCTTCAGAAAGGATCCAGGTGTGATTTTTCAGAAGGCTCTGGTATTCTGTGTCCATAGCCTTTTCCCACTCAGGAATGCCTTTAGCCTCTGAATATGTCTGGAGCTCATAGATGTTGTGGATGTTTGTCATAAGAGCAAAGTTAACTGAATTCTACTGCTTTCTCTTCCTGTGAGTGGATCTGCTCTCAAGGAGCTCATCATCATGAAGATCTTCGATAGTCTTGGCCCACCACTTAGGCCGGAGATTAGAAGTACCAACATCTGGAATAGGAGAAACAACATCTCTTAGGATTTTTGGAACAAAGTCATTTGGATGTGAATCTTAAGGAAAATCAAATGGTGCTAGATCATGACTAGTAGACTCCTCATCTTAAGAGTCAGAATGCTCTGAAGCCCTCCCATTAGGGGAACCAAGAGGAAGACGAACACCCTCATCAAAAACCTTCACAGGTTGATCCTCGGGACTGGTAGTAGGAAGAAATAAACCAATAGTCTCATCAATCACAACATCACGACTGAATATGAGACGATCCGTCTCCACATCAATCAACCTATATGCCTTGTGACACTATAACCAGTAAACATAAGTTGTTGGTTCATGGAGTCCAGCTTGGCACGCTTGGCTTTTGGAATCCAGACATGAGCTGTAGAACCAAAGACTTTTAGATGGCCCAAATTAGGCTTACGTCCTGACCAAGCTTCTTCAGGAGTCATCTTCTTAACGACCTGTGTAGGTGACTGATTCAGGAGATAGACTACAGTATAAACTACTTCAGCCCAGTATTTCTTAGGGACATTTCTATACTCCATCATAGAACAAGCCATTTCAATAATGGTGTGATTCCTACATTCAACGACACCATTCTATTGAGGGGTGTATGGTGTGGTGAGTTGGCACTTAATGCCATGTGCAACACAAAAGGTAGAGAAGTCAGATGAACAAAACTGCCCCCATTATTTGACCTTAGAGTGACAATCTAAGAGCCTGATTCTTTCTCAACTGGGGCCTTATACTGCTAAAATGTACTGAACACATCTGATTTATGTTTCAAAAAATACACCCACATTTTTCTACTAAAATCATCAACAAATAATAAAAAGTATCTAGACCCAATAACAGATGGAGTGTTCATTGGTCCACATACATCAACATGAACCAATTGTAGTACCTTGGAGGCGTGCCAAGAATTACCATCCGAGAATGGTGTCTAATGCTGCTGCCTAGCTTGACAGGCTCCACATACTCCCATGATTTTGAGTTTGGATCTCAGGTAGACTAGCAACCAAACCCTCCCGAGACAGTTGAGAGAGATAGTGCACATTCAAGTGCCCATAACGTTGATGCCAAAGTTTGTTGATGGAAGTACTCCTAGCTGCCAGAGTGTGCTCTTGAGAATCATCGGATTCAGCAAGTCTATATAGACCATGATCCTCAAGTCCCATAGCGATTGTAGTACAAGTCTCCCTATCAACAATGCTATAGGTGGACGAACTGAAAACAACATCCAACTGGGGAGAATGCCTCACGATCTGGTTGACGGAGAGAAGATTATGTTCCATGCCTGGAACATAGTGTACATCGAGAAATATTAAATTTCTCCCTCTGGAGTGAATCTGAACATTGCCCTTACAGGCAATTGTATACTCTTCACCACCTCCAAAGATCACTAAATCAATGAATGGTTCATATTTGGTGAACCAAACCCGATGATGAGTAAAATGCTGAGAAGCCCCTGAATCAATATACCAAGCAGAAGATTTTACTGGATCTGCAATTCTTTTGGCCATAAAAGCATAGAATGCAGATTCTTTCTACTCAGAGTGCTCTGCGACATTTGCCTGTTGTTGAGACCCTCCCTGCTTCTTTTGATCAGAAGCCAATTGAACCCGGCAATCAGCCTTCATGTGACCATACTTATGACAATAATTACACTGAAGGTTATTTTTCTTTTTGTTGTCTTGAGAAGAGCTAGAGCCTTTCAACTGAGAAGATTGTGCCTTCCCTTTGTTCTTAGCAGAAGATTTGGCAAAGAACACTTGCTCTGTGGAGGACAAACTAGCACTATTGCCAAATTGTTGTCTCCATCGATCTTGTTGCAAGAGCTCGTTACAAAGATCGGGAAATTTCAAATCAACATTTGTGGAAGTAATATTCAGCGTTTCAATGAAATGCTCATAAGATTTTGGCAAACTTTTCAAAGTAATGACGACCATGTCCTCTTCCTCCATTGTTCGACCAATCGCCTCCAACTGATCACAAATGTCCTTAATCTTTGTCAGATGTTCTTGTAAAGACATTTTCTCATCCATCATGACAAAAAAGAGCATGTTCTTGAGAAAGAATGTTTTGCTCTTGTCGGAGGTTTCATGAAGGTCCTTCAAATGATCCTAGATTTTGAGCAATTTTGCTAGACGATACCTAAGGTAGCTACTCATCTGTGACTAAGAGTTTGATGAGCATGACGGCTTCCCAGTTGCGCTCATCCCATTTGTCCTGATCCTTTCCGGCTACAGTGGGAGGAGTTGAGTTCCCCAAAACGACCTGATCGAGGCAACGATATTCAAAGATCGTAAGCATGCGTTGCTTCCAGGGGTTATAATTTTTGCCATTGAATTTTTTACTGCTTTCAAGCATAATATTTGTTAGAGATGCCATTTTGCACGCTTCCCAAGGCACTATGAACAAAGACAGAATGCTTCAGATTTAAAATCTATTGCACTAATCCCAATGCGCTGAGCAGAAATGTCGAGGCAGAGTTTGCTGAAAAACCCAGAAAATTTTAGCAGTACCTAGAAAAATCTGATGACGACCCAAAAAAGGTTGTGAAAAACCCAGAAAGAATATGTAGGTAGAATTTTAATCCGACCAAAAATAAGAGGATTTTATAAAAACTCTAGGTTGGCTGATAAGGGCACCCAAAAATTTGCTCTGGCTGCATAAAATACTGAGGGTTTTTTTTTTGCCCACAATTTGCAGCAGAGAGGCGTAAAAAAAAAATCAGAAATACACAGGAAACCCTGTCAATGTCTTCGAACTGAGAAAATCCACGAAAATCTGCGAAATGAAAACTGTCTGCCCCGAAAAAATTGCCCAGATGTCATTCTGAAAATCGCGGAAAGAAGGCAGAGATTCTCGAAAATAAAAAATTGTGGCAAAAAACAATGTCATGCGGGCAGCAGATGAAGTCGCAGCATCAAACCAAACCTAGTTTGCAAGTCGCGCAGGTTGTGCAGCTAAAGTCGCCCAGAAAACGCGTCGAACTGAAACCCTACGCACATGATCATGCATACAGAGACGGAAAGAGGAGGTCGCGGGTAGAGGAAGCAGACGAAAATTCACAAAGCACAAGAAAAAATTGTGCGGGCCTAAACCAGGAGGTCACAAGGCTTCAGAACACAAAACCCTTTATGCGATAACACCATAAGGCTTTCAATTTTCAGAAAAGAAAAAACTTTTCAGAAACAGAAAAATTTCTCTTCGAAATTTTTAGAAAAGTATTCTTTTTTTAATTTTTCTGGCTTTGATACCATGTTCGAAAAAGAACTGGTGATTGCATTAACATTACTTAAGGTAAGCATACAATATATAAAGCAGACTCATAGCACTGTAGATATTTATGAGTCTATCTACTTCTAACTACCTACAACTGTACACAAGATTTAAAGAAATCTAAGCTAACTAATTACATTATATTATTGACCATTAACTATATAAAGATATATTATTCTAACAATTGATGTCATGTTGGTTGAGCTGGTTGCCTGTGTGTTGAGCTGCTTGGTTGTGTGTTTGAGCTGCTTGAACTCTCTACTTGCCTGGTTGAGGTGTCTACCTGTCTGGTTGAGCAGCTTGAGCTCCTTGGTTGCCTACTTGAGCTGCCTATGTGTTTGTTTGAGCTGGTTGGGTGTCTGCTTCAGCAGGTTGCTTGTCTGCTTCACCTGCTTGCTAATCTACTTGTCAGCCCCTTGTTTATCTTATGCAAAGTGGAGCTTAATAAGTGCCAAATCATCTAAGCAAAGTCTGATTTAAAAGCTCAATATCTCTATTTGAATTGTAACATAAGATTTATTGAGGAAGTCGTGTATTCGAAGATGTCGATGCTCTACTTTAATTGTGTGCATTCATTCTACAGTCATGAGTTATATCATGCTACAGAAATAATGAGATATCAGTGATTGAATTTCTGACGGCTTCTATTGCAAGTGGTGCATCTTATGATATGCTTAAAAGCGACTTCTGCAGAAATGATTCGATTCTTTCATAACTGCCACATTGTCATTGAAAATGCCTTTTATATTCATTTCTGGGCGTTTTTCTGATATGTGTTGATATAAGACATTTTGTGTGAAACTCTCTTTAAATATTCTGGCGACTTCTTTTTATTGGTGGCGGCTTCAGATTCTACTTGATGCAGTGACGGCTTTTATAAATTTCTTTATTGATGGTGGCTCTAAAATTGAATGAAGGCATTGAAAATCTTTCTAGGTGTCGGGTTTATCTTTTGAGGCAAAATTAAAGAGACGTGTTGAAGGAGTGCAGACTGTGCAAACTGCAAAGTCAAAGAAGACAAAATAAAAGGTCATGGCATTTATGGCCTTCTTTTGGTCCGCCATTTTAAAAGTTTGGTGCCAGCGCTTTGATAATGTTTTTGGGATATTCTTGAAATCGTGATCTCTATTTCTAGGTAATGTTGTGAGTGTGTCGTGTGAGATGGGCGATGGTTTAAGTGGTCAACGTTGTGTCATTTTCCTTAATCGTGGATAGTATTCTTTATCACTGACCATTTTTGGAGAAGTTTTCTATTATGGGCTATGTATGCAAGTGAAAAAAGATTTATTTTTTGGTGGAGACAGCTCTTAAATTCTTAATTAAATTCCTGACCATTATTCTGGCAATTACTTTTATTGCGTCAGTTTCTGATATTGTGGTCGACTCTTTTTAGAAGGCACGATTCTTATTTGTTAGGCGGCTAATATAATGGAATTGCATTTTTCTTGTGCCATGACTTCAGGTTACTAGATGTGATTTGTTTGCGGGTGTTCTCCTTAAAATTTCTGTCGGCTATTTTTGAGGGCGGCTAATGCTAATGGCTGTGTTTTTTTAAAAAAAGACATGTTATTCTGAAAAAGACGTTTTTCTTTATTGAAGTCAGTAGAATATGCTTGGGCTAAGTTTGGTGCACAGGAATTAAGAGAACTTTTGTTTTAATGAGCAATGTGAAGGGATTTTGATTGATGGTCTGAGTGGTATTTATCGGTTGCATGAATAAAGCTTTTGATTGTGTGGAGTAGTGTAGTTAAAAAAGAGAATTGTGCCATATTATGCCTGTGTAGAGTCCAGGTAGTCATTGACCTAGTAAAAGGAGAATGTCATCGCTAACATAATCATATATCTGACAGAGTTTTGGGTATGAACAATATATATGAAGGTGTGTAGACATGGGCTGAGTATGAAAGGTGAAGTGAGGAGAGTCTGAATACAGGCACAGTGTGATGGCTCATATTTTCCCTTTTGTTTCTACGGTGATTCTGAAATATATTATTCGATGCATTAATATACTTGAAAATATTATGGCATAGGCTGTGTGTGTTGTAGTAAAAGGAGATCACAGGTATTGAAGCTTCAGGGGTAAAGGACGTGATGAACATTCTACTTCTGCTGCAACTTACCAGCTATGAGAAGTCTGGTAACAAAGAGAATCTGGACGTTTAAAAATTGGTGTGTCAGCTACTTTCTTGGTTGCTGAGTTTCAATATTGACGCCATCATGTCTAAATCGTTTTCTTGAGTTTTTGTTTTGGTGTAAAGGCTGAAGGGTCAAGTTTTTCTAAGGCATAATGAAGGTAGAATTTTAAGAGGGCCATGTATGCACAGAAATCTGGTCAGTCTGGTTAAAGATTGTTATCTACATGAGAAGAAGTCGAGATGGACAGAGAAAGTGTGACTGATATTCTGATTTGAAGTTCTGATTAAGCTCATTGAATAAAGAATTTTTCTGAGTCTGATCAACGATCTTATTAGCATATATTTGTCTCAGTTTGTGTTCAAGTGCAGATTGAAGAGGTTGTGTTTTGAATCAAAGTATTTGAAGACTGGAGTTGGTGCTTCGGTGTTTTCGGAGTTGGTGCTTCGAAAGAGAGTTGGTGCTCATCTATGTAATATGGGTTGGTGCCCATCTATGTAATCTGGGTTGGTGCCCGTTATTTGATAATAAAAGAAATATCTTGCCGTGGTTTTTTATCCGAAAGGGTTTTCCACGTGAAAAACGGTGTTTATCTTGCATATGGTGTTTTATATTGCTTTCAATGATCTGATTTCTGATTTATATGGTTTATGAGGTTTTAAGTTTTAAAAGTCTGAAATACTGATTCACCCACTCCTCCCTTCCCCCTTCCCCCTCTCTCAGTATTTCCTGTGTGCTCTACAGTTCAAGGACTACAAAAGGCGTTAGCATCACTACATCCCATGGAGGCATTTTGTTTCACTGTCAAGCAAAGACATGTAAATTAAACATGTATGGGGAGAGAGGAAGTGTTAGCAGAGTATAGTGCAACATCAAACAAGGATGGGCTTTTTACCCAATAAAGGGTCAAATAACATCAACCATTGATCGATAAAGGATCGAACAATTAAAAAGAGATTTTGAGCTCGATAAGTGATTCAAAGGGCACAAGCTTATTATTCCAAGAAAGAAATCAGAACCATTCCATTAGGAAGGAAATGGATGGTGGGAAACGAAGAAGTAATTTTAAAATATTTCATGATTCCCAAAGTGTTGTACCATAGTCTGACCTTACAACATTGACTTTTAAATGATAAAAGAAAAAACAAGCAAAAACAAATTCCGAGTTTAATAAGTAATTTAAAGGGCACATGCTCATTTCTTAACAAAGAGAAATTCAAACCATTCAATCAGGCAAGAAACGGATGTTGGGAAATGAACTTTTAGAACACTTCACAACTCAATAAAGGACCAGAAGGAGGTAGGTAATCAATCATTCACACAAGCCAACTATACAACTGCAGGAAATTCCCCGATCAATGGAGAAATATTGTTCCCTCTGCAAGATATGTTGATGATAGATGTGGCTTCAATGTTTTTTATGTTTAACTGTGTGATTAAATAGATAATCATGTTCACAGCCAAGCCCGTGATTACTGTTGCAATATACAGCTTAATTTCTACAATTAAAAACAACAAAAATAAATTACTTCAAGTTGAATAAGTCTAGCATATGATATAAAATTAATGTACTAATAATAAAAGGAAAATTCTTCCATCCTCCACATTTCTCTTTCATCCTTACACAAGTAGTTTAGTGCTCCTCTAAATCCTCATCTACTAAATCACCCTCTACTACAACTTTTCCAGATCAGAAGCAATGAAAATGAGCAATACAATGAATCCTCTTGCTAATGTTGCAAACTATATTGTTACCATCAAAGCTTTGCGTTATATGTTATTTATATGAAATCTTCATAACAAACCTGACCAAATTTTAAAATGGTATATGTAAATGCCAGAAGATTAGGACTAAAAACCAATGCATGGGTGCTGATTTCAGATTCAAACCTAATAATAGGTGAGAATTTAATGGTAATAATGAGTATGGCCTCCAATTCGAACACTTTTAGAAAAATTTGCACAATTAGGTGGCAATCATATATAGATTACTAAGGCAAAATAGATTGATGTAAAAGTTTATTACTAGGTTACCAGGTCCTCCATGTATCAGTCTCATTGTCATACCAAGCAAGAGCAGTTTTGGGATAGCAAAGGCACGGCACTACCACCCAAAGTACCAGGCCAATACAAGTTTATTACTATGTTATCGAGTCCTCCGTGTATAAGTCTCATCATCTTACCAAACAGAAACAAGAATGGGTACATGTTTAGGACAGTCGAGCATGGCCCTACCACCTAGGGCACCTTGTGGGTACGTCTATCCTAGCCAAACTCAAGCCATGCTTTGATCATTTCTGACAGAACCCAAGGCCACCAAGAAAAGAAGAGTCCAAACCTTTAAAATTTTAATTTTAAAAAGTAGCCAAAACATTCAGGAAATGTAAATATTGTAACTTCTACAGAAATATCTGCTTTGGTCCATTGTCAAATTGGTTAGTTCTCCATATTTTGTGTAGACCATTTTTAGAGCTTGGCCTTGTTTTACCAATAGATTGTCTCCTTGCGCATTTCATAGCCCATGTTGATGGCAGATTAAAAAGCATAAGAACTCCTGTTTTCTAAAGTTTATTCAGAATATTAAATAATTGTGTTTCCTATACTCATATCCAAGTGGAGAAACAAATTATATTCTGTTCAAATGTACTTTGTTTGTTTGGGTCTAGATGTCATTTTTGTATATAACTTCACTCATTACCTGGAAACTTAATTATTCTTTTTCTATTTTTTTCCAAATTAAAGGGTATTTTAATATTATATATTATATACCTCTGAACAAAGTGGTTGCCACCATCTGACAGATGAGCCAAACTGAATTTTGATGGTGTTACAAGAGGGAATCCAAGCCAATCTGGAGCTAGATGTGTAATAAGAGACTCTGAAGAATGCTTGATCACCGCTGCATCAAGGAAATTAATGGATGCTATAAACAGCGAGGCAAAGGTCCAAGCATTGGTGCTTTGTTTGCAAACATGTCATTTATGCAGGATCGAGAATATAGAAATTGAAGAAGACTTGAAGAATATTATCAACTCAATTCGTAAATAGTGTACTATAAGCAATATTCTTCTACAAGTCTTGCCAATTCTTTGTTCTCCAAACTTATACACTATACAACATAGAGAGAGAGAGAGACCAACTTCACGGTAGAATATCTTGCCAATTATGTCTTTGAGATGAAAGATGATAAGCTATGTTACCGGGTTCGCTAGGTTTGCCCCCCATACCCATGTGGGTGCGATACGAGTACGGGTTTGTTATTGGTTCGCTCACGGGTACAGGTAGGGTTCGGCGATTTTTTATTAGGTCATCAAAACAAAGACCATTAATTTTGGCGATTTTTTATTCTCTTTGTGTATATTAGAAACCTTTGTGGGCAATGGCAACAGAATATGTGCAAACACAATGGCAGCGGAATATGTGCAGACAATATGGGGGCCTTACTTCAAGAAATATGTAAAAACGCATCTAGAAGAACTTGAAACCTTTGAATACAAGAGAAATGTCGAGTATCTTTGGTGGTTGCTAGATAGTGTCACAATCTCTACATAATGAGTCTTTGGTGGTTAACATAATTTTGATGATTTTTTATTCTGAGTCGTAGTTCCAAGTCGATAGTAGACCACAGAATATTGTTTTAATTTTCATAAATTTAAAAAATATATTACTATTTAATAAGTCAAAATTTAATATTTTAAAATATTTAATTTAAAATTTAAATTATTAATATATAAAATTTAATAAATTCAAATATTTAAATTAAATTTAAAAATATACTATTGTTTTATTTTAATCTTTAATATTTAAAAATTTAAATACTTAAATAAAATTTAAACTTATTAATATTTTAAAATTTAAATTTATTATAATATTATTTTATTACTAATAATTTTAATTTATTATATATAAAAATTAACAAATTATGAGTATCGTTGTTCTTATAATTTATAATTTTGAACACACAAATATATATATATGCGTACCCAAGGAAAAAAAACAATTGTCATATCATCGTATCCATACCCATACCCGTATCTAAACCCGTACCCAAACCGGCAACTTAGATAATAAGAAGATAAGTTGTACATGCAAGAATTGGGATGACTTAGGCTTATATCTAAAGCTCTAAGAATAGCTTGGCTATCACTATTTTATGAGAATTATTACCACAAACTCAAAGTACAAGTATTTATTACTCAAATTACTTGGTTCATGCAGGATCAAGGATTAAGATAGTGGCACATGCCTACTGAAGAACAAGATATATTTGCACTACAGAATGGGTTCCTCTTAATTTCGATGTTGCCTTTAGTCATAATAATGGATACTTGTCTTAGACTGACAAGTGAAGGCTAACAAATGGCTTTTTAGGGGAATATCCTAGAGTTGAGATTTGCAGAGGAGGAGATTTGCTATGCCGAGTCTCTAGGACAAAGAAGAGTCTACCAGGAGCAAATGGTCCTCAACTACCTCAAGGAATAATGCACAAGTGATGGGGTAAAATGACGAGAGTTCCAAAAACAGAAAGAGTAGGTCACAAAGGTCTTCTGGACAGACAGACAAGTTCTCAGCCAAAGACGACAGTGAGGCCCAAGGATGATAGCACGGCATATTGGTATCTCAGTGGCACGTTGGCGTCTCGTACAGACCAAAAAACGAGAATGTCATAGAAAATAGCAAAATGACTAATAATGTTCTGACTTACTAGAAACTATAGAAATACAGAAAAGTAACATAGAATAAAATAAAGTAAACTAAGTGAAATGTAAATGATGAAATGAGAGAATAAGAGAAAGAAACTGCTCACAAAAAACCAAGCAATGAAGCCTCCAACAAAGAAATGTCTTCAATACCTACACACATAAGACAAAGAAAATGTTGGGGCTGTTTAGGGGCTTGCCTCAGTCAAACCCCCGTTTCGGTGTTTCCACCTCCATAGACAACCAAATAGACAAATAGATTGAAAGATAAATAGACAAGATAGTAAAATGCATAGACAAGGGATGTGAGAAATCCCAAGATGCTCAAAGACATAAGACAAGAGATAGATATCACCTGCAAGGATTGAGAAAGTCATAGAGAGAGAGAGAGAGAGAGAGAGATACAAAAGGCTGTGAGAGCCAAGGGAGTTGCAAAGAGTGTTGTGAGAGCTTGAGACCGCTCTAGCAAGCAAGAGAGATGTGCAAGCTTGAGAGGAGAGTAAGACTTCCCAAGAGAGGGAGAAAGGAGAGAAAGAGCAAGAGACCAAGAGACCAAGAGAGAAAGATCAAGAGAGAGCAATAGAATGAAAGAGATAGATTTTAAAGAGAGGATAGGAGGGAAAAGAAGGTTCTTGAGCCGTTACAAGGCATCCCAATCCGTTTCCACCGACCAAGGTAGGTAACAAGTGGCAAGACGTTCAAGAATGGCCATTTGAACATTGAAATGTCGTGGAACGCTAGCATGTCGTGTAGACATCCGCGTGGCACGCAAGTGTCTAGACAAATCACGCTAAGAAAACAATGGGAACAAGGAAAAACACAAGGTTTAATGCAAAGCTGACACAAGAGGGTAGCTACTGAAAAGGGGCCTTGAGCATCCTGAGGGGAAAAAGGTTGATGCAAGGGCTAAAATGAGCCTACACAAATACTAAGGGAGTGGACACTAAAGTGGATGCAAAAATGTAGGTGAAATTGTAAGGGGTGCAATTTTACGACACAAGATTGATGAATGTTTTCAAAACAAGGTCCAAGTTGCCCCTCTACACAATTCAATGGATTCTGGGTAGTGAATTCATAGATAGAGAGCATCACTATCAACTTAAATCTGATATTGCCTCCATGTTCATGGCCATCATGTTAGATTTGGGTAAAGAGATTGAGATGGTTAGCACCATGGCAAGGGCTCTAGTGAAGAAGAATTTACTAGGTTGTCTAAATGATTTACTAAGGCAGCTCCTGGGTTGGGCATTCCAACTATGGGTGGTGCTCCCTCACCCTCTTGTTCATCCACCATGCCTTGGAAGCCTTTAATCCCACGGACTTTCCTACTCACAAGGCTTGTAAGAAGTGCAAGGCCAAGCGAGCTGAGGATTTTCTCAAGCAAACTACTAGAGTAATGACACAGAGTACAAAAACTCTCTTTCGCTGTCACAAACCCAACTTGCACAAATTCACCGATTCACAAACATCCATTCTTCACAACTTTGCAGCCAATTCACATTTAAATTGACAATTGAATTTGTCAATTTTAATCAATCCAACTTTATTCAAAATAAGGAAACAAATTCGATTTCAACCAATCAAATTATCATAGGCATCAAATTTCAATAACAACAAGAAATTACAAAGTAAATTCAAATTTATTTTATTGATTTCAAAGTCCATAAGCTGAAGTAGTTACAATCTGCATTTTCAGTTTCCAATTATCTGTTCTAATACCTTCATCTGTACTTCGTTCTCCAATCTTGTCTTCTTAATTTCGCACCATTATTTGCAAGGTAATTGCAGCCACTCTTTACCTTACATGACCCCCTTTATGGTCGTGATGCCTGCTTATTTTCCCTCAAACTGCCATATCTATGCAGCCCCTATAATCTCTTCTTCAGATCAGTCCTCCTCTATCTCTGCCTGCAAATAATGGCATATTATTTTCTTTTATCAATCTGCCTTTTCCATGGCAGCACCCCCCTTCTATTCTCCACGCCTCTGCATATTTATTGGCAGCCTTTTCTTTTACAGTGGCATCGCCCCTCTTCTTTCTCTATGCCTTTTTCACATGCCCACCCCCTCCCCCAATCTGCATTACATGTATATTTTTAAAATGGTGCGACTCTCCTCCTTACTTTGGCGCTGGCTGCCTTTCTCTCCTTTTCAACATTTCATTTCCTTTGTTTTGAAATTTTAAAACTCTCTCTTGGCTGCGCCTATTCCTCTTCTTATTATTCCTGTGCATTTTGTATTTCAATTTCTTTTTAAATTTAAAACCATTTTCCTCCTGCTCGACCCCATTGGCTTGGCATTGATTTTGATTTTTTTTAATTATAAAATTTTATGCTAACATCTTTCATCTCTGAACAAAACCAAGAGTCATTACGCAATTCAATTGCAAAAATGATCAAATTGGAAATGAGAGTTGAGAGGATACATTTTGTCAAATGAAAATGACAATGTCATTTCGCTCTGACACCCAAACCATGAATCCAAAAAAATTTCGCACTCCAAAACTAAAACAACACATCAAACTAAAACAATTTTTTTTTGATGCGGATCGCCATTTGCCCGAGATGCTCCTGCATCAAGTAATAGAGGAACCAAGCATTGAGTGGATGGTGTCACTATTAATTGAAATCTCTAAAGATGAAGAAGACTAAACCACAGATACTGTTTACTATAGAAAGCAACATTATAGTTTACGGATAGTATTATGTAGTGGCAGTGCAATGAAAGCTTGTAGATCTCCTAGGGCCATTAGTCAAATAGATGATAGTTGATGGTACGAATCTATGCAATTTTTAAAATCTTGGGTATTTTGTTGCTTATCCCTTACCTGCCACTGGCTTAGCATTTTTGTCATAAACCAAGCATTTTGTATTTTTCAATTGAATATTTTAATACAAGGGTGTGGTCCCCCCTGGCCTTATTTATCTACCCCAAAAAAATATTATATAGTATATTAAAACATAGGCAAATACATATAACATATAATATTAAAATACAAATAATATATTAATAAATGCCCATTATAGATATATAGAGAGAGAGAAAGAGAGATTATAGTTGTATCAAACCTAGGGGAAAAAGATTGTCATACTAGTGTCCCTAAACCTTGAACATGTACCAGATCACATACCCAAACATGCAACTTATGCATATTAAATAACAGTGGTTGAATCATATTTTGGCAAAATAGTGCCGATTTGGCACCCTATATAGCATGTTTAGACATAATTAGGTCACATATGCGATGTTCTTAAAATGGCATGGGCAATTCCTCATGTAAAGCTAAATGGGTTAAAAGTTGCAACTCAATGTTTAAAATGGCAATAAAGAGGCCAATGGGAGAAATGCAAAGTCACATTAGTATTATTACAAAAGGAAATATATGTCATTCAAAAAATGGAAAAAATTAATTAATTTTGTGAGGAGCGGAAGAGTCTATCTATGCTAGTAAAAAAAGTACTACCTCATAAATTATCCCATTAATTATAAAAGATGAAAGATAAGGATGAGAAATGAGTGAAGAGCCCAACCATACTTTTGGGTTGTAGCAAGACTGCAAAGCAATAAATAAATAAATAAAATCAGACATCTTGAGAACAAAAGAGGAAAAACTTGAGAGTATAAAGGTGGTTCTACATTTAATAAGAGAGAGAGTTCTAATTTTAATGAGATAAATCAAAAAATAACACAAATAAATAGAGAAGGGAGTTGCAACAAGAAATGACAAGGTACAGTAGGCTGACAGGAGCCCATCCTTAAATTTAATGAGAGAATTGAATATTCCAACAATACAGAGAAGAATAAAAGGGTGAAGAATTCTAGTTGAGGACACATGCAAGGAGGAGAATGTGAGTTATCTTAAGAAGGGAAGGCAACTGAATTATATATAAAAACCAAACTACACCCATTAATGTGCACTGTGATTGAGGTATTGCTATTCTATCTTGGTTTTTATTGCTGCTGTGGATTTCACGTTATCTTGCCACTTGGTATTCCATTCCTCTCTTTCTTGCTTGTTTTACCAATGTTGTGTTCATTCTTTTGTATTTAACAAAAGAACAATAAATGCAAGAAGGGAGGAAGATAGTCTGAATGCACTTGCTGCACTTGGGATGTTTATTTTGATAAAACTAATCCCAGAGCATTGACCATGTTAAGTTTTAACCCAAGTTAATTTTTTTGTGCATGAAAGTGAGGGGGAAAACTTTCAGTAAATCTGTGCTACTAGGCACAAGGAGGGTGTCAACCTTGTTAATGATATTGCAGCTTCGGGTTCATCCTTCCAGCCACGAGTGAAGACATAAATCAATATAGCCTATCGGCTATTTATTTATATGTGTTATAATGTGAATTGGCGCTTCTCTTGGCAACAATATAATTTTCTATAAGGGCCGACCTTCCTTGTAATTAATATATTTTATTTGTGATTATATTTCTCTCCTTGGCCGACCTTGTGCATGAAGAGGTGCGACCTCTCTCTCATTGCATATATATACAAGGTCATTTCTATTCTTTCCATAATCAAGAAAAGTTCGATTCATTTCCTTCATTAAGGGCAGATTGCGAATCTCATCAAGGGCAGATTTAGTAATTCAAGGAAGTGCAGATAGTTATCTGTTATTGCATCTGGTTTAGGTGCTGAATATTGGCCTTGTGTCTGGCCTCACTGTAAAGAGAGTTGTTGCCATTATTTATATATAAGAGAAGATCTTTTGTTGCTGGGTTTTTCTCCCTCAAGTGGAGGGTTTTCCCAAGGTATCTCCTGTGTTATTGTGTCTGATTCTGAGTTAATTTTCTGTGCATACAATCTGATCATTAAAATTTACATGGTATCAGAGCGGGTTTTGTGTGAAGATCCGATCAGATTTGTGGATTTCATGGAAGTAATCAAATTTGTTATTCGATCTAGTGATTCTCCCGTGCTTCTGTGTGTGCTCGTGATGCTCACGTCTCCGTAAGTCTTCACGACTCTTGTTCAATACAGCATCGGGAATTTCCGCTTGGTGATCGGTCTTTCTCTTTTGTATTTATTTTGTCACAATGATTCTCTATTCGTGCGTCTCTTCTAATGGCTGGAGTTCGTGTGTGCGCAATTGTGCGTCCATCTGAAGGATTTGATATTTCTTTGTATGTGTATTCTGTCTCCAATCTATTTCCGTCAAGTGGTCCTTCTAGCGGCCGGTGATTGTTGTGCTTGGAGCGACGGTTCAAGTCGCGTTTTGTCTTTGTCGGGATTTTTGTTTCATCCTCCATGCGTACTTCGACTTTGACTGGTTGAAATGAGATCTGGAGGCTCAATATTGAGATTGGTCACTTGGTCAAGTTCTTGGATGCCGGTATTGAGTGCATTCATGACAACCTTGATATTATCTAACTCTGCTATCGGGAGATCTCTTTGGCGTCAACCGAGCTACAGGTCTTTTGCATCACAGTGTTACCTTACATAAGGTCCAGGATTTCCATTCACAAGGGTGCGCTTCAAACCTGGCTCCGGTCACGAGCCTACATTGTTTATCGAGCGGTATTGATAGTAATCTGAGTTCAGGTGATTTGATGAAGTCGGGAAAAGCCTAAGCTGGTTTGTCTGTTAGGCCGGTTGAAATTAAGAGTTTGGTTATCATCTATATCATGGAATTATAGAGTCTTGAAGATCTGAATCAAGCTGGGTAGAATCTAGTTGTCCGCACATTACTTCATCGTGTTTATTCACTGTCAATTCCAAGTGAGCCGTGTGATGCGATCAAGGGAGTAGACGATCTCACCTTCCGGCTCTGGTTTGAAGTGACCTCAAAGTCATTCGTGAGATTGGTGCAGGCTTTAGGAGACATTGGTTTTGTGTGACGCCACTGCTAAGGGCGGAGCATATCGCACTATTGAGATCTAATACTCCCTGGGGTGTGCGTGCTTACCAATGTTTGTTGTTGGATATATTAATCTACTGTTGGTTTATATATCTCTACTTGAAACATCTAGTGGAGAACACGTTTTGAGAAGGAACTTCTGCTTATTGGAGATATATGAGAAGCAACTGCTATTTTTTTTTTTAGCATTCAGGAATAAAATAATACAAATCTCAGGAAAAGTTCAGACCTGAAAAGGAGAGTCTGTTTTCGTCAAGATAAGTATTATTTTTTATTTTTTTCATTTTTTTATTTATTCTTCTGAAATCTAGGGTAAAATTTCAGTTTTCTAAGTTGTGCATTTTTTGACATTGGTTATTTGGATCATGTGTGTTTAATAAAGAGATATTGTGGTTTCTCTTGAATTAACATAAGATCCCTTGGAGATACAATCTATTCATGCTAGTTGCGAAGAGACTCAGAAATGGAAGAGAACTGCGATTTCGATGGTGATTAGTTGACCACATCGATATCATTCTCTAATGCATGAACTGTAATAGAACCTTGAGCTCTTGGAGAGAGTTGGTTTTACATGAACTGTGATAGCAAGCGAGTTCCATCTGTTTTATAATCTGGTAGATTGCAGCTGGAAACGGAGTGCATCATAACGGTCAAAGACCATGTTCAAATTTAAAAGGGCATGTGTTCAAGCCGTGAAGGTTGTGTACTAATCCGAACGCAAGAGCAGCGTATCTTACTATGTCCAAGAGATAAGTATTTTTGTTTATACTCTTAAATCTGAGATGTATTTCAGTTTGCTGAGTTGTATAAATCTGACATCATTTGTTTGGATTGCATGTGACCAGTAAATGGTGATCATTGGGATAAGATTCTTTAGAGTTAACAATTATTCACTACAAGTTGTTTCATACTAATTTTTGAGTGTGACTCTGAAATAAAAAGAAGAACCAAAATTACGATTATGATTGATTTTCTATATGCATGAATTGTGATAGAGCCTCGATTCTTTGAGAAGTCTGGTTCTATATGCTGACTATGTAATGAAATCTGTGTAGATTGTTTTTTGTTATGCTGAGATTAGCTCTTCCGAGAAAAGTAAAAAAAGATTTCAATGAGATAAGTACTGCATGGTTAAATAATGTTCATGAATTTGTTATGTAGTTATTAATTCATGCTATAAACATTGAGATAGTCAATCATGTATGCTTCTAGCAATGGTACTTCTCCTCGAGATAGTTGAGTTCCATGAACTATTAGTAATCTCTTCTTAATGCTTTCAGGACATACCAAGAAGCAAAAGAGATTGCTTTCAAGAAGAGCTCGATGCATCCTGTAGGTTGAAGAATGGAGACACATCTTGCAGCCATGGGACCGAGTGGATGGCTGAAGACATCTCTTCGAAGAGGAAGAATTAACCTTCAGAGGGAGTTCTATGACTCGCTGAGAATAAGTAAGGGTTAGAGTGTTATGGGATGAGGTCGAGGAGGTCTACCCTGAACTCTCTACTATACCAAAGGTGTGCACTGAGGCAAGTATTGCAAGCAATCTTGGACGAAGAGGTCAGAAGGTTGATGCAAGTACTTAAAGATTCAGAGGGAGCCTACTGAACCTAAAGAAGATGGTAAGTATACTTAAGAGATTTGGCATGATGGATTGCAAATCCATGTCTACACCTATGGAGACCAATCTACATAAATTGAAGAAGGCTGCAGCTAGTTCAGATTTGGTGGATCCTACATTGTACAGACAGCTGATTGGACCCTTGATGTATCTAGTTAACACTAGACCTGATATTTGCTATGCAGTGAGTGCACTTAGCCAGTTTATGTGTGATCCGAGATAGATACATCTTGTTGCAGCTAAACATATCCTGAGATACTTGAGTGGTACAGTTGGTTATGGGTTGAGGTATACTTCAGATGCAGACTTGGAGTTACTTGGTTTCACTGATTAGGCAGGTTGTGTCACAGTCGGAAGAGCACCTCTGGTTGTTGCTTGAGTTTGGGTTCAGCTATGATTTCTGGTGTAGCAGGAAGCAATCATCTGTAGCCGAGTACAGTGAAAGAGTATATTGCAGCTTGTTTGGCAACTCGGGAGCAGTGTGGCTTCGTAAGCTCCTTGCAGGATTGTTTGGACAATCAATGGAGCCTACTATCATTCATTGTGATAATCAAAGTTGTGTGAAGCTTTTTGTCAATCTTGTGTTTCATGACAAAACCAAGCATGTTGAGATCAAGTACCACTATATCGGAGATATGTGCTGAGGAAGGCTATATAGTTGAGGTATCAGATGGGCGAAGACGAGATATTCTCACCAAGCCTCTCGGGATAAAGTTTGTGTACTTAGAGATAAGCTTGGTATGGTGGAGAATCACCAGTAAAGTCTCGATGTCGTTGTTAATGCATTTTCCTCAAGAGGCGGTGCAAGCCCTTGTTAATGCATTTTCCTCTGAGACGAGGAATTTGAGGTGCAAGCCCTTGTTAATGCATTTTCCTCTGAGACGGAGGAATTTGAGGTGAAAGCCCTTGTTTCCACCCTCTAAGTTGAGTCATGGTGGATGTCATGTGTGAGACTCCATGACATATGTTGTACTTGTGTTTCACCCTCTGAGAGAGTCATGGTGAAAGTCACGTTGAGGTGACAACATCATGCAAGTGATGAACACTTGTACCTACCATAGTATGGTTGTAGCCATTATGGTTGATATCATGTTGAGGCGATATCTAATATCACGTTGAGGTGATATTCTTTTTTTCACATCTGGTTGTAGCCAATGTGATGGGCATCATGTTGAGATGATTTGTCTTGAGCAGCTGGAAGTTCTCTCCCTAGCTGAGAGGGAGTGTTAATGATATTGCAGCTTCGGGTTCATCCTTCCAGCCACGAGTGAAGACATAAATCAATATAGCCTATCGGCTATTTATTTATATGTGTTATAATGTGAATTGGCGCTTCTCTTGGCAACAATATAATTTTCTATAAGGGCCGACCTTCCTTGTAATTAATATATTTTATTTGTAATTATATTTCTCTCCTTGGCCGACCTTGTGCATGAAGAGGTGCGACCTCTCTCTCATTGCATATATATACAAGGTCATTTCTATTCTTTCCATAATCAAGAAAAGTTCGATTCATTTCCTTCATTAAGGGCAGATTGCGAATCTCATCAAGCGCAGATTGCGAATCTCATCAAGGGCAGATTTAGTAATTCAAGGAAGTGCAGATAGTTATCTGTTATTGCATCTGGTTTAGGTGCTGAATATTGGCCTTGTGTTTGCCCTCACTGCAAAGAGAGTTGTTGCCATTATTTATATATAAGAGAAGTTCTTTTGTTGCTGGGTTTTTCTCCCTCAAGTGGAGGGTTTTCCCAGGGTATCTCCTGTGTTATTGTGTCTGATTCTGAGTTAATTTTATGTGCATACAATCTGATCATTAAAATTTACAAACCTTGCTAGTGGCCATGACATGAATTTATAATCAGTGCTTGGATAAGTATGGGAGAGGCAAAACTATGCCTCAGCTCCACAATGCATAACAGTCTAATTTTGATTACACACCACAAGGCTTGCCGGTGGATTTTGTTACTTGTTTGAAAACTTTACGTGCGTTATGCATGAATGTCTATAATTTTTTGTCAATGAAAATTTCTTGAGAATGGACTATACGTAATTTTTCTGTAACCTCTGTGTGCATTTGTGGATTTACCTCTGAAACCTTGTAAAATGCCCTATTAGTGTGAAGTGTATATGTGTTATGTGAATGGAATGGGTGGATGAAATATAGAAAAGTTGAGTGGAATGAAGAGAAATGGGTGTTACCAATGGGCCTTATTGAAGAAAATAAAAGATATCAGCAAATTAGAGTAATTCCTCTTTCCCTTTTATGGAACCCTGTACCCACTATGTGGGTGACCAGATGGAAAATGGCATCAATTCCTTGAGTTTGGCAAGGATGGAATCCAACTTTTTCCTCAACAAGTGTATATGGGTGTGTATCTTCTAATTCACTTCTTTCAATTATTAATTCATGCAGAAGGAAAGGAAATGAAATTCATCTTCTTGTATTTATTAATTTATGTGCAAAGGAAAGGAAAGGAAATTCATCTTCTCTTATTGATTAATTTATGAGCAAAGGAAAGGAAATGAATTTCATTTTCTATTATTTATCAACTTATGCATATAGGAAAGGGAATGAATTCATCTTTTCTCGTTTATAAATTTATGAGCAAAGGAAAGGGAATAAAATTCATCTTCTCTTATTTATAATTTATGCACAAAATAAAGCAAATGGAATTCATTTTCTCCTATTTATTAAATTTATGCACAAATGCAAGGAAAAGAAAATCATCTTTTCTCATTTATAAATTTATGTGCAAAAGAAATGAAATTTAATTAAATTTAAGGAAAAAAAAGTTGAGTTTGGTGATCTTCATTGTGTATTCAGATTAAGGAACTTCGTTTATGCATTTACCTTGACATCAACTCATAAAGGATTACATGTTAGCACAGATCGATCATAACTTGCTTTTCCAAGTTAGCTAGCAGAGAGGATGTAGAAGGAAGATAGTTTACATGTCTCTCTTCAAGAAGAATTAATATTACGATGTACCTTACAAGTGGATAAATCCTATTACGCAAGTAATTGGTAAATTAATTGATGTATTAACAATCAGCGAGATGCTCAATAAATAGTTTACAAGATTTACAAAACTGGAAAGTTTCTAAAAAGAAACTCTAGATAAGATCGGAGACGATCTTATCTCTATCTTACAATATCTTACAATATTGAGCATTAATAAATAAATAAATAAACATTATTTTAATACCCTCCCTTAATGCTCAATCTATCAACTACACCAAGATGCCCCTTGAATTTTTACAAACTAATATTTGGCTGGTGAGATATACTAGCTCACGATCCTGCAGCGAACATGCAAATAAAGCGATCATCTTCAACCAGATGAAATGACAATGAGTTTCCATGCTTGGTTCGCTCATGGAAGGCCAAGTTCTTGGTTTGAGCTCCCGATTATCACAGAAAAGTGGACTTTTGCTGAGATATTGCATATACGCAAGCAATAAAATGATAAGCTGACTCACATCTTGCTTTCTACGCTCCCAAATACTCTGCCACATAGAAGGCCGCACTTTCTTGCTTCCACTAGTCAATAACAAGCGCACCGGATCCCCAAGCCCCAGACACATACCGGATGCTTGTTCCTGTCATCAGCTGAACCTACCAATGCAGATACATGAACCCACTTGGTGGATCGTGACTCCATTTTAAGAGTCCAAAATGGGGTGCCCTTCACATGTGACTGCAGCCAGCTGCTACCCAATGATTAGCCTTGGGGGCTGTCATGAAGCGTGATATGTAGCTCACTGCAAAACTCAAGTCAAGTCTAGTAGCAACAAGATAGATGAGGCTGCCCACTAGTTGCCTGAACAATGTTTCATCTGCAATTGAATCGGTTGGTAGGTAACTTAAGCCCCTTTTCCATGGGTGTGGAGGCAGGTTTGCAATCCTACATTCGGAACTTATCCAGAAGACTTCGAGCATACTTGGACTGGGAGATGAAAATGCTGCTCTTTGTCAGCCAAACCTCAACACCTAAACAATAATGTAGGAGGCCCAAATCTGTCATGTCAAAAGTTGTGCACAAATCCTGTTTGATCTCAGTGATCAAATGTGCTGAACTGCCGGTAATGATCAAGTCATCCACGTAGACAACAACAAGCAAGATCTCATTACCGGTATTCTTGACATACAGGTTCGAGTCAGATGGACACCTCTGAAAACCATGATCTGTGAGGTACGTGTCAATCTTAATGTACCAAGCTCGAGGAGCCTGTTTCAGGCCATAGAGTGCCTTGACCAATCTGCACACCTTCTGTTCTTGACCAGCAACTTTGAAACCTGGAGGCTGCGTCATGTATACTTCCTCCTTCAACTCACCGTTGAGGAACGCACTCTTCACATCCATCTGATGGACCTTCCAACCAAATTGAGCTGCTAAGGCAAGGACGAGCCATATGGTACTCATTTTGGCTGTAGGAGCAAAGGTCTCCTCATAGTCAATGCCTTCTTTCTGTGAGAACCCTCGTGCAACTAGACGAGCTTTGTACTTATCAAGGGTTCCGTCAGCTTTGTACTTCACCTTGTACACCCATTTGCAGCTAATGGGCTTCTTCCCTGGAGGAAGATCAAAAAGGGCCCAAGTGTGATTCTTCTGAAGACTCTGGTATTCTGATTCCATCGCCTTTTCCCACTCAGGTATCCCTTTTGCCTCTGAATATGTCTGAGGCTCATAAACACTATGAATGTTAGCCATGAGAGCAAAATTCACTGTAGACTACTGTTTGCTCTTGTTTACGGATGATCTACCCTCAATGAGCTCATCGGCCACCCGAAGATCAGCGATAGTCTTAGCCCCCACCATTTCAGTCGGAGAGTAGATGTGCCAACATCAGATGCAACAGGAGGAGCTGGATCTGGTTGTGGATCTGGAACAGGTTCAGCAGGGGATGTTCATTATCATCTGGAGGAAACTCAGGTTGAGCATCATCAAAGACTAGGTCTTCGTCATCCCTCCCATCAGGTGGACCTAATGGAAGTCGGACACTCATATCAGGACCCTGTAGAGGCTGATCCTCTAAATGCTGAACAGGTGAGGAAGAGTGAAATGGACCTCGTTCCTCATCAAAGACAACATCTCGACTGAAGATAAGACGATCAGTGTCTATATCAATCGGCCTATATGCCTTGTGATTGTCACTGTACCCTGTGAACATGAGTTTCTGGCTCTTGGAGTCCAGCTTAGTGCGCTTGGCCTCTGGAATCCAAACATACACAAGAAGGGCAAAAACTTTCAAATGGCCCGATCCTAGGTTTGCGACCCGGACCAAACCTCCTCGAGTCTTCATACTTGGCATGAGTGGGTGACCTATTAAGGAGATAGGCGATGTATTGGCAACTACGCGAGCTTGTAGGAACACCTCTGTGTTGCAACATGGGCGAGCCATCTCAGCAATGCGTCACGATTGCATTAAGCTCTACAACACCGTTTTCTTTGAGGAGTGTAGGGTGTGAGTTAGCTGACGTTTATCCCATAATTATCCGCGAAGTTGGAGAATGCACTAGAACAGAATTCCCCCCCATTATCTGACCTAAGAGTTATAATACTAGAACTGGACTCTTTTTCAACTAAGGCCTTAAACTTCTGAAATACATTAAAAACCTCTGATTTCTGTTTAAGAAAGTACACCCACATTTTCCTACTATAGTCATCAACAAAAAGTAGAAAGTATTTGCAACCAGTTACAGAAGAAACAGACATAGGGCCACAAATATCAGCATGAACTAATTGAAGTACCTTAGAAGCCAGCCAAGAGTCGCCATCCTTGAACGGTGTGCGGTGCTGCTTCCCAGCCTGACAAGCACCACAAACGCCCTGATGCTGAGTCTGAATGTCAGGTAAGCCATCTACAAAGTCCCTCCCAGAACGAAATTTGAGAGAGAGATAGTGCACGTTCAAGTGCCCGTACCGCTGGTGCCAAAGACTGGTGACAGCTGAATGTCGGGCTGCCAAGGCTAACTCTGGAGAATCACCAGTGTCCACAAGCCTGTAAAGGCCATGATCCTCTATCCCAACGGCCACCGTTGTGCGAGTTTCTCGATCAACAATCGAACATCTATGCGAGCTGAATACCACATCCATCTAGGGAGAATGCCGCATAATCTGACTGACTGAGAGAAGATTGAGCTCGATATCAGGTACATAATACACGTTGAGGAATATGAGATCCCTCAGCGGTGAACACGAGCGGTGCGTGCGACAAGTATTGTATTCCTCACCTCCTCAAAGATTCTTGAGTCGGTGCAAGGGAAAAGTTGTGAATAATCCAGCCTATGTGAGGAAATGGCGAGGCACCCGAGAATCTATGTACCAGCGGAGGATTTGACATGAAATTACTGGCGGGCCTCTTTGCCATGAGTGCATAAAAGGCAGATTCCTTCTGCTCAGAGTGCTCAGCGACATTCACTTTCTGCTGAAACCCTCCCTGCTTCTTTTGCTTAGAAGCCAAACGAGCACGACAATCTTTCTTGATGTGGCCAAATTTATGACAGTAATTGCACTGTATATTTTTCTTCTTCGGACTGGTGGAGCGCTAACTTGAGCCTTTCTGCTGTGAAGGCTGACCTTTACCATGATACTTTGACTGAGTTTTTGCTGCAAAGGCCTGCTCCGTGGAGGATGATGATTCACTGCTACCGAACTGTTGTCTCCAGCGATCCTGCTGCAACAGGATAGTGCACAAATTCGGCAACTTGAGATCAACATTAGCAGACGTAATGTTGAGGGTCTCTATGAAATGTTCATAGGACTTCGGTAAACTCTTCAGGGTGATCACAACCATGTCTTCCTCCTCCATTTTCCGACCAATCGCCTCCAACTGAGCTCTGATCTCCTGGATTTTATTCAAGTGCGCTTGCAGAGTTGTCTTCTCATCCATCATGATAGAAAACAGCATATTCTTCAAGAAAAACGCACGGCTTTTGTCGGAAGTTTCATGCAAATCCTTCAAGTGATCCCAGATCTCCTTAGCTGATTTTCTTAGTGGGATCTGAGGGAGCTGATCATCAGTAACCGAAAGCTTAATAAGCATGACGGCTTCACGATTCTGCTCATCAAACTTATCCTGATCCTTACCCGCCGCTTCAGGACGAGTAGCGTTGCCGAGGATCATCTGATCAAGGCAGCGGTATTCAAAAATTGTTAACATCCGCTGCTTCCAGGTGTTGTAATTTTTGCCATTAAATCTCTGGCTGCCCTCCAGCATTAAATTGCTTAAACTGGCCATCTTCACGCTTTTCGAGGCACGAAAAACGAGGTACTGAGAAGAGGCTGATGCACGAAACTCGAGGCACGAATTCCAATGCAGAAAACAGGGACAGATTCAGGTACAGACTGCAGAAAGTACAGTGTACGGATGGCACAAAATTAGAGAGGCCGCGAGCGATGCACCGAGGAAAATTGACCAACCGGTTGAGCTCTCGGAAAACCCACCGAATCACATGTCGAAAAATTTACCACGTTAATGCGAGGGAAGAAGATATAGGTAAAACCCTGATGCGTAGTTTTCCAGAAAACCTGCTTTACCAAAACAACTTTGGAAGCGGAAAAAATGCTGAAAATTTATTGGAAACGGCGAGTCTGCAACAAGAAGCAGCCAATAGAAGCATAGAAGCCCGGCAAGTGGTAAGCGGCCCAAAGGCGAGGAAACTTAGCGGACAGCATGCTTGAAAAACCGGCCGGAGAAGAACAAATCCATGACCTCGGAGGGTTGTAATCGCGCCTGGAGATTTGCACGACGTATAGAAAATCCACAGCCAAAAAAAAACGCGTGCCAGAAGTTGAAATCGCTGCCAGAAAATAGAAAGAAAAAAAAAACGCGCGGCCAGAAGCAGAATTCGCGCCCAGGAAAAAATGCCACGATTCGATCACGAAATTGCTATCAAGAGGATCACGATTTTCATCACGAAAATCTTGAAACAAAAAACCCTCGAATTCCAAATTACAAAAAATGCGAATTTTTTCTGGTGCCCAAGATTGCGATTTTCAAAAAAAATTATTTCGAAAAAATTTTTAAGCAGAATAATTTCAAAAAGAAATTATAATTTTTTCGAAAAAATTTACTCGCCCGGGCTCTGATACCATATTACGCAAGTAATTGGTAAATTAATTGATGTATTAACAATGAGCGAGACGCTCAATAAATAGTTTACAAGATTTACAAAACTGGAAAGTTTCTAAAAAGAAACTCCAGATAAGATCGGAGACGATCTTATCTCTATCTTACAATATCTTACAATATTGAGCATTAATAAATAAATAAATAAACATTATTTTAATAAATCCCAACTAATGGACAGCAGTTAAATTCAATATATGTATATACATTCAGCATACAATGATTTGATGAATTTGTACTATTTATTCTAGTTATACATTCTAAGTTAATGCACACTTTAAACAGTTGGAATGATTGTGGCTCCACCTCTATCATAAACTGATTTTGATTTTATAACTAACCCTTCATTTAATACTGTTTACTCTCCTGTAAGCTGTGTATAATTTATGCAAAGAATAATAATCTTAGAGTTGGAAGTCAATGGATGTTCCAGAATCCTCTAATTCTTATGGATGCATTTAATATGTCACAACCTACATCTCAACCTCAGACTAATAATTATCTTAGAGCTAGACGTGAATGTGTGTTCCATAATCCTCTAATGCTTATGACACATTTAATATGTCATAACCAACGTCACAACCTTGCCCTCCAGCACCAACCTTCACAATAATTCCTTGTAAAATGCAGTTCTGGTTTAAAATTGTTCAAATCATAAGCCAAGGGAAAAACAGCTAGGTTTATAAGGCATTAGTATTACATTGACAAAAAGCTTTTCGCAATGGGAGAGAAGATAAAGAGGTCGTCACCAATTTGCATGAGTAAAAGAGATCATATAGAAATGGCTACTTGTCGAATATGGTCATCAAAGTGAAGATTTGAACATTAAAAATACTCAGTGATGGAAAATTCCACAGAAATCAACAATATCCAAATAATGCTCCACCACAGAAGTTTCCCATCCTTACAACATCAGTGGTGTTTACAAGGCATTACATTGAAAAAAAAACTTTTCCAAATGGTAGAGAAGCTAAAGGTGCTTGTGTGCTTTGTAGATCTTCACCAATTTACATGAGTTAAAGAGGTCATAAAGAAATGGCTACTTGTGGAATATGGTCATCAAAGAGAAGGTTTGAACACTAAAAATACTCTCATGTAGTGAAAAATTCCACAGAAACTAACAATATCCAAATAATGCTCCACTACAGAAGCTCTCAATCCTTACTACATCAGTGGTGTTTCATAATTTATCCTTGCCACTATATCTGATTCACTAAGGAATAAAAAAATTTAAAGTTTCAAGATATTGTTCCTTATATTGTTGTTTCCATTCTCTGCTGCAGGGCTTTCACTTTTCTGTAAAATATTTATTTTCTTTATGTGTGTGGGTATGTGCATATATATTGCTAGAATAGCTGAATCAGTAAAGTTAAAGAATCCCACACACCTTATATCTAAGCACACGAGAATCAAATTCCTTCCACATCCCAGACAATGCCTTTAAAAAGTCAGACTTCTGCATGTTATCTCTTTCCTGGAATGCAACATTAAAGCCCAGATGTTACCACAAAGCTCTCACTAAAGTTTTACAGTGTGCCCCTCAATGTTATGTCATATTTATTCTGAAAAAACCATCTGTAGAATACAGTTCTAATCTGCTCTAAGACAATACCAAATAATCAACTCAATGGAATGACAGAATACATACAAGCATATGATCAAGGAAGCGGAGAGCACGTAATCTTGTATCATCCCGGAAAAAGGAAGAACCTACAAATATAACAAACTCTGTCAGAAAACATTACATAAAGAGCTATTTCCTACCAAAAAGGTGCTCTAATTTGAATCCGCATACATATAGTACTTAAAAAAATAGTTATAAAAAAGATGTATAAGTTTAAGAATTACAAATGAAACTTTGGGAAACTAGTTTTAAACATTTAAATTTTGAAATGAACATTAACTTGGTGTTGCTCCTCTTCCTGCTCTTCATTCTCACTCTTTCACCTTACACTTGCAGCTCTCACTCACACTCTCACACTATTAGCTTCTCATTGATTTATTTTGTGAATTAAAATGAGGATAGGAGGCAATTTTATAGAGTTTGTGGGGTTTGGGTGGAGCCCATAGGCCATTGAGGTTCAGCCTTGGGCACGGAGTTCAAAGAAAAATTTGGTATTTTTAAATTGCTTTTTGATCATCTAGTTAGAGGAAACTCCTAGGCATCCTTGAGATGGCCAAGAGACTCCTAGGAGTCCCCCGGACATCTCGGCGGTGTTTTGGAAACGAAATCGCTAGTGGCGGGTGACATCCCCCCCAAGTCATGGTGGCGAGCAACACTGGTTACGCCCACCTATGTGCATTTGCCAGCTAAAAATGTAAAGCTGGTAGTGGGCCAACCAAAAATGGGTTGCTAACAGGACAAGTTCTTTCTTATAACAAAGAACAAAAGGAAGCAAATAGTGCAGTTGAGACAGCTAAATTGAAATCTCATCCTTTGGTCAAGAAAGGATCTCATAATCTACCTATTGGGCCATCCTCCACTATTATGACAGTGATTGCCAAACCAAAGTTTCTTGCAACATTGTCTTCCTAAGAAAACAATAGCTCCTTTCTTTCCCCAAAAAAGAAACAAGGATGTAGACCCCTT
Organism: Sequoia sempervirens; assembly: GCA_007258455.2. NCBI lineage: Eukaryota > Viridiplantae > Streptophyta > Pinopsida > Cupressales > Cupressaceae > Sequoia > Sequoia sempervirens. Next base: position 485,602,334 of record VDFB02281492.1, read on the forward strand.
AGGAAGGGATTTTCAAAATAAGGTGAGGGCCAATGTTGATGAGCACATTGAGCATTGTATTTATCCCAATGGATTTTCTTTCAACCTTATTAGACCATAATAAAAGCAAGAAATGATCAGGGGTATTAATGTGGCACCCATGGGGTATACAAATCCTAATTATGAAAACATATGCACCGCCTTATTAGCCAAGGAAAGAAAGTTTGTAGACACTTATTGCAGCAAATTATGGATTTATGGGCTGAAATAGGAGTGTCCATCATTTCTAATGGATGGACAAAAATTGCAAAAGTAGGCCCCTAATGAAGATCGTTGTAGTGTGGGCTATTGCGGAATACCTTTTGCATCTCACTGACCCTAATTAGGTTCACAGATATAGATCAGATATAGATCAGCCATGTTTAAGCAAGATATATAATAGCATTGACTCAATGACAAAAAAATAAGGATCACAACAGAACCCAATAAGAAAGACCCCCAGAAACATTTTTCAAATTTGTGCAAAATATTATGGTTGAATGGTGGAACAAGATGACTGCCCCCTGCATCTCCTAGCATTTGCTTTAACCCCTACATATTATAGCACAAAGATACTTTCTATGCCCAAGAGACCGCAAATATATGGAGGAGTTGAAGTTGGCAAAGATTACAAGGCAATATTCAATAAACTCTTGTGTGATCCAAATGTAGAAATAGTTGTGGATGAGTTTGGGAATTTTATAACTTCTAGGTTACTGGGTTCCTTGGATTTTGCTCCCATACCTGCTCCGAGAGCGGCTAGGAGCGGCAGGGTTCTCTGTGGGTTCCATTAACTACAATTTATTGAAACTTAATTAACCTTTTCAACCTATTTTAATATCTATTTTATGTATAAACAGGAGAATGGGCCTTCATTTATGAGTGGATGTTAAATGATCCTTACACTAATTATTTTTAAGTTTTAACTGTCCCTTCCATTTACTCATTTACAGGACTTGTAGTGCACAATACACTCAACATTCTCCAAACACTCCTATTTTTCTTTAGCGCAATATTAATTATCTTGTATTCATTATACCTTTTTTCTACTTTCCAACCATATCATTTCAATGCCAATCCAAAGTCTGCAATGAAAAACCACAGAACTTGTAGTGCAATGAAAATGTATGTGCTTGGATTTTCTCTGCTACACAACCCAGCAAAGCATCTAGACCTTAAACTAGTGTCCTGTAGAGTTTTATGCCGAATCATAGCACTGGATATTTCAACTTAAAGCAGCAGATATGATTATTAGCATTTGATGGACATCATGATGATTGATGTTTGATGAAGTATCATACTATCAAATGTATTTACAATTCTGTATATTTTTAATTTTTTTTACATATATATATAAAATACAGCCGTACCCAAACGTACCGTACCAAGGGAAAAAAATATCGTACCAACGTACCCGTACCCGATCACGTACTAGAATAGGCAACTTAGTATAACTTCAATGCGTCACAACCTTGGCTCTTTTCTAGACAAATACAAGAATGATGCTTATGCATGGCAATACCTCCAGGCCAAAGGATTTGTTTATATACAGACTCTTGCCATCAAAGTTTTGTCACATGTACCCTTTTGTAATTTTTAAACTTTATTAGTTTCTTTGAAAACTACTATTTTAAATGTTATATTTACTTTGTATTGAATCTCAACATGTGAGTTCCGCTTCAGCTGGGTGGGAATAGTACTCCTTTTCCCATAAATTAAGCAAAAACAATCCGCTGTGTAAAAGGCATAGGAGTTCATGTATGTGCATTCCAACTTCTGCCTACTCTCACACAAGCAAGTTTGCAACAAGGAGGCAATGTGGCATTGGGATGTAGCCCTTGAGTGTCCTAACATGGATGCTTTTGTTGCATGGCTTTCCTCAAGTCTTGATCAAGGATGCAGGGAAGAATGCTACTACAGAAGCCTTGCATAGCAAAGCCAGTGGGAGTAGCACTAGAGCCACTTGGGGTTCTAACAAACCAACGATAACATTGACACTCTCCATGAAGAGCAATGTGATGACTATTGATTTGTATAGATTTTCCATGTGTAGTTAGTTGTCTTGGATATGCTCACCACATCTCTAAGTAACCACATTCCAAATTGCTTAAGGGGTGGTTACTTCGGTGGTTAAGAAGGTGACTAAACCACCTCCCCATGTATTTTATATGTACTTGTGATTTTAAATTGATGATTGATCAAGATTGAAAAAATAAAATAAAATATGCCGCTGGTTTTTATGGTTATGCTCGTGTAATTGCCTACAAATGATATTAGAGACCATTAAGCATACATGTCAGAATATTGGAAAAGCTTTAAAGAAATTACCCAACCTATGCCAGTAAATGATATAGATTTCTTGCATCATTGTTACACACAATGGAACCTCCTTGAATCCTACATTGAAACCCATGTTATAGATCTTCCATGGCATCGCTAGCAAGATCCTATTTATGTATGGCACAATCTAAGTGTTAGAAGATGATATTTTGTCCACCATCTGCATAACATCTTAAGCTTGATTGATGCAAGACACTTTCTTTTGAGCACCAAGGTTTGATTTTCTTTTTCTTTTTTTAATCTCGTTTCTAAATTCCTCCTTAAAATCAATATTCATGATAATATATTTCAACTTGGCACATAGAGGAGTTGGTTGAGAGTAATTTGTTAACTTGTTTAGGTTGCATAATCTTTGGTTAGGGGTTCAAACCACAAAGCTTTTTTAAATTTTTGTCCTTTTTCCATTTTTTGTTTGGAGGATGTATGTCAAACCCAGATCATTTTTGCACCCTAATTTGGGAGCCAGAGTCTAAGCTGATATCTCGTTGGCTAAGAGCCAAGGACTAAGGGGTATCCATTCTACCAAAGCCTCTCAAGGCACAATTCCAACCTCCTCCCTTATATTGTTAAGGGCCTTGCACTCAACAAGACTTGATCCCTTGTGGGCTCATTCAATACCATTCAACTTCACCAACAAACCAAGGGCCCTTTGAAAATTGAAGAATTTTTAATATTCATGTACCTTGAAAGTCAACAAATTTTCATTTCTACCTTAATATATAGCATTCTAGCTAACCAGTTTTGGGGTTTTGAGGATATTTCAGATTCAATGGAAGTATTATTTTGCCATTTTAGAGTATCCTATATCAATTTTGAGAGAAAAGGTTTTTAGAGGACAAATAAGTGTTTGCATGGACAACTAAGACATAAGGAGTAAAAAACTGTTGATGGCCACAAGGAGTGTTAAGATCATACCAAATCTTGAGGAGCTATAAGTTTGTAATATTGTGTCTTGTAAAAGGAGTAATAAGGCTGCAGAAGTGTCTTGTTGTTTTTCAAAAGGATAAAGATGTAACCTGAGTTACAAGGTGCTATCAACTTTCTTTTTCCTTGATCATGGTCCAAGGCAAAGATCTAACAAACTTTTGTTTGTGTTCTAGATCATGTTTGGTGGAACACAACCAAAGAACTATGCGCAACTTTCCCTTGTGTGTGTGTGTGATCTTGCTCATTTCCCTTTGCTCACTTTTTTCTTTTAAAATATCTTAAGTTTATAACAAATAATGTGTTATCTCTACAGCATAATGTAAGCACATAACACAAGGAAAAATTAATATCAAGTGGTGGCAACAATACAAACCTTTGTTTTTGCAATTGTAATCAATTTATTTTCTTACAAATAAAGATTAATCAATTACAAAATCACTTGAAAGTAAAGACACTGGAAACTTGTTGTTTCGACTTCTAGCACACAAACACCCAACACTTTAGCATAAACAAATAATAGTAAGAAGAATGTTGTTGTGTCCCCTATTGTAGCAAAATATCCTTTTGTGTCCAAAACCAGAATTGTGTGCCAAAAATTGTCACAAAAGAAGTTTGATATGTCAACATATATTGCGTCTTGTCTCCTTGTGTCAAAAAAATTGTGTTGTTTAAAAACTACCACAAATGAAGAAACATATGTCCCAAACTTGAAAAAAAATGTTGTATCAAACTAATTCTAGAAATGTGTCTTGTAGTGTGTCTATTGCTTCCCAATTGAAACCTATTGTATAGGTCTAGGGATCGTCAAGAACATGACTCAATTCATTGTTTTGGCCTAAATCCATGTTCATTATTTGGTCAACATACAAATATTTATCCCCATGATTTTCAAAAGAACGTGTCATGACAAACGAACTCTAAGGAGAAGTCTAAGATTGGTGAGTTAGGAGAGAAGTCATCCTCCATTGTTGCTCTTGGATGCTCTTGAGCTTGCACCTAGCGATTATGATAAGCATCCTTCATCAATCATGGCTGCCTTTATCTACTCTGGCTTTCCAAATTTGTGGTGTGTTTGTTTTCTATCTAGTGGGGTATTGTTCATGTATTTGAATTTTAAATTTATGGTACATTTTGAAATTTTTCCCTCCTTTTTTTGGTTTGTTTGTCTTTGCTTTTTGGGTTTCACCCATTGGTCCTCCAAGTTTCAATTGGACCATTGGTCTTTAATTTTTGGCGATAATGGTGAGGGTGTCATGGTTGTGATGAAGGCCATGCTTTTGTAGTAGGGCTTGACTTTAATTTCCCTTGTCTTGGCAAGCCAGATGAGTAACTTGCAAGCAATAACTTCCAAATTTTGGCAATTATTGCTCTTGCTAAAAATCTTGTTTATCATTATTTGAATTTTGGCAATTTGAAAACTTCCAAAAAGCCAGGTAGAAGAGTAATAGATGGTATAAAAAGCAAAAAATTTTGGACATACCTGCACTCTGCCAACCAACAAAAGAAAGTGGGATTGCCATTTATTGTTCTTACTTTCAATTTTTTTTCAACATACATTCCCACATATCTTTCAAGGAAGGGTCATGAGAGAATGGAATGCCAAGATATCCGACCATCTTCTTTGGACCTCCCCACTGCTAGTTCCTACTAGACATCCAAGTAGGAGGAGAATCATTCCAACTTAAGATAATTTACTTACTATCAGAAACTTTAGCTCCAAAAGCCTTACAAAACACATTGAGCCTATCTAAGGCAAGGTTTCAATTATTGCCCTCGCTAAAAATCTTGTTTATCATGCTAAAACTAAACATGTAAATGTGCAACATCATTTTGTTAGGGAAATGGTTGAGACAAGGAAGGTTCGAATGGAGAAAATTGACATTCAAGTAAATATTATTGATTACTTGACAAAACCTATGAATACTACTAAGCTTTTATGGTGTTGAGATGAGATGGGTTTGTCCCAATCTCATACATGAAGTTAACTTTTTAGGATACTATAAACTTTCCTACAGTAAATATCAAGTGGGAGAATGGTGGAACTTTCATGTGGTATTCACCTACAAAGAGTTCATGGTAAGGTTCTTGGCGAGAGAAGGTGGCGAACTTGTTTAAAATTCATGTTAACATTGTTTGATTGCAAACTAGTACACAACTATAGAGGTAGTTGTGGTGAGTTTTGAGTGTCTAAGCATAGTGTTATTATTGTTGCAACAGCAAGTCATTTGGAGGAGAACTATCAACCACATACTTGCCTTAATAAGGTATTGGAGTTTGTATGATAATGCAAATACACTTGCAGCTTTATTGAGACACGTGGTGATATCTAGGAGCTTGGTAATGTGCTAGAGGATACTTAGAGGTCTCACAAACAGCTAAAAGCGATTAGGTAATTGTCAAATGAACACCCAACTACTACGACAATTAAGCAATTCCTTCATACAAGAGCCACACTTAATTTAAAAGTCTATTGTTATTTATTCTCAACAATACATTTGATACATGTCTAGAAAAGGACTAAATAAAAATAGATATGGTGAACAGCAAGTTTAATTTGAGACCCCAATGAAGGAACTTTTTTCTCTGAAATTAGTTACCCTGCCATCCAACTGCTGCATTTTGTCAAGCCTCCACCAATTAATAGCCTATTGTTGTCAAGCCTCCATTTTGCACTTTGTCCCAGTCCTAGGTCCCTTAGATGGATATTACACACAATTACACACAACTTTTAGATTGTCAATAGTGTGGTTGTATTTCCTATATCAAGTTCATTTTGAGCTTCAGTGGCACATATAGTCATGCTTTAAATAAGAGCAAACCCCCATTTAGGAATTGGCAAACCATATTATCAAATATCAATCTCACAAAATTCCTCCATTATCTTCTGCTATCCAACCACCAAAAATATGCAGGTGCAACCCATCTGTGTGTTAGATGTACATATTCTGTTGTCTTCTGCCATTATTTTTCTGTTAGTGACAAATTCCATTGGCAGGGAAGCTAGAATATACTTGCTTGAAAGGTTCATTTTTTTTTAATTTTACATCTATTTTCACTGAGAGATTATATGTAAGAAGACAAAATAGCTATTATAAAATAACAGATTTTCATCATTGTGTATCAAAATAACTATTATAAAATAACAGATTTTCATCATTGTGTATCAAGGTACACAAGATCATGTGTTATCAAGAACAAATGATACCTGTGAAATCCAAAGCACTTGGTCTAGATAATTCGTCTGCACTAAGCATTCGCCGTATATCATGTAAGAGTTCTGGAGGAATGCTTGAAAAGTTCTCGTGTGACAAGTAAGTTATCTTGCTTGCATACTGCAGAGATACACAAACTTTAGTTTCTGCTACAAAATTCAACAGCTATAGCTATGATAAACAGTAAATACAATGCTAAAAGTAATACAGAAACAAATAAAAACTGACTACAGAAGAAAAAAGTTCTAAAAATATATGTGGAAAGCACATTCTAACCCTGCATTTCTCAATGGGACAAAAATCTCTAGATTTTATGCAAGCACTTTGAGGATGAACTGTTAATAGCCATAAGTGACAATTTATATATAATGAGAAATCCCATTGTGATAAACAAAGTTTCATAGTATTTCCAGAAACCAGCAAACCAACACGCTCATGTCTAAACATTTGTTGACTACTGGTGGTACAAGGATAAAAAGCACAAAAAATTAAAGCACTGAAAACTCTGATTACAAAATGAATAGCATTTATCTTAATCCAGGACGCAAAATCCTATATTAAGTTAAGAAGACAGACCGTTCGAGCATTGTTGTTACAGTCCAAGAGAGGTCTCCGTGCGATCAAGTGGTATGCAAGACATCCAAGACTAAATACATCTGAAGAACAGCTAACATTTGACATCTTACTGCGGACCAGCTCAGGAGCAGTGTAGTTTAAGGAAGGCACAAGTGGTACTACAGCATCCTCAACATCATATTCCTGCTTATGAAATGGTCCATACATTGCAAAGATATAATGGTCCACAAAATTAAAAGAACAAAATAGGAAATCTGGTAGAGTGACATGATTCACAGTTATTTTGATTGAATATCCAAATAATTTAGGGATGATAATTGAATATGTGACTTTTATACAATGTACATATACCACTATGCCATTCTGCCATTACAATGGCAAATATCATTAAGTCATACCTGCAATGAAAACCCAAAACGTTTAGACAAAACAGAAAATATGTATTCTTACTGGGTAATGAAAAGGCTGGGCTACATTTGGATCTCCTGAAACTTGATCTGCGGCAACAGCAAAGCCAAAGCCACCCAGCTTCCAGGCTCCACTATAAGTGATAAAAACTGTCTGCACTTGGGTATCAAAATTAGCTATAAGTTCCATGCAAAGAAAATTTATTTGCCTAAGGTTCTCCATGATGCATGATAAAGCAAAATAATAAAATCCAGCCATTTGCACTCAACTTAAAATCTAATGACATATCAAGCACAATACTGTAAGAAATATCTCCTCAGATAAAGATTACCAGCAGGCATAATAGCATGCTTTCTTATTCTTGAAGTCAAGGAAAACCTCCCACAGAATTTTCATAACTATTAATGAGCTACAACATGTGAAACATCATCTAAATGAGAATCATCAAGATTTGTACTGTGTATCTTGAACATCCCATTTAATTATCTCAAATACTGATGGGATGGAAGATGCAGTATCAAGAATATGATATTCTTGTGACTTTATATGTCATTTTACTTAATATTACAGAATACAAGACATGAATAACATAATAGAACATTTGGAATTTAAAGAAATACAAATTCACTACCTACCTGCTGCCAACCACTAAGTAAATGATTATTGGGAAAAAGATGACAGATATATATTATTTGCTTAAATGTTAACCTACCTCCGGTGATATGGCACGATGAATCATCCGAGCATTATTGTGAAGAAATCCCAGTGATTCTGTTAGTTGTAGCAAACCATGCTTTATTTCCAACTGTCCAATCTCCTGCATAAGCTCACTAACAATTAACTTAATTGCAAGTTCAAATAGTCCAGTAACAAATAAGCTAAAACTTCCTGCAAAGTCGAGACATCAACCAAAAGTAGAAAACCAGTACACCGGACTATATCAAAAAATGCATGTATTTATTGAGGTTCTGAGAAGATATCATCACTATATATGTGGAACAATAAGTAATATCAATAGATGCGAGAGTAATATGAAAGATGCGAGAGTAATATGAACTAGTAAACCATCATCCAGCTTTATTGATTTTTTTATCACTTACTAATTACTATCATTATTGCTGCACTAGAATGCTTTCTCTATGAAGATATCAGAGACGAAGTCCAATGTCATTCATATTATTTCATCAACAAAACAAATAACAGTCCAGACTCCAAGAATTGTAATGAAACGCAGGATTCCATAAATTTTGAAACTCTTCACACTTAATATTGCTATAGCGTATACAACTTGTAGTATCTGTATAGAAACCCCAAAGAACATAACAAAGATCTGTCTTTAGCACTCTACAGAAAAAGATTGGTATAACTAATGTGGAATGAGACCCGACCATTGGAATATGCCACTGTATTATATAGCTTGTAAATTATCAGAGAAATCTCTTGGACCAGAAACACAAGCTAGAGAGGTCCCAAAAGGCTTGAAAGAACTGCTGGTAGTTTCAGTATTTGAAAAAGCGAGGATGCTAGCATCTCAACCCAGGGGCTTGCATCCCAAAGCCTACTTCCAGATTAGAATAAGTTTTTGGTGCACATATGCCTCATAAACTGCTTCTTTCTCATAATTATTATAAATGTGGGATTATTTACACCCACACACCCAACATGCACACAATGAAAGGGAGTATTAAGGTGGAGCTTTTGAATAACTTTTGAAATAATGAACAGGCATTGCATATATAACAACCACAAGGCAGAAGGCCCACAAGGAAGGGCACTATAAGTGCTAGAGATGTTAATAGTTACCAGAGGGAGGCTGGTATCAAATCAACCAGGGGACTTGCACCACAAATCCTGCTTGTGGATTGGCAAAGTTTTTGGAACTATCTTTTCCCACTAAGACTATGACAACAATATCTTAAGGCAATAAAACTTTTGCTGGAACAAAATATTGTATTATTATCAAGTCACTTTTATTCAACAATTTATCATTTACAACGCAATCAGGCCTGGCAGATTCATTCCAATTTACAAGCCTTGCCCACAATACAATAAGGTACACTGATGAATGAATAGAGTTCATAACATCTCAAAGAAACTATTGTAAAAAGAATTCTTCAATGGTCGCTTGAAAGCAAAATAATGTCTGGTCTACCAATAAAGCGTCCTCTGCATTTCCAGAAGACATTTCATAGCAGATTCTTGGTGGTGAATTTACAGTTATCACTTACTTATTCACTTTGGTGAACTCAGCATCTATATCAGAATTAGCATTCCAGAGTAGGAGTGAACTCATCAAGATTCATATAAAATCACTGCCAACTTCAATTCTATGTCCATTCCAACTGATTCATTTTTGCAATATCAGCATCCGTTTAAAAATTAACATCCCAGGATAGGAGCACCTTCTTAAACTATCCAAGAATACCTTAGCCCAAATAAGCTTTCCACTTGCACGAACTGGAGAACAGTGCATTGGAACACAAATTAATTTAAGTACAACATCAGTTCAGTTTTAGGTTGTTTTCAACCATTTTAATCAATGTGTGGCCAGTAGTTTAGTATAGAACATTTCTCCAATTTGCATCATTGCTCACCACAATAAATCTGACCCAATATGGGTTGGTTGATGTATGCTTGTGACATTGTCCAACATAAATCTGTATTATTTTTTGTAAAATGTTTTCCTTTTCACTTCTAAGAGTTCAAAACTTCCCCATTTTGGGATATGCTGAAAATTGATAACAAGAGAAAATGAGTGGCTCTGGAAATCAAATGTATTAAATTAAACTTGGATGGAGCCTCAAAAGGTAATCCAAGCCAGTTCTGATATACAATCTAATCATGTTGCCATAGTGGTTGGAATTTGAAAAGTAAAAGAGAAAGTCTATGGTTGGCCAGAGAGATGATTTCAACTCACTTTAGATTAAGACAGACTCCCAATCCTTGTCCATTGCCTTTAAAAAAAACACTATTTTATTTTATTTACATTGTTTATTTTATTTTTATTTGAAGATCTACTTTTATTTACTTAAGAGTTATGTTATTTACTTGAGAGTTATTTTATAGTTATTTTATTTTATTTTATTTAGTTAAGAGTTATTTTATAGTTCTAGTTCTGTTTTTTTAAATGTATCAACTGTGTTTTAGATTTTATGTAGATGGTCACTACATGCCACTCCGTGCCTTGCAGCCACTGTAGAACACCTATCGGCATAGACAAAAAATTTAGTTATAAAGCTTAGGGAGTTGTGTGGCAAGTTTGCCCATCTAAAGGTTTCCCTTATTCCTCATGAGTATAAAAGGGTGGCAGATCACTCACAATAAAAGGCTCAACCCTCAAAGCCATCACAAAGACTACAAATCAGCAGGAAAAAGTTGTTGAATGAGAACCTGAATTCTGTGCCTACTTTGAGTGCTAAACAAAATTTAAGATACGTAGGGAAGAGACAAAAGATTGGTATAATTATAACTTGATTTGGGGGCACTATACCTGAAAAGGGAAGCACAAAATCTAAGTGGTTGAGCCAGGATATACTGAAAGGGGAATGGGTGTAAACCCCCAAAACACTAGAACATTCATCTTTGATACTTTATTTAATAGCTTTTATTGCCATGTTACCATCATAAATGTTAGTCAGCACAAACCACAGGATCATCTTGTCCCAAGACTGAGATTGTATTAAGACTTTCAAGGCAAGTGAGCTTTGAGAGGAGCAAGGCATATGTTGCCATTGTGACTCTCCCACGTGCAAGCCACAATGGCCTTGCTATCTCACTCCCACTTAATATCAGCCCTGTCAAATAATTATCACTTACTATTGGCCTGTTATTATCTATAATAGTAATTACGATAGCATATATTATATAGGCAACAGAATGATTCAACACATACAACACATATTACATTTTGGGTACAATAAGTGCTGTTAACAATAAGAGCAATATTCTAAATGCATTAATTCACAATATAGAGATAACTTATTTATTATATGTCCTTGGATCATGTAATCATTTAATGTCATTTAGTTGCCTCGTCTTCATTAGCCCACAATAATAGCATGTCATATCCCAATAGCACTCTTTTTTTGTACTCATCTTTAATGCTTACAATTTTATCACATGCATGAACATATAGTTTAAAAAAACTTATTTAGAACCTTGATGGCACCTTTGCTACATCATCCTCCACTTGGCATTCTTGCCACTTGATCAAATTATAATTAACATTATGACATCAATAAGCAGTTAATATATGTTACTTTTTCTATTGAAAAAATTAAGGTCTGTTCTGTTCTTTATATTGGAATCATGTAAGTAAAGCTGAGTTTCATTTGTCTACTACTTAAATTACCATGGCCAAGAGTTCCTCCTCTAAAAAGCAACAATTAATCTTGGGAAGCTAGTTATAAAGTTAAATTTGATGATTAGAAACTTGATGTGGTTAAGAAATTGTAACTATGTAGCAAATAACTGTGGTATACTTTCCCGGTTGTATATTGAGTTTACTCTCAGATTAGTTTAATAGTAGATATATTTCTCATAAGAATCATTTGGAATATTGCAGGAATTTGCAGATAACCTTATTAAATGAAAATACAAGCAACAGTGTCTTTTTCTGAATTTGTATCACAATTCATTGACTTGAAGAAAAAAACCCCCGACTTTAGAGTGCACATGGAACATGTGCAGAGGAATGATTTCAGACTGATATATCTAATCTAGACGTCGAGTATTTCATTCAGAATTACAGAAAAGAACAATATGGCGTAGCACAGAAAACCTGGGTAGTGTGCTGGTCGGAGGTAGATGTCTCTGAGTATAGTGACCAGGACTTCTATCTTAGAAACCACGAATTGATTTCTGGTAAGCTCCCAACCTCTGCATATGCAAAAGCCACCTCCAATCTTCCAGCCGAGCTTTGCAAATGGCAGTCTCTTGATGATTATACCACGACTTGTATATTCCATCCAATGCTTCAGCTTCCAGGGCCTCACGTCTGCCCAGAATTTACTGCAGTCTGCTCTCAAACGAGCCACCTCTTTTGCCGGCTTATTTCAATGATCTCACTCAGCAAGTTCAGACATTTCAGATTGTGTATAGTATTCAACGACCTGGGGTTTTCATCCCAAGCTGCTCAGGGATTTCGTCCTGGCTTCAGTTTCTTCATGTCACAAGAAGAGAAAGTAAAATCAAGTTTTCTGCATGCCTGCTTCCTTCCAATCGTGCTTCTTAATCATTTCAAAGTTGCCAAACTCATCACCTCCCAAAAGGCAGTCAATCACCAATAAGGATTTTATTTCCATAAACAAAAAATCACGAAACCATCCATTTTCATTAATCCACCCCTTTAATGGTGAATAACTGACTTAGGCATATTTTAATTAATTAATCACCCAAGCTGAGTCGCCTAGAGACAAGAGTTATAACGTTGTAACTTAAAGTGGCCCCACCAATACTCCAAAAGAATAATTAAATGATTTCCAATGAAACTATAGCTTTTTAGGCTTCAATTTAATTATTCGCCCTTATTCCCTTGAAATTTAATTTATTTCTAATCTCGGGAATTAAAAGATTAGAAAATCTCCTTAAGATTATTCACCAGCCGAAAAGGGACATTACAATAACCAGTTGAGGAGAAGAATGACCAGGACCTTGAAAAAATAAATCGGACTGACATGGACGATAACCAAACTACAAGGGGTAGAAACATTGTTCTATCCAAAGATGCAATTATTAATAAGGCAAAAAAATAGATAGTTATAGGCACCATTAAATAGTCAAGCGATAAACTGGAAGTCCAACAAAAACTCGCTTTGAAGATCCAAAGGATTGTTAAATGCTCCCTTCCTACAGGGAACAAAGATCTATCAGTGGTGGTAGATGGTTTCAATTTGGAATTTATTGGGAAAGGTATCTCAACCTTGCTCCTAATGTGAGCATATGAAGAATACAACTTTTAGACTATGAAACACAAAAACTCAATTTCTGGGATGTAGAATTTGATTTTGGGCAAAATAAAAATCCTAGGTTGTTCAACATCACTTCCAAAAAGATGCATGTTGCATAGATTTCTTTTAGCTCTACAAATTTATTTTTTAAAAGGGCTCAATGGCCTTCCAGATCAAAAGTTATGGCCTTTGGAAGTTGGGCCTCCTACATTGAAAATGTAAAGACATAGCAAATGTAGAAAAGAGAAACTCAACTTCTAGGTAGTAGACTTTGTTTTTGGACAAAATTAAAATTCTAGTTTGTTCAACATCACTTCCAGAGATGTTTGTTGCATAATTTTTTTTAGCACTAGAATTTTAATAAAAGGGGGACCCAATGGCCTCCCAAATAAAAAGTTAGCCCTTCTACACTAGAAATGTAAAAACATATCAGACAAAGAAAAGAGTTGTATAAGGAAGTTACAATTGTTGACCAAGTTATGCTGCATGTTATGACACATCATAAAGCATTTTAATGGAGATAATGAGACCAAAATGGAAAGCGTCAATTGGTGAGTGGACTATGATGCACTTACAACAAGTGGAAGGAATATGTTATTTTTGGCCTATGAACTCATCTTAGAATTTGGGTGTCAGTTTTCTAACCAGATATTTGGGCACCGATATTTTTATGTTTTAGCTCATAGTTTTGTAATTTCCATTTGATAGTTTCATGTACTACACCTATTTAAAAGATGTTTGAGATGGAGATATTGATAGTAAGTTTGTAGGTACTGTTATGCTACTGGAATTACTCCAAATCTTTGGTTGGTGATACTCCTATAAAGGCTTGCTTTGCAAGCGTATTTTAAATGCGTTCAGACTACTTAATACATTGGGTTGCTTTTGAGTGTGGGGTGAATTTGTAGGTACTATCATGCTATCGGAATTACTCCAAATCTTTGGTTGGTGATACTCTTGTATAGGCTTGCTTTGCAAGTGTACTGTAATTGTGTTTGGATTACTTAATAATACATTAGGCTGCTTTCAAGAGTGGGATTTTTATCCTGAAAGGCTTTCCCCGCATACACGTATTGTGGTATGATTTTGTTTCTATGTAACCTGGGGATGCGTACCTGGCATATTTAGGGGCATCCCTGATCAGAAACGTCCCGAAGTGTCATGTCCCCGAAATTGTGACACTTTGATAACAAAGGCATAATTCTTATCATTATAATTATAATTGTCAAAGACAATATTATAATTATAGATATTAAAATATAGATATAAATAATTTAAATATTATAATCATTGTGATTTAATAAATATTAAAATATGTAAAATTAATATACAAAGCAAATAACATTATAATTGTCAAATATAAATTATAAATATTATATGATAGGGTCATTAAACCTCATGTAAGTTCTCCTAATGAGCAGTGATTAAAATAAGTTCAAATTAAAGATTTGAACTTATCCCTAGCCGATACTTATTGCAAAATCAAAAGATTGAAATATTGTTATATGGTGATTATTTATTGATGCTTCAGTATTATATCTTTCACCTTTGTCTTTAGCCTCACTGTGGATGCGATATGGAGTAGGGAATGTCCTATCACTGACTGTTAATTATTTATATTTAACAAAGAGACACGGCTTGGTATGAAATCGGGTTTACTATCTGTCTTCTTCAGCCACCGTTTACCTTATCTCTCTCATAGCATCTTACATACTACTAAGGTATTGTCAATTGTATCTAGTGGTAAAGGTCATTGGCAATAATGCAGGACCACGTGAACAAAGGAATGACACATTAGCATGTGTAATAACCTCACTCTATTGGACGATTCACATCTGAGCAACCCTATAGTGGCCATGTTAAATGCTGGTTGATATTCCTTCCTCAAGTGCATATCGATTAATATATATCTGCATATTTATGGTGGAACAAGGTCACTGTGGAGTGGCTGGAGGCAAACATTTGCCACATCGTTGGGTCTATATTACTTGCCATAAAACTTAATACTATTGGAGGCCAGCACTACTGTATATGGCACTATTGTATATGGCGTACATATCATTGGGGGCACAGATTATATATCCTCCATTGTATTCTTCTCAACTCAGTTATGAGATGAGAATAGAATGCTAACCGTGGAGTATGTCGACCTGTAAGAAAGGCCTACACTGATTCATAAAATACATGTCAATGTTGTTGCATTCCATGACGTGAGGATCATCAACTGAGTTTATCCTTGCATGAAGAAATTATCATTTGATCAAGGTATAAGTGATTAGTTAAGGACTTTGAAAAATAAGGGGTTTAATAGTAAAAGAATTGATGATAATACAAGGCAAAAAAGACAACTTCTTCTATCATCTAAAGGCAACGATTATACTTAAGGGGTGGGATTGAGGAAAGCAACCAGTAAGAAAAGACATGCTGATTCAAAGGGTCATCAGCTTTTAAAAGAGGCATCTTAATCATGGGGATAGGAGGATATAAAATGTCAATTAGAAATGTGGAGAGCAGCATCAATTTCTGGCAGATATATACATTTAAATTAGCAGATCCAAGTACTCTAAGGAGCCACCTAGATATTGGACAGCAACTTGGGTATCGGTGGGAAGATATACGGGAGTTGGAAGAAATAAAGAATAAGGGTATCGAAATATGCTTTTGAAATATATGATGGCAGTGGCAGAAAATAAAATATCACTGTCAGCAATCTGACAGAAAACAGAGAGAGGGAGAAAGTGCAGATCACTGGCTAAAATAAAGAAGGTTCTGCAGATCGATTGGGAGGTAAGTATTATCATATATTGAATGCAAGGTTGGTAATTAAATATATTATTAATTTAAATATCAGTTGATGCTTACCAATATTTTAATATATCATGAATTGTGAATATAATTAAATATATTATAAGGGATGAATGTATTGAGAAATAGAGTGGCATGTTAATAATTGTTAGATATGTATATATATATATATATATGTGATTCATATATACATCATCGTGTGGAAGAAAGGAGACGGATCGGGTTACAAGGAATATGTCCTGAGAAGCCCAGTCTAGTGCGTCGATCAAAGGTAAGTATCCTCAACTAATTAGATAACATTAAGGGTTATGGAATCAATTCGAATTACTATGACAGTGGGTTACAACATAGTGACTAACCCATATCTTATTAGATTCAATATCAGTGAATGTTTTAATCTGTGATGACTTGTGAATTCGATTAAATACAAGATGATAAGTGAATGCATATTAAATGACACGTTTTGCAATCAATAATATATATATATATATATATATATATAGCATAAGTGAATGACAAATTCCACATCTAGAGATAAATGGATGTTATTTATCAATGTCCCAATAATGATGCTTATAGCAATTATTGCACCCCATAAGCTATTATGATTCTTACTCCAAGAATAGATTCTGGTCAAATCCCTTTCGCTAATACCCACTGAGGATAGGAAGTTTGTGGAGGGAGAGGCGGGTAATTCGGTCAATTGATGGATGGTCCCAAGACGGGTAGGAAACCTTGAGGGAGTCCACTTGGAGACCATTCACACACCCTTGGCACAGTAATTCTACCATCCTCCGATGAGGCTAGGAAAGAGGAAAGGACGAAAATCTATTCAGCTCAAGAGTAATAAGTTATATTAGATTATGATGTGTTTTATGCACTAGATAATAATGCATCTACCTTATTCTTAAAATGTTCAATCTGGAATTGTCTAATTTAATCTTGATCAAGGAACTATGTGTATTTGTTGGTAATGCATGATGAGTGCAAGTCCTCAAGGTAAATTACATGTGCAAAATTAAGTGTTGGTAAATACAAATTCTTGATCCTAACTTGTGCATACTCTATTTCTAGGACAGGTTAGCCTGAGTTTAATAAGGGGACATTACACGAAGATGTAGGGACGCCTCAAAAATGTCCCTGCGTCATTCCCAATTTGCAATGAAACTTCAGAAACATCCCGAGGGCGTCTATCAAAAGGCCAGAAATGACAGGGATGGCTAGCCGTCCCCTACAGCCCAGGAAGTTAGGATTTTATTTTTATTTTTTTAAACACAAAATCATTAAAAAGTAAAGGGGTGTGGGCGCCCTCCTTTGCTTTAATCCTAAACCTAAAAACAACAATATAACATTCAAAACAAAACAAAAAACAACTCATTTGTTTCATTTGTGAAATTGTGAAGAGTGAAAGAAGTAGTGCATAGTTGTGGGAAACCAAGTGAGAGAAAGAAAGAGAAGTGAGCAAAGGGAAAAAGAAGGTCAAGTCTCAATCATTTGAGATAAGTTCACTCTTTTTTGGTTATTTTTACAAATTCTTTTGCATTTTTTTTTGTTTTTGTTAAATTTCAAATACTTAGGAAGGTTTTTTTTGTGTGTTTGTGTTCTATGTTTGCATTTGCAGCTGTCATTTACATTGCAACCAAAAAAACAATGAGCACTAACAACATTGAGGGTAGTGAGGGTCAAGAAATTGAAATTGAACAAACATACCATGGAAGTTCTTCAAGGAATGAGACTATTTCACAGACACAAAGTTCAGAAAATCATTTTCAATGCCCTTCTCACCTCTTGACAAAGTATGCAAAGGGCCCATTTAACCCAAAAAAACCTATTTTACAATTTGCAACAGCCATAGACAGTAAGATAAAAAATTCAAGGGGGAGTAGAGTATGGCTGTGTCATATTTGCAAGGAGGATATAGGGGTAGCTACACAAGAGCTTACTCCCATCTTTTAGGCATAACTTGTCAAGGGGTAAAAATATGCAAAAAAATAACAATAGCTGAGAAGGCTGAGGTGACTAGGTTGCACATGGAGGGTGAAGCCAAAAAAAAGGGGAATGCCAATGGATTCTTTGCAGCCTAGTGGGCCAATGTCTAGTGCTACTGCTACAAAAACTGAATCTAGCAGTGTTGTGCCTGAGAGTCAAAGAGGAAAGAAAAGGCCCACTAGTGTTGCCGGCATGTTTAACATGCAATTACGAGATGTAGTTGATAATTCTATTGCCAAATTTTTCTATGCCAATGCTATACCATTTCATATGGCACGCTCTCCTTGTTTTAAACAAATGTTCCAAGATGCACTTGTTGTTGGTCCTTCATATGTTCCCCTTGGAGATCATAAGCTGTGCACGTCACTCCTTGATAAGGAGTATTCCAAAGTAAGTATAATGATGGAGAAGATGAGACAAGTTTGGATAAGGGATGGTTGCTCTATCATTATGGATGGGTGGACCAATATTAGACATTGGCCACTCATCAATGTTATTGTCACATGCTCAACAGGCTCTTATTTTCTTAGAGCTATTGATTGTTTGGGGAAGAGGAAGGATGCAAGTATAGAAAAGGTTGGACCCTCTAATGTCGTATAAGTAGTGACTGATTCAGCTCGTGTATGCAAGCTAGCTAGCTTAATGGTGGAAGGTGCTTATAAGTTCATATAACATACCAGATTTATTTATGCAAACCAGTAGACTGCAATAGCTGTGATTTTTTATGAGAAATCACCCTTCTAGATCAGTTCACGTTTTGCATGCATGGCACTTAATAATCCCAGCGAATTTGATTCAAATTTGAGAGAATAGCTCCTATCTATCACTACGATTTCCTTAAACTCAATCTGACTGATTTCTTCAAACTGTATTCTGCAAAGAGAGTGCTGCAATCGACCAATGACCTGGGGTTTTCGTCCCACTCATTTCAAGACTAGGGGTTTCGTCCTAGAGAAGACCTTCTGCATAGTTCAGCTAAGAGAATAAATCAAAAATGCGTTCTGTATATCTTTTTCCCACCCAATCAATCCTTTTATCTTTCC
The DNA here is from genome assembly GCA_007258455.2 of Sequoia sempervirens. NCBI lineage: Eukaryota > Viridiplantae > Streptophyta > Pinopsida > Cupressales > Cupressaceae > Sequoia > Sequoia sempervirens. The sequence continues at coordinate 485,621,600 of VDFB02281492.1, forward strand.
TAAGATGCCAATCCTTTTCTTCACAAAAAGCCGTTGATTCCCTTAAAGAGATCTTATTTCCATTTTAATAAATCACCCTTTGCAAAAATATTAGACTTAGGCATTTAATTTATTGACCACCAAGATGAGACACCTAGTAATAAATTAATAATTAAGTCTTCACTTAAAAGTGGCCCCATCAATAATCATAATGAATAATTAAATAATATCAAACTGAACTATAGCTTTTTGCACCCAGATTTAATTATTCTCATTATTCCCTTATTGTTTATTTTATCTCTAACCTCCGGGAATAAAGAAGGCTAGAAAATTCCTTCATGATTGATCATCAGGGAAAAAGGGACATTATAGTTCATGCATTGAACAACACATTGAAAGACATTGGGAAAATAAATTGCGTGTAGGAAGAGGTGTCAGAAGCTAGATGCATTCAGATGTTTATTTGCAATCATCACACGTCACTTGCTTTGTTTAGGACTTTTTCAAGGAAGGAATTCCTCAAGACTGTGGATACAAGATATGGTAGCTACATTATTTTGTTGGAGAGGATGATTGAGGAGCACGCACCTCTTCAATTAATGGTGGTTAATTCAGAGTGAACTAGATGGCCCAAGGCAAACACAGCTGAAGGAAAAAGTATCAAACAAAAAATCCTCAATGATGAGGTAAGAGATTGTTGTTTTTTATTTTTTAATGAATTGTTGATCTTTAGTATTAAATTTTTTATTTTATTATTAACTAATACATTGCCAATTTTAGTATTAAATTTATGGTTTACATTTTATTATTGATATCAAATTAATAAATTAGCATTGTTGATTTAATGTTCATTCTTGAATCTTTGCAGATATATTTGCTCCATTATCTCACCTATTGTGCGAGTGATAAGATCTGTTGTATGCTGATACAAACTCTCCTAGCCTTGGAGAGATTTATGAGACATTTGACAACATGCTTGGGCAAAGGAAGCAAACAATTCATAGCAGGGATCCTAATTTGGGATTTTATGAGGAGCACATTAGGCCCATTGTATGCAACAGTGGGACTATGAACATCCCACTTCATATGACTACCTATGCTCTAAAATCCCAAATGGTATGCAACAAGACCTAGGAGAGTGCCTCCATGTGATGATGAAGAGGTGAAAGATGGCTTCATGAAGGCCCTTGGGAAAATGTATATTGAGGAGTCCAATAAACTTAGAGCACAATGGCTAGCCTTTGTGAGTCTTCGTGGCCTAACATTCAATAGACCAGAGACAAGGATAGATAGAGCTGAATTAGCTCAAACTGACCCCATTGGATGGTGGACATGGCATGGCAAGGATGCACGAGAGTTGAGGATCCTTGCCACTCATCTCCTTTCACAAGTTGTTAGTTCCTCTACTACAAAGAGAAATTCGTCTACATATAGCTTCATCCAATCAATCAAGAGGAATAGGCTTACCTCTAGACGAACGAAGAAGCTAGTGGTTGTGCATAGTGCCTTGCGGCTTCAAGATCAACAGACACCTCAATATCGTCAGACTCCAGCTGCACGTCGAGATGTTGATCACAAAGATACTACACAAGTTGATGATAAGGAGGCACATGATGCATTGCTTAGGGTTCCATTGGATCAAGATGAGACAACCTCTCATAGTGGTAGTGACTTAGACTTCGATTTTGATTAGGGGATGTTGATTAGGGATGTTGTTGCTTTAATCAGAAATGCAAATTAACAGAAAATTCAACACAGTGAACAAAGAACACATAATTTATCCTAGGAAAACCCTCCTTCTCGAGGGAGAAAAACCTAGCCAAAATATCTCTCTTATATATTGAATTTAAAGGAGCAGAAATCTGCTTACAATATGGCGACAGACAAGGCCGATATGATGCAATAAAGAATCGCACCTCACTTAGATGCAAATACACAATTATATGATCTCTCCTTAATGTCAATTTGCTTTATGCAATAATATAATCTGCTATAGATGCACGAACTCCTTGATAAGTGCAAATGCCTCTTGAGAATAAAAATTGATGATCAAATGAATGAGCATCTCCTTCCATATATACAAAGTAAGGTGCCTCTTCACAAGCAAGTCAACTCTTCACAAGGGTTAGCCTCATTCAAGAACCAAGGCGACTTTTCATCTTGGGTCGGCTTTTAAAATAATATTTATATATCATTTATTATTTCGATTTTGAGAGAAGGATATCTCAAGCTAAAACATCAACACTCCCTCTTAGCTAGGGAGGTATCCTTCCAGATATCCATGTCATGGAGTCTCTCAACATGACATCCAGAATGGCTACACCCATTTGAGAAAAAGTTCATCACGGAGTCACTCAACATGACGTTCACCATGGATACTCCCATGTGTGGAAAGAAACACATGCACAAGTGTCCATCACGGAGTCTCTCAACATGATGTCGTCATGGAGTCTCTCAACATGATGTCTCATCTCAATCTAAGAGATGAACAAGGGCTCGCACCTCATTTTTCTCCATCTCTGAGAAATATACACTACAAAGACTTTCACCTCATATTTCTCCGTCTCAGAGAAATATACACTACAAGGGCTTTCACCTCATATTTCTCTATCTCAGAGAAATATACACTACAAGGGCTTTCACCTCATATTCCTCCATCTCAGAGGAATATACACTACAAGGGCTTTCACCTCATATTCCTCCGTCTCAGAGGAATATACACTACAAGGGCTTTCACCTCATACTTCTCCGTCATAGAGAAATATACATTACACAAATCTTCATGATGATGTGACTCCCTCTGAAGCTCCAAGTAACAACCTTCTGACCTCCTCATCCAAGGTTGCTTCTAATGGATTGTCAGACTCCCTCTGAATGTTAATTCCTCCTCTTCGAAGAAACGTCTCTAGTTATGTGCCACCAACTCAGTCCCATGGCAGCAAGTTGTGTCTTCATGTTTGTTCATTTCTTCAGCCTACGTGTCTTCCTCATAGGATGCAGCAAGCTCTTCCTCCCTTGAATTCCTTATGCAATCTCTCATCAAACTTTTGCTCCTTGATTCGCCCTGGAAGCATTTTAGAGAGATTAATAATAGTTCAAAACTATCCCGAAGAGAAATATCAATACTAGAAGCATACATGATTCACTATTCCCAATGTTATTGCATGAATTCTTATTAACTATAAAATTCATGATCATAAAATACTTATCTCTTTATGTTGGTCAATAGATGTAGTCAGGTGCTTATCTTGCAGTCTCTTCTCAACTGTTAAATGTAAATGATAGAGTTCCCTGAAATCTCTGAAGCCTCAAATGTATACACCATAGGTAATTTCCAAACTTTACACCAATGTGCAGAAGCTCATATGACTTGAAGAATGAACACTGTTTTTCAGACCTGAGCATTCCATTAAACTCATATCCCATACGACACAAGAATGAGAGGAGATAACATAGAACCTACACACTGTCTTCAGCAAGAACCAAAACATAACTCCATTACAGCCCACACAGATCTTCAGAACAATGTCAAGAAACCAAAGTACCATCGCATCCACTCACACCAACAGCAACTCGTGATTTTCCATATACAACCACACCACAATCATATACTTCCAGATTTGTTCTCACAATGATATCTAAACCCGACTTGCTACCTTCAGACGCAATTCCTCCTAATATCTCTATATTGTTTTGTTGCTCCAATATTATAACAATATTCTATCACAACTAAAGCTTCAAATATCGAACTCCTTGAAAGCACTTGAAGCTTAAAAATAAAATCAAATTCCTCCACACCTAGAAGTGATCTTAAATCTGCAATTGCTTCTGATCGAATTTCCCCTGAACCCACTCTAATACCATGTTGTTGTTTTAATCAGAAATGCAAATTAACAGAAAATTCAACACAATGAACAAAGAACACGAACTTATCCTGGGAAAATCCTCCTTCTCGAGGGAGAAAAACTCAGCCAAAATATCTCTCTTATATATTGAATTTAAAGGAGCAGAAATTTGCTTACAATCTGGCCATAGACAAGGCCGATATGATGCAATAAAGAATTGCACCTCACTTAGATGCAAATACACAATTATATGATCTCTCCTTAATGTCGATCTACTTTATGCAATAATATGATCTGTTGTAGATGCACGAACTCCTTGATAAGTGTGAATGTCTCTTGAGAATAAAAATCGATGATCAAATGAATGAGCATCTCCTTCCATATATACAAAGGTGCCTCTTCACAAGCAAGGCGACTCTTCACAAGGGTTGGCCTCATTCAAGAACTAAGGCGAGTTTTCATCTTGGGTCGGCCTTGAAAATAATATTTATATATCATTTATTATTTCAATTTTGAGAGAAGGATATCTCCCGCAGCTAAAACATCAACAAGGGACAGCTGCATATTTCTATATTTTTGTCATTTTGATTTTCTAGTTGAAACTTGCAACCTTTGGGCAATTTGATGTAGTTTTAATATAATATATATGCACATGCCACATTGTCAATGTTTGAAATTAAATTTTGTTAAAACCTCATTTGTTAGTTGCTTTCTATGAAATGAAAATATCAATTGAACTCTAATATTATGTGTTAAGGTTCTATGATGTATATGATGATTGCTTTATCATTTGAATATTTGAAATTGTCTATATTTTTTAAATTTTCCCTATTTTTAATAGTTGTCCCCTACCATCCCCTAAAAATTGGCCTCCCTCTCGTCCCTATCCCCAATACACATCCCCCCGTCCCCTACTGACCCCAACCATCCCCATCCCAGAAACTTGGGGTAACATAGTTTCGTTTATGTTTTATATGTGTTTCTCCTTTCTATAATTGTAAAGATCTAAAATTTGCACATTTTTGCATACCTTGCTTCCTTTCAAAATTTGTTAAAGAGGAATTGGCCAAGGCATCTGCCACCCCAACATTAACTCCTAGCCCCATTCAAGAAGTCTAACTTTCTAAAAGTGGGATCTTCCAACACTACTCTCTTGGATCAATATAATTTTTAGGTGCTTGGTAGTTTCCATGAATTTGTGAATATGGGTAGAGCTTTTAAGTTGGAAATAGTATAGAGCTTTTATATTGAACAACAAATTCTAAGAAGAATTTTAAAGATGGGGAGTCTCTTTGAGGGTAACTTGAAAAATACAAGCCATGGGGGATGTCTTTTATCATCTTGAGGCCCAGGTCAGGGTCATCTTGGAGACCACAAGTGCCTGTAGAAAATTCTGTTTGATTTGGGTGATTTTATTAGGGCTACAAAGAAGACTAAAATGTTGGCTTGAAGAGAGAAGGCTGTTAGCAAACTACTGCACTCCATTAAAGAGGAACTTCAGGTGCCAAAGACATAGGCCAGACAATCCATCCCTGATAATTTTGGCACTATCAACCAAATGGTTAACAAAACTAAAGAGGGGGAATAAGGAAGATCTGCAAGTGAAAATTGAAAACTACATGGCTCTTACGGTTGGGCATCCACCTAACTGATGTGCTTGGGTCTTCATATCGCAGAGAGGCCTAGTGGTGGCTGACTAGCTATCATAGTTTGGGATGATGGGGGATGATCTGTAAACAGATGTGGAGATTCCACATCTGTTCTTCAACTATAGATGTAAATTACCAGCTCGTAGAAAACACTTCCTCAGACCAATAAAACTAATCAAATGCTTGACTAAGTCAGTCTAGTTCATAAAACTTATACAAGAAGCATGAGATCTAATGGAAAATAACTGAATAGAAGGAAATAAGCATGTCAAGAGACAGAACAAGGAAAATACACCTCAAGGAACTGGTGAAATGGGTAAAAAAAATTCTATTGAGAGTGAGATAAAACACCTCATGTCACTATTCTCAGCATTACAAATAGGTATATTGTCTCTAGGTCCATCTGAAACTCATGGAAACATGAATAATGAGTTCCACACCAACAACATGCCTGCAGCTCCATGAGAACCCTGTTCTACAGCCTACCACAGTCTTTTATGAACATGTAGGAAGCAAATAACATGAGGCAGAAGCCTGTAGTTGTACAATTGTTTATGTAAGATTTCAATCTTCAATGAGCAGGTTTCATCGCACATAACGCATAGAAGAGGAAGAAAGGTCATTTGCAAGCATTGCTCTACCCATATGGACAAAATGTGTGAAACTGCCATTCTATCAGACCGGTGGTTTTGTAACCACTGAGATGATTGGGAAACTGCCCACTGTGAAAATTGACAGTTTAATCACCAGCACTAAAATACCGTGTCTTTTCAACAATTCCCCTGCATCTCTGACTTCCCCAAGATACTCCAAATCAACTCAAAGTAATCTTCAGTATTGAGGAATACCTGATTAGATTTAAAACTATCGTTGGCAAGGATTTCTGTGTCTTCGAAGTCTTCTGACATCTTCTAGGCTGAAAGTGACTACAAGTGATCTTCCGATCATGCATTAAGATCTGATTTACAGATAGAGGGAACTAGTTGAATGATGGTTGTTTTCTGTATGTTCACGTTGCAGATAAATGGATTCTTGTTTTGAAAGGAATCTTCTTAGTTGTATAGGTAGAATTTACCAGCCTGATTTAGTTCCTTAAAGAGATCATTCTAAGGTTAGTTTTCAACTGATATTGCTATTAAAATATTTATCAGTTGCCTTTATTTTCTGTTCCATGGCCTTGATGGGAGAATTTTAACAGCTCATCTAAATATATTTTGTTAAGTTTCAAAAAATAAGCATCTAAGCCCCTGTCATACTTTAATGGGGGCGGTCCACAGGAAAACAAAAAAAAAAAACTAAAATAGCATAATTTCCTACAAGCTATACCTGAATTGTGTGAGAATCTCCCAGAATCAACTGCATAGCAGGAGGCTTAGATGCTACTATCGAGGAATATATGTACTATTAGTCTTATCCAGATCTTGGGCACAATTATGCTTGGCCTCTTCCCGTGAAATACAATCTCAAAACATAAAACAAAACAAAAGCCGTGCAGTTCATTCCAGAAGATTCTCACAGAATAACGTAGTGCCAACAACCACTAAAATAATGTATACCGTAGAGCATGCAATCCCTCAGAAACAATCAAAAATAACGCTGAGCGAACAATCACTCAAAAAAAATGTAAGAGAACAATCACTCCAAAAAAAACGTGAGCGAACAATCACTCGAAAAAAAAAAAGAATAATTAAATTATAGCTGAATCGTTCGGGTACAGCCATCAGAACCTCATAAATCCTAGTTAATTTAACCCTACAATTGCCCTAACACTTCAGATCGTTTCAAATTATCAGCGCTTCAACACATTGTAGCAAATTATCAAACCTGCAAGCTCTAGATAAACTAATCCGACGTAAAATCGTCAATCCTTACCAATCCCTTGAGCTCCTTGGGCACCTTTGCGACATTATCAAACCTGCCAAGCGTATTGGCCACGGACGCAAAAATAGGCTCGGTAACCATAGCCATGGCTCCTTTGCTCTCGTCCAAGCCTTGAATGACATGAACCACGCCAGGGTGCCGTAACCTAACAAGCTTGGCCGCATCTGTTCTAATTATGTCCAGAAACGCATCTTCCATGGCTTTTGAAAGGCCTGCCCTCTGCCGCGCCTCCGAAAGGGCCTTCTTGTCCAGAAGCCACACGCAGACTTGAGGATACTGAGCCTGCGCTGTTCCTTTGTTTCTCGGCCGAGCCATAAACAGCCTCCATGCTAATCCCGGCCCGCCTGATCCGACCTGATCGTGTAGCTCGTAATCTTGCAGTGCCTTGGGTCCTGTTACGTCCTGTACCGTGGTTTGCACTGTTTTCTGTATTTCCGCGGCGGTTTTCGCCAGGGCCTGTGTCAGGGTTTTCATATTGAGGGCCATGGGATTCGATCGCGTTACCTGCAGATCCGCAAGAGCATTATTGGATCTGGTCTTGGAGCGGAATTCACCTTATTCCAGCGTCTAGAAAAATTATACTTGGATTTTGTTTTGATTTTTAGTCGCAGTCAAATATATATTTACTTCAACTGGAAATTTTAAGAAACTGAAGGGAAGAACGAATTGATCTCACGTGTCCATTCAGTCAGTCGTTGTGTCACTCTGTTGAGATTTTATTTTTATTATTATTATTCTTGTGCAATATTAGGTGTATAAAGCACGGGCAAAAGCCCCCCCTTGGGTTTCCCTCGTCAGAAGACCCTTCCGCACACGACATCATGACAAGGTTTAGGCTTTAGAGGTGTGGTAGTTAGATTATTTTTTTAATTAGGTATTATTTGGATTTTTCATATGAGCTGTATCTTAAGACCGAAGCCATCATTTTGATCAATATTTTATTGGGTCAATGTGATTTTAACATGTGATTTGATTATTTACAGGATTTAATTCACCATTCAAATTTTATTTATTTTCTTGAGTAGAGATAAAATTATATATTTATAATTATGTTTTTTTTATTTTAAATTTAAAAAATTATATTTTAAAATTGATAATTTAAAAATATGATTATTATTTATAAGTGTATATATTTAAAGTTGTATATTTAAGTATGTTATATTAGTTTGAACAAGGAAAGAGTATATCACATAATGGTCGAAAGCATAGTTCAATTGTCTACTCTAGTCAAATCTTTATTTTTATTATTAATTTGATTTTGGAGCTTGACCAAAGTGCAAAAGAGAAATTAGTATGATTCAATACCCTAACTTAACAAGCTCTGCATTGCTCCTTATCACCTCTAAAGTTCTCTTTACTTTAGATAGCACTGGGGGAATAATTCTTACAAGTACTAAAGATACACTTTTGTTTTAGACAAGATTGTAGTTTTTAGGATAGGATCATAGATTTCAAAGTACATCCTCACTAGTGTGATTCATCCCAAACACTTAGTCACTCATGATTTAGTTGTCTCGACCTTCAAAACTATAATCTAATCTTAAATTCAATAAATGTCATAGCACATAACGAAGCATCTTCACATCCAAGGTACATGTACTCTAATCTAGTTATAATTTCAATTTAGCACATGTTTATTTGCATTCTCAATTAATACACTTCAATCCATTTGTATTACTCAATTATCAAAATATTTAGAAAGTTAAATCAAACTTAATTTATCCCCTCTTTAGATATTTAATATCTAGGTATCTAGGATGTCTTATTTTCCTTTATAATTTTATAAGGTGATTTATTTAATTTATAACTTCTTTCATATATGTGTGAGTTATAATTAAAGGTAGGGAAGCTCTAAGTGATAAGTTACATACCTTGCATTTTTATACTTTTGTTTTATAATATTTTGGGAATTGTCATAAATATGTTAATGTGGTGTTCAAGTCAATTTGTTTGGTGTTATGAAAAAATGGCTAAAATATATTTTTAAAACTCTTTTCTAATCCTAGTTCACCCTTTTATATCATTTGTTAGGTTAAACTCAACCATGTGACAAGACCATATCTATGAATAGAGTCAGGTTGCATGATCTAGTTCACCAGAAATAAATTTAAAATAGATATGTTTCAAGTTAACTTTTTCAAGAGTTGATTGTTATATCGTCATCCCACACACCAAATACCTCAAATTAAGCTACCAAAATCATGTATTTATAGATAGTCCCACATTACCAATATGACATCTAGAAAGTACATTGTTTCTAAATTTTTAAAACACCTCTACACAAATAGGACTTATATTGTATTCAATTGCATGGCACTTCACAACATCTTTAGTGTTAAAGCATTATTATATTGTTTTCTTGATCATGTATGTGAATTTTATGCAATAAATGTAATGGGATTTGATTGCTAATGAGGAAGTATAATGTTGTCTCTATATCCTATAGCATGTCCCATAGTATTTTGTTAGTGCAACCATTTCCTTTATGACAAGTACAAAAGACACAAGCACATCATAGAAAGTTAGATCGATAGTAAAAGAGTTGTGACATTGGGATAAAACTACATAGCATTATTTGGTCCTAGACCAAGATGTCTAACATATTGAGACAAAACTACATGACATTATTTAGTTTTGAATCAAGATACATAACACAATCCAATCCACACCATAATAGCATATGATAAAATATCATCATAGGTTCTAAATTTTAAATCTAAAACTAGATTCCAGGTTTTCACCATCAATCATAACATATCAATCAATCAACATTTGCATATAATCTTGTAAAAGATAAATAGTCTTATAATTTCTCAATTTATCAAACTCAATACCTTTGATATAATTATAATTATTTAAATTACATTTGTCTTTCTAATTAAAAGTATATCATGATAAATTAGAAAGACTTTATTTAATTCACAAAATCCATAAAATGTAATGATAGTAATATTTACATAAAAAGGTTGATGTTAAAGTCTTTAAATAAAATCCATAAGTTGAGATTCTCTTGGAAAAGTCATTTTCTAATCCTCTAATGATGGTGTAGAGGAAAGCATCTTTCACTATGCAATAATTTCTATTACTTGCATTCAACTCCAATTATGGGTAGCGTTCATACACTTTTGTTCCCGGTAGTTGCAAAGATCTTATCCTTGTCAATCTAGGAATGTTGTTTGATAGGCAAGTAGATACACCAAGTAAGAGGTAATGTAGAATTTTTTCTATTCAACACATGTTCCAATTGTGCATGCAATGTGATGTTGATGATACTAGCCCAAATAATTTTCTTATGTGATACTATTTTCAAGATGTAGTAACACATCTATGGTTGGAAGTCTCTAGCATGTGGGCAACCATAGACCCTGTTGAGGATTGTGATGTTGTCCTTCACATCCTATCGAAATTCACTTATATGTTGTACCTTTTCCATTTTAAGTGTCACCTTCCTATGGTTAAGCAATAGTTCACTGTTGATGAACTTGAGACATCTTACATTATTCTTCTCAAAATAGGCCAATCCCTTCTTCATGTCAATTGCTTCATATTTTGGGCATGCAGGGATCCTAAACACCCTTTCAATCATCTCTGCATTGATATCTAATATTATTTTTCCAAACGGACCTACTAGCTTCCTATGCTTATGATTGTAGTATTGAGAACATTTCAATACTAATTTAGGACATTGCATTGAGATTAGAATTGCAACTGCCTCTACCAGTTGTAATTTCACCAAAGAGGTGACCATGATTGATCTATCTGCTTCATTCTGAACTTTCCTATGGAACTCATTCATAGCCACATCTCCCAAGTCTGTATCTCCAATGTTTTGTCCAAGTACAGGGAGAACATTTTGGATACATGATAATAACCTCTGTACTGATATTCCATCATTGCAACTTTTCCTTGCATTTTTTTTGCATACTCAAAACATTATCCATTACAAGGTAGACCAAATCAATTCAAAACTGAAACAATATCCCACTCCCCTTTTCAAGCATAGCTATCTTAATACTACCTTGTTTGCAATCGGGTCTCAGGAATATTGTTTATCACTTTCTAAACACCTTAGACACTCTTACTAAATTTAACCCAAACACTAATATTGACTTCCATCAGAGTTCAACAATGCCCTATATTTCTTACTCTTATCAAACCCCAATCGTTGAGGTAAACACACAATGATTATTGCCAAAAAAGATTTGACAACCAAAATAAAGCAAAGAAACACAACAAAACAAATAAAGCATAAAAAACTATAACTTGAAACCTATCTCAAGCCTTACTTGTGAATTACCAGTAGCATAGAAACAAAAACAAAAATGCCCACAACCAAAGCAAAAACATGTGAACAGTCCCAAAGAAAACTAGACAGATCACTAGCAACCAACCAGAGTTGAGTTCGTTTGCAAGAAAGCCTTCGAGCTGAATTTGCAGAGCATAGAAGGAACTATAATTTAACAACATTCAAATGATAATTAAAACTATGCAATTCATCCCACTAAACCCACTTAATCAACACATCAAAGTCTAATAAATGCCCAAAAATGTAATTGAATTTTGTGTGATGTCATAAAAACAACATGACAAGACATCGCCAATAGTCAGTATCGGGAGTCAAGGATGTCACAAAGCACATACCAACAAACAGAACCCCAATGATCGAGACTTTGATTCACAAAAGAAAACATAGACTTCACGAACGACAAGGATGACATACCATCAAAACAAACCTCAAAACCCAAAAAAAATACATAACCACACACAAAATAGCACAAAGACACAAAACACAAAATAGGTCACAAAGACAAGTGACCGATTTTAGATTAATCGCATATTAATTTAGCCGATAGGCTTCTTATTGTGGACTTTCAGTCCACAAGCAACCGATAAACCTGTCTCACACATCCATAAACCATTTTTGTTTGCCGATAAACCATTTTCAGATTGCCGCCGATGGTCTTGACTAATTGCTTCACGTCTGGAAACAAATCTTAGTAGGATAGACATTGCATCAAATCAAATCAAATCGGATTTTCGAACTTCATTTCAAATCGTATTTTTGTCAAAATAGTCTCACACCATCATATTTGTCTCCCGGAAAACAAGTCTCAATAAGAAATGCATTGAAAGATAAAATCTATAAAATCTTGCAATAAATGCATATAAATCTGTTGGGTGGAACTAAATCACTGGTCATAATGAGGATTGGTAGATTTGATTCACTACCAGCTGCGATTTATTGTACAAAATAGTGTAAATGTATGATGTTGCAAGTCGTTTTGTTCATGCATTTGATCACCGCCCAGGTTGTCTCTAAATAGATGACTATCAAAGCACTTGCAGAAAATTAAAAGGCAACTGTTAATAAGAATAATAGGTGATTGAAGAGCAACTGTAAGTGTGTGTTCACTATTGTTCAGTCTTTTATTTTTTGGTTATTTCCAGATTTTTATCAACATGGTATTTCTATTTGATAATCAACTTTTTAATTAATAGCATTTCCTAGAAAACACTTCCTGTAATAGAGATGTCTTTTTATTTCATTTCAGGCTATTCTTACAGAAACATTCCATTGACAACGTCGAAATGATGATATAGACCCGAAGGAACTTTTGCTCTCAACTGTGTCTGCCCCGAGTGAGGCCACGACGGTGATGACAGTGCTAGAGCTTCTATCCAAGCATTTGATGGATGAAGTGTGGGGTCCCTTCCTGAATGGATTGACGATTAGGGCATTGAACAAGCCTTTGAGTGATTCTCTGCAACTCTGGCGGGCGTGGAGAAGAATGTGTCAGAGAGGAACGTGAATACAAAGCTATAGAACAGGTATGGGCCCTCCTAGGTTCCATACACGCTGCTCTGTATGAGCACCACTCATCTCTCCAAGCAGGGTGGATTGACCGGTAGGGGAATTCCAAACATCGTTTCAATTTAATCTTTCTCCTTTCACTCATAGTTCAGTATGGTGGCTCTTACTTTATGATAAAGTTTTTGTATTAGGTAGCGGATGCGGCGATTCTCCATCGTCGTCCACCTATTTAAGTATTCAATAAATATAAATCAGTAAGCTGAAGTGTTGCTCTGCACCACACATAGGCGTTGGGCTTACCTATTTTCCTTTCCTTGCTGGCGACTTATCTGCATCATTGACTGTGCCTTTGTCCTTGATGGGCTTCTTGTGTTCTGACTCATGAGTTATCTTCTTCAATCTAAGACTTTCTTTCCTCCTCTTTCTAATTGGGGCATCTTGGATGCATTTTTAGCTTGTTTAGAGCTTCCACATATGCCTTCATATCTTTTCTCATGGGTTCTACCTTAACTTGCAATTTGTAAACACCTTCCTTACTGTTGTTTGATTCATTGTTTTCCTAAAGGCTCATACTTCTTGGTGCCACTTCCTTGTGGAAATCTCTTCACTCCAGTTTGGCCAACTACATAGGAGAAAATAAGAGATGTCGTGTTCCCCTTCGACAGTGACAAAACCTAAGTTCTATAGCTTCCCAACTCAATTTTATCATACATACTTATTGGGAAGTAATCCAGAAAGATATATTGGAAAGAGTAGAACCTCAAAGGAAAAAGACAACTCTAAAGAGAATAACCACCACATCACCATTTGTCATGCCCAAATTAGGCTGATGTTGAAGCTATGGATCACTATAGGACTATCTCCCATAGTACTATTTACATGGTAAATTTTTTGAAGCTTATCACAAACAGTGCAAAGCTGGGTTGTCAAGATGCCCTTTTATTTCATCTCACAACCTATTTCCTTTTACACTATTATGTATTCAGAATTCTATGATGGTTATTTTGTGACATCCAAGTATTCATGCTTCTGTTAAGTGCTTAAACTGCTCAAAGGCTATGATTTGTCAGTATCAAAATCAGAAAAAAAACATAGAAACATGAATCATAAACTGTACTTTATCTATTCAAAGTTTCCTTTTATGTAAGGACTTCAATTGACTCTAGAAGTTGAAAGCCCAAGCAAACCTTTTAGGGTCTATATTTACTACAGTTGCTAAGCACTCCAATATTTGTTGGATGAAAGGAAGAATTGCACTTTAAGTATGTGAATGCTTGCCATTGTAGATGCACAGGAGATGTACAATGACATGGTTGCCAACTTCATTTTTAATACAATTTGTGGATGAAAATTTCATAGACATGGTAAAATTTGTTTTTTCAGGGATGGAGCTTCATGTTTATTATAATTTGTGGATGAAAAACTCGTAAACATGGTAAAATTTGTATCTGCAAGGCACCAACGCGTCTTGCAAAAGGTGCTTAGAAATATTGAACCATGATTAGAAATAATGTATCTAGAAAAAAATGACAGACATGTGCAAAGAAGAGTTTAACAATCACCTTGCTTAGAGACATTGTTCTATTGTGGCAACAATAATCATATTTCAAAAAAATGAACTGACACAGAATTCATCAAAATTGTGCTTAATATAAGAGGTGGACAGAAGAACAAATGCCTCTCATCATTGCCTAATAAATAGTGTGTACATCCCTTGCTTTCTATTAGGGGATCAAACGATAAAACATTGTTAGACTACCACTCTCTATTTGGTATCCTTAGCATAAAGATTGGTCCACTAGAAGTACAAACTGCAGGAGTCTTGTGGATGCTAAAGGGACTTGAGACTTTGTTGAAGTATGCTTTCCATACCAACTTCTAGCATTATGATTTTCTAAGATGATCAATAATTGGTCCATCAACTTGAAGAACTTCGTAGTTGTTGAGAAAGGCAAATTAATTTTGTGCAGTTGTGATGAAGACAATGTACCAGGATTGCAAGACCAGAAAAAGGTTAACAAGGTACCCACAAGTGGATAAATGGAACAATCACAAGATTAACATTGCCTTGCTTATGCTTGATGGCAAGGTAAAATTGTTGCAGATACATATCATCTTCTTGAACTATCATGCACTTCTATTTTAAATAAAAATGTGAAAAGGATATCTATATGATTGATGCACAACTTGGACAAGCTAATTCTTGGCTGTATAGAATCAAACTGCATTCTCGAAACTTTAATAATGATATGCAACAGGATTCCCATGCCAAGTCAAGTATACTCGAAGCGTACTTGGAGGTTTTTGTCTCGCTCGTAGGTGGTAGTTATAATCTCAAATTGCCTATGCAAATAAGGGTAAGGTGAGAATTGGCACAACAATAGACATGTCCTATTCATTTCATTAGAAACCTATTGTTTCTCTTTAGCCCACTATAATGGGATTGGCATTTTCCATGAACACTTGATGAATCAACTAAGTGATATGAGAGAAATTGAGGATAAATCAACAATTTAGAGGGTGTCCACGACATGCTATGGTTTTTGCATGTTTGGGTATTTCATGTCTTTAATGTTTCCTTCCTAGTAATGCAAAATGAACTTTTGTTATTTAATGCTATCATAAGAGGTAAATTAATATAGTCAAAAACTTGCCTTTTTAGATGCAGTTACCAAATGCAAATCTCATTGAATTGGAAATAGAAGATAATAAATATCTTATACCATAAGTATTCAATTAAACAAATGAACTAGATTATATAAGTTGCACTAGCGTCAATTGAAAAATAAATCTAATTACATAAATTAATTATGGTTGACTTTTATTTTAAAGAAGTTTGATTTGGCATAAGTTAAATTAAAGATATGAAATTTCTAGAGCCTATATAAATTTATATTATTATATAACTAATTATATAATATTAAAATACATTTAGATTTTACAATTAATTTCCTATGGGCGTATCCCTTGAACCTTCTATAGGTGCAAGTGCTAATATTAGCACTGGCTTTCAAAACATGCCACAAAAATACACTACGTATACGCCACCTAGAGACTCAACATTACCACTCTTAATTCCCATAAAACCCCTCTCAACTCACTTACCTGCATCCATCTAAGTGATGCTTACATGAAACTTGAAAAAGAAGTCACCCACAAGACCACTTCGCAACATTCCAGTGACACGTAAGAAAAAAAATTATATTCTAAAATCTCATTGGGCGAGTTTGTTGGATGCTCGTCTCCGCGCCACGTGTCTAGAAAACTATTAATTGCTGCACAGAAATTTCTGGATTCTCCTATTTTCTTCTCGGGCTGAGCTCTTCCTCTTTGTCAGAGCAAGTTTTTCCATTCATGCCATACAAAGCGCATTAATCAATTTACATTCAGTATATCATTTTGCCGTAATTTGTCGGGAGGTTTTTTAATATTTGAATAAATTTTAGCGTATTGGGTCGGGGGATTCTAGGCGGAATGAGGCGGTTTTGTGCTATTCTCTGCTTTTTAATTTTTCTCGCCATCGCTTCCTCATTGGCAGAAGCCACAGACCTGTACAAGGTATGCATTTCAGTCGCCTCAAGAAAAATTCTATATAATGATTGTTTCTAATCAGCTATCTCATTTTTAGATCCTTAAGTTACCCGGTTCAAAAATCAGAAAGAACGTACCCTGATTGAATCTGGTCCAGTTTATTGATGTCTATGCTGAAAAACTATTTACTTGTGAAAGAGCGTGATTGTGTTTTGCATATTGAGTTGCGCAGAATGATTAAACTTGGGGTTACTACATGTTTTTTTTCCCATGATTGGTCTAATTAGTGGCAATAATTATTGAATTGTTTAGCATGCATCTTAACTCGAATCAGTAATGGGTTTGCATTAGAATCAGGGGAAGGTTAATTAAACCATAGGGACTAAGGTGTTCTCTTTTAGGTGGACGTACCCTTATGGGTTATGTGGAAAGAAATTACTCCTGTGTTATTATATGGTTTAGTTTGAAATTGTGAGGTTTATGGTTCAAAAGCTATGCCGAGCTTACAAAGGGCCACGAATCCAAAGTTTGGGTGCATAAAGTTGTCGAGCATGCTAAAGTTTGGTAAGAGGCAAGGAAAAGTCCTGCAAATGGTAAAAGTCCAGTAGTCTCACCTATGAGGCTGGGTGAGTCTGGTAACTTGCTTAATTGCAAGAGGAATTACTGCCAACCTTGGAAACTGTGAAAGTCAGGTAGTCTTACGTCTACTTACCTCACAAGAATAACTGCCTTACCTGATTTGATTTGCATTGGCACCAGGGTTTGGTATTCGAGTATGTTGACTGGGCTTTTACGGGCAGAGAGAGAAGATAGGGGATTAGGGAAATTAATGTATAAGAAAATATGCAAGAAGGGCTATGACACATGATAAGTTGAGAAAGCTATTAAGGAAGTGTCTTTACTTTAGTGTTTCAAATTGCTCGAGGCTCAGGGATCAAATGCTTATTAGGTCACCCAAGTTTGAGCTAACGTTTGGAGAAATTCACTACGAAGTGGTTTGCAATGGTTGTGGGGGTAGGCAATCCTGATGACCTGGGAATTGATTATACCTAACATCAGAAGGAATCGCCTCAGCATTACGACTGGCAACAGGCCCTTATTATCATCTGTGCATACTCGTCAAGACCGCTTGCCACCTAAGGTGTCAAATCAAAGGTTGCTGAATCCACAAGCTAGGGATGTGCAATTTAATGTTTGCTTGGATGGGTGAAGTTTTTGGTCCACAGAGTACCCTGGAATTCATCCTTAGCTCACAAATGTTATCTGGGTAGGGTTGTTACATTCCTTACATAACTCAAGAGTGGAAGTATTAATGTAGAATTGGAATTAGTTTTTCAGACGTGATAGCTGAAACAACAGGTGAATGTTAGATTAATCTCAATAATCAGCCAATGATGTAGGGGACTTCAGCATGCTCATATACCACTAATGGAAGAGGGGTCTTCGCAAAACCATCTGCACAAACTCACACTCACAATAACAGCAAATTGGTTGCAAAAATCTGCAACTATGTCTTCAATATTTGATATGCAACTTGCAACAATTGATTACAACTTCTGAAAATCTGATTATATCAGATTATACAGTCTCAAGGACTGATGAACAACAATACAAATGAGTTACAATCTGATTTAAGACAAAAAAAAAATGATATGCAACAGCAAAAGCAACTTCTTCTCCTTCATATGCAAACTTCCACCTGCAACCTGCAACTTGCAAACTTCAACTGGCAAACTGTTCCAGTCTTCAACGATGGATTCTTGTCTTCAATTGCTGCTGCAACACACTTTCAGACCTGCACAAAACATTCTCAATCTTCCGTCCAAGAAGATGCTACGCCATACCTTCTTCACCCCCAAAATTTGTCTCCCACATGATAGGCTCCCAAACTGCCAATGAAAACCAACTTGCACTATCTTTCAAAATTAGATTTTTGCCTCCTGGAAAAAGGCCAGACCCCTCTCCTGTCATGGCTGCTCCAGCAAATATAAAATGTCATTAATGGTCCATGATGCAAATTCAAACTCATTTGCCAAAGTGGAGGTCAGTTTTCAATTTCCAGTTTTCCACTCCACCAACAGGATCCTGGAAAGCAAAATGCAAACCCACTACCTCCTGGACGCCCAAAGTGGAGAATATCCAATTAATGCAATGACAAATGAAATAATGCAAAATAATACCTCCCACTCCCAAGGTGGACGCCATAATGGAATATCCCATGTTTATGCTTTGAAACGGTCACCATGACGAGTGCAGTCAACAGGAGTGTAACTGCTTAAGGTCTTGGAAAAGAAATTACATCAAATTATTCATCAAAACATTATTACAGGAATTAGCAACTAGAATATAGCAAAAATTGTAGCAAATATTTTTGGGTGATCCAAGGTTGCTCTCACAACCCAGGATGCTCCTGCATTAGCCAATTTGATTTTACCAAAGAATGCTCTACTAGTGAACTGATAACAAAAGTCTACCCAAATGTTCCTGTTCAGTACAGTTGACTGGTTGCATCAAGTCTAAGGGAAACATTATAACATGCTAGATTGTCTCTCTAATTGTAATCTCCTTTATGCATGTATTCCCCTGTTTTCCTTGTGCTCAATCTTAATTGTTTTTTCCAGATACTTGGAGTGGACAAGAACGCTAACCAGCGTGAGATTCAGAAAGCATTCCACAAGTATGTTTGAAGATCCTTTTCTTAATATAGAAAATATGCTTTAATTATGTTATGCACTAAAACTTAGTTGACTGGTAGTCATTCATTGCCAGGGTAATTTTGATGGTCCAGGACCATTTTATGAATAAACACCTCTGTTTGGACAATTATGTTTCTCATAGAAACATGTGGCCCTTGTTTTATTTGGCTCCCCCTTCCTTTCCATGTTATATTAGTGCTGTCTCTTCTGTCTGTTTAATGTTTTAACTCATTCTATTTTGGGAAAACTTTGCAGGCTTTCCTTGAAGTATCATCCTGATAAGAATAAGGATAAGAATGCTCAGGAAAAGTTTTCTGAAATAAATAACGGTATGCTGTTTCCCAATATTGGAGTTTTCTTGAGGAACATTATTGAATCTTTTTAAAGTTGGTACTTTCACTGTAATGACAGCCACTGAAATTTTGTCGCAATTAGAACTCAACAAAACTTATCCAGTCTTCATTAGGGACCTTGCTTTTGTAGATTTTGCTTCTGTTTTTTCTTTGTCAAAACTGGATGATGTCTTCACTTGAATTTAACAGGTTCATGTGGGTCCTGTTTCTTCTTGGAAACAAATAGATTATGCTATTTTTTGTTATCTTTAATCTTAACAGAATATGACGTTGGTTTTTGGTTGTAATTTCTGTCTATCAGCTTATGAGATTCTCTCTGATGAGGAGAAAAGGAAGAACTATGACATGTTTGGTGATGAAAAAGGCAATCCAATGTCTGAAGGCCCCGGATTTGGAAATCCTAGATATGGGTCAAACAACTTCAATTTTGATGGGCAAAATGGTCAGGACTTCACCTTCCAGCAGGGTAGATCTCAATCGGGGAGTGGGAAAGAGGGTTTCAAGCATTTCACATTCCCTTTTGGGGGTTCTGGTAGGGAAGGTGGATATTCTTTCACATATGACATTAGTGGATCTAACTTCATGGGAGATATATTCTCAAACATTTTTGGCTCTCCAAAGACTCGGCAAAGAAATTGGAACCCGTTTGGAGGTTTTGCTGGTCCACAGGGACAAGCAAAAAGTAGTTCTTCTCAGAACTCTGAGCGCATTCTAGTTCTCGACTCCAAAAATTTTAAAGAGAAAGTTTTAGATCAACGCATGACTTGGTTGTTGATGTTTTACACTCCATCATCAAAAGGCTACCAAGAGTTGGAGGCAATTCTGGATCAGGTTGCCAACCCATTACAAGGAATAATAAAGGTATATAACGGGACTGGTAAAATATTGCTTTCTTCAGGAAACATTGTTTCTAGAAATTCAAATTCCTTGTTTGTAATAGATCTCAACAATGAATCAATACCTCAAGTACATGGAGTCAGAACTTTTGCTTGATTGTGTGACAGGTTGGTGCCATCAATTGCCATAGTCAACAAAAATTATGCAAAGAGCAAAGTGCTTTTCCCCAGAAAACAGCAAAACTATTTGTATACTCAATTAGAAGCAATGGGAAAGGCTCTTTGCTAGAATATAATGGTGATTGGAATGCAAAGGATGTGAAAAACTACTGTATAGATCTACTGCCAAGATTTTCGAAGAGAATAGATAACGATGATCTTGATGACTTGATGAGGACATCACTCAAGCTACCAAAGGTTTTGTTACTTACCGCAAGAAAGAACACCCCAGCAATTTGGCGAGCTCTCAGTGGATTATATCATGATCGAGTCCTTTTCTATGATGCAGAGGTATATTTAAAATATTCTAAAAGAGAGTAAGATTGACTTAGGGTCCGTAAATTTTTAACTATCGCTCTTTCCCAATTCTTATTTTTAAAAGGTGAATAACATTAAATTCTTTTTGCAGGTAGGTCCATAATTTTAATTTTTTTTAATTAATGCTCTTTCTCAAGGCTTATTTTGAAAAGGTGAATAATTTTAAGTTCTTTTTGCAGGTTTCTGATCCACCACACCATATTGCTAAAAAGTTTGGAGTCCAGACAATCCCAGCTATGATTGGAATCCTGTCTAATGGTGAAGTAGTTACTATGAGCAGTGGAAGTGGCTTTGCACAGTCAGGACCACATAAAGTCGAAGAACTTGGGAAACTTATTGAAAATTTAGAAAAGAGAAATTTGAAAGTTAGGCCTGCAAAAGAGAGCTCTCAATCAAACCAAGGTGGAAAGGAACCTATATCTCTACTTACAAAGGAAACATCAGATGTTTTATGTGGAACACATATTCCCCTTTGTGTGATTGGGGTGTTTAAGTCATCCCAAGGAAGAGAGAAAGTCAAAGAACTGCTCACAGCAGTAAGTATCTCTCCATCATTGCATGCTTGTTTTTATTTTGCCTATATGACAATATGTTATTTGTTTTGAACTGTTTTTCTAGGCTTATGATCCCTTATTTTTGAGTTTGATATCCTAACCTTTGCAATTCTTTGATTTGCTGATGAACTCTTCTTCACAAGGCTGATATATTTTATTATGTATTGGAAATTGTTGTAGTCCAATTTGCCTATTGTTTACTTCTTTCATCTATCATATAACAATAAACTAGAGTTGTATTTGAAATGATTACCAGATTTCACAAAAAACTCTGACAAGAGGGCCGCGGTTTGAGGTAAAAGATCCAGTGTCCTATTCTCTACTGGATGCAGCAAAACAAAAGACATCTTTACGGGCTTTTGACAAATCTGGCTTTAAGGACACGGACACCGTTTTGATTGCCTACAAACCTCGTAAAGAAAGATTTGCCCTATACAAGGGCTCTCTAACCTTGGAGGATACAGAAAGGTTTATTGGGGAGGTACTGAATGGAGATGTTCGATTCACAAAAGTTCTTGAGAAGCCTGTTTTTTAGGAGCAGCAACTGAGAGACATGAAAATCTAAGTTATAGACATGTGAGACCCCCTCGTGTTTGTACCATATTTTACTTCCCTGCCAAATTGTAGCCATTAAATTGTAAATTTTTTGTTCGAAAATAATGTCATAATATACATCGTTCATTCCAAATCCATTTTTCTTCTTTGAAGTGTAATTATTATTTTTTGGTAAATCAAAGGTGAAATATGTTGGCATGTAAATGGAGCAAGGGAAATAGCATTGCTCCTTTTTTCTTGTGAAAGAAACCCGAGATATTTACTAATTCAAGCTTAATATTTCCTAAGTTTTGTTTCTGTTATACGATGCTAAAAAGTTGATATGATCTAGCTGTACTCCCACTTCCTCGTAAAACTAAGTTTGGGCATGATAATTATTGTGAAGATATGAGCTAAGTGAACCAATGCACTACAGTTTACGGCCTACAATTGGCTTCTCTACCGTAATGATGCATCTTTGGAAAGAACTTCCTTAAAAAATCAAAACAAAAAGATAAAAAAAAAGGTGGTCCTAAATCCTTCTTGAACTTGTAGAAAATTGGAGAGTTTAAATTGATAAAGACCCTTAAATAGATATTATACATGGATAGCTATGTCTCTTACATGAGACATGACCCTTTGTGATTAAATATAGTTTATATTTTAATATCTTTTATAAATTTTATTTTATCACACAACTTAACTAGATGATGGGGACCACCTATAAATAGGTTTAATAGCTACACATGTACATTTTAACATCAATACTTTCTCGGAAATTTATATTTGTTTTAAATAGCCTTGATTACTTTTGTCCATCATTATCCATAGTAAGACATTCTGCATAGTTATATCGATAAAGGAAGTGAAGCATTCCCAATGATCTTTATGATCAAAACTTTCACAGATTTAACAATGATCTCTATGATCAAGTTCAACAACGATATTTGCAATCAATTTTAACATCAATCTTTGCGATCAATTTTAACAATGATCTTTGCGATCTATTTCAATAATGATCTTTGCAATCAAAACCTTCACATATTAGTAATGATTTTTGCGATCATTTTCAACAATGACCTTTGTGATTAGAACCTTCACAAATTTAGCATTGGTCTTTGTGATCAATGCTACAACTATTCAACAATGATCTCTGCGATCAATACAACTTTTTAGGTTCAACAATGGTCTTTGCAATCAATGTTACAACTATTCAACAATGATCTTTGCGATCAACAATACAACTTTTAAGTTCAACAATGATTTTTGCAATCAACAATACAACTTTTTAGGTTCAACAATGATCTTTGGAATCAATATTACAACCATTTAGCAATGATCTTTGTGATCAAATATGCAACTTTTTAGATTAAGCAATGATCTTTGGGATCAATATTACAACCATTCAACAATGATCTTTGTGATCAATAGTACTTGTTGTGCATATATGAGTGCTCTAACTTCAAGTCTCACATATATGAATGCTACAACTTCAAATCTCGCACCACTACAAGTAGCTTTTATAGTAGTAAAAATTCATAGATTAAATTACGTGGTTTCTAGGATGATATTTGACCTTGCACGATTATTATTTTGTTCAACACGATAATATTTATGCGTGTACAACATCTTGAACATACTTGTGATTTTTTTACAATTAGATACACTGATCCATCCACAATCCATTTGTATACTATCTTGTAGAGGTTGTTTCTTCTATTTTTTGTTCCAACACAATTTCTCAAAATGATTCTTCAATCCACAGATACAACAAGGATGAAGATCCCAACACAACTCTTTTTTATGTCCATGCCTATGACAATGAGACCATCGTATGCACTGTATTCCTTGAGATAACTTGTTTGAATTTATAACATTTGTAACATCATTTTTATTTTTACTAGCATATCCAAGACCTTCATTTTTTGGCCTCACTATTGGCTCACTGGGTTATGTAATTCCTTGTCCATATTTATCCAAACTTTTTCCTTTGTATCCCATTATTTTCATTATCTTAAATCCAACATTCATTGGAGAACATTCATTGTCATTATCCTCACAACTTGCAGGAGTTATAGATTCAAAAATATTGTTGTCTTCCTTAACACTTTTTTATCAAAAGAGGTCTTAACTATATCAAATTTATCAAACGATTCATCTAATAAACAACACAAATCATTTGTATCACATGACACATTACATAGTGTAGGCTTAGACTTTAGACATTGATTTTCCTTTATGTAAGCTTCAAGTAATTGATTGAGAAAATTATTTTCTTCTCTCAATTTTGATATATTTTCCTTTTGTGACTAATTTTTGTCTTCTAATTTTTCATATTCTTTTTCTAATTTTCTCAGCGTCTTCTTCTAAAATGTTATTTACACACATTAAATTCTCATTTTCCTTCACTCTTTTACCAGTCTTTCCCATTGGAACAAATAGTTTCCTTATACAATTAAAATTTAACTTTCTTTGGTCAAATGCTAATAATAGATGTAGATAGACTTTCTTCTAAAGCTACAATCTCTTATCACTTGTCTTTTACCACATGCAATTTTCTTCTCAAATTGGTAGCTTTCTTGCAAACTTCAACCTCTTCAAAATTTGTGTGAAGGGCACACAATCTATTGAGAGGGGGGGGAGTGAATTAATAGATCAAATTTGTTTAAAACTCTTAACTTAATCACATATACCAAAACATGAAACTTGAATCTTCACTACTACTAATCAAGCATCAATCAAGAACACACATCCACGCAGTAGAACACTAGATATACGTGGAAATCCAAGATGAGAAAAACCACAATGAGAATAGTTGCTTGGATCTACTGTCCAAATCCAACATCACAAAGAATATACAAGTGAATTTTACAATACAAAGTAGGCACCAACCCCCAATTGTATTTGTAGGCACTAACCTACTAGAGACACCAATCCCCAACACAGATTAGTACAACAGGTAGAACACTAGTCCTATCGGAGTACATAGGTAAAGCCTGTGAACCTTCAATTGCGGTCGAATACATCTCATACACTTCTAAACTGGCTATAGACACTCTTCCACACTCCTTATGATCTTCTAATAATGGCACAACACTTTGAGATGCAACTCTCCTTGAATGACTCTAGCTTCATAATCATCTCCTTGTATGTTCACCACCTTCTCTTCAATTATGATTCACATTGTGCATTCATGCAATTGAGGAAGATATACATGACATTGCATTAACACTCTTCCATATCGGCTAGGGGTCTGCAAATAATCAGGACGATATAAGGTGGACCTAAATTCAAATTACATGAAATGTGTAATAGGACAATCCTAATTCAAATTTGTTGCCGCCAAAAGAACATGATGCCATGCACTTCCATAGGAACCTTAACCATGTCCTATCTTGACACCACACACTAGATTTGAATACCGCATGCTACTAGTCATTACCGCACAAACCTCAAACACCAACTAGTTGATAGACAAGCACAAAGAACCTTTTGTCACTTCAATCTTTTTGCATGCTGAACATATCCTTTGGAAACTCGAGAATATGATAGAACATGTGGACATACTCTCCTCTCGAACCGCATAGCCAAAATCTCCCTTTGAAAGATATATTGACCATAATTGTATTACTAGAGAAATCTCTTTGCCCTGAGAAACTGAACTAAAACATTCTGGTACAGACTGCCAAATCACTTCTATCATAGTGAATAGATGCATGCATGATACTACAGACAATCCTCAACTTCTTTTATCAATATAACTAACAATATATATTTTTGTAACTCAAAATGATATGACAATACAATTACCAACATAGAAAAGTATGATAATACAACTCTTGAAAAGATAGTGGCACCTTGAATCACATCTCCTTTGACAACCATATACACCTTTGACATCAATGACAACCTTTGTTCAACACTATGATCTCTTTTAAAAGTGGCGGCTTCGTACAAAAAAAGAGAGAACTACAATATATTTTCCTTCCAATCAGTTACTTAGTAGCTCATAGAAATTGTCGACTTCAAACTTGCAGTTTATTCTACAATCTACCTTTTGAATTGGGTGGCAAATTTTATCTTCAATGATCTACAGTATCTTTTAAATAGTTTCTATTTAAAATTTTAATATTTCACCTATTATCTTCTTTGGCCCACTTTTGTTGGTAGAGTGAATGTGTGATGAGAGGTAATAATTTTTAACAAATAATATAGTGATTTAAATTTGCAACTTTATTCTCTTTACCAATTTTGTTGCCCTCCTTTCAATATTTGGTAGCTTCTTTATCTTTAACAATCTTTATATCTATGCTAAACTTCACAATTAATCTCCCTTAGTGTCTTTTGGAAATGATATTTGATCCGTCAATGATGCGTTTACCAGTTACAACCAATGACTTCTTATCAACAAGATAACAAAACAAATATTACCCCTGCAAGTTCCTTCTAGATGGTTTAGGGGTTTTGCATACCAAGGATCTCTTTTGGTGATGACTACACCTTCTATAATTTTAATGGAAATATAATTCTTGCCTTACTAATTATTCAAACTTCAAATGTGGCTTTTTAAACCAAATACAATAGCCATAGACATTAATATTTACAACACATGCATTGTACATGGCCTAGATTTAAATCCCTAAAAATAAAAGATTGATTTCTCTCTACTCACTTTCAAAACTATTCACCATGAACTCATAAAATATATATTGGAGTGCCTTTGAATGATGCTATTCTAAATGTATTTCTTATGCACATACCTCTATCGGGAAAATTGTTTTCTTTCACCCAATATCTTCTCTCCCTACATATACCTTATTGCATGCAACCGAGTTTGGATTCCATTCAATAAACCAAATGTGAAAGCTATATGAGAGAAATGAAGTTAATTCTTGCTACTATCAAAAATAAACTTCAAAACATTAAAAAACATGTAGTTTAGGGTTGTTTCTTGCATCTTGTTGACAAATAATATATAATTCAAAATTGCATGCCACTTCTTTAGAAAATCCACACCAGACTTGAAGCCTTCAAACTCACCTTATTCCATTCTCTCTTCAAATATATTTACCTCTCCTAATTTCCAACTACACTATAAATGTATATAATGCAAATATCGATACTCCACAACCACAAAAAATACAACATTATTGTCATTTACAAATGATCTTGAGCATCTTTGACAAAAATAAGTTATTAAGAATAAACCAACAACAAATTTACCTTCGATAGGAGTATGGTAGTTTACATTAGTAATAAGGATGCTTCAAAGCATTAAAAAACAATCCTAATAGTGGTGGAGAATTTTGAAATTAAATTTGGTTAGTGCAACTTTGGCATTCAAATGCTTGATCTCCTCACACAAAGATTGTAGGAAATTTTTCAAATAATAAAAAATACCTGTCTCACCATATGTTACTCCCTTTCCTCCTTGCAATGCCTTTGATCCTTCACTCTACACATCCATTTTTTGCACATTAGAGATGGTGCTTCATGCTATTCACAATATCATTATCATGAAGTGATTTTTGTATTCCAAGTTTAAAATTCTACATCCAACAAACTTATATCATATAGAGGAGGAACCTAGTTTCAACAAGTAGTTGGAGAAAAACCTTACAATACCTATTGTAGAAATGTGCGCTCTGTAAATTTCAAATTTTCTGAAAATTCTTGTGGTTGGTTATGGTGTTGATTGGTGGGGCGCCCTAGCAAGTTTCCCCTTCCAAAGCAATTGCTTCTATGGTAGAAAAGGATGGAGGGAAGGCTATTTTCCTGGCAAAGAATGATGAAGCGAAAGACAATATGGCTTCCTCATCTATTGGGGATTTTTCTCGAGAAGCTGAAAACTCTCCTTTTTCTCTCCCTTATGGTCTTGATTCTTTCTTTTCAGAGGAAGATCCGGTATATATGTGGAAAAGTTGGTTGGAGGCAGATCTACGAAGATGGTGAATACTAGGGTTTTCAAGCCTTTGGAGGCTTGTTGTTTTGTGGAAGGCCTAGAGATAGTTGTTCCTAGTGATATCATGAATGAAACGATTGTTGGTCTCCTACTCTCTATAGTGGGTAAGTTTTTGGCTTTCAAACCCAATATAGATCAGGTTAGAAAATGGGCAGAATTTGTTTGGAAACTCAAAGGGACTGTTTATATAAGTGCTAAGGCAAATGGTTTATTCCTATTTAGCTTTATGACATATGAAGATTTGTTAAAGGTTCTAACTAGAGGTTCATGGGCTTTTGATAAAATTTAAAAAACAACTTATCCTTGTGTAAATGGAAACATAGTTTCGATCCTTCCCCGGATCATGGTTTGATTTCCCCCACTTGGATAAGACTTTTGAAGCTCTCTTTGGAGTTCTGGAATCATAAAATTTCCCAAGGTATAGAAAACTCTTTTGGACATTTGCTAGTGGTTGATAAAGTAACTCAATAGAAGTCAAAATTAGTTCTTGCAAGGATATACGTTAATGTTGTTGTTAACAAGGTCCTACCCTCCTCTATTTCCCTAAAATCGAGATTTGGGGTTTGGAATCAAGTTATAGAATATGAAAATGCTAGAATTTTTTGCTAGATTTGCTAGAAGTTTGGACATCTAAGTGATTCTTGTAAGAAACAACTAACAGATAAAAATAAAGAGATAATTGCTCAACAAAATAATGTGGTTGTTGATCCCTTACCTATGGAGAGGGGTAAGTAACTGTAACAACATGGGTGAGGAGATGGTGAATCCCCATTTTACTCAACATAAGAAGGAAAGAGAGTAACAAAAATAAGTAAAAGGGTGTAAAAAGAATAATGCAAAAGAATCATCAGATATTCTACGTGAGAAAGGTTTAGTGTTTCAAAATGGTGTTCAAAATGTTGAAACCGAGTTAAGTAAAAAGTTTGAAATGATTGATCCCAAGGAGCATTTCATTTCTTCCTCTCCACAAGGATTTGAAGAGGGAGAAATAGTTTTAGGTCTAAATGAAGTCAATAAAGTGAAGAAGGCTAAGATATACAAATCTAAGGATAAGGATTGTGTTAGCTTGCAAGGGGATCATAATAAAGTCATGCAGGATTCCATGTCTTTGTTTGGGTTTGGAGATACTGAGTCTCAAACTCCCCTTTGAAATATCTTGATGATGATTTCAAAGAGGACTAGACTTAGGTTAATAGGAAAACAAAAAAGAAAAAGAAAGCAAATGTTGGAGGAGATCAAAAACAAGGGAGACCTTCCCAGAGGGAAACTCGTGCTTGGGAGGTTGCTCATGAGGTGGATTCTGAGAAACAAAAAACTTTGGATGGCCTCTCGAGGTAGAAGAAACATAAGAAGTGAAGTTGTAGGGGGCTTGGCCTTCAGTTGTCAATGTCAAGAGGATACCGACTGTTATAATTTATGAGTTTAATAAATGAAGATAATGTCTTGGAATGTTCATGGGTTGAATAGCCCCTTTAAACAACATATTGTAAAATGTTGTATTGTTGACCTGAAAGTGGATATTTTACTTATCCAAGAAACAAAAATGCAATAGTCTATCTTTGACCAAATTGTAAAAAAATTGGCCTAGACAGAGTATTGTGTGACTGATGCAGAAGGGGTCTCAAGAGGATTAGTTCCTATGTGGAATCCTATAAGGATAAAAGGTGTTTAAGGAAAAAATAGTAAAAATAGTTTGGAAACAGTTGTGGAAGACTTGAAGAATTCAGTAAAATAGAACCTCACAAATATTTATGCTCCTAATACTAAGGTTGCAAGAGTCCATCTTTAGGATTCTTTATCATATCTTATCTCTATGGAATATTGTATGCTTGGAGGGGATTTCAATATTCCTTTATTTCCTTCAAAAAAAAATTGGGGCTTGGATGATTTCTTTGACAATATGATGAACTTTTCTGATTTTATATCCTCTCAGGGGCTGATGGATGTTGATCTTCAAGGCTCCTTGTTCACCTGGTCAGAAAGCAGATAAGGAAATAATCATATCCAAGTTAATTTGGATAGGTTTCTCATCTTTGGTAGCTGGGATATTCTTCCTAAGCTAAATTTATCTGCTCTTCCAAGAATGGGATCTAATCACAGTGTTATTCTCTTGGATTGGGAGGAGGAGATGTGATGTAGGAGCATCCCTGGTTACATAAAGCAATCTTGTATCAAT
The DNA here is from genome assembly GCA_007258455.2 of Sequoia sempervirens. NCBI lineage: Eukaryota > Viridiplantae > Streptophyta > Pinopsida > Cupressales > Cupressaceae > Sequoia > Sequoia sempervirens. The sequence continues at coordinate 485,651,945 of VDFB02281492.1, forward strand.
CAAAACCATTTCTTTTCTTCATTTCAATTTGTACCTATCTCAAAATTTTCTTCCACATTTTACCGCATTGTCATTTCTCATCTCACGGAGTAGGATATAGCTTCTACATGAGGTCATCTACAACATATCCAGATTTCAAGTGCTTTGCATTTGTTTGCAAAAAGTTATCGCTCTCAAAATTTCACTGTTATTTATCTTTTAGAGCATTCAGGGCCTAACTATCTTAGTTGGGCTGTGTGGACCATTTTTGAAGCGTGCACAGCTTAATGGAACATCATTTAAGGAATTTTAGGTCTAAGGGGAACTTTCTTGGAGATCCACAACACACTTTTATTTCCCAATGGGTTATCTTTCATGTTCTTAGGTCGACCTATATGCTTGATCTTGTATTGAGGTTTGTAAGCCCTTGAGGTTGACACAAATCATAATTGAAGCTAGAGATTCATATTTAAGATCATTTGTAATCCATTGGAAGGGGTAGTTCATTAGTTAGTAGTTAGAGAATGGAATAATTCAAGTTGTCCAGGTTGTTGGACTAAAATAATCCCTTGTGCCAATTGTAATATCTTGTAATGCCCTTATGGTAGCCCTATGAGCCCAAGTCATTCCACATATAAGGCATATGATACATGTAATATTGCAACTTATTGAATCGATGATTGTTCATGTTTGCTAAGCATTTATTGTGTTATTTCACTATGTTGAACTCTAAGATGCATATTTGGGCAGTCCTTTCTAGACCCTACATCTGTGACTACACCAAGTGGTATCAAAGCGATTTTTTGAGTCCTTTGGGAGAGAAGGCATTTCTTGTGGTGAACAAATTGCCAACCTGAGATAGCCTGCATGTGTTTTCAACCGAGCGTCGACTGTGAGGCAGTTGAGACCTTGTATCCAGATCACTGAATTGAGGTAGTTGCACTAGATCCAAGGAGAGAGATGCCACCAAGAAGGTACCTACTATGGAAAATGTTGATAGTCAAATGGATGAAATGTTGGAAATGATGAGAGCAATGAGAATCCGATTGTATGTTGTAGAAGAAGATAGAAGGAGAGGTCTAAACCCTAGACATGCAAATGAAAGTGATGATGAATTAGATCATGTTGTAGATCAGAATGAAGACAACTTGGAAGAAGAGGATTCAAATCAAGTAAAGATGTTGAAAGCTATTTCCCAAATTGGTAGAGACCTAGGATTGAAATTCAAAATTACGTGGGAAATTTAAACCCTGAGGAATTAATTGATTGGATCAATGATATGGAGGAATACTTTGAGTATGAAGAAATTAAAGATCCAGAAAGAGTGAGATTTGCAAAAACCAAGTTAAAAGGACATGCTACTATCTGGTGGAAATAATTTCAATTGGATAGGAATATGAGAGGAAAGGAGAAAATCACAAAATGGGATAGGATGGTGACAAAGTTGAAGAATCAATTTATTCCTACTAATTATGAGCTTGAATTGTTGAAAAGATTGCAAAACCTAAGGCAAAAGACGAAGTATGTGGAAGAGTATACTGAAGAGTTCTACAAGATGATCATTAGAGTTGGAAATAGTGAAGCAAGAAAGGAAAAGGTTGAATGGTACATCAATGGGCTAAGAATAAGCATTCAAGAAGAGTTGAGCTTGGTGAAGATGACAAAAGTTGAAGCATACCAATTTGTGCTGAAGGTAGAGGAAAAGTTGAACAAGAATTTTGAATAAAGACAAAGAAGTGCAAGAGGAAGATTCCAAAGAAACAGATCATAATTTGGAGAGAGAAGATCATATGCAGAGCAAAACAAGGATGGAAAACCTATCGCAGTGAAGAGAAGGATAATAATTCATACCGTAGAGGAAGAGAGGACATAAATTTCTACTGCAGTAATAGCAGAGGTCATAATTCCTACCACAATGATAGATATAGGAGAGATGAAGGAAGATCTGAGAAGATACCATTCAAAGGAACCTATTTCAAGTGTGGAGGTGAAGGACATAAAGCATTTGAATGTGATTAGGGAAGTACCGACAAAAGAATTGAGCATACCAAAAGAACAAATTATGTAGATGAAGAACCTGTTGGATCCCATAGTTTACTTGGGAAACTAGAGAAAGGAAAATCATTAGTAATGAGAAGAGCTTTGATGCATGAAAAAGTGACTGAGGAACCATCGCAAAGGAATAATTTGGTCAGAACAAGGTGTAAATTTGGAGGAAAGGTATGTAAAGTCATCATTGATAATGGTAGTATTGATAATTTAGTTTTAGAAGAGATGGCAAACAAGTTGAATTTGAAGAGGTTGGAACATCCAAAGCATTACAAGATAGCATGGATTTAGGATGACCATAAGATCTTGGTGAATGAGCAATGTTTGGTGAAATTTCATATAGGATCATATAATGATGAAGTGTTGTGTGATATTATGCCCATGGATGCATGTCATATACTGTTAGGAAGATCGTGACAATATTATAGGAAAATAGTACATGATGGAAGGAAGAATACCTATACTATGACTTCAAATGGAAAGAGACATATATTGAGACCTTTGGGATAAGAGGACAAAAGTGAAGTTTGTATCACTTCCATACTATGTATGGTAGATGGAAGGAAGTTTCTATAAGGATTGAGGAATGAGAAAATGTGTTTTGCATTGATTCCATAGAAGTGAAGTAATATGGAGGTAGAGAATTCTACCACAAATGGAGAAGATCCACCATAGAAAAAAGTAGTAGAACTGTTGACAAAGTATGAGGACATCATATTAGAGAATGTACTAGATGGATTACCATTGGTTTGGAGTATTAGTCTTTATATAGATCTAACACCAAGAGCGAGTTTGCCTAACAAAGAAACACATAGAATGACACTTGTAGAAAATGCAGAGTTAAATAAAAAAATACAAGAATTATTGAAGAAGGGTTTGATCAAAGAGAGGTTAAGCCCATGTGCAATACCCGTTGTATTGACATGAAAGAAAGATGGATAATGGAGAATGTGTATATACTCAAGAAAAATCAATAGGATCACTTTCAAGTATAGATTCCCATTGCCAAGGATGGATGGAATTATGGACTATTTGAGTGGAGAAAAGTATTTCACAAAGATTAACCTAAAGAGTGGATATCATCAAATCATAATCAGAGAAGGAGATGAATGGAAGACTACATTTAAGACTAATGAAGAGTTTTATGAGTGGTTAGTGATGCCTTTTGGATTGACCAATGCAACTAACACTTTCATGAGGTTGATGAATGAGGTAATGAAACAATTCTTGGGTAATTTTGTTATTGTTTACTTGGATGATATTCCAATTTTTTAGTAAGACTAGAGAAGAAAATTTGTGGCACACCAGACAAGTATTATAGATGTTGAGAGAAGAGAAGTTGTTGATAAACATCAAGAAGTGTAGCTTTATGAAGACAAAGTTGGTATACTTGGGTTTTGTCATTTCTACTGAAGCATTGAAGATGGACCCTAAGAAGGTTAGAGCAATTGTTGAGTGGCCTACACTAGTGAACAGTGGGGAGGTAAGATCATTTCATGGATTGGAAAGTTTCTACTAGAAATTCATTAGGAGCTTTAATAACATTTGTGCATCTATGACATGAACAATGCGAGGAGATAGGGAAGACTTTAGGTGGAAATTTGGAACACAAAGAAGTTTTGAATTGTTGAAGCTAAATGTGACATAGCAACTAGTGTTAGCATTGCCTAATTTTGATAAAGTATTCCAAGTTGATTGTGATGCCAGTGAAAATGCAATAAGAGCATTGTGAGCCAAGAAGGGAGAACAATAGCTTATTTTAGTGAGAAGTTGAATGATGCTTGAAGGAGATATTTATTTTATGATCAAGAGTTCTATGCCATAATTCAAGCCTTGAAGAAGTGGAGATGTTATTTGTTTCCTAATGAGTTTGTGTTGTATACTGATCATCAAGCCTTGCAATATTTGAAAAGTCAAGGTAAATTGAACTAGAGAAAAATATGAGATGGGTTGAGTTCTTGGAGACTTATACATTTGTGTTGAAGCATAGGAGTCGTAAGACAAATAAAGTTGCAAATGCATTGAGCAGGAGAAGGAATTTGTTGACAAGAATGAAGATAAAAGTATTGGGTTTTGAAGAGTTGAAGAACATGTATGAGGATGATCCATATTTTGTTGACACAAGGAAAGCATGTAAAGAACTAGTAGTAGTAGATAGGATTTAATGGTTGGATTATTTCATTCAGGAAGATATTTTGTTCAAGGGAAATCGATTATGTATTCCAAGGAGTTCAATGAGGGAGAATTTTATTAAGGAGAAGCATAGTGGAGGACTAGCAAGAGATTTTGGGGTAGATAAGATAGTAGCTTTGGTGAATGAACACTATTTTTTACCATAGATATATAAGGATGTCAGGAAGTATGTTCAAAGTTGCAAAATTTGTCAAGTAACAAAAGGGAGTAGTCAGAATACTGGATTATATAAACCTTTGACAATATCGGAGAGACCTTGGGAAGATATAAGTATGGATTTCATATTAGGATTACCATGAACACATAGAGGATATGATTCTATAATGGTAGTAGTGGATATATTTTCTAAGATGACAAATTTCATTCCTTGCAAAAAGACTAATGATGTGCATATTGTTGACTTATTTTTCAAGGAGATTGTGAGATTGTATGGATTACCAAAGAGCATAGTTTTAGAGAAGGACATCAAGTTCATTGGATACTTTTGGAAGACATCATGGAAGAAGATGAAGATAGACTTGAGGTTTAGTTTGACATATCAACCAAAAATAAATGGACAAACATAGCTAGTAAACAAGAGTTTGGGTAACTTATTGAGATGTTTGGTTGGAGATAAGGTAGGAAAGTACTTCTTGATTCGCAACTCTCTCTCTTACGAAGTAATATGTGATAGGTATGTGCTTGATTCTTGCATGCATCATTGGATTCTTTGAAATGTTGATGACACTTGTATTATCACATAAAATTGGAATGGGCTCATCATACATCACCTTGATGTCCTTCAAAGTTTGCTTCATCCACAACACTTGGTTGCAGCAAGATGCTGCAACAATAAACTCTACTTTTGTTGTTGATAAGGACACTGAGTCTCGCTTCTTACAAAACCAAGAGACCAATCTATCTCCCAAAAAGAAAGCTCCATTGTTGGTACTTATTCTATCATCAACACTACCAGGCCAATCAACATTAATATATGCAATTAGAGAAAATTCATTACCCTTTTTATACCACCGTCCATAGTCTAGAGTGCTCTTCAAATATATGAAATTCCTTTTGACAAATTTTACATGAGTTTCTTTTGGATCAACTTAAAACCTTGCAACCAAGCAAACTGCTTGCATAATATCAAGCCTTGAAGAAGTTAAGTACAGTAGGCCCCCAATCATAGACCTATACAAATTTTGATCAACCTTAGGTGACACATCATCCTTACACAAATGGAAACCAGTTACTATTGTAGTACTTACTAGTTTATAGTCTTCCATGCCAAACTTCTTTAGCATTTCCTTAACATACTTTGCTTGAGAGATAAAGATACCATTATTTGACTATGCAACTTGAAGTCCAAGAAAGAATGATAATTCACCTAACATGGACATTTCAAATTATTTATTTATTTATTTAGCAAAATTCTTACACCTTTCATCATTACCTCCAAAAATTATATCAGCAACATACACTACAACAATTATAATCTTTTCATTTTCTACTTTGATGTACAAACTATTGTTTGTGGTACCTTTTTGAAGCCTTGCTGGAAAAGGTACTTATCCAACCTTACATACCAAGCCTTGGGGGATTGGTTGAGACCATACGTTGCCTTCTTAAGTTTGCATACCATTTCTCGATCTACTGATAGTTGAAATCCATTAGGTTGTTCTATGTATACTTCTTCTAATTCACCTTTCAAGAAGGAAGATTTCACATCCATCTAACAGAGTTTGAAGTTCATTTGAACAAGAAATGCAAGAAACATTTTGATAGCCTCCATTCTTGCCACTAGAGCAAATGTATCCTCAAAGTCAATTCCTTCCACTTGTGAATATACTTTGCATACTAGTCTTGCTTTATTTCTTACAACCTCTACATCTTCATTCAGCTTTTTTTGAATACCCACTTTTTACCTATTATATTCCTATTTGCAGACCTTGGAACTAATTTTAAAGTCTTATTCTTCTAAATATGATTGAGTTCTTCTTCCATTGCTTGTATCCAACATTCATCTTTGCTAGCATCAATGAAAGTCTTTGGTTCTATTCTTGATAGTAGAGAGAAGTTATATCCTATTCATTTATTTTTACAAATCTTCTTCTTTTCTACATTCCTTCATTCTTATCTCCAATGATTTGATCTTTTGAGTGATTCCTTTGAACATACTTGGCAGGAGTCTTGGGTACTTTCTCTTGAGCTTCCTCTTTTTTTTCAATCTCTTCTTCCTCTTCCTCTATGTAGGTAGATTCATCAAACCAACAGTATTCTTGCTCATGTGTGCTTTGATGTGATTCTTTGTCCACTCTGACATTTGCACTTTCAACAACTTTCCTTAATATTTTATTGTAGCATTTGTAGGATTTTCTCCTAGTTTAATACCCAAGAAAGATTCCTTCATCTGATCTTCAATCAAAATTTCCCAAACCTTCTTCATCTGTCTTCATAAAGTATCTGCTTCCAAATTTTTTGAAATATTTGTTAGTAGCTGATCTCCCATACAAAAGCTCATAGGGAATTTTGGTGCTATCCACCCTTAGCTGATCTCTATTTAGAATATAGACAATAGTATGGACTGCTTCCTTCCAATACACATCAGACAATTTGGATTCATTTAGCATTGTTTTTTCCATCTCTTGAACAATTCTATTCTTTCTTTCCACTACTACATTTTGCTAAGGAGTTCTAGCAGTAGAATAATGTCACTTTATCCCATGCTCTTTATAAAATTATTCAAACTCACTTGATGTGAACTCACCACCTCTATCTGATCTTAGATACTTGATCTTAGCATTCATTTCATTCCTAACCATTGAATTGAAGATCTTAAATCTACTAAAACATTCTAATTTTTCTTTTAAGAATGTAACCCATGTCATTCTAGAGAAATCATCAATAAGTAATATGAAATATATTTCACCTTGAAGACTCTTAGTCCTAGTTTATCTGCATAGATCAATATGAATTAGTTCTAAAGGTCTTGTGGAGGAATACTCTTTGGTCTTGAACCTTATCCTTGTCTGCTTCTTGATTTGAAATTCTTGACACATGGTACTTGCAGGCTTGACGATCCTTGGCATGTCTCAAACTGCTCTGGTTCAGTCATAGATGGAAGGTCCATAAAGGATTGTCCAACCATGTAGCTTAGAGTTCAACATAACAAAAATAAAACAAGAAATGCTCAACAAACATGAGTTATCATTGATTCAACAACTTGCAGTCTTACATGCAACATATGCCTTATATGTGAAATGAACAGGGCTCACAAGCTTGCCACAAGGGTATTATAAGATATTACAATTGGCACAAGGCCTTATTGCATTCCATAGCCTAGAAGGCTGGATTGAAGTATCTGAATACCAACTAATGATCTACTTCATTAATTGATTCCTAATGGACTACAAATGATCTCAAATATGGATCTCTAACTCCAATTATGATCCATGTCGGCCTCAAGGGTTTACAAACTCCAATACAAGATAAAATGTGTAGGTTGGCCAAGAACATGAAAAGATAACCCATCAAAATATGGAATGCATTGAGGATCTCCAAGAAAGTTCCCCTGGACCTAAAATGTCTTGAATGATGTTACATTAAGCTCCAAACATTTCAAAAATGGTCCACACAACTAAACCGAGCTAGGTAGGCCCTGAATGCTTTATTTGAGAATTGACACTAAAATTTTGAGAGCGATAAATTTTTGTAAATGAATGGAAATCACCTGAAATGTTGATATGTTATAGATGACCTTGTGTAAAACCTATATCCTTCTCCATGAGTTGAGCAATGGTGATACAGTAAAATGCAGAAGAAACTTATAAGACAACTATTGACTGAAATGCATGAAAATAAATATTTTTGGTTGATACAAGATTGCTTTACAACAGGGAAGCTCCTGCATCAGACACTTGCGGTTGGAAGAAAAGTGAGTCACTCAGTTTATAGGGGCTAGAGGAAAACCAAAGTGGTCCACCTTAGCCTGAGAAATCCATGATGAATTTACCAAGCACTCTTTGTACTGCTTGTTCCTAGTACTCTTTCCAATTCTAGTGTTCAAGATTTGCTCAATTTGTTCTAGTGGTTGATGTGGTAAAGTTGCTCCTCTAATCCAACTTCTTTGCTACTCACACTTGACTATCCTTCATGGTACTCATAAATGTATACAATATTGAAAATAGGTGGTATACAAAGTGCCTCTGGTAACTCCACTTCATATGCATTTCCAGAATCAAACTTCCTAAGAATGTGACATGGTCCAATCTTCCTCATCTTTATCTTATTATATGTCCCCACTAGAAATATTTCCTTCTTGAAATATGACTTCATCCCGAGTACTCAATTCCTTATGTCTCCTCTTCTCATCTACCATTTCCTTGTACTTGTTATTCATGTCCTCTGAGTGTTTCCTGACCTGACTAGGCAATGTCTTCATTAATCCTGCAAATTATTCTACTTATGCACTCCTCTTGTTCTCCAAGTTGATGTCTCTGAGCTTCACAACTCCTCTCGGATGTATCTTTTTCACAATCTCAAATGGTGTCTTCCCTGTACTCTAATTTACTAGATTATTGTATGCAAACTCTGCTTGTGATAGAACTATATCCTAGTTTCCTACCTTATCTCCAACCAAACATCTTAATAAGTTACCCAAACTCTTGTATACTACCTCTATTTGTCCATCTATCTATGGGTGATATGTCAAACCAAACTTCAAGTCTATCTTCATCTTCTTCCACAATATCCTGAAAAAGTATCCAATGAACTTGGTGTTCCGGTTTGAAACTATGCTCCTTGGTAGTCCATGCAATCTCACAATCTCATTGAAAATAAGTCAACAACATGCATAACATCATTAGTCTTCTTGCAAGGAATGAAATTTACCATCTTAGAAAATCTATCCACTACTGCCATTATAGAATCATATCCTCTCTATGTTCTTGGTAATCCCTGGACACAAGGGAAATAGGCGTCCACCTTTTGGGAGATGGAACATGGGACCTATTTTTCACTTTAGTTCGTTAGGAAACCAAGATCCCTCAACCAAGTGACTCAATTGAGGGATGGACTAGGGGTTTCCTTGTGTGATTGGATAGGGGTTCACCATTTAAATGAAGTTCCAAAGGAGAAATGCAAACACTTGTGCACACAACCCTAGAAACATTAAAACATGAAATCATATTGATAAATAGAATGAAACAAAAAATTACTTAGAGGAGTGGAGAGGGAAAAACAAGGTCTATAAACCCTGGAAACTGTAGTTTCAAATTGCACTGGGACTGATACGCTAGGTTGGGTGATCTAGTCCCACTCTAGGGTTTGCAGGGAAGGATCTGGGATTCTCTAAGAGTTGATCAAGATCTGTTGAATAGTGATAAGAAACTTTAACGGGACTAATACACTAGGTTGGGTATATGAGTCCTGCTATAGGATTTTTCAAGATCTCTATGAATCTTCCGAACCCAGATCTGACACTGCTGAATGCTTTCAAAAGGGCTTATCAAGGACTAATACACCAGGTTGGGAAAATGAGTCCTATTCACCTAAATCTGCAAAACACACATCACAAGAGAGAAAAAATGTTGTTTTGTTAGTGGATGGGGATCTGTCTCAGTCAGACCCCGTTTGAGTAATTAAACTTTGAAATGAATTGAAATAACATGAAGGAATGATGAATGAACAAATGAATATAACAACTCACCAAACCTTGTTGAAAGATTGGAGTGTAGATTTGCAACTTGTATGAATTGGCTTCAATGGATGTATATTTTGATCATGAAACTTGATATGGCCTTGAATGCTTGAACTTGGATCACAAATGCTACATCAACATGTTAGCTCGCAATCACACATGATACATGAATACCTTGACATGATTCTTGTGTTGAATTTTAGTTGTTTATGATTTATGGTTTGTCCTTGATGACAAAATTGGTTCTCTGATTTGGAATTCTTAGTTTGGTTGGTGTTATGATATGCAGTTACAGGATTTTGATTCAGGATTTTGATATATGATGATGCTAACAGTGTTTATCATTTTGATAGGATGATTTTTAGATTGATCCTTCAAGGTTACAAGTCACAGGTATATTTAGTTGATGATGATTTGATGGTGATATAAGAAAAATATAAAAGGAAGACTCATTTGATGGATACATTTGATGGTTTGTGCATATGGTATAGATTGTATACAAGACACATAAGATACATTATATACATTTGTATATACATTTGTGCATTCTCAAGTTGACTTTGTATACATTGGTGCATTATCATATGGGCAGACAGTTCAAATGATATGTTTGTGCAAATGTGATGAAGTTGTGCAAGTGTACTGAAGTCTCCATGTGTTACTAGATGGTTCTGCATATTTGGTATATGGTGACATATCTTGTGTTTACATAAAAATGCAGTGTACAAAACTTAGGTTTTTCCACTTATATGTATATTCCCCATTGTTTATGTGATAAGGTGATTACTGTTGATATGAACTAAGCCGGATATTGATGAAAACCTAGGACATGGAAATATCCTAAGGCATAACAGGTATTAAGGTGGTTTTCTCCATTCTTGTCCTTTGATGATATTGGTGTTTAGCTTAGTATGTTATAAGGTTACTTGCAGAGCATATACTATGGCCTTGGTTGTTCTATGCTTACATTGTGATGAAAATTCATGTTAAATTTTAAAAGGTCTTTAGACTTTACCATTTGCATCTCATATGTTTTAAGGCTTTGAAGACCTTATCATTAGTATTACTTGTATTAAGGCATCAAAATGCTTGTCACCTACACCACATATGGTACCAGACACTAAAAGTGACATAAGTGCTTTCTAAGCCCGAGGCTGTCAGGTATACTAAAGGTTAAAAAGCTTATTTTCAAAGCTTGGTAAAAGGCATTTGTTTTTTCATTATTTCAAAGCCCTCATTAGGGCACGATAGGCAGAAAATCGCATGGAGAATATGTCTAGGGTTTGCAATGATCAGGTGGAATGTTGTCGGTAGCTTGAAGTGACAAAGCTCAAATACACAAAGTAACATTGTTTTTCAGCTTTTGTTTTCTTATTTGGCAGTTATTTGTTTAAGGCTTAATCATGCAGAGGTAAACAATTGTCAAAACTATTGGTTCTTTGTCCACTCTGACATTTTCACTTTCAACAACTTTCCTCAATATTTTATTGTAGTATTTTTAGGATTTTCTCCTAGTTTAATACCCAAGAAAGATTCCTTCATCTGATCTTCAATCAAAATTTCCCAAACCTTCTTCATCTCTCTTGATAAAGTATCTACTTCAATTTTTTTGAAATATTTGTCAGTAGCCAATCTCCCATACGAAAGCTCATAGGGAATTCTGGTGCTATCCACCCTTAGCTGATCTCTATATAGAATATAGACAACAATATGGATTGTTTCCTTCCAATACACATCAGACAATTTGGATTCATTTAGCATTGTTTTTGCCATCTCTTGAGAAAATTCTTTTCTTTCTTTCCACTACTCCATTTTGCTAAGGAGTTCTAGCAGTAGAATAATGTCACTTTATCCCATGCTCTTTATAAAATTATTCAAACTCACTTGATGTGAACTCACCACCTCTATCTGATCTTAGATACTTGATCTTAACATTCATTTCATTCCTCACCATTGAATTGAAGATCTTAAATCTACTAAAACATTCTAATTTTTCTTTTAAGAATGTAACCCATGTCATTCTAGAGAAATCATCAATAAGTAATATGAAATATATTTCACCTTGAAGACTCTTAGTCCTAGAAGATCTGCATAGATCAATATGAATTAGTTCCAAAGGTCTTGTGGAGGAATACTCTTTGGTCCTGAACCTTATCCTTGTCTACTTCTCAATTTGAAATTCTCGACACATGGCACTTGTAGGCTTGATGATCGTTGGCATGTCTCAAATTGCTCTGGTTCAGTCACAGATGGAGGGTCCATAAAGGATTGTCCAACCATGTAGCTTAGAGTTCAACATAACAAAAATAAAACAAGAAATGCTCATAAAAAATGAAACATCATTGATTCAACAACTTGCAATCTTACATGCAACATATTTCTTATATATGAAATGACTATAGCTCACAAGCCTGCCGCAAGGGTATTACAATATATTACATTTTGACAAGGCCTTATTACATTCCATAGCCTAGACGGCTGGATTGAAGTATTTGAATACCGAATAATTATCTACTTCATTAATTGATTTCTAACGGATTACAAATGATCTCAAATATGGATTTGCAACTCCAATTATGATCCACATCGGCCTCAAGGGTTTACAAACTCCAATACAAGATAAAATGTGTAGGTTGTCCAAGAACATGAAAAGATAACCCATCAGGAGATGGAATACATTATGGATCTCCAAGAAAGTTCCCCTAGACGTAAAATGTCTTGAAAGATGTTACATTAAGCTCCACACATTTCAAAAATGGTTTGGACAACTAAACCGAGCTAGGTAGGCCCTAAATTCTCTATCTGGGAATTGACTATGAAATTTTGAGAGTGATAAATTTTTACAAATGAATGGAAATCACTTGAAATTCTAATATGTTATAGACGACCTTGTGTAAAACATATATCCTTCTCCATGAGCTGAGAAATGGTGATACAATATAATGTAGAAGAAACTTATGAGACAACTACTGACTAAAATGCATGAAAAGAAATATTTTTGGTTGATACAAGATTGCTTTACAACAGGGATGCTCTTGCATCAAACACCTGGGGTTGGAAGAAAATTGAGTCACTCAGTTTATAGGAGTGAGAGGAAAACCAAAGTGGTCCAACATAGCTTGAGAAATCCATGATGACTCCTCCATTGGTCTTCCTTTCCACTTTACTTGGCACTCTTTGTACTGCTTGTTCCTAGTACTCATTCCAATTTTGTTGTTCAAGATCTGCTCAATCTGCTCTGGTGGTGGATGTGGTAAAGTTTCTCCTTTAATCAAACTTCTTTGCTACTCGCACTTGATTGTCCTTCATGGTACTCATAAATGTCTACAATATTGAAAATAGGTGGTATATGAAGTGCCTCCGGTAACTCCACTTTATATGCATTTCCAGAATCAAACTTCCTAAGAATGTGACATGGTCCAATCTTCCTCATCTTTATCTTATTATATGTTCCCACTGGAAATCTTTCCTTCTTGAAATATAACTTCATCCCGAGTACTCAATTCCTTATGTCTCCTCTTCTCATCTACCATCTCCTTGTACTTGTTATTCATGTCCTCTGAGTGTTTCCTGACTTGACTAGGCAATGTCTTCATGAATCTTGCAAATTATTCTACTTATGCACTCCTCTTGTTCTCCACAATGATGTCTCTGAGCTTCGCAACTCCTCTGGGATGTATCCTTTTCACAATCTCAAATGGTGTCTTCCCTATAATCTAATTTACTGGATTATTGTATGCAAACTCTGCTTGTGATAGAACTATATCCTAGTTTCCTACCTTTTCTCCAACCAAACATCTTAATAAGTTACCCAAACGCTTGTTTACTACCTCTGTTTGTCCATCTATCTATGGGTGATATGTTGAACCAAACTTTGGGTCTATCTTCATCTTCTTCCACAATATCCTGAAAAAGTATCTAATGAACTTGTTGTCCAAGTTTGAAACTATGCTCCTTGGTAGTCCATGTAATCTCACAATCTCCTTAAAAATAAGTCAACAACATGCATTACATCATTAGTCTTCTTTCAAGGAATGAAATTTACCATCTTAGAAAATCTATCCACTACTACCATTATAGAATCATATCCTCTCTATGTTCTTGGTAATCCCTGAACACAAGGGAAATAGGTGTCCACCTTTTGGGAGATGGAACATGGGACCTATTTTGCACTTTAGTTCATTAGGAAACCAAGATCCCTCAACCAAGTGACTCAATTGAGGGATGGACTAGGGGTTTCCTTGTGTGATTGGATAGGGGTTCACCATTTAAATGAAGTTCCAAAGGAGAAATGCAAACACTTGTGCACACAACCCTAGAAACATGAAAACATGATATCATATTGATAAATAGAATGAAACAAAAAAGTACTTAGAGGAGTGGAGAGGGAAAAACAAGGTCTATAAACCCTGGAAACTATTGTTTCAAATTGCACTAGGACTGATACGCTAGGTTGGGTGATCTAGCCCCACTCTAGGGTTTGCAGGGAAGGATCAGGGATTCTCTAAGAGTTGATCAAGATCTGTTGAATAGTGATAAGAAACTGTAACGGGACTAATACACTAGGTTGGGCATATGAGTCCTGCTATAGGATTTTTCAAGATCTCTCTAAATCTTTCGAACCCAGATCTAACACCGTTGAATGTTTTCAAAAGGGCTTATCAAGGACTAATACACTAGGTTGGGAAAATGAGTCCTATTCACCTAAATCTGCAAAACACACATCACAAGAGAGAGAAAATGTTGTTTTGTTAGTGGAAGGGGGTCTATCTCAGTCAGACCCCGTTTGAGTAATTAAACTTTGAAATGAATTGAAATAACATGAAGGAATGATGAATGAAAAAATAATTTAATAACTCACCAAACCTCGTTGAATCCTTGGAGTGTAGATTTGCAACTTATATGAATTGGCTTCAATGGATGTAAATTTTGATGATGAAACTTGATATGGCCTTGAATGCTTGAACTTGGATCACAAATGCTACATCAACATGTTAGCTCACAATCACATATGATGCATGAATATCTTGACATGATGCTTGTGTTGGCTTTTAGTTGTTTATGATTTATGGTTTGTCCTTGATGACAAAATTGGTTCTCTGATTTGGAATTCTCAGTTTGGTTGGTGTTATGATATGCAGTTACAGGATTTTGGTTCAGGATTTTGATATATGATGATGCTAACAGTGTTTATCATTTTGATAGGATGATTTTTAGTTTGATCCTTCAAGGTTACAAGTCACAAGTATATTTAGTTGATGATGATTTGATGGTGATACAAGATAGATATAAAAGGCAGACTCATTTGATGGATACATTTGATGGTTTGTGCATATGGTATAGATTGTATACAAGACACATAAGATACATTATATACATTTGTACATTCTCAAGTTGACTTTGTATACATTGGTGCATTATCATATGGGAAAACAGTTCAAATGATATGTTTGTGCAAATGTGTTGAAGTTGTGCAAGTGTGTTGAAGTCTCCATGTGTTACTAGATGCTTCTACATATTTTGTATATGGTGACATATATTTTGTTTACATAAAAATGTAGATTACAAGATTTAGGTTTTGCCACTTATATGTATATTCTCCATTGTTTATTTGATAAGGTGATAACTGTTGATATGAACTAAGTCGGATATTGATGAAGACCTAGGACATGGACATATCCTAAGGCATAACAGGTATTAAGGTGGTTTTCTCCATTCTAGTCCTTTGATGATAGTGGTGTTTATCTTAGTATGTTATAAGGTTACTTACAGAGCATATACTATGGTCTTGGTTGTTCTATGCTTACATTGTGATGAAAATTCATGTTAAATTTTAAAAGGTCTTTAGACTTTACCATTTGCATTTCATATGTTTTAAGGCTTTGAAGACCTTATCATTAGTATTACTTGTATGAAGGCATCAAAATGCTTGTCACCTGCACCACATATGGTACCAGACACTAAAAGTGACATAAGAGCTTTCTAAGCCCAAGACTATCAGGTATACTAAAGGTTAAAAAGCCTATTTTCAAAGCTTGGTAAAAGGCATTTGTTAATTCATTATTTCAAAGCCCTCATTAGGGCACGATAGGCAGAAAATCGCATGGAGAATATGTCTAGGGTTTGCAATGATCAGGTGGAATGTTGTCGGTAGCTTGAAGTGACAAAGCTCAAATACACAAAGTAACATTGTTTTTCAGCTTTTGTTTTCTTATTTGGCAGTTATTTGTTTAAGGCTTAATCATGCAGAGGTAAACAATTGTCAAAACTATTGGTTCTTTGTCCACTCTGACATTTACACTTTCAACAACTTTCCTCAATATTTTATTGTAGCATTTTTAGGATTTTCTCCTAGTTTAATACCCAAGAAAGATTCCTTCATTTGATCTTCAATCAAAATTTCCCAAACCTTCTTCATCTCTCTTGATAAAGTATCTACTTCCAATTTTTTTGAAATATTTGTCAATAGCCAATCTCCCATACGAAAGCTAATAGGGAATTATGGTGCTATCCACCCTTAGCTGATCTCTATATAGAATATAGACAACAATATGGATTGTTTCCTTCCAATACACATCAGACAATTTGGATTCATTTAGCATTGTTTTTTCCATCTCTTGAACAATTCTATTCTTTCTTTCCACTACTCCATTTTGCTAAGGAGTTCTAGCAGTAGAATAATGTCACTTTATCCCATGCTCTTTATAAAATTATTCAAACTCACTTGATGTGAACTCACCACCTCTATCTGATCTTAGATACTTGATCTTAGCATTCATTTCATTCCTAACCATTGAATTGAAGATCTTAAATCTACTAAAAAATTCTAATTTTTCTTTTAAGAATGTAACCCATGTCATTCTAGAGAAATCATCAATAAGTAATATGAAATATATTTCACCTTGAAGACTCTTAGTCCTAGAAGATCTGCATAGATCAATATGAATTAGTTCCAAAGGTCTTGTGGAGGAATACTCTTTGGTCCTGAACCTTATCCTTGTCTGCTTCTCAATTTGAAATTCTTGACACATGGCACTTGTAGGCTTGACGATCCTTGGCATGTCTCAAACTGTTTTGGTTTTGTCACAGATGGAGGGTCCATAAAGGATTGTCCATCCGTGTAGCTTAGAGTTGAACATATGTTCAAAAATAAAATAAGAAATGTTTAAAAAAAATGAATTATCATTGATTCAATAACTTGAAATCTTACATGTAACATATGCCTTATATGTGAAATGACTAAGGCTCATAGGCTTGCCGCAAGGGTATTACAAGATATTACAATTGGCACAAGGCCTTATTACATTCCATAGCCTAGAAGGCTGGATTGAAGTATTTGAATACCAACTAATGATATACTTCATTAATTGATTTCTATTGGATTACAAATGATCTCAAATATGGATCTGCAACTCCAATTATGATCCATGTCGGCCTCAAGGGTTTACAAACTCCAATACAAGATAAAATGTGTAGGTTTTCCAAGAACATGAAAAGATAACCCATCGGGAGATGGAATGCATTGAGGATTTCCAAGAAAGTTCCCTTGGACCTAAAATGTCTTGAATGATGTTCCATTAAGCTCCACACATTTTGAAAATGGTCCACACAACTAAACCAAGCTAGGTAGGCTGTGAATTCTCTATCTAAGAATTGACTGTGAAATTTTGAGAGTGATATCTTTTTGTAAATGAATGGAAATCACTTGAAATGCTAATATGTTATAGATGACCTTGTGTAAAACCTATATCCTTCTCCATGAGCTGAGAAATGGTGATACAATAAAATGTAGAAGAAACTTATGAGACAACTACTGACTGAAATGTATGAAAATGAATATTTTTGGTTGATACAAGATTGCTTTACAATAGGGATGCTCCTGCATCAGACACTTGGGGTTGGAATAAAAGTGAGTCACTCAATTTATAGGGGCTAGAGGAAAACCAAAGTGGTCCACCTTAGCCTGAGAAATTCATGATGAATCTTCCACTGGTCTTCCTTTCCACTTTACCAGGCACACTTTGTACTGCTTGTCCCTAGTACTCTTTCCAATTCTGGTGTTCAAGATCTGCTCAATCTGCTCTGGTGGTTGATGTGGTAAAGTTGCTCCTCTAATCCAACTTCTTTGCTACTCTCTCTTGACTATCCTTCATGGTACTCATAAATGTCTACAATATTGAAAATAGGTGGTATATGAAGTGCCTCCTCTAACTCCACTTCATATGCATTTCCAAAATCAAACTTCCTTAGAATATGACATGGTCCAATATTCCTCATATTTATCTTATTATATGTTCCCACTGGAAATCTTTCCTTCTTGAAATATAACTTCATCCCGAGTAGTCAATTCTTTATGTCTCCTCTTCTCATCTACCATCTCCTTGTACTTGTTATTCATGTCCTCTGAGTGTTTCCTGACCTGACTAGGCAATGTCTTCATGAATCCTGCAAATTATTCTACTCATGCACTCCTCTTGTTCTCCACACTGATGTCTCTGAGCTTCATAACTCCTCTAGGATGTATCCTTGTCACAATTTCAAATGGTGTCTTCCCTGTACTCTAATTTATTGGATTATTATATGCAAACTCTGCTTTCCATAAAACTATATCCTAGTTTCCTACCTTATCTCCAACCAAACATCTTAATAAGTTACCCAAACTCTTGTTTACTACCTCTATTTTTCCATCTATCTATGGGTGATATGTTGAACCAAACTTCAGGTCTATCTTCATCTTCTTCCACAATATCCTCCAAAAGTATCCAATGAACTTGGTGTCCTGGTTTGAAACTATGCTCCTTGGTAGTTCATGCAATCTCACAATCTCATTGAAAATAAGTCAACAACATGCATAACATCATTAGTCTTCTCGCAAGGAATGAAATTTAGCATCTTAGAAAATCTATCCACTACTACCATTATAGAATCATATCCTCTCTATGTTCTTGGTAATCCCTGAACACAAGGGAAATAGGTGTCCACCTTTTGGGAGATGGAACATGGGACCTATTTTGCACTTTAGTTCATTAGGAAACCAAGATACCTCAACCAAGTGACTCAATTGAGGGATGGACTAGGGGTTTCCTGGTGTGATTAGATAGGGGTTCACCATTTAAATGAAGTTCCAAAGGAGAAAGGCAAACACTTGTGCACAAAACCCTAGAAACTTGAAAACATGAAATCATATTGATAAATAGAATGAAACAAAAAAGTACTTAGAAGAGTGGAGAGGGAAAAATAAGGTCTATAAACCCTGGAAATTGTTGTTTCAAATTGCACCGGGACTGATATGCTAGGTTGGGTGATTTAATTCCACTCTAGGGTTTTCAGGCAAGGATCTGGGATTCTCTAAGAGTTGATCAAGATCTATTGAACAATGATCAAAAACTGTAACGAGACTAATACACTAGGTTGGGCATATGAGTCCTACTATAGGATTTTTCAAGATCTTTCTTAATCTTCCAAACCTAGATTTGACACCGCTAAATGCTTTCAAAAGGGATTATTAAGGACTAATATGCCAGGTTGGGAAAATGAGTCCTATTTACCTAAATCTGCAAAACACACATCACAAGAGAGAAAAAAAATGTTGTTTTGTTAGTGGATGGGGGTCTATCTCAGTCAGACCCCGTTTGAGTAATTAAATTTTGCAATGAATTGAAATAACATGAAGGAATGATGAATGAATAAATGAATGTAACAACTCACCAAACCTTGTTGAATCCTTGGAGTGTAGATTTGCAAGTTGTATGAATTGGCTTCAATGGATGTAGATTTTGATCATGAAACTTGATATGGCCTTGAATGCTTGAACTTGGATCACAAATACTACATTGACATGTTAGCTCACAATCGCACATGATGCATGAATACCTTGACATGATGCTTGTGTTGGCTTTCAGTTATTTATGATTTGTCGTTTGTCTTTGATGACAAAATTGGTTCTCTGATTTGGAATTCTGAGTTTGGTTGGTGTTATGATATGCAGTTACAAGATTTTGATTCAGGATTTTGATAAATTATGATGCTGACAGTGTTTATCATTTTGACAAGATGATTTTTAGTTTGATCCTTCAAGGTTACAAGTCACAGGTATATTCAGTTGATGATGATTTGATGGTGATACAAGACATATATATAAGGCAGACTCATTTGATGGATACATTTGATGGTTTGTGCATATGGTATAGATTGTATACAAGACACATAAGATACATTATACACATTTGTGTATTCTCAGGTTGACTTTGTATACATTAGTGCATTCTCATATGGGTTGACAGTTCAAATGATATGTTTGTGCAAATGTGTTGAAGTTGTGCAAGTGTGTTGAAGTCTCCATGTGTTACTGGATGGTTTTGCATATTTGGTATATGGTGACATATCTTGTGTTTACATAAAAATGCATGTTAGAAGACTTAGGTTTGCCACTTATATGTATATTCTCCATTGTTTATGTGATAAGGTGATAACTGTTGATATGAACTAAGTCGGATATTGATGAAGACCTAGGACATGGATATATCCTAAGGAATAATAGGTATTAAGGTGGTTTTCTCCATTCTAGTCCTTTGATGATATGGGTGTTTAGCTTAGTATGTTATAAGGTTACTTATAGAGCATATACTATGGTCTTGGTTGGTCTATGCTTACATTGTGATGAGAATTCATACATTAAATTTTAAAAGGTCTATAGACCTTGCCATTTACATCTCATATGTTTTAAGGCTTTGAAGACCTTATCATTCGTATTACTTGTATTAAGGCATCAAAATGCTTGTCACCTACACCACATATG
This sequence comes from Sequoia sempervirens, assembly GCA_007258455.2. NCBI lineage: Eukaryota > Viridiplantae > Streptophyta > Pinopsida > Cupressales > Cupressaceae > Sequoia > Sequoia sempervirens. Next base: position 485,672,641 of record VDFB02281492.1, read on the forward strand.
GTACCAGGCACTAAAATTGACTAAGAGCTTTCTAAGCCCTAGGTTGTCGAGTATACTAAAGGTTAAAGGCTTATTCTCAAAGATTGGTAAAAGGCATTTGTTATTTCTTTATTTCAAAGCCCTCATTAAGGCACGATAGGCAGAAAATCACGTGGAGAATATGTCTAGGTTTGCAATGATCAGGTGGAATGTTGTCGGTAGCTTGAAGTGACAAAGCTCGAATACACTGGGTAACATTGTTTTCAGTTTTTGTTTTCTTATTTGACAATTATTTGTTTAAGGCTTAATCATGCAAAGATAAACAATTGTCAAAATTGTTGGTTCTTCAGTTGGTATGTAAAAGGAAAATGAACATGCTTTAGATGGTTATTTCTGGTTAAGAGTTTAAGTGTTGACTGTGAGCTAATGAAATATCAACTGTGGAAGTTGGACAAAGAATAATTATTGGCATCTTTCAGCTGGGTAGTTATGGAACTTCTTGAAAGATCTTTTTGGCATTTGTTCAATTTTCTTCTATTGTAATAAGGTAATGCAAAAACTCTCTTGATGCTTACGGGCCTTGAGACAATTTGTTAAGAAAGTTGTTAAGATTTTTTTTGGTTAAGATCAAATCTGTATGGGTTTTTTGAGTAAAATATTTGGTTTTGAAATATTATTGTTAAGGATTTTTAAGGGCTTAAATTTTGTTGATTATGATTAAAACCCTTTAGGGTTTCTAGATGATTCTTCACGGGCTGTAACATAAATAATCTAATTTTCTATGAAGTGAAAGTACTTGCTTAAACTTGTTGAAGAGTTTGTTAAAAAGACTCTTTAGGGTTTCTCACTTGTAACCCTAACCCAAGTTGGTTTATAGTTATTGAAACTACATACAAAGATTATTTCATGCAATGACTTTAAAAGATAACCTTCAACCATTTTTCTGGGTAACTTGGAAGAAGAATATGATGTTTCAGACTTATCCTTAACAAATATTGCACAAAAGTTGTATTGCATTAAAAATCTTTATAACAGTGATTCTCAAATTATTATATTTAAGGAAGATGTCATTCTCATACAACATGCTTCAATGTGCTTATTGAAAATATTTATAGTCTTCTATTGAGACACTAGGACTACAAATTGCACTTCTAGGGTATTGATAGTATACTATAACCATTATGCATTGTAAAGGAGTTGGTGCTCCTATATCTTGTGAAGTTGGTGCTTCTAAACTTTGTGGAGTTGGTGCTCCTGTATCTTGTGAAGTTGGTGCTTCTAAAATTTGTGGAGTTGGTGCTCCTGAACTTTGTAGAGTTGGTGCTGTAAGTGAATAAAGAGAGATTTTTTTGAGTGGTTTTTATTCCCGAAGAGGGTTTTCCACTCAGGACATATATTGTGTTATGTGATGATTTTATGTGTGATTTTTCATATCTGTCTAGTCTCAATGTGTCACCAAATCCATTGAATGGTTGTTAATTAGTAGTCTTTCATCTTTGCTAATGTTTATGTCAAAATATAATGTATAAAAGGTTCTGTTATTAATGTGGGCTCTGATACAGATGAAAGTGTAAAATATCTTAAGTTCAACCTATGTTAATGTTATGTCTATATGTTTAATTCATGATAAATGCAAATACAACACTATTCATGCACAAGTCAAGTATGTTCTATAAACTGTCATTTGATCTTTTGGTTCAAAAGTAAATTAAATCCTTGGATTTGTAAAAATTTTGTGACTTACATGAATCATTGATTCACCCCCCTCTCAGTGATTCTAGTCTTCCAACAACTTGAATATTGAATTGATGCTACAAAATGCTTGATAATCAGCTCTTGAATGCTCTCTTGATCATAAGTGTTGCTCTTGCAATTAAACACTTGAAAGCTCTAAGTCTTGGAATAATAATTCTAGCTCTTAGGTGTTTTCTCTTAGATCTTCTTAGGTGAAATAATGACTTGAAACCTTAGTTATATAGGCATTCCATCTAATTTACCGTTTATTAGATCCCAAATGCCGACATTCACAAAATTTGAATTGAAAACCTTAATTTCCCACTCAAAACCCAAAAATAATCCCAAAAGGAACCTATACACCCAAGGTGGCGTATGGGTCCTACCTAAGGGGACCCATATGCCCAAGGTGGCGTATGGGTCCTAATGAGTCCAAATAATGACTCATTTTTGAAAGGGTTTATCATATATTTGTTGTTGTTACCATGGGATTTAAGCACCTGGTTATTGATACTCTCTATGTTATTTCCCTAAATTCAAACTTTGGACATGAGCTCATCCTCGTGACTTTTGATAGTATTAACCTGCTATGTGACATATCTATATTAATTTTACATGTGATTGAATGAATTTTATTCTAAGGTGATTATGGATATACAATTGTTTTGTGAATGCTAATGTCATTATGTAGGTTCACATTAAGATGCAGATATAAATGAAGCTTACAAAGTGGAAGAAGTTCATGCTAGCTGGACGGTTGCTAAAGAAGTCAAAGAGATGGACATTTAAGAGGTCAATGGAGGGAAAATCCCCGCTTGTGTGGAAGTTGTAACTTACCTTTAAATGACCATGTCTATTAGTTGAGTAGATTTAAGAGGTGTTGCTATGCTGGATCCTCGTTGAGGCAGTATTGATTGACTAAAGTCTTGTGTATGCATAACTTCCTCTTTTTCATGCTTTTAATAAATTGAGTCCTCCTATTATGATGGAGTCAACTGCCCAGTTAGTTAGGGTTAGTTAAAATATTTTCTTCTATAAATAATGATCAAATGTCCCTCTTCACAAGGTTGGATGTTTTGATATTGTACTTGCATTTTCAATTTCAAAGAATATAATCATGTTGCTATTATGATGTGCCAATGTTTTCAATGAATAAAATGATACTTTGATTTACTACATCTGAGTTAGCTTAGAGAAGACTCATTCAAGGGGTGCACTTGGTGAGAATTCTACCCATTCAGTTTAGTAGTTACTTTTCTATTCAGTAATTAGTTACGGTCTTAGCAGCTGTCTGTTCCTACAGCCATTGAAACTTTGTTCTGTGTCTATTCCTACAGCCAAGGTAGATAGAGTAACTTCCTGCCTGTTTGCTGAGATTTCTATTTTTTTCATTCATTCAAGTTCAGTTTAGTTGTTGATTCATGCCCAATACTTATGCTAATTCCTTTCAAGCATTTTAATTTTAGTACTGTTTCCTTTCTAGTTATAGGATAACGATGACTATAGTTGAGTCCTAGTGCACAAACAATGCTGACCCATTTCAAGCTCACGTCCCTGGGTTGACAATGAAATGAACCTTCATGATGAGCAAGATAACTACTCAGTGCATATATCTAATCTCTAAGTTATAGCTTTAAGGGCTTAGTTATTGAACCATTAGAGGAGGCCAACATTTTTTGGCACCATTGTCGGGGATGGTGTCAAACTAGGAAGTTCTTTGGAGTCATTTCCAGTTTCTTTCTTGTTTTAGTAGCTCTGAAGTTTGTTCTTAACATACCCTTCATTTGAGAAAAGTAATGATCTACTATTCTTTCACCAATTCTTTATGTGAGTTGACTAATACTGAGTTAATACCGCATGCATAGGGGTAGGAGAAGAGATTCCCATGGGAGATTCCTTCCTAATGACCCTAATCCTAATAACTAGCTAGTTGGGTTTCAAAATCTACCAAGAGATGAAGAAGAAGAGGAGAAAAATCCTTTTGCTGATGCATTTCCCAATTTGACCAATTCTAAAACTTCCTCTAAAGAGCAAGCTACCCAAAACCTGATTGAGAATCCATTTGACAATCCATCAAGCAACTATGGTTGGTCCAAACCTAAATAGACCTAACCAACCATATTTTCCATTTCCTATCACCCACCAGAATGAAGTTGAAAACCTCAAAAACATCCCTGTTTCAGTTCTTCCTAAATTATATGGGCTTGTAACAGAGGACCCTGACACTTTCATGTTTGGATTTGATATCCTCTACAAAAGTTATGATTACACTACTAATGCTCATAGGCTTAAATTGTTTCCTACTACCTTGAAGGAAGCTACATTAAGATGGTTTATGAGCTTAGGTAGGAATACTGTAGAGACTTGGGATGATATGAAAACAAAGTTTCTTGAGAAATATAAAGAATACTGTAGAGGTAGTGATATGAGAGGAGATGATATCTTCTAGATGCAACAGAAGGAGGATGAAAGTTTGTAGGACTATATTTCAAGATTCCTATTTTGTCTGCAAAAATCTCCACATCATGCACTTAATGAAGAGTCTCAAAAGTTGCTCTTCCTTAGGGGGATCAATGAAAATTACACTGATTCCCTGGACTTGATAGGAGGAGGAGATATCACCCAAGCTCCTTGGGATGATATTAAGAAGATATGTCAAAATTACTCCAGGGTAGCTATGAAGAGAGGAAGAGGTTACCAATATTCTATGGGTAAATCCTCCACCAATGGAGTTTCAAGGATGGAAATCACACAGTTGCTGGTAGATTTCAAGTAGGATATCATAAATAATATGGCCACTCAACTAGATACACTTCAAGCAAAGAAGAAACATGAGGAGGCAGAGGCAATGTTGGCAGAATATTGTCCTCATTGCAGGCAAAAGGACTACAAATGCAAAATGGTAGCCAACATTGACAGCAAGAAAATTCCACCAGAATTCAGGCCAAGTCAGGGTAATGATGATTAGGTTTTCTACATTGCACAAAGAAGGCCATGGGCTCCAAGACAAGGTATGCCTCTAGATCCATTATCTTTTAGTGGACCTTATTTGAATTCTTATGCATTTGGTAATCAATGGCAACCCCCATACCCATCAAACTTTGGAGGCTATCCACCTCAACCTTGGAACAACCCTCCAAATACTTGGCCCACTTACCAAATTTCTCCACCTCAGTGACAACAATTCTAGGGGAATTGGAAGCAACCTCTAGGAAACTACCAACATACATCCCAATGGAGGGGAGGACAACAATGACCAAACTAGGCAACTGGTTACATCCAGCCACCTCCACAGCCTCAACAACCTACCATAATGCCTCCTCCTCCTAACTCAAACTCTAGCACACCTACACCTACTCAGTTACCAGCTCAACCCACACCTAACCCAAATAACAAACCATAACAACAACCAATCTACTCTACAGATCCCAATCAATTTCCTGATTGCTGTAAGTGTGAGTGATATTCATCTACGCTCAAGAACCACTTTTCCATCTCCTTCCACTCTTATTATCACAAAGCTTACTATGGAAGAAGAGGAGCATTAGAATCTATTTGATATCCCTATTTAGTCAAGTGCACCCAAGAATCCTGAACCAGTTCAGCAGTCTAATCAAGACCCACCATTTCCTCAAAGGTTAGAAGTTGATAGACAAAAGGAAGAGAAGGAGGAAACAACCTTTGATATTTTGGATTAGTTGAAACACATGTGTCAAGATACCTTTGTTCCAGGCCATAAAAAGATGTCCCCATATATAGTAAGGCAATTAAGGAAGCATGTCTCAAAAAGCTAGGGAGGAAAAAGGACCCCACTACCGTTCATGTGGTGGGGCAGTTGGAAGATATCATGCTTGGGAAAGTCATTGTTCCTAAATATAATGACTTAGGTAGTCCTATAATTGGAGTCATTATAAATGGAATCCAAGTAAAGAATGCTCTAATAGTCTTGGGAGCAGCTATCAATGTGATGAATAAGGACATCCTACATCAACTGAATGTTGCAAATATGAGACCTACTCCTACTATCAAACTAGATGGTATAGTAGAATACCTTTTTGTTACTCTAGAATCTTGGGAATATCCAACTGATTTCATCATCCTTTCCGCTAAAGCTACATTAGGAGGGTATCCTATTATTCTATGAAGGACGTGGTTAGCTACAATAGATGCTTACATTGGATACCAGTTAGGGGACATGAATATTTCTGATGGGAGAAGCACTAAAAAGCTTGTCCTCTATTCTCCTGCTCAACCATCCCATGATATGGACAACCCCATATGGCCACATGTTGGAGAAGAGGCCAAGGAGGTCAATTCAGTGGCACAACTCATGATGATAGGAAAAAGTCCTTTCATGTAGCTTCAGGAAGAAGATGAAATATTACCCCATATAATTCAGAACCATTTGAAGTGCATGAAGAATCACCCACTCATGAATCTAGTTTTGCATGTCCATTGTAGACATTTTTTCCAACTTCTCCTGCACCTGAATCTCCTATAGCGACAGATATGCTACATACATTGTTATCGCATGAACTAAAAATGCCAAGCATCAGTGAAACAACCATGATTGAGTTGACCACACAAGTACAAGTTTTAGAGGGGAAACATTTGAAAATTAATAACAAGCTTATTCAAGAGTAGCAGTTGTCCCTGACAAATCTGTTAAAGTTGCATCAACATGCATTTGCATGGGATTACCATGACATGAAAGGATTAGATCCCAAACTCTATACTCATAGGATCTACAATAGAGATGACTGCAGACCAGTAAGACAACCACAAAGGAGAATCAATCCTGCACTGAGGGAGATTGTGAAAGGAGAACTATAGAAGTTATTGCATGCAGGATTTATCTGCCCTATCTCAAATAGCCAATGGGTGTCCCCTTTGGTAATTGTGCATAAAAAGGGAGGTAAATGGAGAGTTTATGTTGACTATGTAGAACTAAACTCTGCCACCAAAAAGGACCACTTTTCCCTTCCTTTTATAGACCAACTATTGGATTCACTTGCAGGTAAGTAATATTTTTCTTTCCTAGATGGATTTACTGGTTATAATCAGATACAGATTACACCTAAAGATTAGGAGAAGACAACTTTCACCTATCCTTGGGGGACTTATGCCTATTTTTTACTCCCATTTGGTTTATGCAATGCACCTGCCACCTTCCAAAAAACAATTATTAGTATATTCTCAAATATCTCACATGATTGTATGAAGATCTACATGGATGATTTTACTACTTATGGCACTGATTTTGTTGAAGCATTAGAGAACATAAGAAAGGTTTTGCAGATATGTGAAGACCATCATCTATCTTTGAACGGTGAGAAATGCTTTATGATGATGCAGGAAGGAGTAGTCATTGGCCATTATATCTCTCATAAAGGAATTCAAGTGGACCCAACCAAAGTTGAGGTAATTACCAATCTTTCTATTCCTGTCAAGCAAAAAGATGCTAGAAGTTTCTTGGGACATGCAAGATACTATAGGCGCTTCATAAAAGATTTTAGTAAGATGGAAACACCACTTTATAATCTTCTAACTAAAGATGCTGAATTCCAGTGGATAAAGGATTGTGATAAAGCATTCTCTGATTTAAAAATAGTATTAACCCATGCTTTTGTGCTCAAAGGCCCTAATTGGGGACTCCCTTTCCATATTCACACAGATGCATCTGATTATGCTATAGGGGTTGTCTTGGGACAAAAAGAGGGAGCAATAGAGAATGCAATCTACTTTGTTAGCAAGAACCTACAAGGAGCCGAGTTTAACTACATAGTGACAAAGAAGGAGATGTTGGTAGTCATTTATGCTCTCAACAAGTTTAGGGATTATATCACAAGATATCAAACCTTTGTCCATATAGACCATGCAACCATAAGATACCTTATGAACAAGCCTTTTATTTTAGGTAGGTTAGCAAGGTGGTTGTTGTTAATGCAAGAATTTGATATCACCATCATAGACAAGACAGGTAAGAAAAATGCTATGGAAAATTTTCTCTCTAGATTGACTACATCAGAGGACACTCAAGCCATTGTTGAATCCTTTCTTGATGAAAATTTGTTCTCCATCAGTGTGCACACACCTTGGTATGCAAATATAGCCAATTATCTAGTTACAAGGAGAGTTCACCCTCATTTCTCTCCAAAAGAGTGAAGGGTTATTATTGAGAAAACTTTTCCATTCTCATGGATTGCAGGTTGTTTATTCTATACTGGACTAGATCATGTGATGAGAAGATGTGTAAGTGAGGATGCAACTTATGATATACTATGTGCATGCCATAATGAACCCTATGGGGGGCACTTTGCAGCTAAGAGAACAACCATGAAGATTCTCAATACAGGGTATTGCTGGCCTACACTTCATAAGGATGTAGGTAAGTACACTAGGAAGTGTGATAGATGTCAAAGGATGGGCCAACCAACTAAATCAGATGAGATTCCTCTATACCATCAAATAGTTATCACACCATTTGATAAATTGGGACTTGATTTTGTAGGTCCAATTGATCCACCATCAAATGGAAAATTGTACATCTTGGTGTGTACTAACTATGTGACTAAGTGGGTTGAGGTCAAAGCCATGAAACATACTAGGGACAATAAAGTTGCAGAATTCCTCTATGAAGAAATCTTCACAACTTATGGAGTTCCTAGAGAAATAGTCACAGATCAAGGGGCTCAATTCACATCCACTCTTGTCACAACATTGGTGAATGAGTATAATGTCAGGCATAGAAAATCCACACCCTATCACCCTCAAGCCAATGTCCAATCTGAGGTAACAAATAGGGAAATAGAATCTATTTTGACCAAAACAGTAGCAATCCATAAAAAATATTGGGCAAATAGGTTGCCAAAAGTTGTCTGGGCCTATAACCACTTGGAAAATCACCACTGGTTTTACTCCCTTTGAACTATTATATGGAAAAACAACAATAATGCCTATAGAGTTTGAACAAAAAACTCTTAGAACAACGCTAGACCTTGGAATGGATATATTTGAGGAACAAAAGGACAGGGTTATGTAGCTAAATGCCTTAGATGAGACAAGGAAATAAGCTCTCCACCATGCTGAGATGGTGCAGAACCAGAGAGTTATATGGCATGACAATACATGAAGGAAAAGAAGTTCCAGCTAGGTGACTGGGCACTTCTTTATGATTCTAGGTATAAAGACAACGTAGGAAAACTTCAAACTAGGTAGTTGGGACCATATGAGATTGCCAAGGTCTTCCCCAATGGTGTTGTTCAACTTACAACAATTGATCTTGTCAGATTCAAACTCCTGGTCAATGGTCATTGTCTTAGGTTATACCATAAACCATCCTCAAAATAAGAGTTCACACAACAATTTATTGCATACCAGAACTCTAAAGTTCCTGCAACCAAAGGAAGCAGACCTAATGCCCATCTTTCTGACTAGTCAAAGGTACACATACAATCATAATAAATATTTCCACTTTTTGTGGGAATTAACTTCTCCATCAATAAACCTACCCACCCATTCATCACCATCCCTTCTCGCTCTTCCATCATTCCACCATCACTTCATTCCACCATCACTTCATTCCACCATCACTTCATTTAGTAGCTCAACCGTATTTTTTTGGTGACCGGTATTTCCTTCCACATTCTTTGGAAAAGACACTCCAACTTTTTAGGTACATGCATAACAAATTAATATATCTTAATTACCTTACATGCATTTGTTTAATTATTGTACTTTAATATTGATATTTCACATAGCACATCCTATTACTATGCCCTATTACATCATAATTACATCCCAACCTGTGTGGACACATGCTTTTATTTAGGTTGGGGGGGAGTGTGAACCCACATGTCATACATGTCATTAATCATATTTCATACGCCAGCATGGTAGCAAATTTGAAATGATGTAGCTGAAGTGACATCCTACATGCATGATATGACACTAAGCCACCAACATTTTCTTTGATGATACCCCTCCTTTGTGTCTTCTTTATTGCCTTAGTCAGAATCATAATGCCACTAAAAAGGTAAATTGAGAAGTCATACGACATTGGCATTAGTACTGGTGAAGAGTTACAAGACGCAGAAGAGAAATTGGGTTTTTCAGAAGAGGGATTGCAGGAAAGAAGTCTTTGTAGAGGTGTTTTCCAGAGTGTGAGTAGAAGCAATGGGAGGTTAGTTAATCATAAATGAACCAACAGTTCACTAGGTAATCGTATAGGATGTACTCTATCAGACCAAATTTAGAAATTATGGATGGTTAGATTACTTTTTGAAGCTAAATAGTTTTAGTAATGACATTGCCTTAGAATTTTCACAAACATTTTTGATGGTAAGGCAATGGTGAAAGGGCTAAAAGTCATAGAAAATGAAGAAAGGATTGCTGAAGTGACAAGTTTTCTTGCTGAAGGAGAACCCTACCCTGCTTTGAGGGATGCTAGATCAGCTAGAGTAGAAGTCACTGAACCTAGTGATCCTCCACTTGTTATAGACAAACAAGGAACAATAACTTCTTTTCCAAAAAAATGGAAACAAGTTGATGTTTACATTATCAAATACATTACTTGTGAGGGTTGCCAATCCTATCTTCATTCTATACATTTCAAGCTTCTGAATCACATGAGACATGGTAGGAGGATGAATGTGCCAAATTTCTTTTACAATCTTCTTGCAATCATGGTTGTTGAGACACAGAAAGGTAGGGAAAACTCTATTTCCCATCATTGTTTGATTAAATTGTTGGTAGAAAAGTCTTTGCAAGATGTGTCCAATGTGCCATGGGATGATTTTTTGAACATTAAGAAATTCAAATTAGAAAATGTGGGTCCTAGAAGTCAATCCATAGCTCATAGGGTTAGTAGGGATGAGGAGGTTATTAAAATAACTCTTGGAGCTTCAACTTTTGGGGCAAGCCCTAGCACAAACCCTCCTGCAGCAAAACCTGCAGTAGAAATTGGTTCCTTTGAATCAGAGTATACAGATGAAGATAGTTCATCTTCGAACCCTAATGTCGATGTTCCCCCTAAAACTACAATTCACACTAGGGCTGCCATTCGAAAAGAGGAAGCAAAAATGAGAAAAGAAGAAATTAGCAAAGGGAAGGCTAAGAAGCAAAAACCAGGAAAGATCAAATATAGCCCTGGGAAGTGGAAAATTGAAGGCATTGATCATCTTGCAGCCATTGGGAAAAATAAAAATCCTCCAAAGAAATAAAAATTGACTGAGTTTGCTAGTGGTGTGCCTCCAAAAAGGAACCATAGACTCAGAGGGAAACCTAGGAAGGAGGCAGAAGCTCCCGAGGAGCAAGAAAATATAGGATTGGAAGAACTTGTTGCTATTGTAGAGCAAGTTGAAAATCAATAACCAATGCAAATAGAGTAAATGGAACATCAAGAACCGATGCAAACAGAGCAAGTTGAACATCACGAACTGGTGCAAGGAAATATCCTAGTAGGGAAGCACAAAACCCCTACTTTTTCATGGGCATTAGTAGCCCAGGATTTATGGAAAGAAATGTAGAAGAAAGAGGAAGAATGGGATAAAGAAAAACTCAAGCTACAAGAATAAATCAATAAGAAAAATGAAGAAATTGAGGAAAAGAATGCAAAGATTATTGCATTAAAGGATAAGGTAGACAATGTGGTGGCTCTAGTACCACAACTTATGTCATGCAAAACTCCCCCATGGGTATATGCATTGCATTTAAAGGAGTGTCATCTTTATTTTATGTTGTCAAGGGCCATTTCCTATTTAAACCCTTCCATTGAAACTCCACAGGAATTTTTCCAAGCTTACCAATCCTCCCCTCTTGAAGTTAAAAATCTGCTGTGTGAATTGTATTTGCATAACTATGCTATTCCCCATGACCATGAATGGAAACCATCGTTGTACATTGGGGATATTCACTTGTGGGAATTAATGTCATGGATTCAGAATGAAATCAACTGGGGGAAACAATTAAAAATATACAGAGAAAGAGAACTCCATACCCCCTATCTCTAAGAGTTGAATCAAGCAATGCTACATATATCTACTACACATGGCACAAACTTCTTTATAATCTAGAGTACAAAAAGAGGATCATGCCTTCTAGGGAGGAAGCATACCTAGAATATGAATAGGTAGCTGCCACTACAGGAAGGATATTATTGGGATATATACCACATAGATGGAATGATCTGCCAGACCAGTTAAAATAGGTTGAACTCCATTCCCTACAAAATTATTATGCAGCTTGCAAATGAAGCATCAGGTATATACATCTTGGGAGGATGAAGCAACACTATTGGGTCCCATTGATATTTTAGCCACCTATTCTATTGTGGCTAGCACCAGATTACAAAACCTAGTAGTATGATGTAGATATAGAGAGGCACAAGTGGGGTAGACTGGAAAGCAAGTAGGGGTTCTATTGGGATCCAAATTCAGATACTGCTGAGACTGATCAAGGGTAGCCAACAATTGGTGATTTTAGGGCTTTGATAAGGCAAAGGAATTAAGTTCCCTTTGCTGGAGGACCAACAGATCATTAGGTTGGGGGAGATGATGAGTCCAAATAATGACTCATTTTTTATAGGGTTTATCATATATTTGTTGTTGTTACCGTGGGATTTTAGCACCTGGTTATTGATACTCTCTATGTAATTTCCCTAAATTTATGAACTTTGGGCATGAGCTTATCCCTATGACTTTTGATAGTATTAACCTGCTATGTGATATATCTATATTAATTTTACATGTGATTGAATGAATGTTATTCTAAGGTGATTATGGATATACAATTTTTTTGTGCATGCTAATGTCATTATGTAGGTTTACATTAAGATGCAAATATAAATGAAGCTTGCAAGGTGGAAGAAGTTCATGCTAGCTTGACGGTTGCTAAAGAAGTCAAAGAGATGGACATTTAAGAGGTCAATGGAGGGAAACTCCCAGATCGTGTGGAAGTTGTAACTTACCTTTAAATTACCATGTCCATTAGTTGAGTAGATTTAGGAGGTGCTGCTATGCTGGATCCTTGTTGAGGCAAGACTGGTTTGACTAAAGTCTTGTGCATGCATAACTTCCTTCCTCTTTTTCATGCTTTCAATAAATGGCGTCCTCCTATTCTGAAGGAGTCAACTGCCCAATTAGTTAGGGTTAGTTAGAAGCTTTCCTTCTATAAATAATGATCAGATGTCCCTCTTCACAAGGTTGGATGTTTTGATATTGTACTTGCATTTTCAGTTTCAAAGAATACAATCATGTTGCTATTATGGTGTACCAATGTTTTCAATGAATAAAATGTTACTTTGATTTGTTCCGAGTTAGCTTAGGGAAGACTCATTCAAGGGGCCCCATTTGGTGAGAATTCCACCCATTCAGTATAGTAGTTACTTTTTTGTTCAGTAATTAGTTATGGTCTTAACAATTTTCTGTTCCTGCAACCATTGGAACTTTGTTCTGTGTCTATTCTTGCAGCCAAGGTAGGCAAAGTAACTTCCTGTCTGTTTGCTGAGATTTTTGTTTCTGTCATTCATTCCAGTTCAATTTAGTTGTTGATTCATGCTCAATACTTATGCTAACTCCTTTCAATCATTTTACTTTCAGTATTGTTTCCTTTCTAGTTATAGGATAAGGATGACTACAGTTGAGTCCTAGTGCACAAATAGTGCTGACCCATTTCAAGTTCACGTCCCTGGGTTGACAATGAAATGAACCTTCATGATGGGCAAGATAACTACTTAGTGTTGATATCTAATCTCTAAGTTCTAGCTTTAAGGTCTTAGTTATTAAACCATTAGAGGAGGCCAACAGGTTCCACCCTAGATTTTCGGGGTGCAAAATTGTTGGGGGGTTGAAATATTAAATGCATTTATTGAATTTGTCAAGATTTTAGTTGAAATAAGCCTTGGTATATGTAATAAAGGGCCTTAGGGTCCTATTAATGATGATTTAAAGGCCATCAATGCAAGGGTACTAAAATAGGTCCAAGCAGAGTGTGAAATTGTACTATCTCCAAGAAGGGAATACAATTTTTGACACTACAACCCCATATGAAATCCATGCTTACATCTTCCCAAGGCCCTTCCCGTATTGCCAAAGGTTTATACAATCTAGTATTCTGACTATTACCTTTTGCTACTTGATAATTTTTGCAACTTTGAACATACTTCTTGACATCCTTATATATATGTGGCTAAAAATAGTGTTCATTCACCAAAGCTACTATCTTATCTACCCCAAAATGTCCTGCGAGTCCTCCATTGTGCTTCTCCTTAATTAGATTCTCCCTCATTGAACTCCTTGGAATGCACCACTTTTTTCTTTTGAACAACATATCTTCCTGAATAAAATAATCCAACCATTGACTCCTATCTATTACTACTGGTTCCTCACACTCTTTCCATGCTTCAACAAAATCTAGATCATCCTCATATAGATGTTTCAGTTATTTAAAACCCAATACTTCTATCTTCATCCTTGTCAAAAAATTCCTTCTCCAAATCAATGCATCTACAACTTTATTTGACTTGCCACTCCTATGCTTCAAAACAAATGTATAGCTCTACAAGAACTCAACCCATTTTATATGTCTCTGGTTCAACTTACCCTGATTGTTCAAATACTGCAAGGCTTGATGATCAATGCACAACATAAACTCCTTAGGAAACAAATAATGTCTCCACTTCTTCAAGGCTTGAATTATGGCATAAAACTCCTAATCATAAACTAAATAACTCCTTATGGCATCATTCAACTTCTCACTAAAATAAGCTATAGGTCTTCCTTCTTGACTCAACATTGCTCTTATTGTATTTTCACTGGCATCACAATCAACTTAAAATACTTTGTCAAAATCAGGTAATGCTAACACTGGTTGCTTTTTTACCTTTTGCTTCAACAATTCAAAACTTCTTTGTGCTTCAAATTTCCATTTAAAATCTTTCCCATCTACTCTCATTGTCTGTGTTATGGGTGTGCAAATGCTACTAAAACTCCTTATGAATTTCTGGTAGAAACTTGCTAGTCCATGGAATGACCTTACCTCTCCAATGTTCACTGGTGTAGGCCACTCAACAATTTCTCTAAACTTCTCAAGGTCCATCTTCAATCCTTCAATAGGAACGACAAAACCCAAGTACACCAACTCTGTCTTCATAAAGCTACACTTATTGATGTTTATTGACAACTTTTCCTCCCTTAATATCTGTAATACTTGTCTGATGTGCAACAAATGAAATCTTCTCTAGTCTTAATAAAAATTAGAATATCATCCAAATAAATAATAACAAAATGAACCAACAATTTTGTGGTTGGAATTCTATACCCTTCTCTTGCTCTCGTAGGATCTTCCACCTAAAAGGAGAGAGATAGAATAACCAACAAAATTGAAGTGGTTCACTCAATCTAATGTATGTGTGATGTGATTAAGGCTAAATGAGATGATCTAAATGAAACTAAACAATGTAATTGACTGATTATGAATGCAAAGCCTAAGAAATGTGCAATGTTTGAAAACACAATGTGATATGCAAGCATGAACTAAAATATGAACAAATGCAAAACAAAATTGAAAGAAGGATGAACAGCGTGCACCCGGGCAACAAATGATGAATCTGGAGGGTCCTGATTGCTGAAAAAAATTGGTGAAAATCACAAGTGGGACTCATTCGCCACTGATGGTGAATTAGTCCTACTTCTTGCAAAAACTTTTGAAAACTGGTTTCCGACTGTCAGGAACTGGAATCTGACATAATCTACTTTTCTAGCCTTAAGGTGGGACTCATTCACCATTGATGGAAAATTAGTCCCCTCCCAAAATTCTGTGAAATCAAGGACCAATTCTGTAGCTCTAGATCTACACTTGCCTTCTTATCGGGTTGACGAAGTCAAATTTTCATAAAACAGACTGTAGGTTGTCTCCAAGCTTTTAATAGGGTTTATTTGACTTGAAACACTTTGTTGACTTATTTTCCACCTTTCAACACCTAATTGCTTGACAAATCTACAAACACAAGTCTATAAACACACATGCAAAAGGGGAAAAATGGATAAGGGTTAGGTTATAGGGATTTTCCTTGGTCAAATCCCACTTTGTTAATCAAACCCTTAATGAAGAAATAGAATGAAATAAACAAGGAAAGATGAATTAAAAACATGCAAATGTCCTAAACTCACCACAACCTTATTGAAAAAATATGAAGTTATGTCAATGGCTACTCCAATATACTTGAGTGATGCTTGATTGAATGATGCAAAGTGCTCAAATGTGAATTGATGTTTAATGAATGCAAGTGAATGAGGGGATTGAAGGATGCGAAATGAGGAGAAAAACACTTATTTATACACAAGTTTTCCTTAGTAACCCAATGATACCTCATCACAGGCTGACATAAGGTAATTTTGAATAAAAACCTGAAAGAAAATTTGAAATATTTTGAATTTGGAGCCAAGAGGGACTCATTCGCCACCCATGGCGAATGGGTTCCACCTTGGACTTGAAAGTGGGTGTCGTGAATTAAGTCACATTTAATGTTGTTTATTGGGTTTACATTCAAAAACACACTTAATTAAGCCTTATGAGTGCATAAAGGGGTCAAATAAAGCATAAGAAAGGTGTAAATAGTGAAATTAAGCCTAGAAAAGCATGAAATCTTGTTACAAGACTTTACAACACTTCAAAATAGGACTTGATAAGTGATGAAAAGGTGATTCTTAGGTGAATTGTAATAAAGAGTTTAGAAAAGTGTAGAAATATTTTACAACACTTCACAACACCTTCACAAGATGTCATAATTTGAATAATTAGGACCGAATGTGAATGTTTAAGTCACATTACAACATTAAATAAAAGCAAGAAAAACCAAGCATCATGAAGAAAGACCTAAAAGACCATGAAAATGTCCAAGAGTCATTTTTATATGGTACATTTAGCCCCCACTTTAGTGAGAGCATGAACTTGCTTCAAACTCACACTAAAGTAGTTGTGCGTATCGAGAAGGATCCAAATGCACTTATGCTTAGCAAGATGGAATGACAATGATCAAGAGGGATGATCAAGCCCCCAGGATGAAGATCTGATCTGTATAGGATCTAGATTAATTGCAAATCTGAATGCTTAATTATAACAACTTAAAGGAATTACAATTTTATGCATTCAACATTGAACTTATCTTGAATATTAGGTTGTAAGTTACCTATAAAAACCCTTTGAATGTCAACATCTTGAAGACTATAGGAGAATTTCAAATAAAGGGATTAGTATCATTTCATAAAGTTTTTTATTTTCTCTTTAGGTCCTTGATTACAATGAACTAAATTTGTTAATGTAACTTGAGGACTGATGTTCACTTGAAAGTGTTGGAGGAAATCATTAATGAGTTGTGTAAAGGAGGTAATTGATTGTTTGACAATGAACAAAACCAATCCAAGGCCATATCTTTCAATGATCTAGAAAAGAGATTCACTATGAGTGAATCTTCAAAAATAAAGAATCTCTACACAAGGTAGTAAAAACTAACAAATGGTTATTAGTATATTTTTTACCATTGTACTTTCCAAAGCGAGGTATTTCAATGTTTTGTAGTATAGGTGTATTTAAAATAGTGAACATTAATGAACTATGTGTAAGGTATTTTGGATGTTTACTATTGGTTTGATTTTGGTTTAAGTTTGAAATTTGTTGTTGTAATAATCTCATGCTTTCAATAAAAAAGTTGATTTATCACAAAATCATTGGGCCACATGTTGTGAGAGTTTTCAAGTATGGTGAACTAGTATGGAGGAATGGTGGGATATTATATTTCATGTTTAGGAGGGGTGATGAATATGAAGGTGTTATAGGTGAAGGGACAAAACTATTATAATTTCCACTAGAAATTCCTAAGCTTGAGTTTAAACCATTGTTATATTCCATCATTGATGCTATGATTGGAGGTGTAAAGTTGGGAATAGAAGGCATTATTGTGGGAGAGGAAACTTATTTTCCAAAAGGATTTTGAGCATTAGTCAAAAATTTCGTGAAACTAGCTACCAAAGGAATATTAGAATCTACTATATTAGCTAGGCTACGTAACACTTCTATCCCTTCCTAATCATTTACCAACTTCCCAATGCTATCCAAAAGAGGGATTGCTTCTCCATCCAAAGGTTCAATGCTTAAGAATTGTTGAATTCATTGTAGGTCTTTATCCAGTTATTCTAGATTATCATTGGGGACCTTAGAAATAACATATGCCAAGTCCACATAAATGTTAGGTTACAAAAAAGACATGGGTAATGTAGGACTAGGGAGGGAATATAAGATGGATTGGGTAGACATTATACGTTCAGTGAAAGAGTTATAAGAATCAAGCTCAACATTGGCTATGATTGCAACATAGGAAGCCATAAGTCTACAACTACATCTCACGTGGGTATTAGTGAAGTGACACAAGGTCATGAAGCTCATAAATTTTCTACAAGATTCAAAACAATTTAATGCTAATGCCTGATTAAATATAAAAACAAATCAATCTAATTAAAATTAGACAATATAAATGAAAATAGTATAAAAATACCCTAGTTTTTTTAAAAAATCCAACAAAACCCTAGTTTTTCTACCAAAAACCCTATTTTGAAAAAAATCAACTAAAATTAAACAAATCTAATTGAAAATTTGATTAGAGCAAATAAAAAATCAAGAATTTTACCTGTTGGAGATGGATTTCAAATCGGATATCTGATTTGCGCTTTCCACTATGCGCCCGCCGCGGTTGAGCTGAATGCAAATGTGAAAATGAGTTTTGGTCACCCGAAATTATATATATATATATATGTCAACAAAATCGGATATCCGATTTGGATTGGATATCTAATTCTTAAATCTAATTTTTTCCTCTACCTCGGTAGTCACCCGAGCCCCAAAAAGTCAACTCACCATTTTCGCGTTTTTGAGTCATAGAAACATGTATTTTTTTCTCCATTGCCACTTTTTGGCATACCATGATCCTGCACATGCCCTTACATTGTTGAATTCACTTGCATCCATACTCTCAATTTACTCACTTGTTAGTTTATTTTAGTTCATTTTCATTGCATAATAGCTTAGAGAATCCATTAATGGCTTCTATGTATCCATCTTAGTTTGTATATGAATTAGGGTTTTCATCTTTTAGCATAGAATTAGCTTAGATTAGCTTAGAAATAACATAATTAGTGCATATCTAGCATAAAATCATGGTAACTTAGCTTGCATCATGTTCATTTTTAGCATAAACTAGGTTTCATACATCAATCACAATGGTTTCATCAATTCTCTTCCATAGAATTGATTGAAATAGGCTCAATAATCATGGGATTGGGAAAGGGTTGTCATTTCATGTCAACATGACACCAATTCCAAAACAAGATAAGTTTCAAATGAGATAGGTTAGGAATTTAACTATTTTTATGTAGTTTGTAGGTTTCATTTCCAATTAAATGCTTAGTTTAGATTTCCACTTTGATTGATCTTGTTTGTAGATGTAGGTATGTTTGGTGAAGTTATGCTTCAATTCATCATGAGTCAATTTTAATCGACCCTCAATGACATTTCCATGTCTCACATTCTAGTGCTAGAAAGAGGGAAAATCGATAATTTAACTATTTTTTAGCTCGAATTTCATTTTATGTTGTTTTGCAAGTTGCAGTGATGCCCAAATTACAAACAACGATGCTATTTAAATAGTGTCGCCATATAGTGATGCCTTGGTAATTTGAAAGACCGACACATATTTAATCTACTAACATTGATTTAAATATGGTGACACATATTTAATTTGGAGGTATTGAAAATCTTAAATGACAACGCTCAAACTCACCAATTTGATGCTTTCAAATTCCAAAATGTGACGCTATCATTAGAAGTGACACTGAGAAAAATATTGATGCTATCATGCTCACTATTCCTACTACAGAGTGATGCCCATTTTCACCAGAGTGACACCCATCTTTCAAACTATAACGCTATCATGTTCAATGAAGCTCAACTAGGGTAAGAATTTGTATGTTTGTTTTTTTGACATGTGACTTAATTTCTTTAGTTTATCTAACCATTGATGCATGCCTAACTATGTTTTGGTTGTTATAATAACAAGGTTTTCTAGATTTTAAAGACATGGAATGAAAGTAAGGAGAATCTCTTATATCTCAAATTCTATAATTGTAACAAGCATTTGATGCTTTGGGGCAATTATAACCCAGTTTCATGTTTTTTACTTTCTTCTTTAGGAAACACACTAGAGTTCAATTCACTTATGCAAAGATAAATTGACAAATGAACCCCACATGACTATTTGGAGACTGATTGCTCCGATTGAACAACCTGATCTTGCAGGTGCTATATATAATTCAGCCAAATATTGAACTCATTAATGGTGAACAAATCAATATTATTAGCAGTTTGAGAACCTTCACTTTTGAAAACAAGGAAACAAACACACAGTGGAGAAATGCAACAACCATTTTAGACGAAGAAGAGGAATAAGCCGATATTGAGGCTAGAAGGCCCACATTACCATGACCTGCATCGCGATAAATATCTTCCTTTCTTCCATAAACTTAAACTATTTTCACATAATCTCATGAAAAAATCAGGATCCCTAAGCCAAGATCTACATGTCCTCATTTTAGACTTAGGTATCTCACTCCAAAAGCTCTCAAGAAACACCTTTTAGCACTTCACAAAAATAGAGACAGATTGGTAGCAAACATTTATAGACATGCTTCAAGGTATAGTCCAAAATTATATGCATTTTGTAACATCCAGCTACGCAACCCCAAAGGGTAAGAGCCAAAAGAGGACAAGATAATTTTTTTTTGATAAAATAAAGAATAACGTACACAAAAAATAGTTTACAATAATATATTGACAACTTACATGGCCAAGAATGGTCGATCACAACCCAAAGGAGAGGAATAATCCACCTTCCAGAGAAAATCCAAATAGGAGCAAACATAATAGCTCTAGAAACTTTGCTTCGGAACTTCCAGCTACGAAACTTCCAGCTCTGGAACTTCCAGCTACAAAACCTTTGCTCCAGAACTTCTTGCTGCTCCAAAACTTCCTGCTCCGGAACCTCTACTTCGGAATTTCCTGTTGCTCCAGAACCTTTGCTCCGAAACTTCCTACTGCTCTGGATGTTCCTGCTCTAGAACTTTGTAGCAGTGACATAGAATAATAAACAGGAAGTGACGATGCGTCAAAACTTTAGCAGCAACAATACATACCAAAAAGGAAAGCGGTGATGCACCGAAACTTTTGCAGACTAAAACATGAAGGAAATATACAACCAAAACTCTAATTTTTGCATGGAAAATATTGAAGAAAAATCCATAATGATCATCATAATACAAGAAATTCCGATACCAATATCAGAACTCATAAACCAAATATAAAAATCACAATTCTTCTCATTAATCTATATGATTACATTTTCACTCTCAAGGGAGTACACTATACATAAAGGAATATACATAAATAAAAAGGCATAGCCATGAATAAGAAACATCATCTGATAAAGCACGTACAAGAGAGAACACCTCCAATTGATGCTCCAATAACCTTTACACCGGTCCCCAATGGCGGTGGCAACGCCTCCCTACCATGTGGACTCAAAAGAGGCCACCCCACCATGCTCGGAGGTAGTCACAAGGCCCAAACAAAAATAACCAGGAAAGGGAACATATGGCCAACACTCACATTAGACATGGAGAAAACATGAAATACAATTCATTAAATCTAATATCACAACATGTAAATGATCATACAATGACATGTCGAGTACTAGTCATGACTACAGAGGTATATGTACTAGAGTGCGGACTGGATAAACTATCATGTGTGCTCGAAGGGATGGCATCACATGGAAACAAAGAAACCTATCATATGGATGAAGAAAAATAAATCATGCCCATATCAATTCCTTGTAGATGGATAACTCAATGCCCTATAGAAGGATAGGCCATCTCGAGTGCATCCTTAGCCTTTACAAGCACTCAAGGCCATGCATGAGGACTCATTATCATATAATTTTTTTTACTCCATCTCATTTAACCCAACGAGGAACCAAAAACAAATATGAAACCATGAAAAAAAACACTAAAATCATCATAGAATCCATTTAACACAGCCAAGCAAACATTGCTATAAGAAGACACAATTAACAGCTGAGATACAACATGAAATAGAGGCATAAAAAATTACATAAAAAATCAAAGTGCTCGGATTAAGATTCTAAACCCAACCCAGTTCAGATTTTGGTGTTTCAAATTGGAATCCACCTTCAATTTTTGAGTTAGGACAAAAACTGAGTTGTTCTAAAAAACGTCTTTTGCCAAGTTGGGCAAGAAAAACATGAAAATATGAAGTTGCCCAAACTAAAAATCGGACAGCGACCCATTTGAAATATGGAAAATTCTAAATGGAATCTAATTTTATTTTACATTTTTAACATGCAGTAAAAGAGCATCAATGAAAAATGTCATTTTATAAGTAGGCACAAATTTGGGCAAAAATGAAAGTACTTAGAACTAAAATCTGCCAAAGACTCAGTTGAGATCTTGGCATTTCTACATGAAATTCACCCTTGAAATTCAGTTTTAGCAAGGGGATAATGAGCAGTAATAAAAAAAAATTTACTAGGCGACACAAATTTTGGCCAAAAAGAAAGTGTTCTAAATTCGTTTTGGACTCCAACCCAGTTGAGATTTGGGCAATTTCAAGTGAATCCCAAAGCTAGATTTGAGTTTAAGCTAAGGGATTTGTACAAATTTAGAAATAAACTCAAACTTTCTCCAAAATAAATTCCATAACCAGGCCGAAAAGAAAACTCAACAACCAAATGTCATAACAACACCCAACAACCAAGATTCCCAAAACATTTAAACATGCACTCATGCATACATTTATAACTTAGAAAATTCAAGAAAGACACAAAAGAATACCTCATATCTACCCAAATATGAAATGAAGAAATGCTATTTCAACAAGACACGATGAGATTCTAAAATGAAGCAGCAAAATAACAAAACTATGTTGAGCCTCTGGTGCCATTGCCCACAATTTTCTTCTTAGAAATTCTCCATGTTCTTCCCCAACTCAGCTGCCCAATTCGTGGGGTTTTCTTCCTCTTCCCCAAAACAAAAGTTTCTTCTTTTCTTTCCAAAAGAATCACCCCCACAAAATAAAACTGTCTTCCTTTTTATATTTTCCTCCCTAAAAGCTAACTCCTCCCCAAAACAAAAATGAATGAAAATATATATACCAAGGACAAGGCTGCCCCTTTAAATATTTTCTCCCCAAAACAATAAAATAAAATAAGGCATTTAAATAAACAAGCTATTAAAGCTCCCCAATACAATTAATTAAAATCACTAAGTATCCAACATTCCTTCTTTCATATAAAAATAATAATTTAAATCCAAACGTTAAAACAGATAAAGCCCCCAAATAAAATTAAATAAGACTAAAAAAACTCACAAAAAGGATTAATAAAATCATTTTAAAATTTCCAAATGAAATATATCAATCTTTTGAATGATCAATAAAAATTATTTAAAATAGCATATTTTAAAATCTCATGGGTAAAACCATTTAAATCTCCCATCAATAAAATACTATAAAATACCATAACAAAATACCTCAACAAGACATACTGGTAAAACTCATATGACTGAAAGGTGCACCAAAACATATGGATGAAAGGTGCTCTAGAAATTACCATTAGGTAACCGGACAATAAGAAATCAGCAAGGAAACACTGCCCTAACAGGGTACAATGGGCTAGGGTAGGGGAAATTTGGCCTGTGACTACCTTCAATAACCACCATTGGGGAATAGGAGTACGCTTAGGCCTGTGGATCCAAGCGAAGTCGATACTCAGTACCTGCATCACTTCCAATTACATGTCAAAGTACATGTGCATATAACATATATCATATAGTCAAAGTAATATCAATCATCAAGAAGGGAGTCATGATATCGTAAGTCTCTCAAATATGAGTGTTACGACATCATCCCTTTCCTACCAATAATCATACAAAACAATGATAACAGTATATAAACATATAAGCTTGTAATCCAAAATAATAACTAACCATGATATACTTTTCCATAATCATCAATGTCTAATCTCATTATGATAACATTTAACATTTTAAAATATCAAATCAAAATTAGAATGCTACCTTACCAGCTTGAGATTAGAGAGGTGTTACACATTCTTTTGGAGTCAACATCCTAATCTTTTTACATGATACCAAATGCCCATAAATGATTCATCAAATAGTCAAAATCCGTAGGGGAAAATCTCCAGCACTCCATTTCAGACATAGGAATTATAGAACAAGGTATGGTCAAAAGTGGGCTTCAATATTTTACCGCAATCATTACACTTTGATGAGAAAATTTTATGCTTGAGATAGGAGATCCCTAATAGGTTTGAACATTCCCATCCATCCTCTCATTTAAGTCAAACATTGGTTTTCTAGGACTTGAACATTTTAGAGGTCTAGCATCATTCTCACTACCTTGATCTTGTTGAAACAAAGGTTCACTTTACTAGATGATCTCACGCAAAGTAAGGATCCCCAAACAAAGGTCAACAAGTCATCACTTGATGCTTAGACATTGTAGTGCAAAAGAAATCAACTACAACATTGAGGCACTCTACGAAAACACAAACAAGTTAATAAAATTTTATGAATGCACACTAAGGAAATATTTGAACATGTACATGTTCACTATGAGCCAAAACCATCACCTTTTTGAGGATCAACAATTTTTCTAAATCATTGAGTCTTTGGGATTTGAGCATTTAAGAGGTCTAGCATCATTCTCACTAGCTTGGTCTTATCAAAACAAAAGGTTCACTTTAGGTCAACAATGGGTCAAACATTTCACTCACCCCTTCATCAAATTTCATCCTTCACTTCATCTAACTTTGCAAAAATTCAAATCCTCCAACACTTTGAGACTTAAACATCAAACCAAATGCTAACTTAGCTACTTTGTATGTGAAATTTATCCTTTTTCATCCACTTAGTTAAGCTAGTTATCATTTTTTAACTACTTTATCTTGAAGGTCACAAGTCTACCCTAAATATTTATAAGTTCATTAGCATCCTTTATCCCAACATCAAAACATCAAACACAAGTCAAAAGTGTTGTCCCAAAATGTTTGCAAAGATCACTTCCCACATCACTCATCTTTTCATCCTACATCACTCATATTTTCATCCCACATTATCATCATTTCTCCCAAAAGACTTAGAGCATCCATTTTACCTAGATTTGACTCAACTAGAGAGTTCAAACATTGCAAAACTCAACACAGCTCTTCCATAGGTGACATAAAATTTATGGTAAAGACAAGATCACAACACACGAGAATCATGGAGAAAACCAAAGTTACATTTACCTCAAGTGACTCAAATCCTTTAGAATTCGATCCTAGAAGTCATGTTACTCTGTCACAACAACCATCATCTCCTTCAGGACCATATGAGATCAAACACATCATGAATAATCCGTTTGAGCTTACTAGGGAGTAACTTCTATAACAAGAAGCCTTTGAAAGTGTAGATCATATCTCCTCGATGTTTGTAGCATAGAATTTAACACAAGGTTTCACAACTCCATCACTAGAGCTAAATCAAACTTACATACCTAGTCTTACAACTAGTCTTGCTAAAGATTTTGGTCACACCTTACCATTTCAAAGTAGTACACTTGTGGGTACCCTTGAAACTAATCCTCCACCTCCCACCATCACTTGGACACCTACTTTTGGTGTTCTTCATGTTCTTGAAGCTCCAAAATAACTACACACACCGCTTGAACTTCATTATTCCACCACCACTTCAACATTTTGAGGACGCCCTTCTTCATCCACACCTATGAGTATGAAAAGTATGCCCACCATTACACAAAGTAGTATAGACCAAGAATCTCAAAACAACACACAAGGGCATGTCAATACTATATCACATAATCAACCCTCAATGCAAGTAGGGATATCTTTATCCAACCCTCTGGTGGGTTCACCCATGCCATCTACCATTTCCACATCATCCACTCTCAATCCACCTCAAAACAATCCCTTGGTTACAAGTCCTATCAATCTCGAGAGTACCTTGATCACAAATCCTTTGTTTACATCTTTTACACAAGGCAATCCTCAAAACATAGGTCAAGGGAATTGTTTCAATCAATGGACTCAAGGTCCTAGTGTGTCATTTCCATTGCAAAATTTAACATCATCTTTTCCCATAGTCCCCTTTACTACACCAAATCAATCAGTACCTCAAACATACATTCCTCCACCTCATTCTACCATATTGCAAGGAATGTTAAACCAAGGAAACCCTCCACCTTTCACCAGCAATCCACTACCCACTCAAAAACACCAATATCCATAATCTTCACAGATGTCTCAACAATGACCTGATCCCACATTTCAAGCACATGCCTTAGCTCTACAACAAACCTATCAACAAGTTGTACAACAATAGCAACAACAACAAGCAACTTTAGAAAAACAATAACAACAAACACAATAAGCAGCCTTAGCACAACAACAACAAGCAGCCTTAGTATCGAGTATGTACAAGATCATGATGGGCCAAAAAGTGGCGATATGATGAGTTTTTGTAGGGTATATGGCTGACGACTTTTTTTTTACCCAAAATTGATGAAGCGTAAGGGTTTTAAAGGAGATTCTCAACTTTCCACCAATATAAATTATGCTTTATTTTGAATTTAATAAATAATTATTATTTATTTTCTATTTGAATTACAACTAAAGTCATGATTGATAGGCTGATTGAAAAAGATCTATAGCTTTCAAATGGTATCACATTTTTTGAATTTGAAACATCGTCACATTTTATGCTTCATATACTATAGATTAAAAAAAGATATGAATTTCATGAAGTTTTGACCAAGTTAAGGTGGTTAGACATCTGACTTTTTTATTTTTTAAAAGTTGTAATAAAAAATTCATAATTAATTATTCACTTGGAAAAAAATACAAAAAAATATGCATCACATCGGGACATGAGTCCTCTACTTATATCTAAAATCTTATAAAAATAATTATCATTTTATTATGGTTATGGTGGTCAGACAAACACCTACTTCTTCTTTTCCCTGAAATTTAAGTACTATGCATTGAAATTTCAAATTTTTCACCAAATAGATTTAAAAAAAAACCTAGTAGTTTAGAAACTACATTCAATTTGTTACAAATTCTATTCTTACATATTTTTGAAATAATATAGATAACTTATTCAAATTTTTACGTCAAGTTTCCTAACTTTGATTTTTCTAAATTTTTTGCCACTTAAGGGCCTATTTTTTCCATGATGATCCTGCACATACCCTATCTCAACAAGCAACTTTATTACAACAAAAACAACAAGCACAACAAGCAATATTAGCATAAAAACAATAGCAGCAAGAGGCCATCACACAACAAGAAAAATTAGTAGCACAACAAGCAACTTTATTAGCACACCAACAACAAGCAACCCTAGTGGCACAACAACAACAACAACAAGAAGCTCAACAGTAAGCCTTACTAGCTCAACAATATTCCCAACAACAACAACAAGGTTCCTATTATCCTCATTTGAACATCGTCAATCCAAATGCACCAGAAAGATATCCATCACTTTCACAAAATATCACACCTTCATACACCCCATTTAATTCATTTGTCATCCCACCATATGTTCCTCCACCTAACCCGCAAGATGATCTAGCATCACAATTGAAAGCACTCTCAAAAGAAATGCAAGACCTTTGTATGGGAAAGACAAAGAAACCTCATACATAGAGCTTGTGTCTTTACCCATTCGATTGAAACATAGCAATGATACTATTCCCTCCTAGTTTTGAAATCCCCAAATTTGACAAATACAGAGGAAGAGGAATTCCTATGGACCATATCAAAGAATTTAACATCATGTGCATGGAAGTGACTTACAATGATTCATGTCTAATGCACCTCTTCCCTCAAAGTTTAACAGGTAATGCTATGGATTGGTTTTCTCATTTTCCTCCTGGTATCAACACTTTTTAAGAAATCACTGATAAATTCATCAATCACTTCTCCTTCAATCTTGACATGGACATCATTCTAGAAGATTTGTACACTCTTACACAAAATCAAGGAGAAACCTTCACTAATTTCTTATAATGATGGAGACAAAGAGCTAGTAAAAGCAAGTGGCCTCTTCCTAACGAACAACAAATGGGAATCATTATAGCCAACCTGGATCCAAATCTATCATTCCACTTGAAAATGAAATGCATCACGTCGTATTCAAAACTAGTCCCTAGAGCCCTTAACATTGAAAGAGCCCTAATCTCACAAGGAAATACCCAGGCTTACAAAGACAACCATCCTTCAACTAGTTCAAATGTGAAACCTCGTGTATGGGCTAAAAACAAAAATGTAACAAACAATGGTGTGGTAGATGTTAAGGTCATACTAAGTGCTCCTAGACCCAATAACAATCAAGTTGCTAACATCTAGCCAACTGTGCAACAAATGTTACCACCTTAGAACAATCAGATCAATAACACCAACATGCAACAAAGGAAAAATAGTAACAGGAATAACTATCCCAAATGCACGTACACATAGTTATCAGAACCCATCAAGACGATCATGAAGAAATTGGTAGAGTCAAATCTGATAACACTTCCTAATTTTGAAAACTACCAAGAACCACAAGAGAATCCATCATGGTACAATAAGCATGATCTCTATGAATTTCATAAAATCAAATGACATAAAACAACAAACTACATGAAACTCAAGAATATCATCCAAGATCTCATAGAGAACAATACCATATCTTTTGAGGTACCAGCTGGGAACCAGGATCTCAAGATATACAAGGCCCTTGTGCTAGATCATAACAAATCAAACAAGAATGGAAAAGCTAAGGATTACACCAATGTACATCATACCTATGGGTGATTCCACAATACTGGTTAACAATTTTTGGCCAAATTGGATACTGAACTAGTTTTTTCTAACTAAATCTTCACTTTTGGGCACCTTTAGCGGCTAAACCGTGAGGAATTTGAAGATGATGCAAACTAGTGATTTATGACATTTTGTTTGTAGATTCTAAATATACTATTTTTCAAAAAAATTGGAATCAAATTTCACTTCTTTTCCCATCTCCTTCAAAAACTAGTTTTTTTCAATAAACATCATTTTTAAGGAGTGATTCTCACCGTACACAACATAACTTTTTTTCCATGAAGGATAAAATTATATTTTTTTTGAATTTAGATTTGTAACTATGATATATAGTGCTTTCATTTGGTTTCACAGTGTTTTATTGAATATTTTTTCCTTAATCAAGTTTCAAAGTTAAACCAATTATCATTCAGACATAGGCAGACTATATACAACATAACTTTTTTTGTATGTATCGAAATTCTTTTTTTTTTGTTGGATCAAGGACTTCAATATCTAGTGCAATGATATTTTTCAATTTTTTTCGATAATCTGCTATTTTTCCACATGTGCAGAACAAATCTTGATTTTTGATGAAAAAACCACATTCAAAAGAAAAAATATATATATAATAATAAAAGTAAATTTATTTAAAATTATAATTTTTGGGAAGCTTATAATAAGGACTACATACTTACAAAAAATAAATTTTAAATGAATTTGTTTGATCCCCCAAAAGGTAAAAAAAAGTGGTTTTTTATTAGCATTTTGATAGGTGTAAAGGAGACTTCATTATAGGTATGGTTTAAAACTAGCGGGGTTCTATCCAAGGGGGTTTGATCTAAGGTGGTTCATTAAAACCCTCTTCAATTGGAATCCTTTAAATAGAACTTTTCAAGGCTTAAATGATTATGTTTTCTAAAAATATGTTATTTTAGAAAAAAATAGGATCTCCTAAAAATTGTAAACCAGTATTGTGGGATCACACCTACTCCAATGTAGTTGCCTCCTATGATAGTGTTATCACAGTTGTCACCATCAAAAGAGCTAGTATGGAATGTAGAGTCACCACACGACATGGAAAAATAACCATTCAAGGAGTTGTCCCATCTCAATCTAGGACACAAACTACTTTTCCCACATCTAATCCTATCAAGTACAATCTTTTATATCAACTTAAATAGACCCCCACATAGATATCCATATTAGAACTCTTAAGGTTATCCCTCACACACATTGAAATATTAGAAAAAGCCTTGTTTGAGTCATCTATTCTTGAGAACATTGATACCAATAAGTTTCAAGCTATGGTAGGGCATATGGCCAACCATCTTCTCACCTTCTCTGAGCAAGATCTATTGTCACAACCATCTCATAATCGTGCTTTACACCTTGAGGTTTTTATCCATAAAAATAAGGTCAAAAGAGTCTTGGTAGATGGAGGTGTTGGTATGAACATTTGTACCTTGCAGTTGATCAAGACTCTAGGTTATTCATAAGATAATATTGAGAAGAAAAAAAGTAACACTAATAGGGCATATGAAAACTAAGAATGGGTATCACAAGGAATCATTGCACTTCCAATCCAAGTGTGACCTCTAATTGTAGAAACTACATGCCAAGTACTTGATCTTGATCTTCCCTATAACATACTACTTGGAAGACCTTAGATTCATGCTCTGAAAGTTGTAGCCTCAACCTATCATTGGTGTGTGAAGTTTCCTTTCAAAGGTAGAGAAATCACTATCCATGGAGATCCTGAGCCTTTCTGCTACTACAAAAGTCTTGTCCAAGTTCTATAAGATCCTAAAAATACCCAAAAATGATGAAGGACCTACACCATCAAGCTCATTTATTGACTCATCATTCCTAGCATCTACCTTAGCATGAAAAATTCCCATTGTGAAAAGTATACCCAATGTCAAAGCAGTGATCCAAGATGATGGATGTGGAAACTATAAAAAAATGAAAGACACCTTTTTCTTAGGGGAGTTACTTATTTCTCCTCAATCTCATGGGAAACCTAAATCTAGCACCAAAGAACTAGAAAAAATCAAGATGGTGGCTACTACCTTCACCAAGTGGGGAGATCTAAATCAAGAAGATGTCAATGAGGAAGATATCTCTAAAATCCTCTATCAAGATGAAAAATTTGTTCCTATTCTTCCCATGGAAGATTACAACAAAGGCCTACGACCAATGCAGAGCATGGGATATAACAAGAATGAGAAGCTAGGGCAGAATGAAAATGGTTTACTAGAACCCATCATTCCTGAGAAACGAATAAAGAATCTTGGCTTAGGTTGTACTAGTAGCAAAGTCACACTTATTGGCAAAGGCATTTTTGCTAAACGAGCTAAGGCTTCCTCTTAGTCACCTACATCATGTGATACAAACTTAGACAAATTTCCCCTTGATGTTGCTGACCTATTTGAGAACAACACCCTCTTTATGATATCCATAACATCCTTTGTCTCAAATGACCAACCAATTGAAATATGGGTATGTGCAGGATCATGATGGGCCAAAAAGTGGTAATATGATGGGTATGTGTAGGGTATGTGGATGATGACTTTTTTTCACCCAAAATTGATGAAACAAAAAGGGTTTTTAAAGGAGATTCTTAGCTTTCCACCAATATAAATTATGCTTTACTTTGGATTTAATAAATAATTATTATTCATTTCTATTTGAATTACGACTAAAGTCTTAATTGATAGGCTGATTGAAAAACATCTATAGCTTTCAAACGGTATCACATTTTTGAATCTGAAACATCTATCACATTTTATGCTTTGCCTACTAAACGATTAAAAAAAATGGATTTCATGAAGTTTTGACCAAGTTAAGGTGGTTAGACATACAAGTTTTTATATTTTTTAAAAAATTTAATTAAAAATTCATAATTAATTATTTACTTGGAAAAAAATTACCAAAAAATATGCATCACATCAAGACATGTGTCATCTACTTATATCTAAAATCTTATAAAAAATATTATCATTTTATTATGGTTAGGGTGGTCAGAAAAACACCCACTTCTTATTTTCCTTGAAATTTAAGTCTTTGCCACATTGAAATTTCAAATTTTCATCAAATTGATTTTTTTTAATAAACCTAGTAGTTTAGAAAATACATTCAATTTGCTACAGATTCTATTCTTACATATTTTTGAAATAATATAGATAACTTATTTAAATTTTTAAGTCAATTTCCCTAACTCTGATTTTTTTGAATTTCATCGCCACTTAAGGGCCTATTTTTTCCATGATGATCCTATACATACCCATATGCCTAGTATACTGACAACTCATTGATATGGACCAACATGGACCACCCATTCTAGATTTATTTGCAAACAATGAGGTGATCTCAAAATTCATGGGACTCCAAGACAACTTAACATGGGCAGATCACAAAGTAGGCTTCAAGATAGAGATTGATATAAGGGAATACTATGGGGAGACGATTGAATCCTTCAATCACAAAATAAATGAAATGCAACTAACATGTAGATATTTGAGTGAAAACCACTTGGTGGCACTCTCTGGTCCCAAAATAGTAAAAAAAAGGGCACATATAATGGTGAAAACCTCTATGAGGTTCCCAAGGATGAGGGATTCAATCTCCCCCTAAGTGCAATGCATCTAGAGAAGTTAGCGGTACTAGCAGACAAGGCTACTCCAGTCAATGTGGGAATATAAGAAGCACCCAAGATCACTTGTATGTCGAATCCTTATTGGAGAAAGAATAGAAGAACCTAGCAACATTCCTCAAAGAGAGAAGAGATAACTTTGCATGGTCATACACATATATTCTATGCCTTGATCTAGAAGTGGTTGTACATCACTTAGTAGTATCCTGACACCAAACTAGTTAAGCAGAAATTAAGGAAGATGCACCGTTAGATAGCACTCTTGGTTAAACTAGAACTACAAATGATTCTTGATGTTGGGTTCATATGACTGATAAATAATTTTGAGTGGGTTTCAAACCTGGTACCAATCTCAAAACCCATTGGGGGAATCAAAATATGCTCTAACTTTAGAGATTTGAACAAGGCATTCCCAAAGGATGATTTCCCTCTTCCCAAAATTGATCTCATCATGGATCTAATAGCTGGACATTAAATGTTGTTTCTCATGGATGGTTTTTCAGGCTACAATCAAGTCATAATTGCCAAGGAGGATCAATATAAAATTTCCTTTACTTGTCCATGGGGAACCTATTACTAGAATGTGATGCCATTTGGGTTAAAGAATGCAGGAGAAACCTATCAAAGAGAAATGACCCTCATCTTTCATGACATGATCGGACAAAAAAGTTGAATATTATTTGGACGATATTTTGGAAAAATAAAAGAAGAGAAGTGAACACATACAAGTATTAGGACTTATCTTTGATAGGGTTAAAGAATACAAAGTATGACTAAATCCAAAAAAGTGTGTGTTTGAGGTCACATCAGGGAAACGTCTTGGCTTTATTGTTTTGTAAAGAGGAATAGAAATTGATCCATGGAAGGTAAAATCCATCCTAGACATGGAACCACCACCAAAATTGAAGTAGATGAAAGGATTACAAGGAAGATTGCAATCCATCAGAAGGTTCATATTCTAGCTATCAAAGATTCATCCCTTTTCACATCTCCTCCATAAAGGGATAACCTACAAGTGGGATGAAAAATGTGATAAATCTTTCCAACAGAACAAGATTATCTACTAACACCTCCAGTTCTCATGCTGCTAATACTGAACAAGCCACTGATCCTATACATCTCAACAACACCAGCAAAACTAGGAACTCTTTTAGCACAACATGATGAAAATGGAAAGGAAAGAACCATATAATACATCAACATAACATTGGTAGGGTATGAGATGAATTATTCACCCATTAAGAAAGCATGCCTAGTAGTATTTTTTGCTTCAGAAAACTTTAGACACTACTTGTCGCATCAAATCAAGCTCATTGCAAAGATTGATCCACTCAAATACTTGTTACCCAAATCAACCCTCATAGGATGAATGGATAAATGGGTAATTATCTTGACATAGTTTGACATAGAGCATGTGGAGCGCAAGGAAATCAAAGGACAAGTGATCATAGACCAACTAGCAAAAGCACCCATATATGTTGAGAACTCTTTAATTTTTGAATTCCCTAACAAATCAATGTTCCTTATTAATCTCACAACTCAATGGAAGATGTACTTTGATGGATCATTCACCAAACATGGATAAGGAGCAAACATTATTTTCATCACCCCTAAGGTGACTACATCCCAAAGTCATACAGGTTATCATTTCCATGTGCCAATAACATTGTTGAATATGAAGCCTTAATCATAGGTCTTAGGATAGCAGTTCAATGGCAGATACAAGAGTTGAAAGTCTATGGAGACTCATAGATGGTTATCAACCAAGTCAATGATGACTACCAAACTAAAGATGACAAGATCACTCCTTACAAAAAGATGGTGGGGAATCTCAAAGACCTTTTTATAGACATAAATTTTGAGCAGATTCCTCACATGAACAATAGAGTAGCAGATGCCATGGAAAAAATTAGATCACTACTAGACATGCCAAACAACCTCCTTCAATGTGAATTCTTGGTAGAATAGATTCTCGTACCAACTTTCAAAATTATTGAATCTGAATTCACATGTGTCATTATTGGTCTTGGATCCCCATGGTACCATGACATCTTTACTTACCTTAATAGAGGAACCCTTCCATCAAATATCACCCCTAACCTTAAAAAGACCTTTGTTAAAAAGGCACCACAATTCGTGATCCTAGGTGATACCCTTTACCAACGAAGCATCAAAGGTAAATTAATATGATGTCTTAACTAGGAGGAAGCCTTAACTACTTTAAAAAAATTACACAATGGCATATGTGGGTTTCATTCTAGCACTATGACATTGGCTAAGAAACTGTTGAGGATGGGGTACTATTAGCCAACCATGGAAAAATAAGCTCATCAATATGTGCAGAAATGCATCCAATGTCAATAGCATGGAGATCTTATTCATGCTCCAACTCAAGAATTGTAGCCAATGATCACACCATGGCCTTTTTCACAATAGGTACTTGACCTCATAGGAAAAATCACTCCAACCTCATCCAACGGCCATAAGTTTATTATAACGGCTACTGAGTACTTTACTAAGTGGGTTGAAGCCATTCCTATGACCTACATAATGAGAAAGTAGATAGCCAATTTTATTCTAAATTACCTAATTTTTCATTATGGTGTTCCAAAAACCCTCATCTTAGACAATGGAACACCCTTCAAGAATTAGGATGTAAAGGATTTGTACTAAAAATTCAATATCCAACATCAATTCTCTACCCCGTACTATCCCCAAGGCAATGGCCAAGTAGAAGCAACAAAAAAAAATATCCTAAAAATTATAAAGAAAACAGTTAATGAAGTTGGTCATGACTGGAATCTACAACTAAATCTCATTCTTTGTGCTTATTGAACCAGTATTCACATGCCTATAGGTGTAACCCCTTTCTCCTTGGTCTATGGAACATAAGCCATCTTTCCTAGTGAGTTTGAGCTCCCATCATTGTGAGTGTCACTGTAGAATCTGATAACTGAGGAAGAATATAGAGTGTCTTGACTAAATGAGCTAGAATTCTTGGATGAACATCATCCTAATGCCCTTAATCACTTGCAAGTATATCAAAACCGACTGAAACAAAGCTATAAGAAGAGAATCAAATGTCAGTCATTCCAAGTAGGCAATCTTGTCTTAAAGAAAAATCAAAAGAATCTTCTAGATCAAGACAACAAAGGAAAGTTTGAGCCTAACTAGTTGGGTCTTGTAGACATCTAAATTTGACCACCTCCATATGGTCAAATTCATCCCTTCTTATTCCTTTGTTTCACACCTTTTATCTATGTTAATTAAATAATTTATTATTTAATTAATATTCCCCTTCTAATATCCCTAAGGTATTTAATAAATTAATTACATACCTTATCCCCTTTCCTCTCTAAATTGAATAAATACTCTAATTTATTTAATTTAGTCATTTTCACTTTATGAATTTAAATCAATTTTGAAATTCATTCTTTCTCTCTCCTTGTCCCATCCTCCATAATTATCTCTAATCCAAATTAAATTACTTAATCTGCTATTAGGATGTGCACACCCCTAATTATAATTAGGGTCACATCCTCCATAATCCCCCACTTTTCCCTAATTCTTCATTAGCCTACCTAATCCCATGTTTTCACAACATTAATTGCATGATTAGGCCAACCTAATCCCCATGCCATTTATGGAATGTGTCCAAAGTCAACTTCATTAAATGATTTCTCCTTTTAGATAAGGCACCCCCTTCACCATGTGAATTTTTAATTCACATTTAATCCCCCTAGGCATTTTAAGGACTTTTTAATTCCTTATCTTATCCCCATATGGATATTTGAGGAATTTTTAATTCCTCGCATATCTCATCATCCACATGTGGACAAGGACCTCCTTTATGAGGTGATCTTGTCCAAATCCCCAGGTACTATGTAGTACCTCCACCTCACCTCTTCTTGCCACCTTACCCACCACATGTCAAGATGTGAGGGATTGTGAGTTCTAAACTCACCCTAGCCCTTGATCTTGTCCATGGTCTCTTCATCCTGACCCTCCATTGTTTAGAGGAACTTCCCCTAAAAATGGAGGAATTTTCCCTTATTTGCATCAACCAACAACTAATCCCTATTGCAATCAACTTTAGCATTCAAGCTACCAAGCACTCATACACCATTTTTGCACCATTTTTATCTCATACTTTGCATCCATTGCAATACCCACAATCACCATTGCATTCCTCATCACTCCATGATCATTTAGAGCTAGGTTTTATGTTTTTTTCCCACCAAAGGAGCATAAATTTGAACGATCAAAGGGCCAACCAAAGAAATCAACTCAAACAAGGTAAAAGGTTCCATATTTTCTTGTATTTTGTTTGAGTTCACCTTAGGCCAATATTGAGTGTTTGTATTGTTCTTTTGATCTTTTGCATTAATTCGTTTTTGCACTTTAGGTAGGTAAAATTCACTCACACAAATTTGTGGTACACTCAGTGGGACCCACGTCACGGGTTTGCATTTTATTGTTTGTTGTTGTTTGAATTTTGCAGGTTAATATTTCTACACACAAGGGTGAATCTACCTCGATGGGCGAACTCGCCAATTACAGAGGTGAAACTGTAGTTACATGATTTTTACCTTTCTGAAAAAGAGACAAACTTGAAGACAAAGGTGGGATTGCTTGGTACGGAGGTGTATCCATTGGAGATTACCAGGAACAAGTGAGATGGACCTAGTTATAGAGGAAACTATGACTTTTCCCCTTCCCTGGAATAGGTGATCTTCAAATTCTCCCATCCACTTGGACAGGTGACTACGACTTTTCCCCTCCACCAGAACATGTGATCTTGATCAATAGACATAGGTGACTTCATCTAACACAGAGGAAAATTTGAGGCATTCTCAAATGTTAATTTTCTTCTATTCAAGCTTCAATTTGGTTTTGATTTTGGGTATTGATCGGCTAACTTGTCTGGCATCTATGAGTGTTCCATTTTACTAACAATTTGTGCAACAATTGTCCCTCATTTATCCAAGATCAGTGGTGAAAATTACTAACATATTTTCTGCAAGACGGTCGGTCGAAGACCCCTAGATTAGCTTTGTCTGTTGTCTATTTTTCATACTAATCTAGGCACACATAGTTTAATTAAAGGGTCAATTTACATTGTTTGTTGTGCTTGGGAGCAAGCTATTGGTGTATCCACTCTCCTTGCACCTTTCGATGATCCTAGGTGATGAGAAATCATTGTCCAGTCTAGTCTACCTAGGAGGTGCTAGCATGTCTAAGCTCTCCCCTTGTGCTACATGCAAGCCTGGGGACTATCTGAAGCATCTAGTATCTTCTTCCCTTAGTGGGACCTACCTAGGATTTCATCACTTGGGGGATGATCCCAACCACGTGTTATCGATGGGGTATATAAAGGGAGAGAACTAAAGTTGTACCCCAATCTAGTCATGTCGAGTCTAGCAAAGCATTGAAGCTAGGGTGATACCTAGATAAGATGTGCAGGGTTGGTTTGAGTTTCTAGCACCTCATTGGGGCTCTCCATCCACACTTGTGATGGTCTGGTGTTCATGGTTGTGCCTTACATACCTAGCATATATTGAGGATGCACGAGATAGCCTTTATAGCCTAGATAGATACCTGTGTTTTAGCCGTAGCTTGGTGTAGTGTAGGGGATGTGCACCATACCCCAAAGCTACTCACCATGTACACTCCCTTGGGTTGAGATAGAAATCCTTTTGGTGGACTATGATAGTCTCCAGGAGAGAGTGTAAAGGTGACCTCGTGGCATCTATTCATGACCTTGTGCTGCCACTAAATCGCTAGCTATCCACCTTCGCAAGAAAAGCTAATCTAGAGAACCACCTAGGTATCATAGAGTATTAACCTTGGGTTTTCCACCCAAGGTGGTGGGCCTACATCAAGTTTGTAAACCTTTAATACTAATTTTAGGATTGTGTTGCATGGCATGTCTTCATTGTGCAATACTAGTGCTTATTTTCAGTTGACTCAGTCTAGCCTTTCTGTTTGTTTTTTTCCATGTTTTCTATCATTTTCCAGAGTCGGCCCCTACCCTCAATGGAAAATTTTCATTATGGATAGGTGATCTTTCCATGTAAAGTGGTGATTTTGCATCTGAGTCTAGTCTAGGTCATCCCTTTAGGCGAGTTCATCTTTTTCAAAGGTGAATTTTCCTATGGGTCCCTTTCTTAGGTGACCTTCTATCTACCTATTCCCTAGATAAGTGAGTTTTCCTAGCCCTCAAGTGAGTTTGTGTCCAATCCTTGTCCTTTGAGTCCACTTGTTCCCCTAGAATAGGATATTTTGTCTTCTGCTTTGGTGAACCTGATATCCACAGGGGTGATCCAGTATCCTATCCAAGTCTTCCCCGTCAGTACACCCCTTAGAATAGGTGAACCTTTTGTTCACAAAGGTGATTCCGTGTCTACCTATGTCATCCCTATCCATATAGTCCTAGACTTAGGTGAATCCATTTGTCCAATATGTGATCCCATTTTAGGAATTTCCACCTGTGTCCATACCTTTCAAGAAATAGGCAAACCTGTTGTCCCTCAATAGGTGATTTTGACCTCATCTGTACATTTCAAGACTTAAGAAATTTTTTCATCCCCATTAGGTGATTTTGCAGAGTGTGTCTGCCTATTCCCCTTTGGAGTTTTGAGGATTTAGGGGATCTTGCTTTCCATAGAGGAAATCATGTTGTGTTTAGGTGATCCTACCCTTAGATAGGCAAATTTGTATTCCGAGTCTGCCTATTTCTTTTGCATCCACAAACATATGTGAGTTTGATTCCTAGATATAGGTGAGGTTTCCCAACACAGAGGAGTTTCCATTGACATAGAATAGGAAAAGTCATGACCTAAAGAGGAAAATTTATGCTACATAGAGGCCTATGTGTTTTCCATAGAAAAACTAGAGAGCTAATCCTTTGGGCAACTAAAAGCTATTATTTTCTGAATCCATTGCCATGATAAAAAAAAAAATTATCATCTTTCTGCTCGTAATTGTCATTTTATTCCATCTGTATTTTCCAAAAGTCATCATCCTATCAATAAAATCATATAAGTGCATCTTAGAACATCCCTAGATTGCATTTTCATCATCGGTTCATCAATCCCAATCCCCTAAACTTCATTTTAGAGGTTTTTATCTAAATTGGCTTAGGTGTCTAATCTCGATCATCATCCTTTACACTTACTTAGGATTGTTATATGTCTTGAGTCAGTAATCATCTACAACCAAATCAATCTACTTCCATCTTGAGGTAGATTCAATGACATAATCATCCTTTTCATCATCTAATTTGATCGTCAACATTTTATATCATCTAGTTCAACCTCTAAACTTGGTTTAGAATCAATCTCATCATCCAATCCAATTGATCATCCTATCTTATCAATCGTCTCATCCCATCTATTAATCTAATCCAATCCAATCACAACAAATATCCAATCATCTGATCAATCAATTCATCATCTAATCCAATCAATCCTTTATTCATCACCTAGGTCATTCATTTAAGTGAATCCTATAGCACGCCATCCTAGTTCATTCTGGTAGTTTTTCATTTTCATACCCATTACCCAATTGCAAGCAAAGAAACTCATGGTAGAAAAATAGGCTCAAGGTACCCAGCCTCACATTCCTCAAGATCCCCCCAAAAATGGCTCATCACAATCCAATACCAAGGTCCATACTACTCTACCTCTTACTGATGAGAGCATGGTCAACAAACTTGAGGTCACAGTGGACGAATATCTCAACAATCATGTCAATGTTCGAATGACCAATTGTCTCCTCAACTAGCGTGGGGTTAAGATCCTCACCACATTTCTCATGAAGGGCATCAAACCACTGTCGGGTTTTGACTTATGCAATTATATCAACATCACACATCCTACACCCCCGGTATCACAAGATCCTCAAAATTCACAAAGTTATCCAAGTAATTCATACATCCTTGAGGGTCCACCGCAAGAGGGTTGGTATCAACCATGGTTTGGAAATGCCATGCTCTATCAAGTTGTACACCCTCCTCAAGCTCCAATTTCAGTTATGGTGGCACCTCAACCAAACATTCATCAAGGCCCCAATCCTAATTATCCCCTTGCTTTTGGTATGCCATAGAGTCACCCCGCTCCACCACCCATGAGCATCACACAAAACTCAGCTCCCATATAGTCTGCACCACCTCTCCCACCTAATCAATCTAGTCAACCACCAATGAATACTGGGGGAAATCCTTTCACTGTACTACCACCACCTTTAGGATCTAAATCCACATCCAATTTACCACTACCTCCATTCATGTCTCAGCAACTACCTCAAGGAAATATCTTATCCTTGCATCAGCCTTAGCTTAACCCACAACAAGAAACACCATCTCAACCACCCCACCAATAGGTATCACAACAACCTCTATCTCAGCCTCTACAACATACCAACATTCCATCTTAGCATCCACAACATACCTTAATTCCTTCACAACCCCCACATCGAGCAGCACAGGTTACCTCAAAATATTAGCAACAACCTCTGCATCAACCATAGGGTGTCTCATTGCAAACCCCTTAGTAAACATAGATGCCAACTCACCAATCAACATCATCTTATCAGTTGCCTCCTCATCAGCCACAAGTCCCTCAGTAGCATCAAATTCCATCCTAACCTCTTTATCAACAACCACCATCTCTTACCAACAACCATCTCAACATACCCAAGTCCCAACACAAACACCAAGCCACCCTATTGCTCAATAGTTGTATCACCCACAAAACACGTATACCACATACGCTAACCCATCCAATCCTAATCCTACTTATCAAAATCTTCAACAAGCCCAACCACAACCATCTTACACCAATCCCCAATAATTGCAACACAATCCTTATTACCAACCATCCAATCTACAACAACCACCATATGCCTCACAACAACTAACTACTACTTACAATTATCAATCTAATTATCCATATTATTCCCAACATCAACCATCATACTAACAAGGTGCCTCCACCTCTTCATATTACCAAACACCTCCTTCTTATCAACAAGGTACTTCCACATCATATTATGAAACACCTTTGTCATATCAGCAGGGTACCTCCACCTCATACTATCAAGCCCTGACATCCAATCAACCATCTTATGCCAATCCACAATCTGCATACCTCAATCAATATCAACAAACCTCTTCATATCAAACTCCTCCATCATACGATCAAACCATCCTAATTCCATCCACATCATATCAACAATATGCTCCATATAGTCAATCCAACCTGACCAATCCTCCCTTGACACTTGCTAATAAGGAGTGGGAAGAGATAAAAGCCACATTAAAATACTTACAAGCAGGGACCTCCAAAAAGTCTTCCAAGTTCGAAGAGATTTTTCCCTATCCATTTGATCCCTTGATCTCACTTGTTCCTTTTCCTAAGCATTTTTAAATTCCAAAGTTTGATAAGTATAAAGGAACTAAGGACCTAAAGAACCATCTCTAGGAATTATACTCACACTACCAAGAATTCCTGCACAATGACAATTATCTCTTGCAGTTATTCCCTAGGATTCTAATAGGGGTAGCCCTAGATTGGTTTATCTCATCTTTTGTTGATAATTTAGAAAAAATTGTTGCACACTTCTTTAATTTGGAGAAGGATGGGCGGGTGCAAAAAGATGGGTAGCCAATTTGTGGCCAATCTACTTTTTCATCCTGAAATAGCGAAAATGTGATCGCATTATAGTAAAATGTGCTCATGTAATGGCTTGGAAATGACCGAGCCTAGGATCAATCATTACTAATTCATAATGCGAGCATGTTATAACACACTTATGTTATGGTTTAAATTTCAAAAAATGTGCATTTTATGAAATTAAAAAAACATTTCCAAAATACAAGGGTGTTATAATGCGTTGGTATTTTGGTCTACATTGAATTTTTTTTATTCTCTTTTTCTTGTCTCTTTCTTCTTGTTATCTTTCAGGGAAATTATATACATGAAATAAAAATTTAAGTATAAGTTGACATTTACATATGGACATTTAGTTGAAATTTACATATGGACATTTACTTTCTTATACTTTAATTTATATTTCATGTATATAGTTTCAAGATGTTTGAGAGTGGTTTCAGATCTCTAGGAGTTATAATGAAAATTCTAGTTTTTGGAAGATCTCAAAAATTTTAGACTTAGTCAAATTTCAATAATCAGTATGTCAAATTTCAATAATTAGGAGGTCAAATTTCAATAATCAGAAAGTTGTATCATATTTCTCTCTCTAACTCACTCATTTTTTATCCATTATGCTCTAGACCTCTCTCACACACTCTCTCCTTCCCTCTATACTTCTATCTATCTAACCTCTCTCTCCCCCTCCATCTGTCCCTCCTTTCCTCCTTCCCTCCTCTAATTTTCTCTATCTCCCCCTCTCTCTCTTCCTTCCTCCCACCCACCTTCCCTCCCTACTTCACTCTATCTAACCTATCCCTCTCTACCTCTCTCTCTCCCTCCCTCCTCTCTCTCTCTTCCTTCATCCCAACCACCTTCCCTCTCTACTTCTCTCTATCTAAACCATCCCTCTCTACCTATCTCTCACCCTCCCTCCTCTCTCTCAATCTTTCCACCTTCCTCCCCTCCTCTCTCTCTCATTCTATTTATCACACTTCTCTCTCCCTTTATCCCTCCCTCCTCCCCTCTCTACTTCCCTCTATCTCTCTCCTTCCCTTCTCCCCCATCTCAATCTCTCCTTCCCTATATACTTCTCTCTACCTCTCTCCATCTCTACCTCTCCCTCCCTAATTCTCTCTCTCCCTCCCTCCCTCTCTCCATCTCTCCTAATTTCCAAACCTTCCTCCTTCCCTTTGTGTTTCTCTCTCTCTCTTTGGTTTAGGATTTAGGGTTTAGGGTTTAGGGTTTAGTATTTATAATTTAGGCTTTATGGTTTATGGATTAGGCTTTAGGTCCAACCCCCTCTCTTAGGTATATCCCTCCTTCTATGCCTCCCACCCCCTCTCTCTCTCTTAGGTATATATCTCACTCCCTCTATCTCTCTCTTTCTTAGGTAATCTCTCACTCTATCTCTATCTCTCTCTTAGGTCTCTCCCTCCTAGGTCCCCTCTCCCTCTCCCAGGTCTTTCCCTCCCACCCTAATGAGAGAACTCTCTCTCTCTCTCTCTCTTAATTCTCTCCCTCCAACCCTAACTAGAGAACACACACACTCTCTCTGTCTCTATCTAAGGTCTCTCCCTCACCCCCCCATTTCTCTCTCTCCCCCACTCCCTCTCTCCTAGTTATCTCCCTCCTACCCCCTCTCCCTCTCTCAAGTCTCTCCCTCCAACCCTTTCTAGAGAATCTCTCTCTCTTCCTCTCAACCACCATATCTCAAGTCTCCCTCTCCCTCTCCCTCCCACCCTAACTAGATAAATATCTCTCTCTCCCTCCTCCTATCTCCCTCTCTCCCTCTCCCTCTCTCTCCCTCTCTCCCTCTCTCTCAGGTCTATACCTCCCTCCCCCTCCCTCTCTCTCAAGTTTATCCCTCCCAACCCATCCCCTTCTCCCAAGTCTCTCCCTCCTACCCCCCTCTCTCTTTCTCTCAAGTCTCTCCCTCCCACCCTATCCCCCTCTCTCAAGTCTCTCCCTCTCACACTAACTAGAGAACACACACACTCTCTCTCTCAGGTCTCTCCCTCCCACCTTAACTAGATAACTCTCTCTTGTTGGATGTTGTGGTTGTGTTGTTGATATGTGGTTGTCATTGATGTCAAAACTATTAGCATTGATGTATTGAAGGTTGTCTATGTCAAGGATATTGAGAAAATTGTAAAAGAAAGAGTTGTAGGTTGACAGTGGAACAGTGAAGGTCTCGATAGTGTCTTTCTTAGTACGTTGATGATCAATCATTGTGGATTAAAGGGTTTATTTCTTAGTATATCTAGTTTATCCACCAAAATTTTTAGAGGTCTGCATGAAGATTTGATTGTGTTATGAACAGTTGTGTTCTGACCATTTTTCTGTGGTTTTAGTTAGTGTTCCTGGTTGAATTTGATGTGATTCTAGTAATTTCAGTTGCTGTGGATGCTTCTCTATTGATTCTTGGTGCTTGTGGATGGTTATATATCATGCTCTATCTTTTTTTCATTTCCATGTTGTTCAGTGTGTTCATGGTCGGTGAGTTTCCTCTAGTGTGTTTGGGTTTTTATGTTCTTGGCCGACATGGTGGTTGTAACATCTTTTGGATCCTTGGAGATTAAAATTTGAATGTTTGGTGTGCTCGAGGATGTTGTTTTGGGCCATAATATAATATTTGTTGATGGTGATTGATTCACATTAAAAATTTACTTGTAAATTTGGGCCAACATTGCGTATATGTTTTATATTTCATATTTTATTCTGGACAACGAAGTTGTTGATGTAAATCCATGTTGTGGATATATATGTGTAATTTTTTGTGTGAAGTTAAGGTGTGTGTGAGCAGAGGAAGAGAAAAGTGTGTGAATAGTGATCTAATCATTCAATTGTAGAGTAGAGTGTGAATAAGTTTGAGCAAAGTGTGAAGGAGTATTTATTTGCTTAACCGAAACTATAATCAGGC
This sequence comes from Sequoia sempervirens, assembly GCA_007258455.2. Classification (NCBI taxonomy): domain Eukaryota; kingdom Viridiplantae; phylum Streptophyta; class Pinopsida; order Cupressales; family Cupressaceae; genus Sequoia; species Sequoia sempervirens. The sequence goes on from VDFB02281492.1 coordinate 485,717,568, forward strand.
TTTTGTAGAAGCTATTTTCTTAGTTCATACCCTGTGGATCTAATTTGAGTTTCTATAAGATAGTGTGTCTTGCTTGGGTAGTGAGCCCTCTTGTATTTGAGCAGTGAGCTCTAGGCCGTGTGCTTGAATGCATGTGCATTCCCATTATTCTTCTTTATACTTTTAATAGGGTATAATATCGTGGATAGACATCTGCCATGGTTTTTCCCCTAACAGGGTTTCCCCATAAAAAATCTTGGTTTTCTCTGTGTTTATGATGTGCTGATTGTTTGTGGTTTATTGTTCATTGATCATATCTAAGATTAAAGTTAAGTTAAGTTTAAAATGTTTAAATATTCTATGAAAAATGATTCACCCCCTAGCTCTTAGTTGTTTTTCCTTGTTTTTCCAACAATTGGTATCAAAGCAGGTTCCTCTAAAGAAGTTTAAAAGATTGAGGTGATCCAAGATGGCATCATACAAGAAGGACAATCCTAGATTCGATGGAACATACTACTCTTTGTGGAAAGCTAGAATGGAATGTCATTTGAGGTGTATTGGTGAACCCTTCTGGAAGATTACTAAGAACACATATGTTATTCCTTAGAATGGTCCTTCCACTCCTAATGAGATTAAAGAGGTTGAGATTAACATCAAGGCTATTGAAGCTTTGTTTAGTGCTCTGAAAAATTCAGAAATGATAAATGTGATGGATCTGAAGATAGCTCATGAGATCTAGAAGAAGTTGGAGACTTTGTATGAAGGAGATGCACTTGTGAAGGTCACTAAGCTATAGAGCTTGAAAGGAAAGTATGAAACCTTGAAGATGGGTGAAGATGAAAATATTTCTTCTTTTATGCAAAGAGTAAATGAACTTGTGATGGGTATTAGATGTGTCAATGGTACCTTGGATGAACAATAAATTATAGCTAAAGTGCTCAAATCATTGTCTCCCTCTTACAAATCAAAGGCTCATGCTATTGAAGAGCTCATAACAGTGACAAATGTGACAAGAGATATGTTGATTGGTAAAATTGTTGCATTTGAGTTGAGTGAATTTGGTGATTCTTCCCCTAAGACTGAATATACATTTAAGGCTTTTGTATCCAAAAGAAACAAGAAAAGATATGATCTGGGAGAGAGTTCTAGAAAGACATTCAAGTATGAGGAAGAAATGAAATAGCTTGAAGATGAAGAAAGAGAGGTAGAAGAGATGGAAGCATTGATTGTAAAGAAAGAAGGCATAGGACAAGGTAAGTATAAAGGAAAATTTCTTATTAAATGTTTCTCTTGTAGTAAAATAGGTCATTTTTCTTCAAGGTTTAGTGAAAGAGTTTGTAGGTGTAAGCCTAACAAACCTAGATTTCAAAAGAAATGTTATTTTGCTGAAGAAGGTGTGATTGATGAAGAGTCTGGTAAAGAAAATGGAAATGAAGATGAATGGGTTTTCATTGCTATCAAGGAAAATGGTTCGCTAGCTTTTGAATCTACTAAAGTTGAGAAAGCTCTTGTAGCCTAAATTGAAGAAAAGGATGAATGGTTTATTGACAATCGTTGCTCGCATCATATGACTAGTGACAAAAGAAAGTTTGTAAGTCTAGAGAAATATGATGGCGGGGTTGTAAAATTTAGAGATAACATTGCTGGTGTGATTCATGGCAGAGGATCTATTTATCTTGGTGGTAAACATAACACTGATGATGTCCTTTATGTTGAAGGCTTGAAGCATAATCTATTGAGTGTTGGATAGATGGAGAACAAGGGCTATGATATTTAGTTCAAAGATAGAAGATACAGGATACTTGGAAGCTCTGGAAATATGATTACTTTAGCTACAAGGACAAGAGGTAATATTTTTCACCTGAGTGTTGCTAATGTAAGTTGTTTAATTTCTCAAGTAGATGAAAGTTTGTTATGGCATAGGAGGCTGTGTCATGTGAATTTTGATAACATTGTCAAGGTAAGCTCCACTCAAGTAGTAAGAGATCTACCTAAGCTAGTGAAGCCTACTAGCACAATATGCAAGGAACTTTAGATGGGAAAATAGACTAGAGTTTCTTTTTAGAGAAAACAACATCATTATAATGGAATACTAGAGTTGGTGCATACTGATTTATGTGGTCCCTCTAGAATTAAAAGTCTACAAGGAGAAAGGTACTTTATGCTTCTTATTGATGATTACTCTAGGATCATATGGGTTGTTTTCTTAAGAGAAAAATGTGAAGCATTAGAGAAGTTCAAAAATTTGAAAGCTATGGTAGAGAATGAGATAGCTAAAGATAAAATTCCTTAGGTCAGAAAGAGGTCGTGAGTTCACTTCCAGAGAGTTCAATTCTTTCTGTGAAGAGGATGGAATCAAAACATAGTTTTCTTCTCCCCAAACCCCTCAACAAAATGAAGTTGTAGAGAGAAAGAATAGAACAATTCTTAATGTTGCTAGAAAAATGATGATAGAAGGAAATGTGCCTCACATCTATTGGAGAGAAGCTATAAACACTATTATGTACACTCTAAACTAGGTAAATGTCAATGGTAATTCCGATAAGACTCCTTCTGAGCTATGGTTTGGTTATAAGCCTACTGTTAAATATTTCAAGATCTTCGGAAGCAAGTGTTATATCAAGAGAGATGACTCAGACATAGGAAATTTTGATGCAAGGTGCGATGAAGGAATCTTTCAAGGTTACTCTACTAAATAAAGGCTTACTGATGCTATAATAGAAGATTAAGAAAAATGGTTGAAAGTGCAAATGTCAAAGTTGATGAGGACTCTGCTAGGTCATCTAGATACTGTGGATATGATTTAGATGACCAACAAGATAGTACTGACAAAGGGAAGAATGCTCAGACATAGAATCAAGTTGAATTTTTTTTGGTAAATCAAGAAAGTCAGGAAGGAGAGATGAGTGGAAGTGAAAAATAAAGAACAAAAGAACTAGAAGTGTGAGTGAATCCTAAAACTCTGAGGTATGTGAGATTGAATCATTTAGAGAATCAAATTTTAGGAGACAAGAATAAAGGTGTGCAGACTAGAAGAAGGATTATAGAAGAATATTGTCTGATCTCCAAGACTAATCCTAACAATGTCAATGAAGCTTGTAATGATGAACACTAGATGGAAGCTATGAAGGAAGAACTGATGCAAATTGAAAAGAATGATACATGGATTCTTGTTCCTAGACCTAAAGATAAAAATGTGATTGGTACTAAATGTGTCTTTTGGAATAAGCTAAATGAACAAGGTGAAGGGGTTCATAACAAAGCAAGACTGGTATGTAAAGGGTATTCACAAATGGAAGGTATTGATTTTGAAGAAACCTTTTCCCTTGTTGCTAGAGTTGAAGCTATAAGATTATTTCTTGCCTATGCTGCATATAAGAATTACAAAGTTTATCAAATGGATGTGAAGTTAGCCTTTCTTAATGGTGAGTAAGAAGAAGAGGTATATGTTGAATAGTCAGATGGATTTCAACTGACTAATAAGGAAGACATGGTTTGTCGATTGAAGAAAGCATTGTATGGACTCAAGCAAGCCCCCATATCCTAGTATGCTATAATGGATAAATACTTACTAAAGCTTGGATTCAATAAAGGTACTACTAACAACTTGTATTTTAAGTTGGATCATGATAAATAGTTGATTATTGAAGTCTTTGTTGATGACATTATTTTTGGAGGAGATGATGATCTATGTATGAAGTTTGTTGATGAAATGAAAAGTGAATATGAAATGAGTATGATTGGAGAGATAAATTTCTTTCTGGGATTGCAAGTCACTCAGTTAGATAATGGGATTTTCATATCTCAGTCCAAATATGTGAGAGAGTTGTTGAAGAAGTTTGGAATGGAAGACTCAAAGCCTGTTGGTACACCCATGGTAACCAGATGCAAGTTAACACAAAATGATGATTATCCTAAGGAAAATCAAACAAGATACAATTCAATGATTGGTGGATTGCTCTACTTAACTCAGACCAGACCAGACATCATGAATGTTGTGTGTATGGTTGCTAGATATCAATTTGATCCAAAATAATCTCATGTAATTGTTGTAAAGAGAATTTTTAGATACTTAAAAGGAACGATTGATTTTGGGCTTTGGTATCCTAAAGATGATGATCTTACTTTGAGTTCCTATACTAATGTGGATTGGGTAGGAAAGGTAGATGATAGGAAAAGAACTAGGGGTGGTGCCTTCTTCCTAGGGAAGAAGTTGGTGTCTTGGTTGAGTAAGAAGAAGAATTCCATATCCCTATCTACTACTGAGGCAAAGATATTGCTGCTACAAATAATTGTACTCAAGTGTTGTGGATGAAAAAGATGTTGAAAGATATCGAAGTAGCATATGATGAGCCTATTTCCATATACTATGAAAACTCAAGTGCAATAAACATATCTAAGAATCTAGTGCTACACTTTAAGACCAAGCATATATCAATCAAGTTTCACTTCTTGAAGGAGAAAGTGAGTGAGAAAGAAGTCAGACTAGAGTATGTTCCTACCAAAGAATAGATTGCAAACATTTTCACCAAGCCATTACCAAAGGATACTTGTGAGTATCTCAGAGGGATGCTAGGGGTAATTACCCCTCTTGATATGAACTAGAGATGCATTTACTTGCATCAATCTATGCATTTCATGATCATATTTTGATCTGGATTGATGTTTTTGTGGCTACTACTCAGGGGAAGTAGTCATATGTGCAAATATGTGGTTCAGATCTTATATGTGGAAAGATAATGCTTATCTTTTCCATTGATGTCAAAGTAGGAGAAGAGTAATGTGAAAAACTAGTGATTATTTTGGGAAAAGAGCCTTGTGAGGAGAAGATCATGTGAAAGAGTTGAGGAGAAGAGTCAGAATATAAGGATGAGTAAGTACTGATTGAGTTTTATGTTGATGGTATTTTTCACATCATGTATTGCCATCAATGCCAAAGAGGGAGATTGTTGGATGTTGTGGTTGTGTTGCTGATATGTGGTTGTCATTGATGTCAACACTATTAGTATTGATGTATTGAAGGTTGTATATGTTGAGGATATTGAGAAAATTGTAAAAGAAAGAATTGCGGGTTGATAGTGGAATAGTGAAGGTCCTAAAGGTGTCTTGATTAGTAAGTTGATGATCAATCATTGTGGATTAAAGGGTTTATTGCTGAGTGTATCTAGTTTATCCACTGGAAGCTTTAGAGGCCCGCATGAAAATTTGATTGTGTTATGAACAATTGTGTTTTGATAGTTTTTCTATGGTTTCAGTTAGTGTTCCTAATTGAAGTTGATGTGATTCTAGTAATTTCAATTATTTTAGATGATTCTCTATTGATTCTTGGTGCTTGTGGATGTTTCTAGATCATGCTCTATCTTTGTTTCACATCCGTGTTGATCAGTGTGTTTGTGGTCGGTGATTTTCCTCTTGTGTGTTTGGGCTTTTATGTTCTTGGCTGACATGGTGGTTGTAATGTGTTGTGGATCCTTGGAGATTAAAATTTGAATGTTTGGCATGCTCAAGGATTTTTTTTTGATCCCCAATATAATATTGGAAGATGGTGTTTGATTCACATTAAAAATTTACTTGTAAATTTGGGCCGACATCGTGTATATTCCTTATATTTCATATTTTATTCTGGTCAACGAAGTTGTTGATGTAAATCCATGTTGTGGATATATATGAGTGGTTGTTTGTGTGAAGTTAAGGTGTGTTTCTAAGTAGAGGAAGAGAAAGTGTGTGAATAGTGATCTAAATATTCGATTGCAGATCAGAGTGTGAAGAAGTTTGAGCGAAGTGTGAAGGAGTATTTTTGTGCTTAATTGGAACTATAATCAAGCTTTTGTAGAAGATATTTTCTCATTTCATACCCTGCAGATCTAATCCAAATTTCTTTAATATAGTGTTTCTTCCTTAAGTAGTGAGCCCTCTTGTATTTGAGCAATGAACTCTAAGCAGTGTGCCCGAATGCATGTGCATTCCCATTATTCTTCTTTATACTTTGAATAGGGTATAATATTTTGGACTGACATCTACTGTGGTTTTCCCCTAACAGGGTTTCCACAAAAAAAATCTTAGTGTTCTCTGTGTTTCTGATGTGCTGATTGTTTGTGGTTTATTTTTAATTCATTAGATCTAAGATTAAAGTTAAGTTTGAAAATTTTAAATATTCTATAACTAATTCACCCCCCTCTTAGTTGTTTTTCCTTGTTTTTTCAACATCTCTCTCTCCCTATCTCTTAGTTCTCTCTCTCTCACCCCCTCTCCCTCTCCCAAGTCTCTCCCTCACACCCTAACTAGAGAACTCTCTCTCTATCTCTCTTAGGTCTCCCTCTCCCACCCCCTCTCCCTCTCTTAAGTATCTCACTCCCACCCTGACTACAAAAATCTCTCTATCTCTCTCCCCTTCTCTCTCCATCTCTACCTCTCTTTCATCATTATCCCTCTCACCTCCTCCCCCTCTCTCAAGTATCTCTCTCCCATCCTAAGTAGGTAACTCTCTCCCCCCCTCTCTCTCTCTCTCTCGCAGGTCTCTCCCTCCCGCCCCTCCCCCTCTTCTCAAGTCTCCTTCCCACCCTAACTAGATAAAACACTCTCTCTCTCACTCTCTCCCTCCCACTCCCTCTCTTTGCCTCTCTCCCAGGCCTCTCCATCCCACCCCCTCTCCCTCTCTTATGTCTCTCCCTCCCACCCTAACTAGAGAACTCTCTCTCTATGTCTCTATGTCTAAGGTCTCTCCCTCACATCCCCCCTCTCTCTCTCAAGTCTCTTCCTCCTACCCTTTTTCCCTCTCTCAAGTATTCTCAAGTATCTCTCTCTCACTCACTCACTCCTTCTATCTCTCTCTCCTCTACCCTTAATCTCTCTCAAGTATCTCCCTCCTACCGCCTCTCCCTCTCTCAAGTCTCTCTCTCTCTCACTCACTCAATCCTTCTATCTCTCTCCCCTCTACCCTTAACTCTCTACCCTCTATTAGAAACCAAGATCAGATTTGCAAACTGAAAAGACCTTCCACAGAAGAGAAAATAAGAAAAAGCAGAGAGGTTGCAAAAGAATGTGCAACATAATATTATACGAGAATTCATAATTACACGATAATTATTTGCTTTATAAAAGAAAAGGTGCATAAACCTAATCTTATCTTGAGCAACAAGATAGCTCAACAAGATAAGGATGACAACTAATTAACCTAGGAATTAAATAATTACCTAAGTAAAATTATGTAAAGTGTAATTAAATATTAATTACACAAACACCCCCCATAAGTGCAACTTAGGGAGAAGCAAATTATTATGCAAAGATGAGTCCCGACAACAAGGCCAGACCAGGTACTCATGTACAAATGCAAAGATGAGGTAGATAAGGAAAACATAGTGGGACAAAACCCCCCTACAATGAGATGATTGCCGCAAAGAAGCACTGGAAGAACACTGTGGAGTAACACTAGAACTGTAATCCAACAAGCAAGGAAAGATACCTCTGTCTACAAGAAACAAAAACTAGAATCATGATAATGTGAGAGTAGGCCCAATGCCATGGAAAAATAGAAAAATCACAAACTAGAACAACCCTAGAATCTGTGAAGCAACAGTAGATGAGATGATGATAGAATCTAGAAATTGTGTATCTCAATGTCGATGCCAAACTATGACTGAAACTCTTCCATGGGAAGGAGTACCAAAAATAGACTCTAGAACAATAACCATAAAAACATGGCCCTCAAACTGAGAAGAATCTAAACCAATGAGGATCAAGAAACATAATCTCTCAACTAAAGTGTGAACTGATGAATTTGATATGTGTCAAGCTAAAGGAAGAATGTGGCCAAAAGAAACTAGGAGACCAGATAACCCATACGAGTTGCCAACAAATCAAGATGAAATATGGAGATCAAAGTGAAAACTACACTCTAATCAGATTTATTATGCAAGAAACCCCCCCTAAATGGAACTTTATCATAATTCATTTAATACAATAACCCAACAATTGTAAAAGGAGAGAATCCTATACATGAATAAATAGAAAAATAAAATAGACCTCAGATTTGTGTAGAGGACTGAATCAACTTTCCAACACCGCAAGAATGAAGAAAAAAGGATCACCAAGTCAAAAAGATATGCCCTCTAGAATGAAAACAACATCTGAGTTCAAAGGCCTGCAAAATAAATCTAAAGAAAAATCTAGTAAAAAAAACTACACCACTAGATTGGCATTGGAATCAACTTTCCAAGGGTATCTCATTTGTGAAAAATGGAGATCGTATGCAAAAAATATGCCCAATTTGGTGAAAACAGCTCCAGCAAGGCCAATAAGGCCTGTAGGCAACCCAGGGAGCTAAAAAAATTAGCCCCTGGTCCCATGAGGACCAAGGGGCTGATAGCTGGGGGCTGGGGTTGAGCCCCTGGTCGCCCATACGACCACCAATAAATAAAAAGGGGTTGGGCGGCCTGTTGGGGGCTGGGCGCATAGCGCCCAGTCCCCCATAGGACCGCTGCCTCTACGTAGGGGGCCACCCGAGGAGATCAGATTTGCAAACCGAAAAGAACTTCCACATAAGAGAAAATCAGAAAAATTAGAGAGGTTGAAAAAGAATGTGCAACATAATATTATGATAGGGTAGAGGGTAGATGATTAAGGGATAGGAGAGAGATATGTTGCATAACCCTAATCTTATCTTGAGCAACAAGATAGCTCAAAAAGATAAGGATGACAACTAATTAACCTAGGAATTAAATAATTACCTAAGTAAACTTATGTAAAGTGTAATTAAATATTAATTACACCAACACCCTCTACCCTCTACCCTTTATCTCTCTCCCACTCCCTCCCTCTCTCTCTCTTCAAGTCTCTCCCTCCTACCCCCTCTCCCTCTCTCAAGTCTCTCTCTCTCACTCATTCACTTCTATCTCTCTCCCCTCTACCCTTAACCCTTTACCCTCTACTCTTAACCCTTAAACCCTTAACCCCTTAAATGCTCTACCCTAGCTTTCCAATTTAGTGAAATTGGAAATGTAGTGGCCTGTTTGAAAACATGGGTCCAATAAATGGGGTCTCTCGATGATGTAAATCACTAAGAAACCCCATTTATCAGACCCATTATTTCAAAAAGGCCAAGTTAGGTTTCCAATTTCATCAAATTTCCAAGCTATTGGGCCCTCTACCCTCTAATATTAACCCTCTACCATCTATCTCTCCCCCAATCACTCCCTCTGTCTCTGTCTCTGTCTGTCTTTGTCTCTATCTCTCTCATCCCTACCTCCCACTCCCTCTCCCTCTCTCAAGTATCTTTGTCTCTCTCTCACTCACTCCCTCTATCTCTCTCCCCTCTACCCTTAACCCTAAACCCTCAACCCTTAACCCTTAATCCCTAAACCCCTAAACATGAAACCCTTAAACCCTTTACTCTTAACCCTCTACCCTCTATCTCTATCAAGTCTCTCCCTCTTACCCCCTCTCCCTCTCTCGAGTCTCTCTCTCACTCACTCACTCCTATCTCTCTCCCCTCTACCCTTAATTTTCTACCTTCTACCCTTAATCTTTAAACCCTCTACCCTCTACCATCTACCCTCTATCTCTCTCCCACTCCCTCCCTCTATCTCTTTCTTTCAAGTCTCTCCCTCCTACCCCCTCTCCCTCTCTCAAGTCTCTCTCTCTCTCTCTCATTCACTCACTCCTTTTGTCTCTCTCCCCTCTACCCTTAACCCTTAACCCTCTACCCTCTACCCTCTACCCTTAACCCTTAAACCCTTAAACCCTCTACCCTAGCTTGCCAATTTGGTGAAATTAGGAATGTAGTGGTTGTTTGAAAAAATGGTTCCAAGAAATGGGGTCTCTTGGTGACTTACATCACCGGGAGACCCCATTTTTTCAAACAAGAAAGTTAGGTTTCCAGTTTCACCAACTTGCCAAGCTAGTGGGCCCATTGGCTTGCCGATTTAGTGAAATTGGCAATGAAGTGGCTTGTTTGAAAAAAAATGGGTCCAAGAAATTAGGTCTCCTAGTGATTTACATCACCCGAAGACCCCATTTATTAGACCCATTTTTTCAAATAGGGCAAGTAAGGTTGCCAATTTCACCAAATTGGCAAGCTAGTTGGCCCATTGACTTGCCAATTCAGTGAAATTGGCAATGTAGTGGCTTGTTTGAAAAAATGGGTCCAAGAAATGGGGTCTCCTAGTGATGTACATCACTGGGAGACTCCATTTCTTGGACCCATTTTTCAAACAGTCTAAGTTAGGTTGTCAATTTCACTGAATTGGCAAGCTAGTGGGCTCTCTACCCTCTACTCTTAACCCTCTACCCTCTATCTCTCTCCCACTAACTCCCTCTCTCTATCTCTCTCTCTCTCTTAATTCTCTACCTCCTACTCCCTCTTGCTCTCTTAGGTCTCTCTCTCTCACTCACTCCATCTATCTCTCTCTCCTCTACCCTTAACCCTAAACCCTAAACCCTAAACCCTTAAACCCTCTTCTCTTAACCCTCTACCCTCTATCTCTAATAATTCTCTCCCTCCTACCCCCTCTCCTTCTCTCAAGTCTCTCTCTCAATCAATCACTTCTATCTCTCTCCCCTCTACCCCTTAAAACCTCTACCCTCTACCCTCTATCTCTTTCCCACTCCCTCCCTCTCTCTCTTTCTCTCAAGTCTCTTCCTCCTACCCCTCTCCCTCTCTCAAGTCACTCTCTCTCTCACTCACTCTCTCTATCTCTCTCCCCTTTACCCTCTTCCCTTGACCCTTAAACCCTTAAACCCTCTACCCTAGCTTGCCAATTTGGTGAAATTGGGAATGTAGTGACCTATTTGAAAAAATTGGTCCAAGAAATGGGATCTCCTAGTGATGTAAATCATTGGGAGACCCCATTTATCAGACCCATTTTTTCAAACAGGGCAAGTTAGGTTGCCAATTTCACCAAATTGGCAAGCCAGTGGGCCACAGGCTTGCCAATTCGGTGAAATTGGCAACCTAACTTTCCCTATTTAAAAAAATGCTTCCAAGAAATGGGGTCTCTTGATGATGTAAACCACTAAGAGACCCCATTTCTTGGGCCCATTTTTTAAAATAGTCCAAGTGATGGAGAGGCAATGGGAGGGAGATAGAGATATAGATAGAGGGAGCATGAGATATTGGTAGAGATTGATTGAGCAAGAGGTATGTAGAAAGAGGGAGATGGTAGATAGAGAATATTAGAGAGGTTAGGAGAGAGGGAGGGGGAGAGAGGTAATATGTATAGATAGAGATAAAGGGATAGGGTCTGAGAGTATAGGGTTGAGGGATTATGGTGGATGACCTATAGGGATGATGATTTAGGGTATTGGGTTGAGGGTATAGGGTTAATGGATTAGGGTTAAGGGTAGAGGGTTTCAAGTATAGGTTTGAGGGTTAAGGGTAGAGGGTTTCAGGTATAGGTTTGAGAGTATATGGTTGAAGGATTAGGTTGAGGGTCCAATGTATAGGGTAGAGGGTATAGAGGTTGAGGGTTAAGGGTTTAAGGGTTGAGGGTTGAGGGATTAAGGGTTGAGTGTTGAGAATTGAGGGTTGAGGGTTTAATTTATAGGGTAGAGGGTAGAGGGTAGAGAGTTTAATGGTATAGGATTTAATGGTTGAGGGTTGAGGGTTTAAGGTTGAGCGTAGAGGATTGAGGGTATAGGGTTGAGGGATTAGAGTTGAGGGTCCAATGTATAGGGTAGAGAATATAGGGGTTGAGAGATTAGGGTTTTAAGGGTTGAGGGTAGGGGGTAGAGGGTTTAAGGGTTGAGGGATTAAGGGTTTAGGGTTGAGGGTTTAGGGTTGAGGGTAGAGGGTTTATGGTTTAGGGTATAGGTTTGAGGGTATATGGTTGAAATATTAGGTTTGAGGGTCCAACATATAGGGTAGAGGGTATAGGGGTTGAGGGTTAAGGGTTTAAGGGTTGAGGGTTGAGGTACTAAGGGATGAGGGTTGAGAATTGAAGGTTGAGGGTTTAATGTATAGGGTAGAGGGTTTAAGGGTTTATGGTTTAAGGGTTGATGGTTGAGGGTTTAAGGATGAGGGTAGAGGTTTGAGGGTATAGGGTTGAGAATTAAACCATAAACCCTACACCCTCAACCCTCATCCCTATACCCTAAAACCTAAAGATTATCCTTGAACCCATAACCCTATAATCACTAAACCCTACATTAAACCTTTTACCCTAAACCTTGAACCCTAAACCCTCAACCCTAAACCCAATACCCTCAACCCTATACCCAATATCCTAAACCCTAATCCCTATACCCTATACACTTAACTATACACCCCCAATATTGAACACTATACCTCAACCCTCAAACCTATACCTTAAACCCTAAATCCTACACCTTCAACCATCATCTCTATACCCTATACCCTCGACCTTATAACCTAATCCCTAAAAATCATCCCTCAACCCTATACTTAAACCCTAAACCCTACATTCAACCTTCTAGACTAAACTCTAAACCCCAAATGTCAATCCTAAACCCAATACCCTCAACCCTATACCCAATATTCTAAACCCTAATCCCTATACCCTATACACTTATCCCTATACTCTCAACCTTGAACACTATCCCTCAACCCTCAACCCTAAAACCTACATCATCAACCCTCATCTCTATACCCTACAACCTCAACCTTATACCCTAAACCCTAAACATTATCTCTCAACCCTATACTTAAATGGAAAACCCTACACTCTCAAGCCATAATCCTATACCTTATACCCCTAACCCTACACCCTAAACCCTAAACCCTATACCATATAAACTTAACCTCACATCCTCAACCCTAAACAGTATACCTCAATCCTTAACCCTTAAAGTTATACATAAATCATAAACCCTAAACCCTAAACCCTAAACCTAATATCCTCAACCCAATACCCTCAACTATATACCCAATATCCTAAGCCATAATCCATATAACCTATACACCTAACCTTATAACCTCAACCCTAAACACTATTCCTCAACCCTCAACCCTATACCTTAAATCCTAAACCCTAAACCCTCATCCCTCATCCTTATACCCTATACCCTCAAATTTATACCTAATATCCTAAACCCTAATCCCTATTCCCTATACACTTAATCCTATAACCTCAACCCTATACCTTAAACACTAAACCTTACACACTCAACCCTCATAAGGGTAGAGAGAAAGAGGGGGAGGGATGGATTAGGGAGAGAGAGAGAGAGAGAGAGAGAGGTTGGGAGGGAAAGAGGAGATAAAGATGAGTAGGGAGGAAGGAGAGGTAGAGATACATGATAGATAAAGAGTAGATAAGGAATGACAAAGGGAGGGAGAGGTTGAGAGAGAGGGAGAGGGAGTGGGAGAGAGAAAGAGGGTAGAGAGGGAGGGAGAGAGGGAGGAAGATGTAGTGAGGGAGAGAGAGGTGAGATAGAGAGAAATAGAGAGTGGTGAATGGAGAGGTAGGTAGAGAGAGGGAGAGAGGAGATAAAGATAAGCAGCGAGGAAAGGACAGGTAGAGAGAGAGAGAAGAGATAAAGAGAAGTAGAGAGGAAATGAGGGAGGGAGGGAGAGGTAGGGAGGGAGAGAAAGGTGAGATAGAGAGGTGTAGAGAGAGAGTGGTAAGGTTTGATGGATGCAAAGGTAGGTAGAGAGAGGGATTGGGAGATAGAGAGTAGATATGGAATAAGAGAGGGAGAGAGAAGTATAGAGGGAGAGAGAGGGAGGTGAGAGAGAGGTAAGGTAAAGAGAACTAGAGAGAGTGGTAGGGATTGGTGGAGGGAGAGGTAGGTAGAGAGAGAGAGAGAGGAGGGAGGGAGGGAGGGAGAAGTGAGGTAGAGATAATTAGAGGGAAAAAGGAGAGACAAAGAGAGACATATAGAGATAGAGATAGAGACAAAGACAAACAAATATGATAGAGAGATGCAGAGAGAATTCTTGAGATCAAGGGAGAGAGTCAGATAAGGGATGAAGATAGTGAGAGAGAGGTATAGAGTGTAAGGGATAAAAATGAGTGAGATAGAGAGAGAAATAATACAACTTGCTAATTACTAAAATTTGACCTCATGATTATTGAAATTTGACTAAGTCTGAAATTTGTGAGATATAAAAACTAGAATTTGTGTTATAACTCCTAGAGATTTGAAACCACTCTCAAACATCTTGAAATTATATATATGAAATATAACTTAATGTATAAGAAAGTAAACATCCATATGTAAATGTCAACTTATACTTTCCATATGTAAATGTTTATTTCATGAATGTAAACATGCATATGTGAATAGAGTTTATTTCATGTATATATAGAGAGAAATAATACAACTTGTTGATTACTGAAATTTGACCTCCTAATTACTGAAATTTGACTAAGTCTAAAATTTGTGAGATCTTCCAAAAACTAGAATTTGTATTATAACTCCTAGAGATCTGAAACCACTCTCAAACATCCTAAAACTATATACATAAAATATAACTTAAAGTATAAGAATGTAAACACCCATATGTAAATGTAAACTTATACTTTCCATATGTAAATGTTTATTTTATGAAAGTAAACGTCCATATGTAAATGTTTATTTTATGAAAGTAAACGTCCATATGTAAATTTTTATTTCATGTATATAGTTTCCCTTAAAGATAACGAGAAGAAAGGAAAAAAAAAGAGAAGAAAAATAAATTCAATGTAGATCAAAATGCAAGCATGTTATAACACGCTCACATTTTGTCAATGCATTTGCAAAACACAAAATCCATGTCAAAACTAAGATATAATGCACACGTGTTATATCTTGCTTTGGGAATCCCGAAGCCTCGGGATTGGTATTTTCCTTGAAATACCAACCTAAAGGCTTAGAGGGCATTCCCAATGACCAGAGATGTGTTTTTTGTAAAGTCTATAATATTTCACATAATTGGGTTTGTGCTCAACCTCAGGATTGCATGTGGTTCAATGTTGAACAAATCAAACACTTGGGTAATGTTAGGTTCTCTCTTAGCTATCCAACGATGTTTTTTTTTTTCATTTTCTGATAATGTTAAGTCTTTCATCCATAGTTTCTTTTGTTTGTGTGTATCTTTTTTGGCAAAAAGTAGTGTTTGGTGTTTTTTCATTATGAATTATTCGTTCATCGAAATTTCAAATAAATTACATTTTTAGGAACTTGACTCCATCCTACAATTTTTTTTATTTAAAAAAAATCAATTAATTTCCAAAATCTGTAGGGGTGGCACGACCAAAATTATGTTTTTTAGGAAGTTTCCACTTAGAAAAAAAAAAAAAAAAATATTCATTAAAAATTTATTAGAAAAATTATGCATCAACTACATACTAATAGCTAACTTCTCACTGTAGTGATTTTGAAAATACTAAAAATAAGTTCACCATGCTAGGGATGTACAAGAGTTGCTATGTTATGTTTTTCTAACAAAAACAACACCAATTTGTGTACATACCTCTTTTGAACCCCTTAATCTCAACCATTTTCAAAATAAATTAGTATTTTAGAAAGTAGACTCAGAGCACTTCAATCCTTGTTTTTGTTCGATCTCAAAATTTTGAGTATAACTATCCTCAATTTCATGTCCAAGGTCAATATTTTCTAATTTCAGAAAAAATAAAAGTGGCCACTTAAGCCTCCTTTTTGGGAACCATCTTTGTGCATTTACCTAGATATCGATACCGTAGATCTTTTGAAAGGAAAGAAATGTGAGGGAGAGACCTTTGCAAGCTACCTACAAAGGTGACATGCCTTGGCTAGTCATATGAAATCCCATCTCAGTGAGAAGGAAATGGTGACCATTTTCGTAGCAAATTCCCACTCAGATATGGCACATAATCTCAATCTTCACTATGTCACAACCTTCTCAGAGGTCATAGAAAAAGGTACTATCATTGAGAGGACCCTCATTGCTAAGGGACAAGTCAAAATTTATAATATGAATAAGGATAAGTCATTTGGGGATAAGTATCACTACTAGAAAAAAAAAAAATGTTGTCAATGATGTCATCCCTAACACCAAGCATGTCCAAGTAGCCAACACCTCACAAAGGTCGCAATATGTCCCTAATAAACCATAAATTTCTAATGAAATATCAATGCCATAGGGGACACCACATCTTCCTCAATAGTCCTATCAACATAATCATGGGAACAATAAATGCTCATTCACTCCATTGGGATAATCTTTGAGTGTTGTCTTCAATAAGATCCTCCAAGCGAGCTATCTAGTCACTTATCCTATGAATAAACCTTTCGGTGTGTCTAAACCAAAGCTCGCATGGTTTGAGAAAACAAATACTATGATTTTCAAAAAATAAAAGGGCATTCCACTAATAAGTGTCAAGGATTTAAAATGTACATCCAAGACCTAATAGATTAAGGTGATATCCAAGTGGATACAAACCAAACCACATCATCCAATGCCCAACTCCATATATATCAAAAGGATTTTCCAAAACACAATTAGGGTGCCAATATTTCCAATGTGAATCCCAAGTCAAGCAATAACAATAATAAACAAAACACAAATAACATCTACTACAAAAAATGTACCCTACAACTATGATGGTATAGTTATGTGCATCAGTTAGGTAGAGCTTTGTGTATCAATGATTCGTGTTAAGGGTAAATACCCACAATGCGCTATCACAAATCATCGCACCTACATAAGCATTCCTGGAGCCTCCACATCAACCTAGCCAACTCCTATAAGCTCTCAATATAATATCTTTGATCACCTTGGAAAGACCCCAACTCAAATATCCATTTTGGATTTCCTTAAGTCTTCTCCTATTCATCAAGAAATCCTCACTAAAGCTTTGTAGGATACTCATGTCCCTAATGATATAGATCCTACCCGATTTCAGGCCCTAGTAGGACACTTGTCATCCACATATCAACTGGGCTTCAATCAAACCGATATGCCTTCCATCGACTAAAACCATAATCATCTCCTTCACATTGAGGTTCTTAGAGCCCATCATAAAGTAAAAATGGTCTCGATAGATAATGGCTCTACCCTTAACCTTTGTACATTGAAGTTCATAAAACAAGTAGGATACACCCATCCTAACTTGAACAACTAGGTTATCACCATCAATGCATATGAGAATGCAGAATGAAACTCTGAAGGAATTATTTGTCTTCCTATTCAGGTTGGCCCTATTGTAAAATATACCACGTGTCATGTCCTTGATATGGAACTTCCATGCAATCTCCTTCTTGGCTGCCCATGGATCCATGCCATGCAAGTCATCCCGTCCACCTATCACCAATGCCTGAAATTCCCATTCAAAGGGATGGAAGTAGCTATACATGCCAATCCACAACCCTTTGAATATTTTCAGGAATTGGAAGCTTCCTTCCCTCACTCTATCTATTGTCTAGGAGTGGAGGTGGGGGCACCTCAGGCATCATCCTCTAATAAATATTCCAACCCATCATCCACCACATCATCCATTCAATCTTCCACATCTAAATACACACTCACTAAGGTCCAGATCATAGAAAAAGGTTGTGTTGAGTACAAGATTCTAATGGCTTTAAATGTGGCAACCATGCCACCATCACCTCATACTTATGGCCAACCTTCTCAGTCCACACCAAAAGAAGAAGAAAATAAAATCACACTCAATTCTAATAACATGGGTTCTAACACCTTCTGATCTCCTAGGACACAACAAGATAAAACAAAAGATGATATCTAATGCAGGAGCATCCAATGTTGTAGGAAAATCTTGCAACACCCAAAAAAAAATTCTTTATTTTTTTAGTTTTTTTGAGTCCCATGATGGCACTTAAGGGTGTAAGACAGTCAAGCACCAAAAATAGCGAAAAAATGGGTACTTACTATTTTTAGTAAGTTGGCCTAAACAAGATTGTATGGACATGAAAATTTACCCCAAGGAACAGAGCTAAAAATCATTTTCAATCGCGAAAGAATCACCTCAATACCCTGCATGGTTTGGGATAAATTAAAGTTTTCGTCCCAAAAAATTTCTCCAATGCAACTTCAAATTCAAATATAAAACTTTAGTAACCCTGAAACAGCTCAAAAAGTGGCTAAACTGACCTACGATGGGTTCACATGTTGTAGAGCTTGTTGAGATATTTCCAACGATATGCAATAATAGCAAATCATACACTCGGATCAAAAGTTATGGCCCCATGAAGTTGGTCCTCTAAAAAGTGAATTTTATAAAAAAAATTCCTAGGCCAGAAATTAAATGGTGGAATTTTGGCGTTAAAACAAAAAGGGAAAAATTGATCTTTATAGAACATTCTAGGGTGGTTATTGGGGAAAATAGAAAGGGTTAAGTGGGGGTTGTAGAGGTGGCCCTGATAGTGTAGATTGTGGCTCTGAATAGTAGATTTTCTTTTCAGAGTTTATTTTGTTGTAATGGATCAAGCCCATGAGGCTATAGCATGTAAGTTTTGAATATGTAATTTCATTTTCTAAAAATAATTGAAAGGCATTTTTCTGTCTCACATCTTCTTTGTTGGTATATGTCGCTATGATTTCTGTGGGTTTTGGGCAGTGTGGCCCTCATCAAGTGGTATCAGAGCAGGAGTTCATGAGCCTGTAATATAGCGTTGAATGTGAGGTAGTTGCAATAGGACCTATGAGTGTGGGTTGAGTTCAAGATGCCTCCAAGTCTTACCTAATATGTAAAAGGTAGAGGTCAAGGTGGTTGAGGAAGAGATCCACCAAGAGATGAAATCAGAGCCCTTAGAAGGTAATTAGAAACCTTGCAACAAGAGGTTTGAAGAAGAGATGTGCAACGAGATAGAGATGATAGTGAAGATGAAATAGAAGAGGAAATGGAAGAGGAAGAGCATGATCCAATGGATCTTGGAGAAATAAGATTGTTGCAAGCAATCTCAAGCATTGGGAAGAGACCTAAAATGGAGGTTTCAACTTTTAGTGGAAAGCTGAATCCAAAATAATTGATTGATTGGATCAATGACATGGAGAAATTTTTTGAGTTTGAGGAGATTGAATATCCTCATAGAGTGAGGTTTGAAAAGACAAAATTGAAAGGTCACACTAGGGAAAGAGGTCCAATTAGAAAGAGGAAGACAAGGGAAAGATAAAATTTCTAGATGGGACAGAATGGTGTCAAAATTGAAGAAACAATTTATTCCAGTTGATTACAAATTGGAGCTACTCAAGAAGATGTAGAGCTTGAGGTAAGGGACAAGGATAGTTAAAGAATACATAGAGGAATTTCATAAGGTTTTGATTTGGATAGGACATTATAAGGAAAATAAAAAGAAAGTTGTTCATTATATTAACAGGTTGAAGCCAAGCATACATGAAGAATTGGCACTGGTAAGAATGATCACCATTGAGGATTCTTATTAGCTTTCTCTAAAGGTTGAAGAACAACTGAACAAGAGGTTTGAGAACAAGCAACGAGGTGGAGGTTATGGAGGAAAGACCGGTGGACGGTCATATGGAGGTCAAAATGAAGATCAAAAGAAGGGTGAAGGCTCTAGTAGCAACTAGAACTAGAAAGGAGATAACACCTACTATCCTTGTGGTCAGAATAATGGAGACCAAAGAGGAAGAGGAAGATCTAGACAAGGACCGAGAAGAGGAGGCTTTCGTGGAACCTATTTCTAGTGTGGAGAAGAAGGATATATAGCCTATGAGTGTCCTCAACATCAAGGAAGGACAAATAGAAGACCTAAGGGTAATGCACACATTGCACATGTAGATGAAGATGTTGAGTCTTCACATTCTAAGGATATAGAAAGAGGAGAGGTTCTTGTTACCAAAAGAGCCTTGTTGAATGAGGAGAAGGAACACACTCAAAGAAAGAATTTTTTTTGCACCAGATGTAAGTGTGAAGGTAAATTTTCCAATGTTATTATTGATGAAGGTAGTACTAATAAGCTTGTTTCAAAAGAAATGGTTAGTAAGTTGTGGTTGGAGAGAAGAAGGCATCCAAACCCATACCAGATTGCTTGGTTGCAAAAGGACCATAAAACCTTGGTAAATGAACAATGTCTGGTAAAGTTCAAAATTGGAAATTACCATGATGATGTATTGTGTGATATTATGCCTATGGATGTTTGTCATATGTTGTTAGGCAGACCATGGTAGTTTGATCAATGAGTAGTACATGATGGACATGCCAACACTTATTCTTTGACAAAGCATGGGGTTCATCATAAGTTGAATCCCTTGATAGAGGTAGAAAAAAAGGTATGTAGTAATGCAAGAATTTTCTTGGTTGATGGAAGAAAGTTCCTAGAAGGTATGAAGCATGAGCATATGTGTTTTGCATTGATCCCTAGAGTTGATAAAGAAGATACTACTAAGATACCTATAGAGGTTTCAAATTTGTTGGATGAGTTTCAAGTTATTATTTATGATAATGTACCTAAAGGTTTACCTCCCATAACAAAGAATAGTCATCAAAAGGACCTGATTCCTAGAGCCAATTTTCTGAATAAGGCAGCTCATCGTTTGACTCCAGTAGAGAGTGAAGAGTTGAGAATACAAGTGAAAGAGTTGTTGCGAAAGGAATTGATCAGAGAGAGCTTGATTCCATGTGCAATACCTACAATACTAGCACCAATGAAGGATGGGGAATGGCATATGTGTACATATTCTAGAGACATCAACAAGACCACCATCAAGTATAGATTTCCCTTGCTGAGAATGGATGACATTATGGATTGTTTGAGTGGAGTTGAGTACTTCACGAAGATAAATTTGAAGAGTGGATATCACCAAATCCGTATTAGAGAAGGAGGTGAATGGAAGAAAACCTTTAAAACCAAGGAGGGCTTGTGCGATTGGTTAGTCATGCCTCTTGGGATAACCAATACACCGAGCACATTTATGTGGCTTATGAATGAGGTATTAAAAGAATTTTTAGGAAATTTTCTTATTATTCATTTGGATGATATTTTGATTT
Organism: Sequoia sempervirens; assembly: GCA_007258455.2. Classification (NCBI taxonomy): domain Eukaryota; kingdom Viridiplantae; phylum Streptophyta; class Pinopsida; order Cupressales; family Cupressaceae; genus Sequoia; species Sequoia sempervirens. The sequence continues at coordinate 485,738,429 of VDFB02281492.1, forward strand.
TTAGTAAGACATTAGAGGAGCACCTGATGCACATCTGAAAAGTTTTTGAGAAGCTACAATTGGAGAAGTTGTTGATTAATGTTAAGAAATGCAGTTTTGTGAAAAGGGAGTTGGTGTATTTGGGATTTGTTGTCTCAATAGAGGGTCTTAAAATGGATCTAGAGAAGGTGAAAGCTATCATTGAATGGCCTACCCCGAGGAGTGTTATAGAGGTAAGATCATTTCATGGTCTAGAAAGTTTTTACAAAAAATTTATTAAGAGTTTTAGTAGTATTTGTGCACCTCTAACTAAGTGATGAGAGGTGATAGAAAAGAGTTTAAGTGGACTATAGGAGCAGCCAAAAATTTTGATATGTTGAAGAAGAAAGTTACAAAGAAACCTATTTTGGGCCTTCTAGATTTCAATAAGGTCTTTTGGGTAGATTGTGATGCTAGTGGCACTGCCATATGAGCTATTTTGAGTCAAGAAGGTAAGCCTATTGCCTATTTTAATGAGAAATTAAATGATTCTAAGAAGAAATATTATGTCTATGATCAAGAGTTTTATGCTATAGTTTAGGCTTTGAAGAAATGGAGACACTATTTGTTTCCAAAATAATTTTTTTTATATACTGATCACTAGGCTTTGCAGTATCTCAATAGGCAAGGAAAGTTGAATCAAAGGCACTTAAAATGGGTTGAGTTTTTGCAGAGTTATACTTTTGTTTTGAAGCATAGGAGTGGAAGTTCTAATAGATTTGCATATGCCTTAAGTAGAACTAAAAATTTGTTGATAGAGATGAATATAGAGGTTGTTGGGTTCAATGAACTCAAGAGTTTGTATCCAGAAGATCTAGACTTTGCAGAAGCTTGGAAGGCTTGTTTGGAACTTGTTACATTGGATAGGATGAGATGGTTGGATTTCTTAATCCAAGATGGGATGTTGTTTAGAGGAATCCAATTGTGCATTCCAAGGAGTTCTATGAGAGAGAATCTAATCAAGGAGAAGCATAGTGGAGGATTGGCTGGACATTTTTGTCAAGATAAGACCATTGCTCTTATCGGTGAGAATTATTATTTGGCACAATTACAACAAGATGTGAATAATTTTGTACAAAGTTGTAGAGCATGTCAGATGGTGAAAGGAACAAGTCAGAATACTAGATTGTATTAGCCATTATCTATACCTGAGAGGCCATGGGAGGATATTAGCATGGATTTTGTTCTTGGATTGCTAAGGAAACAAAGAGGGCATGATTCCATATTTTTGGTGGTGGATACATTTTCAAAGATGGCACATTTAATTCTATGTCATAAGACCAATGATGTTATTCATGTTGCAGAGTTGTTTTTTAGAGAGGTGGTGAGACTACATGGTCTACCAAAGAGTATAGTTTTAGACAGAGATACCAAATTTGTTGGTTATTTTTGGAGGACATTATGGAAGAAGTTGAAGACATATTTTAAGTTCATTTATGCACACCATCCAAAGATTGATGGACAAACAAAGGTGGTGAATAGGAGTTTGGGTAACGTACTAAGACGCTTAGTTGGAGATAAGCCCAAGGGATGGGATTTGATTATACCATAGGCGGAATTCACTTACAAAAATTATGTCAATAGGAGCATTGGTAAATCACCATTCCAAATTGTATATGGCAGTAGTACCAGAATTGCTTCTAAACTAAGAAAGATGGATAAGGGGAAGAAGAGTAGTGTTGAGGCTGAAGATTTTGTTGAGCACCTAAAGAATTTGCATGAAGAGGTGAAGAAACATATCAATAAGATGAAATCATAATATAAGGCTTAGGAAGATCAGAAAAGGAGGTATAAGGAGTTCTAGGTAGGAGATGAAGTCACTGTTCATTTATGAAAGGAAAGGTTTCCAATTGGTACGTACAAGTTAAAGATAAAGAATTTTGGACCATGCAAGATCCTGAAGAAGCATGATTTTGAAAATGCTTATGAGGTAGAGTTTCCTAGGGGAATAAACATTTCTCTTGTATTCAACATTGTTGATTTGACAAAATATCATGAAGGTGATATAGAGGAGGGGTTGATAAATGAACAATTGAAAATCCCAACACCTACTTCAAAGAAGGAAGAGAGAAGAAATCTTGGATAGTCATGTAGGTAGAAGCACAAGAAATAGGAAATATGTAGAGTACTTGGTGAAATGGAGAGGAAGGCCTACTAAAGATTCATCATGGTTATCTAAGGCTAAGGTTAACCCTCTTGGTTTCCGTCTAACTCTTGAGAAGTGATAGGGTAAATTTTAAAATTACCCTAGGTGTCTGATGCAGGAGCATCTAGTGGTGTAGGGATATCTTGCATCACCCAAAAAAAAAATCTTTATTTTGTTTAGTTTTTTTGAGTACCATGATGGCACTTAAGGGGTGTAAGAAAGTCAGGAACCAAAAATAGCAAAAAATGGGAACTTACTATTTTTAGTAATTTGGCCTAAATGGGCTCGTATGGATGTGAAAATTTACCCCAAGGAGTAGAGCTGAAAAACATTTCCATTCGCGAAACAATCACCACAATAGCCTGCATAGTTTGGGAGAAATGAAAGTTTTCATCCTGAGAAATTTCTCCAATGTAGCTTCAAATTTAGATATAAAAGTTTAGAGGCCCCAAAACAACTCAAAAAGTGGTTGAACCAACCTACAATAGGTTCACACATTGTATAGCTCATTGAGAGCTTTCCAATGATATGCAATAATAACAAATTGGACAGCCGGATAAAAATTTATGGCCCCGTGAAGTTGGTCTTCTAAAAAGTGAATTTCATAAAAACTTCTTCCTAGGCCAGAAATCAAATGACAAACTTTTGGCAGCAAAACAAAAAGGGAAAATTTGATTTTTCTAGAAAATTCTAGGGTGATTATTGGGGAAAATAAAAAGGGTTAAGTGGGGGTTGTAGAGGTGGCCCTAATAGTGCATACTATGGATCCAAATAGTAGATTTTCTTTTTAGAGTTGATTTTTTTGTAATGAATCAAGCCCATGAGGTTGTAGCATGTAAGTTTTGAATCTGTAATTTCATTTTCTGAGAATAATTGAAAGTGTAGACACTTAAAAATGACCTAGGCCTACAAGCTTTGTTTTTACCACTTTCGTCCTAGCATAATTATGACATTTAATTATGTCCTTAGTCCACATTCGACTATTGATTAAATAATTCATAATTATTTAATTAATTCATGTCCTTTTATTCTTCATGATTATTAAATAAATAAATCTTATTTATTTATTAAATGCATCATTAATTATCTAAGTCTTCCCCTAATTAAATAAATTTCTAAATTTATTTAATTATCCTTCTCCAGTCATTTCTTCATGATTATTAAATAAATAAGTTTTATTTATTTATTTAATATGTCACTAATTGTCATAATTAAATGAATTGATTAATTTATTTAATTAATTAATCTTATCTGCTAAATTAAATAATTATCTTTAATTATTTAATTGTTAAAATTAATATTCATCTCATTTTAAATAAATGAAATTATTTAAAATGTCATCACATTCTTAACTAATAGTCCATTTTAGTAAATAATCTAAAAATTGATTATTTATTATTTCACAAAATCCATATTTTGAATTAATTTAATTTAAATTGGTAACTTTCCTCCAAAAATCAAGTAATTGGGAAAATTATTGATTTTTCAAATTTGATCTTCAGTTCAACTCTTATCTTCTTGATTTTAGAAAATCTTTATTTTTGAATTAATTATCTCATTTATTCTCCACCGTCGATTCAATTCTCTCGGATGAAATCTCGACCACTCGCTAAATGATTTTTCCCTAACCCTAATTAGGGATTATCAAATTTAATCTGAGCCTCTGATTTTAGGTCTCTGTCAATAGTCAATCTCATCCATCCATTCAAAATGGCATTTTCTATAAAATGCTATTTTGTTCTCATTTTTAGATTACACACTGACACACTGACATACTTAGAGATTTTACATACATTGCAGCATTTTATTATCTTATTCCACTTAGCCTTGGCATATTTTAGGCATAGGAATTTTAGAAGAAAATCCTTCAAAGCTTGTGTAGGACTTCGTCAAGGATTGCTCGCACGCTCGATCTGAGGGCAACACAAATTAGCAAGTTAGAAGGTGTAATGGAGATTAGCCATGGAGAATGAAAACATTGGGTGAGATTGTTCTATTTTATGTGTTTTCATTTATTGTTCCTTTGCACTTCATTATTTCTTTGGGTTTATGCTTTCAATTCATTTGATAAACTAAACTTAAAATTAACCCTTAGATACATTGGTGAACTCGACTTTGTTTCTTTTTATTTTTTCCATACGGTTTTGTGTGTTTTCTGTCATTTTTACAGGTACAGGTACAGAGTGACATAGTTGTTTTTTTAAATCATGACTCATCTGATGCGTCGCGACGCATTTGTAGAATCAAACACCATGATCACTCTATCATGCCGCAATCGAAGTCTGGAAAGCCACATCTATATTCCCGAGTCGCATTTGACACACAGAGTGACATATTCGCTTTGTCATGACGCATTTGACTAGTAACGTTTTCTGTTTATTTCCATTCAGGATTTTTTTTGGTTGTTTTCTTTGTTCTTTTTATTCTAGTTCTTCAACATTCTTCTTAGTTAGGTTTTTGTGGTACTAATTTTCATTTGCAGCATTTGGTGGTTACTTTTCGTGGGTTAAAGGCAAAAATCCAAACTTCTAACTCGTGGTCTTGCAGGTTCGAACGTCGAAGACTTAACACTAAAACATTGTGCCTGTATTTTTCTTAGATTAGTACACATTTAATTTCAGTGCAATTAAAAAGAACATGTCTTCTAATTTGCATGATTGTGTTTGCAAAATGGTAGGCGAGTATGCTCTCACCTTGTGAAAACTCGGTGATCAGAAAACCAAATCCATTTTTTTTATATGTTATTACCCTCACGACTTAGTAATCGAAGTATCCTCTCCCCTTGTGCTTTTGGGAAATCCTGGGTGTAAGATAAATGGTTACTAACTCTAGAACTTGTGCCTATTCTAGTGGGAAAAAGTACTCACCCCAGGATGATTCAGACCGGTAGCACCCTGACACCGAGGGACTTCCAGCCAATATATAAAAGTGGATTCTTGGGGAAAGCCCAAGAATCATGCGTGTGGTTCCGACAAGATGGATCTGAAAGGGGACTCATGCTACATGGATCATGCTCTATGAATGGAATGCCCGTATTAAAAACCTTTTGTCTTAGTGTCCAACTGTTCTTTGGCCCTTTTGTGAGATTTTCCAACTCAACAGTCTAGTTATGAAAACTCACTAGTCATTTTGACCTTGTTGTCTTGTCCTTTTCAACAAAGTCCTTTAGTAACTAAAATAAAAAAACAAAGATTGAGCTTAGAAGTGCTTAGGTACCCTTGCTTGTCTTAAATTTCATTATAAGTTAGACATTGCATATTTTATTCCCAAAAATACAAAAATATTATTCATCCTAGTCGTCATTTTGAACTTGGACCTTGTGTAGTGTCATCCTTGCATTTAGTTGTCATTTTCATTTGAGAAATCTCATTTTATGGTGGAAACTAGAATCCAAAAACAACAACGACAAATGGAAAACTTTCAACAAGACCCCACTTCCACCGTCAACAATTCCACGAATGAACCAAATTGGACTTTCGACAATCCATTTGGAAATACAAACAATCAACCTCTCACGACAATACCATCCTCATCAAACAATCCATTTGAACCATTCTTACATAAGGATGAATATGGTCAAATACTTGAGGAAAACCTAGAGGTAGCGACACAAGATCTAGAGGCCTCTCATTTTGTCGAACAAATGGTCCTATATGATAGATACAGATACTTAGCCATACTCTTAAGTCAAGGAGCTAAGTTACCACACGGATTCGACATCAACACATTGAGATCAACATCCCCTGACCCTAATGACAACAATGCACATAACATGTCACATAGTGGTCATCCTCCAAACACTATGAGCAATACTTTCTTTGACACTACAACAACTGTGCATGCTACCTCCAACATCCCAAACACCTCCAATACAATAAACGCTACATCCATTGGAGGATCACAATCTACTGCAATGCCCACAACATCCACAATAATGTCATAATCAGATGGAACCACCTTTGGATCCTCAGCAATGTGGGCAAGTTATTCAAACCCTCTCTTTACTACAATAGTAAATGTCATGGGGGCATCATCAAGTCACAACAATCCCCCCTTGACAGCTACATCTACTACCATGAGAACACCTTCGACATATCTACTCATTGGTATATCAAAAAATACTTTGGGAGGAGGAAAAAGACGTATCTATATCGAAGGACAACAACAAAATGTTAACACACCAACACAGTCAAATGTCATGGCCTCCCAAGGACCAAATACAAACATTCCCCTTGCACAAACCCAACAATTTGTACAAGGTGGTCAAATAATCCAACCCATGGCATCATTAGTACATCATAATTTTCATAGTCACCATATTCCCCAAATAATGACACAAATGGCTAGGGGACACATCCAAACTTACTCATCCCATATTCATACTCACCAACATACCCCTGACCCTAACTTTAAGTACCAACAACATGCCAATCCGAACACATCATACATGTCACAACAATCCATACCACCACAATACACCAATATTCATGCACAACAAGTGGGGACCTATGGTACAATGTATGCGGCCACAAATGACCTTGTAATAGAGGCCTTACAAGAAAAAATGATGGGTCTAGAGAAAACTATCCAAAACATACACATATCAGGAAAGAAATCAGAAATATCATATGATCTAAACATATACCCATTTGACATGAGCTTATACATGCCACCATTTCCCCCAGGATATGTGTCACCCAATTTTACAAAATACAGAGGCAAGACAAACCCCATGAACATGTTTATGAATTTTCAACCAATTGTATGGATGTTGCCTATGAACAAAAATACTTGATGAGACTTTTTTTCTAAAAGTCTGGCGGGTCCTACCCTTGAATGGTTTTCCACTCAAAAGGATATCCAAACATGGGATGAGCTTAAACAATAATTCATAAAAATTGCGTGTACAACATTGACATGGATACCTCTATCACTAGCTCATACAATCTCACACAAGAGGATGTGGGTGAGACATTCATCCCATTCTTTCAAAAATGGAGAAGTCTAGCTAGTCAGTGTCACATTGACATACCTAAAAGGGAAAAGGTGGACATGTTTGTTCAAACACTTCTAGGTCCCCTAAAATATGCATTACAAGTGCATTGCTACACAACCTTCATGAACTTAGTCAAAAAAGGGGTCCAGATTGAGAAAGACCTTATTGCAAAGGGAGAGCTAAGGTACGGTCCCTAAAACACAAACGTCAATCCTCCTGCTGACAAGAATAAATATTGGGCTAAAAATAAACATGTTACAAATGACGGTGTTGTTGATGCCAAGAATGCAAATATTGTGGGTCTTGTACTGGCCCTAAAAGGAGTTCAACAATAAAATAAACCAACAACTACATTGACACCCCCTACCAATGTCCCTTCAAACAACCAGAGTAACCAAAATAATCAGGGACAATACAATTAGATGAGACAATTTCCTAGGGGTCGTACATACACTTCTTTGGGTGAACCCATTGAAGAAGTCCTCAAGAAATGCCTCCACAATGGGTTCATCACACTTCAAGAACCAAAACCATATGACCCAGGACAATTCAAACTAGCATGGTGGAATGATAATGCATTTTGTGAGTACCATCGGGCAAAAGGACATAAAACCTCTAACTGTCGACAACTAAAAAACCTAATACAAGATCTTATCGAAAGTCGTATCATTGAGGTAGGTGGATCACAATTTTCCTCCAATTCAGACCATACTATTCATAAGAACCCACTGCAGGACCATGGTTCTAAAAATGCCTCCACGTCAAGTCCACAGATAAACAATAATCACACTAATTTTGCTAGAGCCAAGTACAACTATTCTGGTGGACCTATTATAAACAATTTCTGAATTGATGATGAATACATCAATACCATTATGGTCAAGAGAGAACCTCAATGCAATGCTACTACTCGAAGTGGCAAGGTCACCATAGCTGGTCCGCCTCCTGCTAGACAACCCAAAATCACCATACCTGGCCCATCTGCTAAACAACCAAAACCTATCTCGACCACAAAGTAGTGGCAACCCAAAAGTCAGTTCAACCTTATCAACCAGCTGGGCAAGACTCCCACACAAATATCTATACTTGAGTTGCTTTGTATCTCTCCTGTGCACAAGGATATACTAGATAAAACCCTGCAAGAGTCATCAGTCCCCAAGGAAATTGATTTCAATCAGTTTGAGACCATGGTGGGATACCTTACTATGCCTCACCATGTCACCTTCTCGAATCAAGACTACTCATCACCTAAGACCAACCACAACGATGCATTGCACATAGAAAATTTTTTCCACAAGCACAAAGTTAGACAAGTTTTAGTAGATGGCGAAGCAGGATTGAACATATGCTCCCTCAAACTGGTTAGGGCTCTAGGATTCTTTGATGCATGTGTGGACTCGACAAAGAGTATAGTGATCAAAGCATATGATGACGAAGAGCACTCTTCATGTGGCATTATCTCTCTCCCTATCAAAGTGGGACCAGTCATTGTGGATATAACCTGCCAGGTCCTGGATTTGGAATTACTGTATAACATCTTGCTCGGTCGTCTATGGATTCATGCCTTAAAATCCGTTCCATCCACATATCACCAATGCCTAAAGTTTCCATTTGACGGCACAAAAATAACCATATATGGAGACCTTGACCCTTTCCAATATTGTACCAACCTAAGGGGTATTTCTAAAAACTAAGTGCCTATTAACCAAGAAGAACCTGGCTCCTCGTCATCCAAATACATCGACCCATCCACACTCACATCATCTTCCACATCCGCTCCATCCACGTCTTCGGCCACATCACCACCTTCCAGAAACACTAAGGCTAAATCCACTGTCAAGATCCAGGACCTCAGCTATGGGGAATTCAAACTGTACGCAGCATATAGCATCACAATGATACCCAGGTCTCTTAAGGTCTATGGTCGGCCATGTTTTAGAATGGAACCCAAGGAAATTTTCAAAGTTCCACCAAAAATAGTTTTCATCAAATGGGGAGACATGAGTAATGAGGACCTTGCTAACATCACAGGATGGCTCTATAAGGATACTGTCGCACTACCCCCATTACTAGTTTAGAAATATGGCAAGGGATATGACATAATGAAGGCTAAGGGCTACAATGGTACTAGTGGCCTAGGCAAAAACAAAGTTGGATGAAGAGAGCCCATAGAACCTTGCCAAATACCAAAGTATCTTGGATTAGGGTTTGAATTTCCCAACAATGATGATCAATGTACCATTGGACTTTCGAGTGAGCGAGTACATGCTTCAAAAAGTGTTGAGACAACTAAGGAAACCCTCACTAAAACTAACTCCCAAGAGTGGGAATTTGGCTCAGAATGATCCTTAAGTGATTGTTGCCTTGATGATCTATTTGTCGAAACAAGGAAACTGACCCCTAAACAAAGATTTTGGAAAACATTTAAAATTGATCAGGTACCAAATAGTCAAAGTCCCATTACCACTCCCCATGACATACAAGACCCACTATCTGAATCCCTTCAATCCAATCCATCTGAAGTACCAAACGACACTGACAACCAGGACTCTAAGTCCTTCACCCCTTATTTTGACAACGAATATGAGACTAGTGAAGGGGAATATTGGATAGAGTCTGATGTGGATTGGATGATGATAATCTCATCTACAATATAACTAAATTCGTCTACATGCTCTCTACATTCTCCCCTCAATTCACCAACACTGACGATGGCATTTCCTTAGTTTATCCTCAGCTAGTCGATTAGGACCAATGAGGCTTGCCAGTCCTAGACACATTTCAAAATGATGAAGCAATTGCAAAGTTTATGGGATTACGTGAGGGCATACCCAGTGGTGATCACAAGTCAGGATTCACCATTGACTTAGACTGCATGACATACTTCGGCAAGACTGCTTAGTCCTCCAGTCGCAAAATTAGAAATAAAAATAAAATAAAAAATGAAACGTCTTTAGGTGAAAATAGAAAGAAACCTTATGATGATAAAAAAAGTAAAAACAAAGGATGTATTTGTGGGTGAAAACCTCTTTGACGCACCCAAAGATGGAGGACTGGACTTTCTTCCCATACAACAAGAGAAACCAGCTATTCTTATCGAAGACACAATAGAAGACAACATAGCAATTGTAGAAGATCCCAAGATGGTCCTCTTTGCTGCATCATTGAATGAAGAAGAGAGACCTGAATTTCAGAAATTCTTTACAAAATGTAAAATCAACTTCGCATGGTCCTATGCTGACATGCCACGATTAGACCTAGAACTGGTTTTGCATCATCTGCCACTATTTCCTAATGCAAAACCAGTCAAACAGAGGTTACGCAAAATGCACCCTCAAGTCGCTCTATTGGTCAAGGCTGAGTTGAAGAAACTTCTAGACACTAGATTCATATGGTCTATTGACAATGCTGAATGGATATCTAATCTGGTGCCAGTAACAAAGTCAAATGGTCTGATCCGTGTCTGTACAGATTTTAAAAACCTAAATAGAGCATGCCCAAAAAATGACTTTCCTTTACCAAATATTAATATCATAGTTGACCTCATAGTAGGATATGAGATGTTGTCCCTCATGGATGGTTTCTCCAGCTATAATCAGATTTGCATTGCCCCTAAAGACTAGGACAAAACAACATTTACTTGCCCATGGGGTACATACTGTTGGAATGTCATGCCATTCGGTCTCAAAAATGCAGGTGCCATTTATCAAAGGGATTTGACCACAATCTTCCATGACAGGATGCATAAAATAATGGAAGATTATGTAGATGACCTATTGGCCAAATTAGTAACAAGGAAAGATCATCTGAAGGTGTTAGACACAATTTTTAAGAGACTGGAAGAATACAAAGTCTGGCTAAATCCTAAGAAATGTGTCTTTGGTGTCACACCGGGTAAACTCTTGGGATACATAGTTTCTCAAAGAGGCATTGAGGTTGATTCAACAAAATTCAAAGCCATCATAGACATGCCTCCACCCAAAGGAATCAGTGAACTCAGAACTCTGCAAGGCAGGGTGCAATCTATTTGGTGCTTCATAGCCCAATGGCTGACAAGTGTCATCCATTCCAATATCTATTGCGGAAGGGTATCCCCTTTATGTGGACAGATAAATGTCTAGAAGCCTTTCAAAAAATCAAAGATTACCTACTATCAATGCCAATCCTCATGCCTCCCATTCATAGAAATCCATTGATCCTATACATCTCGACAACTAATTCAGCACTAGTGGCATTACTAGCACAAAACGGCCAAGAAGAAAAAGAAATAGCTATATATTACATTAGTCAGACATTGGTCAGGTATGAACTAAAATACACACCAATTGAATGAGCTTGCCTAGCCATGGTCTTTGCAGCATAGAAGCTAAGACATTATATGTTAAGCCATTAGACACAACTAGTAGCAAAGATCGACGCCCTCAAATATTTGTTAAGTTAGGCAGCATTAACAGGATGGCTATAAAAATGGGTTATGATTCTGAGTGAATATGACATTCAATATGTAGAAAGAAAGGCAATAAAAGGAAAAGTCATTGTAGACCAGTTGGTGGATACACCTTTGCAAAGTGATCACCCGTTAGTGGCAGATTTTCCAGATGAGTCGATATTCCATACGGAACCTAAGGCACCTTGGCGACTCTACTTCGATGGATCACACACAAATCATGGCTTGGGGGTAGGAATCCTATTCATCACCCCTCAAGGGGACTCCATTCCTAAGTCTTTCCGCATTGCCTTCCCATGCACAAACAATGTGGTAGAATATGAGGCATTAGTTATAGGACTAAGAATGGCAATAAAATGGAAAATCAGAGGACTACATGTCTATGGGGATTCTCAGCTCGTCATCAACCAGGTTAATGATGACTATGACACAAAAAATGAGAATTTGATGCCCTACAAATGGATGGTTGACAGTTTCCAAAAGTACTTTCATATGGTAGATTTTGAACAAGTTCCAAGAGCACAGAACAAAGCGATGGATGCCATGGCTACAATAGGCTCTCTCCTTGACATATTAAGTAATTTGCCTCAGCTAGAATTCTGAATAGAACAATTGTTGGTCCCTGCCTATGACATTTCAGAGTCAAAGATGGTTTGCAAACTTGTTGGTCCTGACTCTCCCTGGTACTAGGATATTTATGAGTACCTTAAGTCTCAAACCATTCCACCTAACCTGTCCAATAACTAGAGGAAGTCCTTCATCTGAAAATCTGCAAGGTATGCCATCGTCAGTGACATCCTTTACCACCATAGCTTTGATGACACCCTCCTTAGATGTCTCGACACCAATGAAGCACTTACAACCTTACGCGAGGTACATGACGATATATGCTGGTCTCATTCAAGTGGTCCTACTCTAGCTAAGAAAGTGATGAGACTTGGGTACTATTGGCCAACCATTGAAAAATATGCAATAGAATATGTCAGGGCTTGTTGCAAATGCCAGATTCATAGTGATTTGATTCACACTCCAGCGCAGGAACTTCAATTGATCACTTCTCCTTGGCCCTTCGCTCAATTGGGACTCGACCTCATGGGTAAGATCCATCTGACCTCGTCAAATGGCCACAAATTCATCATCACTACCACTGAGTATTTTATGAAGTGGATCGAAGCCATCCCTTTGACATACATAACCGACAAGCAAATATCCAAGTTCATTCTGAACTACGTCATTTTTCGGTATGGCCTTCCGCAATCCATCATCATTGACAATAGATGTCCATTTAAAAACCAAGAAGTTTGTGAGTTATGTGAGTGATTTCACATCCAACACCATTTTTCATCTTTGTATTACCCACAAGGAAATGGTCAAGCTGAGGCATCAAATAAAACCATTGTTAAAATCTTCAAAAAGACTGTCAATGATGCTAGCTGTGACTGGCATATACAACTCAACCTTGCTCTGTGGGCTTACTGAATTAGCATTCGTACGCCTACAAGAGCCACTCCATTTGCCCTGGTCTTTGGCACTGAGGCCATCTTTCCCATTGAGGTTGAAATTCTTTCATTATGAGTCTCCCTGAAGGGTTTAACTAATGAAGAGGAGTATAGACAATCGCACCTGCACAAGCTAGAGATGCTAAAAGAAAGAAGGAAAAATTCCCTAGACCATCTACAAGCATATCAGAGCCGTCTATGTCGTAGTTACAACAAGAAGGTTATGATCAGGAAATTTGACATTGGCAATCTAGTTCTCATGTAGAAACCTAAAACCCAGGTTGACAGAGAAAAGTTGGGAAAGTTTGAACCAAATTGGTTGGGTCCTTACATCATCATATCTTCTTTTGGTTCTAGAGCCTATCAGCCAGAAACTCCAAATGGAGAACAATTGAAAAATCCTATCAATATTTTACATCTCCGAAAGTTCTACGCATAGCATCAGGAGGTCGAGCTAAAAATCCTAAAATAAAAAAAAAATGATAAATGATAAAAAAAACGTTGCCTTGATGAAAACTTGGCAAACAACCATCCTGGAAACACCAAAAAAATAATAAAAATGACAAAAATAGTAAATAAAAATGATTCATCCAATAGTGAGAGCCTAGAAAATAGGTGCTTTGGATAAGTACCATGGTGAAAACCTAGTAAACAAGTGCCATGTGTAATTAATCATTGCTCTGACATCTACTGTCACTTTGTCTGCCTTGGCCTAGGATGAAATGAATCTCCCTCCATTATCACACCAATCACTATGACATTATACCCTTCCCTTCATGATTGATAAACGTTTCACATCAAGTCCTAACGACTATCCATCCAGTACATCGACAACACCCCTTTCATGTCTCTTAAAATTGGCTGTCTTGGACCTAATTGGGGGAAAAACTTTTATCATGTAACTGCAGTGGATGTCACACATGGTTTTGGCAATTGGCAAAAAGTCCTGAAAAAAGACCAAAAACATCGCAAAAATTCTTGAAGAAAAAAGACCAAAAACATGGCAAAAAGTCCTAAAAAAAGACTAAAAACAACACAAAATGTCTTGAAAAAAGACCAAAAACATTGCAAAAAGTCCTATAAAAAGACCAAAAAACATCGCAAAAGTCCTAAAAAAGACCAAAAACATCACAAAATGTCCTAAAGAAAGACCAAAAACATCACAAAATGTCTTGAAGAAAGACCTAAAAATTGAAAAATGTCCTAAAGGAAACCACAACAAGATGTCAAACACAAAATCATCTCTTCTCAAATCTGTCATGACAATCAATCAGTCTTTGTCATCCATCTGAACTGCGTTGTCTCTGCACATTTGCTACAGAGGAAAGACTCATACTTGAGTCCCAAAGACATTACGTCAATCCTTTGAGGTTTGTCAAAATAAAATCATGACACAATCTTTGGTCATCAAGACAAAGTCATTGGTCATGTCGAACTACAAGGTCTCTGAGTGCATGATGTAGGCAAGGTCATCTGTCGATGTGCCCCCAAGGCCACACTAGGTCAGTCCATTAGGTTTCATGGCATCACATTGGCACACACATCAAAAGGTCTTCAAAACAAAAAAAATCATTAAAACAAAGTATGACAATCATTTATTCAAACATGACAATCATATCATCATGACAATATTGACATGTGGTCAACACAAGTCAAACTCAGTCAAAAGAAATTCAAATCATCATAACCTATCAAACTGTCAACTCTTGGTTAGCCTTCAAATGTGTCCTTCTGAAAGATAAACTCTGTCATTCATGCCTTAGGATGTGTCCTTCCTAGGCATCATCACTGTCATTCAACATTTTGAGGGATCCTCCAAACATCTAAGGATCACTCCTCTTGACATCAATATTCTTCAGATATATCCTTTTGAAGAACAAACTCTATCATTTATGCCTTAGGATGTGTCCTTCTTAGGCATTGTCATCATTTTGAGGGACCCCTTTCAAATTTTAGGGATCTAATCCTCTCGATGTCAACATTATTCAGGATGTGTCCTTCCTAAATTCGACAATTTTTGACATTTTTCATCTAGGCATCATCAAAACTTTGACACTCTGGCATCTCATCATCATCAAACCTGAAATTTTGACATTAAAATGATGGATATATAGAAGCACTTGGCAAACACTTGGCACTTATCTTTTGGCTTTTTATCATGTTATTAGTTTTTCAGCGAGATCCCAATAACAGGATTTAGAGAAGCAAAGACGCATCATGACGATTGACATGCATGATTACTAGTTTCTCAGCGAAGTCTTGATTCAAGGATTTAGAAAAATAGTGACGTATCATGATAATGGCTCTATTTTACATTTTGGGCAATCATGTTGCTAGTTTCTCAAGGATGTCTTGGAAATAGGATTTAGAGAAGCAATGATGTTTCATGAATTGTCCTTGTCCTTTTCTGCTCGTGGTTGATTATGACAAAAAGACAAGTAATCACACTCTAGTTTGAGTCATGATCATCCTTCTCTGTGACTGCTTGTCTTATGTGATGGTATGACCTTGCATACTTGATCTATGTCATATCATGGTGTTTGTTGGCCATTACAATAGTCTACCCAATGATGATTAAGAGCAATAAATATTAAAGTCCTATGGTAAAGTTTTGAAGGATTTGGTCTAGGAACTAACATGCATCTCCTTCGGTCTGGTCATATTCTTTCATCAGTCTATTCATCTTCTCTCGTCCATCTCACAATGATATCTTGTGACATACAAAAACATAAGTGCATACATGATCATATAAACATTGCACTAGTCCATACATACATCATGCATAGCATTAAATCATATACATAATCATAAACATTGCATTAACATAATCATCAACATGACATCCATTCAACTAAATACATTATGCATATCATTATCATCATCATCACATACAAGTAAGAATTGCATCATCATGGCATCATAATCATAAGTAAGTATCACAGAACATACATGATCCATCATAAATCAACATCATACATCACATATATCATAATGCATAAAACAAAGAACATCACATAACACACATGTAGGCCACATCAAAACTGCATCATCATATAATATCATCTCAAAAATGTACAATGTCACAGGATAAAGTCAAGAGATATCCCAAAAAGGAGCTCGCAGGCTCAATAGTTTATACATAATGTGTCATAGTAACAAACTGGCCCCTAGGGTAGACTCTCATCATCCCCTCATGGCGAAGAGTGTGGTGGCTGGAGCTCTATGACTGGCACTGAAATGATGGGAAAAACTATAGCAGCCTCTGCCTGTGCAACCAATGGAACTAACACTAATGACATCATCTCCATGGTCATAGACACCTGCGATATCGTTGCGGCCTGACTCTAAGAGGTAGAAGGATTTTCCACTGGAGACTGCCTCTGTACTGACCTCTGCACTGAACTGGTAGACCCATGACTATGGCTCGAATGGTGACTTGAGGCATGCTTGCATGAGTGGTGGGACCTGTGCCCTGATGTGTGCCCTAAGGAGGTGGATCCTCCTACACTGGTGTGACTTCGGCTACCACTAGCACTCCCTGATCTGTGTCCACTGCCTGTTCTCGTCTGTGAGCATGACAGTGTCGGATCTCATCACTCAAGAGGTACCTCCTACTCATATAAAGTCCTATATTGTCTCAGTCTTGTGCTCACCCTGGCTAACTCATGAGCAATATCCCCAGAGGGCCTTGTACATAATGCTACAAACTTGACACACCACTAAGCTGAATCCTACTGGCAGATCACTACCTGATCCTGTTCTACCCGAGCCACCTTTAACTCTAACTGCAGTGCTCTGCCTATGCCATTCTCTCATCTAGTCTCCTCTATAAATCAGTGACCATTTGATCTATTGTGGCATCCTGGGGAAATCTCGAGGAGGACGGTATCTCCTCCTCTCCTTCCACCATCCGCCATCTGAGGAGTCTCTCGGCCTCATCCATGGCATCATCCTCATCATATCCATCCTATGCCACATACTCCTCCTATCTCTCCACCTCCACCTTTGCCTCAGCCACATCCTCCTCCCATCACGTCACCTCCACCTATGCCTTAGCTACATCCTCCTCTCTCTCCCCCTCCTCAACCACCTCAAGGATAACATCTAATGCTACCCTCACCACAAGTGGCTGCACCCTCTAGCCTTGTCTCTAACCATCTCTCCTACGCCTACGACCATCTCCTCCATCATCTCTGTCATCTCCACCCTGGCCTCCATCTCTACCCCCATCCCTCCCTCTGTCTTGGCCTCCATCTCTCCCCCTACCTTTGTCCCTGCCTCCATCTCTGCCTCCATCCCTACCCCCATCCCTCCCCCAGCCTCTTCCTCTATCACCATCCCTACCTCCTCACCTAGGTCTCGGCACACGAGGTATCACTGACCATCTGTCTATAGGTGTTGGCCCATCAGGATCTGTCAATGGCGCTGGTCTATGTGCCTGCCACCATATATCATAATCTGTTGTGGTCTCAGGATCGACAATCCCACTTCTCAATCCCCACAGCTAGGATCCTAGCCCATCAATATGATACTCTGCAAAGGCTACTGGAATGGCTGGTCCCCAAGCATACTCTCTACATGATCGGGCATACTCGATTGTCCATACAGGTACACCCTGCTACTCTCTGAACTACTTAAGGACACGCTATGGCAAATACATCTCGATGATCAGTTGACTCTGCATGGTCCTGCCAATCAAATATCAATACTATCGGCATAGGCTCAGATGGTCCACCTCATCGTCCCATTGCTCGTAATCTCTATATGGTTGCTAGATAAAGGACACCATATTGTCAATCCGATACCACCATCAACCTTTCTTGCCCATACGGGTCTGCTGTAAGGCACCAGCATAATAATAGGTGTAGGGTATCCCCTCAACTAGCTATGGTCTCTAAATCGATGGTCAAAATATGGCTATGTGCTCCCAGGCCCAAATCATCATCAGGGTGGTGCCACAGGATATACTCTCTTCTCTCTGGTAGACTACCTCGTGCAACTGGTGGTAGAATGTGCCCAATAAACATGGGCCCCAGGCATAGACTATCCTATCTTGTCTCATCCCAACCAAGACGTCTCCCCAGCCAATAGGGAACCCATGTCCCCGACGGTTAGGAATCAAAATACCACCAATAAGAGTCGCTAGGAATGCATCAAAACGAGCATAGTGCTTTGCCATGAACTCCCATTGGATCATGTATCCCTGGTTTCCGATTCCTGCACCCTCATCTCGATAATACGTCCTGAAAGTCTACTCACCATGGTGAGGGTCATAGATGATCCACTCTCCTCAGATCGGTACACGTAGGATAAGGTAGACATCCTCAAGCGTAATGGTCACCTCACCCATCGGCAGGTGGAAAGAACATGTCTCTGAATTCCAACGCTTGTATAGTGCAGTCAGTAGTCCCCTATTTGCCTGAATGGCAGGAATATAGGTGACATAAAACAAACCCAGTGACATTAGGCGTCGCCGCTCTCGTGGGCTCAGCTGATCGAAAAACTGGAAGGTCATCGTTTTGCTCTCTCAAGTGTAAATCAGAGCAAGTTGTCTTTGGAGAAAAGCCAAACAACGCATTAGTACCTTCTAGGCAACTGTTAGTATCATCAAAAGCACTTCAAATTCAAAAAGTATCAAAACGAGCCCTAGTCAAAGACAAATGCGTCGTGTTGACTGCAATTGCATCGCAAAACATCGAATGCGTCATTTTGTACTTAAAATGCATCGCAATAGGATAATTGCATCGCTACATTGCTCAAATGTGTTGTATCAGAGCACTTGCATCGTGATATCCAATGATTGCTTCATTTCATTTAGTTGTGTCACTAAAAATGGCGATTGTGTCGCAAAATGACGACGGCGGCATTCTAAACTTTGAATGCGGCGCACAAAGGAAAATGTGTTGTAGTTTTCAAAAATGTGGCGCAAAACCTCAGTCTACCCTAAATTACCGTTGCACTTGCATCACAATGTATCAAATGCGTCAAATGCAAAGGCAAATGTGACTTACGCGAACGTATATGTGTCATGGCGCATTCGTTGTTCCCCCTAGAAACCTAGTTTTGGCACGCAAAATGAAAAAATTACAAAAGATGATAGGGGTACATATTGTTGGCCTAAGCCCTCTGGCCACTTGAAGGTCCACACAATCTTGCCGTGGTGCTTTGTCACTGGAATCACCATCTTCGCTACTATCCTTTTCGCTCTGAGCTCTTGAAATTCGCAATGTAAATAGTAAGAATGAATTGACTTTTACCCCTTTGTCAACCTATTTATAAAGTCAAAATGACATTTGTCAACTAGGTTATTACTAGAGGCTCATTTGACCAACTTTAACCACCCCGTTGGTTGCCTTAAACATGTCAGAACCTGAAACCATTTGCGCCATTGTTTTTCTAGTCATCAAATTGACTTATCAAAACCCTTCCAAATTTTTTTGCCGTCGACACAAAATTTGAAAAAAATTTCAAAGGGGCATTGATACTCTACACTACCATTGGGGCATGGCTTTGACTTATTTTCTTTGTCACAATGTGACATGCTACATTATGACAAAGAGGGGAAAAATGTAGACACTTAAAAATGACCTAGGCCTACAAGCTCTGTTTTTACCACTTTCGTCCTAGCATAATTATGACATTTAATTATGTCCTTGGTCCACATTCGACTATTGATTAAATGATTCATAATTATTTAATTAATTCATGTCCTTTTATTCTTCATGATTATTAAATAAATAAATCTTATTTATTTATTAAATGTGTCATTAATTATCTAAGTCTTCCCCTAATTAAATAAATTTCTAAATTTATTTAATAACCCTTCTTTAGTCATTTCTTCTAGATTATTAAATAAATAAGTTTTATTTATTTATTTAATATGTCACTAATTGTCATAATTAAATGAATTGATTAATTTATTTAATTAATTAATCTTGTCTGCTAAATTAAATAATTATCTTTAATTATTTAATTGTCAAAATTAATATTCATTTTATTTTAAATAAATGAAATTATTTAAAATATCATCACATTCTTAACTACAGTCCATTTTGGTAAATAATCTGAAAATCGATTATTTATTATTTCACAAAATCCATATTTTGAATTAATTTAATTCAAATTGGTAACTTTCCTCCAAAAATCAAGTAATCGGGCAGATTATTGATTTTTCGAATCTAATCTTCAGTTCAACTCTTATCTTCTTGATTTTTGAAAATCTTTATTTTTGAATTAATTATCTCATTTATTCTCCACCACCAATTTGATTCTCTCAGATGAAATCTCGACCACTCGCTTAATGATTTTTCCCTAACCCTAATTAGGGATTATCAAATTTAATCTGAGCCTCTAATTTTAGGTCTCTGTCAACAGTCAATCTTGTCCGTCCATTCAAAATGACATTTTCTATAAAATGCTATTTTGTCATTATTTTTAGATTACACACTGACACACTGACATACTTAGAGATTTTACATACATTACAACATTTTATTATCTTATTCGACTTAGCCTTGGCATATTTTAGGCATAGGCATTTTAGAAGAAAATCCTTCAAAGCTTGTGTAGGACTTCATCAAGGATTGCTCGCACATTCGATCTGAGGGCAACACAAATCAACAAGTTAGAAGGTGTAATGGAGATCAACCATGGAGAATGAAAACATTGGGTGAGATTGTTCTATTTAATGTGTTTTTGTTTATTGTTCCTTTGCACTTCATTATTTCTTTGGTTTTATTCTTTCAATTCATTTGATAAACTAAACTTAAAATTAACCCTTAGATATAGAAAGTAAGTCATTTTTTTGTCACACATCTTCTATGTTGGTATCTGTTGTGATTTTTGTGGGTTTTGGGTGGTGTTTCCCTCATCAATATTAGTCAATGGATATACCAAGAAGAACCAAATCCTTCGCTCCCTCTTAAGGAATATTTCCAGAAGACTTATCCGCATGCATCGAAGTTGGCTGAGAAGTATAATTATCAAGGGGGAGACCTCGGTGTAGAAGAACAAGGAAGATGACATGTTGATACTCTTGCGTGACCAAGACATTTGGGATTAGGCTATGATACAAAGAAAAATGGTCCTACACCATCAACTAGTACCTCCAATAATGTTAGTGTGGATAATGGTTTCCTTGAGGACATACTTGAGGAAGAGTCCATCATACTCGCATACGATGGCATAGATCTCTCATCCATGTTTGACTATCTATCTGTCTTTTCCATTAGCCTTTACCTACCCCATCCTAAACTCATTGATTAGGACTTGTGAGGTAGTTCACCCATCGATACCTTTCCTTTAGTAGACACCTATGTGCGTCTCATGGGATTGGGGGAAGATAAACACCGTAATCGCAAAAATAAAAAGAAATAAATCAAAAAAGGGTCATCTAGTGAAAACCTCTTTGAGGCACTTCCTAACTTAGCAAGAGTCAAAATAAAGGGTGTATCCAATAATGAAAACCTCAATGAGGCATTGGAAGATGGGGATGTTTTTCTTCCCCTTGTTGGAACTCAATTGTCCGAATGATCCTCTATTTTGATCGCAGAAACTCAAGAAGTTAATTTGGGAATAGAAGAAGACCCTAAGATCACATACATAGCCAAATCCTTGTTAGAGGAAGAGAATCCTATCATTTTCAATCTATTAAAAGAGGTAATCATCAATTTCACATGGACTTATTCAGACATGCCAACTCTAGATCCTACCTTGGTGGTACACCATTTGGATGTTCATCCTGATGCCAAACCTGTTAAGTAGAAACTTAGAAAGATGCATCCCTAGGTGGCTTTTCTTGTCAAGAAAGAGTTGGAGAAACTGTTAGAGGTTGGGTTCATAAGACCTATTGACTATTCTAACTAGATATCCAACATAGTGCCCATGGCCAAACCAAATGGAAACATCAAAATTTGTACAGATTTTTGGGATCTTAATAAAGCTTGTCCAAAGGATGATTTCCCACTTCCAAATATTGGCATGTTAGTCGATCTAACAGCAGGGCATGAAATGCTATCCCTTATGGATGGTTTCTCTAGCTATAATGAGATTATAATTGCACCAAAAGATTAACATAATACTGCCTTTACAACCCCTTAGGGCACCTTCTACTATAATGTCATGCCCTTTGGACAAAAATGTGGGGAAACTTATCATGGTGCTATGACTATCATCTTCCATGACCTCATTTATATCATAATGGAAGACTATGTTGATGACTTATTGGGGAAGTCCAAGACCAGAGAAGAGCATCCTATGATCCTGAAGAAAATCTTTGAGTGGTTAGCACACTACAAGCTATGTATGAATCCAAAGAAGTGCATGTTCGACGTTACATCTAGGAAGCTCTTGGGTTTCGTAGTCTCTAGAAGGGTTATAGAGGTGGATCCAACAAAGGTCAAAGAAATAATGAAAATTCCCCCACCTTGTAATCTCAAGAAATCTAGAAGCCTCCAAGGAAAGCTACAGTCCATCAGGTGGTTCATAGCTCAGTTAGCTAACAAGTGTCAGTCATTCACACATATCCTACATAAAGATACCACCTTCAAGTAGGATCTAGAGTGTTAGCAAGGCTTCAACAAAATTAAGGAGTACTTGGCTCATCCACCCATCCCAATGCCTCCCATTGTAAGTAAACCACTTTTATTGTACATTTTACCTACATCAATTGCACTAGGGGAATTATTAGCACAACAAGATAAGTCCTCTAAAGAATGTGCAATTTATTACATCAGTCAAATGTTGGTGAGATATGAACTCAACTAATCTCCAATGGAAAAGGCTTGTATGGAAGTGGTCTTCAGTTCATAGAAGCTTCGTCATTGCATGCCCAGTCATCCCATCAAGCTGATATCAAAGGTTGATCCACTTAAGTATCTATTTTCCACAACTTCTTTGACTAGCCACATGGCCAAGTGGATCATGTTACTGAGCGAGTTCAACATAGAGTACATGGGTTGCAAGGCCACTAAGGGAAAAGTCATAGTGGATCAGTTGGTCAATGCTCCTCTGGTGGATGTATATCCTTTAATAGCTAAGTTTCTTGATGAAGAGGTCCTTACAATCATAGAAGAAAATACATGGATGCTCTACTTTGGTGTGATGCATACACATAATGGAGCCAGTGCAGGTCTCTTATTTTTCACTCCACAATGTGACTACATCCCAAAGTCATTCAGATTAGCATTTCCCTACACCAACAATATTGTAGAGTATGAAGCTCTTATCACTGGTCTTAGAATTTCCATCCAATGGAACATCACCCATCTACAAGTCTTTGGTGATTCCCAATTGATTATCAAACAAGTCAATGATGAGTTTCAGACTAAGGATGAAAAGTTTTTACCCTACAAATGGATAGTGGATGACTTTAGAAAGTATTTCACCTTCATCCAATTTGAGTAGATCCATGGATTCTAGAACAAGGCATCAGATGCCATGGCTATAATCAGTTCCCTCATTGACATGCTAAAAGATCAAATGGACCGTGAGTTTCTCATTGAATAACTTTTAATCCTGGCATATGACATCCCTGATAGTGAGATGGTGTGCAATATTGTAGGTCCTGAATTACCATAGTACCATGAAATTTACACCTATCTTTTTGATAATATCCTACCACCTAACCTTACTCAAAATCAATGCAAATCCTTTATCCAATGTACTTTCCTATATACCATTGTGGAAGATACACTTTATTTTTGTGGGTAGGATGACACTCTTCTTAGATGTTTGAACGAATCAGAAGCTCAAACTACATTAAATGAGGCACATAGTGATGTCTGTGGGGCCCATTCTAATTCCATGGCCTTGGAAAAAATGATTCTCAGAGCTGGTTATTATTGGCCTACAATGGAGCATAACTCTTGTGAATTCATGAAGAAATGCCTACATTGGTAGAAACATGCAGATTTAATTCATGCTCCCACACAAGACCTGTAGTCCATCATAGTACCATGACCTTTTTCTCAATGGGGCTTTGACCTAATCAGCAAGATTTACCCTCCATCCTCTAACGACCATACTTTCATCAACATAGCCACTAAATACTTTACCAAGTGGGTGGAAGCAATTCCACTCTCCCAAATAACGAGAATTCAAATCTCAAAATTCATCCTTTTCCATATTTTTTGGAGATATGGAATCCCTTGCACCATCATCACTAACAATGGAAATCCCTTCAAAAATCAGATTATGAAACAACTTTGTGAGACATATCATATCCAGCATCATTGGTCCACGCCCTATTACCCACAAGGTAATGGTCAAACAGAGGAGACCAACAAGACCCTCATCAAGATTCTTGAAAAGGTGTTCAATAATACTGGTCGAGATTGGTATCTCCATCTCCATCCCACCCTTTGGGCCTATTGCACATCCATCCACACTCCCACTAGCGCCACTCCATACCCTCTCATTTATGGTGCTGACACAATCTTACTGATTGAAGTTGAGATCCCCTCACTCCAAATATCTTTGGAGAACCTCGTCAATGATGAAGACACCTGGGTTGCATGCTTAATTCAGCTTGAACTCCTAGATGAAAAGTGCATCAAAGCCTACAATCATCTCCAAGAATACCAACATCATCTTAGAAGGAGCTACCATAAGAAATTTTGTCCTCGCCAGTTTAATGTTGGTGATCTAGTCCTCAAAGAGAATCAATGCACCCAAAAGGATAGAGACAAGAAAGGAAATTTTGAGGAAAATTGGCTAGGTCCTTATGTTGTCATAGCTAAATATGCTTCTGGGGCATATAGGCTTCCTACACCTAAAGGGGAGCCCCTAGAGGATCCTATCAACATCATGCACCTAAAATGGTTTTATACCTAAGTCAGCTGGGTTATCCTATCCTAAAAAATACCAAACAAAAGTAAAAAATCATCAAAAATACAAAAAAAATAAAAAAGTAAAAAAAAAAATCCAAAATAGTAAAGAGAAATCATCTGTCCTATGGTGAAAACCACCCTTGGTGGTGCCTTGGATAAGTACGTTTGGTGAAAATCTATAAATAGGCACCATTCATAGAGGGATTAATCATTATCTACCTTGCATCCTAGTTACTTTATGCTTCCATCCATCCTATCCTCACATCTCATCTTCACATCCTATCCATCCAATCCTCCCATCTCCATCCGCTTAGCCACCACTTGGTATATTTTGGTTGAGCATTAGATGATTCACATCAGCTCTTTGACATCCAGAGCTTTTATCCCAATATAAGCTTCTGTCATTTTTATGTTGGTGTTGTTTGTCGATCTTGTGTCCTCATCTAGGATCCTCTCATCGTGTTAGTCATTGTTAGGTCGCATCTTGTCTTTTCTTCTTTTATTGAACTACGTTGCCCCTACGCTTTTACGTATCAAAGGTCAATCATTTGATCAGCCCCGAGGTCATTTATCTGTCCCATCTTGGTCTTCCATCATGGTCTCCATTATCCTCTTTCCGCTTTTATCCATGGTCAGTCATCACTCTTTTATTGAACTATGAGGGCTCTACCCTTTCATGTAGGCAAGGCTAATATTTTATCAGCCCCTGAGCCCCTACATCTTTAGGGTGTGTCTTCTCCTATGTCATGTCATCAAGTATGTCCTTAGCTAGTTGGTTCCTAACAAACAAAATATGTTAGTTTCAAGGGGTCCAGTTAGTTTCGAATATCCTACATCATTTTGATCATCTAGTCTCTCCTTCATATTTGGTCATAATAAGATGCATCCTTCCTAATCAGAAAAAATCAATCCCATCCACCCTTTTGATCCTATCGAAAAGGACATTTGAAGTTTATTGTTATTTTTTTATGCTTGTGGCTTTTTTTTATCATCTTAGCTTCCTATTTTACCTTGTTAGGGTCGCCACAATCCATTATATCATGGTGCGCTTTGATTAGTAAACATAGGGACATATCTTGGTCTTTTCTTTATTTTTGTCTTCTTGGTTGTCCCATGTAGTACCCACCAAGATCCTTGGGGTGTTGTGTTATGCTAGGGCATCCTTTATGCTTGTGGTTATCCCAATACTTGGCCTGACCAAAGCCCTTATGGTTTTGGGGTGTTGGGATAACCTTCTTGTTTCTTGTGTTTTTTTTATGCATTAGACACTAATCTTCCTTGGTTCCTCATACCTTGGTGTATCATGTATTATGCTTTAGCAAAAATTAGTGCTCCTAAAATGGAAAATAGCATTATGATTGCATTTCATTTATCATCCTATTGCATTACATTTATCCCCATCCATCCTTTCCCTAGCCTATGATTGGTGGCTTCAGTTGTGATTGGTGGCTTCGGTTGTGCAAACGCTCATCTTCCATATTATCTTCTTCTCAGGATTCCTATGGTCTTCGATAGGTACAGTACTGCACACATCATTTCTCATCTTGATATGTGATACATTATCACACCCATCATTCACATAGGTTTCTTTTTTATCATTACACTGATGGTACCAAGGTCATCTCTGCTATCAACTCCTGGTCTATGATGTGAAAAATGAGAAAAGAAAATGAGATTGATACATAATTATAAGATAAAGCATGGCCATCATAGAAATAGGTGAATCCAATTGTTCATTAATCTTGATTGATG
The DNA here is from genome assembly GCA_007258455.2 of Sequoia sempervirens. Classification (NCBI taxonomy): domain Eukaryota; kingdom Viridiplantae; phylum Streptophyta; class Pinopsida; order Cupressales; family Cupressaceae; genus Sequoia; species Sequoia sempervirens. Next base: position 485,765,115 of record VDFB02281492.1, read on the forward strand.
TCATATTAAATGTAGAGAGTACAGTTTGATCCCAATAATCATGTTCATTTTAAGTTGTTTAGATTAATCTTGATTGGTTATTCTAAGCATCTTAAGTTCATTGCATATTATTTCATCTCATTTTCATATAATAGAGATTTGTTATTCTCAACATCTTAGGTTCATTTCATCTCATTCTGCATTTATCATTATCATGTTCATTTTAAGTTGTTAGATTAAAATAGATTGGTTATTCTGCACATCTTAAGTTCATTCCATTATCATTTCATTGCATTATCATTTTAGGTTGTTTAGAGTTATTATTCTAAACATATTAGTCCATCTCATTGCATACATTGCATTATGTTACATTCATTTTATCCGTCCATAGTATTATTGCATATGCATACACCACATTTTTCATTCATTGCATCCCATTAAAATTTTCATATCATACTCACATCATAATAACACATCCTTGACATGTATAATAAAATCAAAGGAAAACTGATTGTATAGTGTACACACATACATTTCCACCTGTATCATAGGCCATTAGTCTCATATCCATATCATATAAAATAATAAATCATCCATCACATCCTGCATCACAAAATGTTAGGCATAATGCATTTTTTTCATATCATCTATGTAGACATAAAAATAAATCATCATAGTCACATGCATATATCATAATCATCATCATCATAACCATCTGCATATCTCATGATAAACACCATCATACACATGAGCATAATAAACATCCACAACATAATAACCACATAGTTTTGGCAATGTCCATCGCATATCATATACATCACATGTCTATCATAATCCATAATAAGTCCATAACCAGTCCATAATAAATCCATCATAAAAGAATAAAAAAATTTCCATCATGTACATCGAAAAATATCAAATAGCATAGATGTACAGAGCTCTAATCAAATACAGAGACTACATCTCCTAAATGAATAAAGAATAAACAATGAACTAATCAATGAATGAAATAATATCTAATCTATACTAAGAAGTATGTAGTCTTTGTCTCTATATGTTGCTCATCCACTCTACACCTATCAAAAACTAGGATCATATCCCTTTTGTCCTCTCTATCCTAAGTTGCCCTTATCTAATCTCTGAGGAGAGTCTGCCCTTGATCCTCTACCCCTGGGAGGTGTCTTACAAAATCTGTTGTACCCTCATGTATGAGTGGCTCCTGAGTGGGATGGTGCTAGCATCTAGGGTACGTGTCTCACATAAGGAGATACTCTCTATGTGACATTTGGGACTGCCTAATGATATGCAAACATATATTAGGTTGCCTCTATCCTAGCACATGTTGTCTATGCCACCTATGCCCTAGCTAGATCCCTCTTGATCATGTACATATCCCTCAGCTTTGAGGTATATCTCCTCTCACTCTTCCATGCTTCTTGAGCCATTCACATCTGATCCACCTATGCCTACAGTTGGGACATCTTTTGTATGGCCACATCCCTCTATCCCTCAAATCCTACCTAGCGGGGTACCACTCGATAATAGTAAAACTGTCGTAGCTCCTCGCCTCGATGGATGAGCTTGTCATCCATGAGTCCCTCATCCTCGCTTGACCCATCAGCCATCCTCATCATGCTTTTTCTCTCTCTTGTCTAGTCAGTTTCCAAGTGTGCAAAAGGTAAATAGTAATTTTTCCAATTTACTATTTATAATTTTGAACTTTTTCACCTATTTAGCCTTTTATATTTTGGCTAATTTTTACCATTTATTTAACCTTTTATTAATTCATTCCCCCCTTTTCTTTTGTGTGCTACCATTTGCACCCCATTTGTCCATTTTCCTCCATTCAAAATCTACTCTTCATGGTTTTTCATTCTCTATTGTGTGACACCCTTCATTTCTCCATATCGAGAGGTCACCCAGGGCCCCTTTTTCTTCCCCATTTACCCTCTCGAGGGGACATACCATGCCATTTTCCTCCATTCCTTCATCCTATCCATTTCCCTACTAAACTGAGGCATTTTCCTTCATTTTGTATGATTAGACAACCTACACAACTTTTCCTTGCACTCGGTTTTTCCCTTTGACACTGGGGCATTGTCAAAAAAGGTAAAAGGTTCCATATTTTCTTGTATTTTTTTTGAGATCACCTTAGGCCAATCTTGAGTGTTTGTCTTGTGCTTTTGATTTTTTGCATTAATTAGTTTTCTCACTTTTGGTAGGTCAAATTCACTCGCACATAGGTCCCTTTGTCATCACAACAAGCTACAGATCACGAGCATACCAACTATCAACCCCTGAAGATGAACCCTTGCAGGAGCCAACCAATGGATTGCATCTCAAAAAAAATTATTCCTAATCTTGAAGGGTGAAAATTAGAAAATACAAAAAATCATAAAAAATCATCAAAATTCAAAAAAATGAGAAAAAATGATTGAAAATTTGAAGAAAAAAATCATCCTCTAGTGAAAACCACTTTGTTGGTTCTTCAGGAAAGTACCTTGGTGAAAGACTGGAAAATAGAAACCTTGCGTAAATAAAGCATCTCCATCTATTCTTTGTCTCTTTTGGCCCTATCATTCTTTGCATCACCATTTATCCCTCATCTGTGTCCTTATCATGGCTTGTCACTGTGAGGTATCATGAACCCTTTAGCACTACTTGGCATATTCCCAAGGTCAATTTGTCTTTCCTTTATCAAACTAGGCTAACATGTCACAATAGGGGAATTTCATTATGGATCACAATTGGGTTCTTGTATATCTTGAGGTCATTGGACATCTTATCAGAAAACACCAAAAACATTCATAAAATCTTATCCAAAAAATCCAAAAACATTCAAAAAATTGTAAAGGAAAAATCCAAAACATCTAGGAAACATCAAAATCCCTAAAAAGGTCAAAACATCAAAAATCCAAAAAATAGAGGGGTATGTGCAGGATCATCATGGAAAAAACAGGCCCTTAAGTGGCAAAAAAATTAGAAAAATTAGAGTTAGGCAACTTGACCTAAAATTTTGAATAAGTTATCTATATTATTTCAAAAATATGTAAGAACAGAATTTGTAGAAAATTGAATGTAGTTTCTAAAATACTAGGTTTGTTTAAAAAAAAAAAATCTATTTGGTGAAAATTTAAAATTTCAATGCAGTGGTACTTAAATTTCAAGGAAAAAATAAGTAGGTATTTGTCTAACCACCCTAACCACAATAAAATGATAATATTTTTTTATAAGATTTCAGATATAAGTAGAGTACTCATGCCCTGATGTGATGCATAATTTTTTATAATTTTTTTCCAAGTAAATAATTAATTATGTTTTTTTTATTACAACTTTTTAAAAAATATAAAAACTCGTATGTTTGACCACCTTAACTTGGTCAAAACTTCATGAAATTCAATTTTTCTTTCTTTAATCCTATAGTATGCAAAGTATAGAATGTGACACATGTTTTGGATTTAAGAAATGTGATATCGTTTGAAAGCTATAGATTTTTTTCAATCAACCTATCAATCAGGACTTTAGTTGTAATTTGAATAAAAAATGAATAATAATTACTTATTAAATTCAAAATAAAACATAATTTACATCAGTGGAAAGCTGAGAATCCCCTTTAAAAACCCTTTTTGTTTCATCAATTTTGGGTAAAAGAATAGTCGTTAGCCACATACCCATCATATTGCCACTTTTTGGCCCATCATGATCTTACACATACCCAGATTCCTATTTTCAAACTACATTGTCTTTCAACTTGAATATAGGCAAGGCCATCTTTGATCAGCCCCCGAGATACCCTAGGTCAATCCCTTAGAAGTCCATCATAATAAACTGTCATCTTTCATCTATTCATATTTTCATCTTATAAATGGGTAGAGTTAGTCGAACTATGAGGTATCTATGTGTATAACGTAGGTAAGGATAATATTTGATCAGCCCCCAAGGCCCCTAGGATAGGTCTTTAGGTTAGGTTCTTGGTCAAAACTTGAAAAATCTCTCAAAAAAACCCTAAACATTTGTAAAACTCTTGAAAATCCCAAAACATCTAAATATCTTTGAAAACACAAACACATTTGAAAATGGAAAACAAAAAAAACAATAGAAAACATTCAAAAGACCTAAAAATCCTCAAAACATTCAAAAAACCCTAAACAACCTCAAAAAATTCAAAAATCCTATATATTCATATAAACTTTCAAAAATCCCAAAAACAGCCTCAAAACATTTTCAAGAATACCAAAAACATTAAAATATTCCAAAAAATCCAAAACCCATCCATCCCATCTCGCTTTCACCTACAATAAACTTTAGTCCATAATAAATTGATCGTCACCTTCAACCTTTGCCAAAACAAGTAGAAAACAAGTATAGCAAGTTGTAAAGTGTGAATCTAAAAGTCTAAATCTAAAGTCTAAATCATAGGTAAATGTGCTAGTGAAGTTTATAGCAACGACTCATCTTAGCATCATTTTCCTAACATCAAACAACCCTCTGATCAACATGTCCTAGAATGCATCCTTCCTGTGATGGAAATTAGTATCAGATATCACATTGGCTAAACTTAAACTAGGTAGGAGCTATAGATAACATTGACTATTTGTCTTTGATCTTTTCTTATGATTTATCTTAATAACCTATTCCTAGGACCTCTCGATGATGTCTATCAAAATTATTTAGAGATAAAGGAATGGGGCATCGATCATTATCTTTCATTTGATGTGCTTGTGGATACTATTATAAAATAATCTTGGCACATACTTGCTTAGTTGTGTGTAGGGAGGTTGTTTGGAGTATGTTGTTAACTATTGTGTATGCTTTGGTCCAATATATTCTAACCTTCTAACTTACATTCCAATGAGGCTTCCATATGTCAAGGTGTGAACAAGAACTATCCCATCTATTTTTTGAGTCAAATTTCGTTACATTAGATACAACATCATCTTGGTTATCAATACCTTGATGTATCATATCTATGTGTTATATCAAACAATAAGGAATGATAGAAAATCCCAATATCCAAGTGTGAGCACCCATCCTACATTTCATCCTACATTTTGCATCGTCTCATCACCTTCTCTAATAAAGTCTCGATGGATCAAGGACTTGTTGGATCTTTTGAAACAATCATCATTAATGGTCATTTATTCTTTATTCTTCTATCTTCTCTTTGCGCTAACCTGGTATCATGACAGTCAACAAAAAAATCATCAAATGCATCCACTCTACATCCAAAAACCCTTAGAACACATGCATCAGCATAATCATAAAACATCCATTAGCATAATCATTGCATATCACATCATACATTTTGCATTATTATTTAAATTGTGATGAATAATATAGATTTGTTATTCTAAGCATATTAAATCGTTGCATATCATAAACATTTACATCCATACATCCACATGCATACATGATCATCTCATCATAAAACATGCATAGAAAATATACAAAAAGAAATACATCCACATCATTTGCATCCATAACATTTTCATATCATAATCATCCATCCATATCATATCGTGAAGAGAATGAAAAAGAACATAACATTGCATCCATCCATACATAAAATAAAGTGAACACAATCACAACATGAATCATCTATATCTGTATCATATATATATCAAAAAATGAGTGTCATGGTACAAAGTCTGGATCAATGCATGAATATCAATGATAAGTAAAATATCCATGAGGCTATCAAAAAGGAGCCCATGAATGTATATCTGTGATAAAGAATGGGGAAAAATCAAAAAGTGTCTATACAACAAAAAGCTAGCCTTGATGGCTACTACCCTCTCCAACCTGCCTCTCAGGCTAATCCTCTACTTGGGGACGTGCATCACTACACTATGAAAAATATAGCTTTAGGAGAGCCACTGGAACATCTTAATGGTAATGTTTCCTATAATATGCATCCTTTGTAACTACCTCTCAGTATAACCGTGCTAAAATTGTCCAACCATGAGTCACCGCCATCATATTCTCAATTTGTTGGCACCGGGAAACCTCATGATCTCTCTCAGCAGCCACTGCCTATAGACTTTGTAGTGCCTGATCTCTCTCTACTATGATTGAAACCACCTATTGTTGAGCCTAGTCTCGCTCAACAGTTATGACCAAAATATGTTGGTGGGCTTGATCCCACTCACCAGTCACCTACAATAAACTTTAGTCCATAATAAATTGATCGTCACCTTCAACCTTTGCCAAAACAAGTAGAAAACAATCTGGCTTTAGGAGAGCCACTAGAACATCTTAATGGTAATGTTTCCTATAATATGCATCCTTTGTAACTACCTCTCAATATAACCGTGCTAAAATTTTCCAACCATGAGTCGCCACCATCATAGTCTCAATTTGTTGGCATTGGGAAACCTCATGATCTCTCAGTAGCCACTGCCTATAGACTTTGTAGTGCCTGATCTCTCTCTACTATGACTGCAACCACCTATTGTTGAGCCTAGTCTCACTCAATAGTAATGACCAAAATCTATTGGTGGGCTTGATCCCACTCACTAGTCACCTACAATAAACTTTAGTCCATAATAAATTGATCGTCACCTTCAACCTTTGCCAAAACAAGTAGAAAACAATCTGGCTTTAGGAGAGCCACTGGAACATCTTAATGGTAATGTTTCCTATAATATGCATCCTTTGTAACTAACTCTTAGTATAACCGTGTTGAAATTGTCCAACCATGAGTCGCCGCCATCATAGTCTTAATTTTTTGGCATTGGGAAACCTCGTGATCTCTCTCAGCAGCCACTGCCTATAGACTTTGTAGTGCCTCATCTCTCTCTACTATGACTGCAACCACCTATTGTTGAGCCTAGTCTCGCTCAATAGTAATGACCAAAATCTATTGGTGGGCTTGATCCCACTCACCAGTCAATGTATGTACCTATTGTTGTAGCTAATGTATCTAAGTGTCTCGTGTATCTAGAGGTGGTGGTGGTCTTGGCTGTGGGTGAACGTGAGGTTGTACCTATGGCTGAACTTGTGGTTGTACCTGAGGTTGTTGTCCAACTAGAGTATCCTTGGGAACTTTTCCATCCTAGTCATTCTGGCCTCCTTGTCCCATGCCTCTCCTCACTCCTCTATCTCTGGGTCTCATACTAGGAAGAACACTTGTTGGATATGTCAAATGTCAAATGTCTAGGAAGGATTTTTTATATAAACTATGAAAAATATGGCTTTAGGAGAGCCACTGGAACATCTTAATGGTAATGTTTCCTATAATATGCATCCTTTGTAACTACCTCTCAGTATAACCGTGCTAAAATTTTCCAACCATGAGTTGCCACCATCATAGTCTCAATTTTTTGGCAGTGGGAAACCTCATGATCTCTCTCAACAGCCACTGCCTATAGACTTTGTAGTGCCTGATCTCTCTCTACTATGACTATAACCACCTATTGTTGAGCCTAGTCTCGCTCAATAGTAATAACCAAAATCTGTTGGTGGGCTTGATCCCACTCACCAGTTAATGTATGTACCTATTCTTGTAGCTAATGTATCTAAGTGTCTCACATATCTAGTGGTGGTGGTGGTCTTGGCTATGGGTGAACTTGAGGTTGTACCTATGGCTGAACTTGTGGTTGTACCTATGGTCATTGTCCAACTAGAGTATCCTTGGGAACTTTTCCATCCTGGTCATTTTGGCCTCCTTGTCCCCTACCTCTCCTCACTCCTCTACCTCTGGGTATCTTACTAGGAAGAACACTTTTTGGATATGTCAAATGTCTAGGAAGGATGTGCTAGCTCTAAAAAATGCAGGTTTGAACCATGAGAGGTTTCCAAGCTCTCACAACATTTCAGGGTAACAAACAAGGCCAAATAATTTAAACCTTCTTCTCTTTAGGTGTTGCTAGACCTAGGCAGATGTACCTATAACAATGAAGTAGACTTGACCAATGTTTATTCCTTTAACATGATTTACCCACAATGGAAAATAGGAGTGGATAAATGAATTTTATTTTGGTACAAATTGTATAAGCAATATCAAGGCTAAAATCTAATGTGTTCACATGAAAAAATGAATGAAATTAAACAGTGGAATATCAGAGACTGGTGCCTTATTGGGTGTACGGATTCAAATGAAAATCTAAAAGGAGTAACTTCTTTCTGGCAGAAACTCAATTTTTTTGGCATATAGGTTCAAGTTTATAACTAGTATAAAAATGCAAGGATGTGACTACTAAGTTCTTAATGATCGAAATGAGATTTCCTAATTACTATGACTGACTAAAAGGACTTAATCTTTCCTTGAAAGAACTAATTAATCCAATCATACAGATACAACAAATGTGCACTGATAAACTGAAAAATATCCTTGATATATCAGTTTAAACAATTAGAAAATATCAACCTTGGAGACAACTTCAGCAATACTTTTAATTAACACAACAAACAACTAAAACCAGAAAAATGCCACCAAATCAAATGGATTCAATTGAAATCTCCATCATTTTTTACATGCATCATAGTCTCAAGAATCTAAACATTCTGATCTACTGTATTTTATGTTCGACATCTCCTGCTCTCTTAGTCAAAAATGAGTATTTATACATCAACCATATGAAAAGTCACATCCATTCGTATTCAAATCTAGGCGATCCATTGTTCGGGCCTTTTCCATGTTTATTAAACACTGGTTGAGACGTCATGCAGTTCCGCTGACACCTTGAGTCTCTCCAACTATCACATATTACATATCGCTTTGGTGTCACACAGTCTCATCGATGTTCTAAGTCTCACCGATAACTATTGCTTCAGTCTAGATTATGTCATTGTAACTCTCGCCGATGAAGCCTATCCCTGTGAATTAAGGGGTTGCTGAGACTTTCCTTTGACTACTTGTATCTCACCGAGAATCTTCCTTTGACAATTTTGATCGCCGAAACAAAATGTTTCTCTTACCGATAAAACTATATTCGGTATGACTTCCATATCTCTCTCTGATGATACCAGTCTAGCTAATGAATCTTTTTATCAGCAAGACAATGAATATCGCCAAGTCCTATTATAGATATAATCTCGTCATAGCAACATTGAGAGTCAGAAGGACTTCCATGAGCTCACCCTGATACATCATACTACCGACAGGACCCACTTTTCTGGGAAACTCATCAAGAATATTGTAGATTCCTTTTTGATACTCCAGAATTGCACCACAATCGATAAGACACAAATAAGCCCGTTATGACTTACACCGATGACATAGGTCTCACTGACAATCATTTTGTGCTTCATTGGTATAACACACATGTGCTTGTTATGATGTATATCGATGAATATTTTCTCACCGATAGGATCCTTTGGTCGCTGAGATAATGAACTACGTCTTGCCAATATGTGTCTTCAGATGAAATCATATCGGTATGACATTCCCAAACTATTGTTGATAGACTGCAAAAAATATACATTAATATAAAATGCTTTATGGATCAGGGAGACCCTCACCATCTCTTGCCGATATGAAATACACATTGAAGTACTCAGGGTTTGATGAATTCTATGGAACCACATGACAAAATATAGGGAAAAATGTTATGCAAAATGGATTCATGAGCTTATGGCATGGACTTCTTAGGAAACTTATGGGTACAGCCAACCATAAAATTTTCAAAATTTTATAGTTCTAACAGTGGCTCCGTCTGGGGATGAATGATTGTGAGATCATTGCAAGGATCCAGATATCTGGGTGAGCAGATCAAACTCTCAAGGTTATGGACTAGTGAGCAAGATGGAATGAATGGAAATGGAGATAAACATGACCCTATACTATTGTACGTGGAAAGATTTATTTTAAATGAAGGAATTTTAGGATTGTCCATGTATTGGCAATTCCTATTCCTTTTATTTCCTAAACTACTATGCATGGAAGAGAAATTTTTGAGAGGATTGTCAAAAGTTGTCCATGCACTGGCAACCCTTAATCCTCTATATTCCTTTGGCAACAAATTCAGACTTCATTTTAGTAAATGATGGCTCAAGGCCACCCAAAAGAAAGGCCCATACTTTCCTCTATCATAAATTTTATTCTAATTTGAACTCAGTGAAATTCTCTTGAAAGTATTCATGTCATCCTCCTTGCTACTCTTTCCCCCATTCTGATCTGGGTCTTGCATTATGAAATGATATCCTTGCTGATTTGAAAACTGAAAACATTCTTTATTCATCATATAACTGAGATTAATCTGCACAGGAAATTTGCAATCATAATGCAACCAAGGAATACAACTTTCATGTACATGAGGAGGAAAAAAATCATGATCATCTATGTCACTCATCTCAAGATTTCAATGCTTCTCACACAAATCTAAATGCTTTGTCGTATCAACACTGTTTGAGATAAATAAATATGAAACATTTTGCACATCTTCTATATCACCTTTTGACACTAAAATATGATTCTTATCCTGAATATCATGCATATCTGAACCATGCAAGGCTGGAATCCTATCATCCTTGGTATGCAAATAAATGTCTTCTCCACATGAGTTAGAAATTTCTAAATCACATACCTCTTCTTGAATTGATATAGATTTTTGATCAACTTCAAAGGTTTCTCCATCATTTCGATAAATGCACATGGAGTCTCATGAATCATCACACAAAGTACTTTCTCTGTCAAAGAAAATATAGGTTGGACACATGACTTCAGAATCACCTTCATGTGCACATCTTTGGTATTCAAGAGTTAGTATATCTGAAATTTGCTCACTACTGAGTGAACACATTTCTTCTTCCATATCTTCCATTATTTCTCCCTCTTCTTGATTTTCATAAGAGCTGAAAATATCCCCTTGTTGTAGATCATGATTCACACGATTTTCCTCAAACTCTTCTTCATTATGGCATGATACATCCTTATCATGGAGTGGATTTGAAAACATAGAGAAATCATTTTCTTTATTATCAACTATGTCCCTATAGTTTTTAGCTACAGCTGGAGGTGTTATTTGTTCACTGTCAAAAGGACCCACATTTTCCATTGCTTCTTCTTCTTGATCACTACAAGAACTACAAGAATCACCCCATTGTAAGTCAAAATCCACAAGTTCATCTTCACAATCTAAATATTCATTGGATCCCTCATAACATGTACTGCTTTCCCTATCACAATCTGTTATGCAAGAGAGGTCTCTTGTATCTTTATCTTCATCATGCAGGCTATCATAGGAATTATTCTGACTTGCACATGTCTCATCTTCTACTGGTTGCATCATTTGATCAATTTCTCTATATTCATCAGAAATACAACTATTGGATTCAACATTGATAGTGTTCTCATACCTTATCCTCTCCATGGCATCAATAAATTTATTCACTCAATCAAAGGAACGTTGTATTGATGATTTTGGCCAATAAGATGATTCAGGTTTCCAAATTCTTATGAATTGTGCAACAAAAAAGGGTCTTGTAGGCTTACAATTATGAGGTAATTGAATGCAGATATTTACCATCTTGTTGTATAGAGAGCTTTTATCTTCTCCTTCATGTCTCGTTATGTGAAGAAACACATCAAAGGGGTAAATTCCACATTTTGATTCTACGATGGAATCTTGGCTTTGAGTACGTACGTACTCATCTTCTTCCACCTGAAGCTGTTGATTTGGATATACATTTCATTGCAAGTTTTGATTGACACCTTCATGTGGGCTGGAATTGTGTTGATCATATTGATAGTCTTGATAGCTTGCTAGCCTTTGTCCAGGAGGGATTGGATAAGCACTTACTTGCTTCAACAACTGTGGTGAATAAATGTTTTTTTGTGCATGATATGCATCGCCTCCATTGTGAAGATCTCCAGTTGTATTATCAAGCACTTGTGGGGTCCAATGCCTGTTTGCACTTTTGTATTCATTCTTATTGCAAAATTATCTTGATTGTAACAATTGTTGTTTCAATTGTAGTGTTTATTTGTCCAATTGCAGTCATTGCTTTTTCAATTCTTTAATTTCTCTTATCAACCGCTGCCTTCTAAAATATTCTTTTGTTCCATACACAAATTTTCTATCCATTCTTCATCAAGGTTTTACCAGAGTTGCCACCTACTTTTCAAAAAGTAGGAAAATGATTCTTTTAAAATTATTTTTTTATTTTCCCCAGTGGAATCACTTCTTCTGAAACTTTGAATCTTTCAAATTATGAATCTCTCTTCAATGACTATATTATAGTCTTCAACCAGATATCCTACAATAACTTCCCCAACAAAGTCACCAATTTGTTAGCTCTCAAAAATGCAGGTTTGAACCATGAGAGGTTGCCAAGCTCTCACAACGTTTTAGGGTAACAAACAAGGCCAAATAATTTAAACCTTCTTCTCTTTAGGTGTTGCTAGACCTAGGTGGGTGTACCTATAACAATGAAGCAAACATGACAAATGTTTATTCCTTTAAAGTGATTTACCCACAATGGAAAATAGGAGTGGATAAATGAGTTTTATTTTGGTACAAATTGTATAAGCAATATCAAGGCTAAAATCTAATGTGTTCATATGAAAAAATGAATGAAATTAAATAGTGGAATATCAGAGACTAGTGCCTTATTTGGTGTATGGAGTCAAATGAAAATCTGAAAAGAGTAACTTGTTTCTGGCATAAACTCAAATTGTTCGACATATAGGTTCAAGTTTATAACTGGTATAAACATGCAAGGATGTGACTATTGAGTTCTTCTTAATGATCCAAATGATATTTTCTAATTACTATGACTTACTAAAAGGACTTAATCTTTCCTTGAAAGAACCAATTAATCCAATCATACAGATACAACAAATGTGCACTGATAAACTGAAAAATATCCTTGATATATCATTTTAAACAATTAGAAAATATCAACCTTGGAGACAACTTCAATAATACTTTTAACTAACACAACAAAAAACTGAAACCAGAAAAATTTCACCAAATCAAATGAATTCAATTGAAATCTCCATCTTTCTTTACATGCATCATAGTCTCAAAAATATAAACATTCTGATCTATTATATTTTTTGTTCGCCATCTCCTACTCTCTTCGTAAAAAATGAGTATTTATACATCGGCCATATGAAAAGTCACATCCAATCATATTCAAATCTGGGTGATCCATTGTTTGGGCCTTTTCCATGTTTATTAAACACCTGATGAGACGTCATGCAATTCCACCGATGCCTTGAGTCTCTCCAACTATAACATATTACATATCAGTTTGGTGTCACACAGTCTCATCGATGTTCTAGTTCTCACCAATAACTATTGCTTCAGTCCAGAATATGTTTTTGTAACTCTCGCTGATGAAGCCTATTGTTGTGACTTAAGGGGTCACCGGGACTTTCATTTGACTACTTGTATCTCGCCGAGAATCTTCCTTCGACAATTTTTATTGTCGAAACAAAATGTTTCTCTTACTAATAAAACTATATTCGGTATGACTTCCATATCTTTCTCCGATGATGCCAGTCTCGCTGATCAATCTTGTTATTGACAAGACAATGAATATTGCCAAGTCCTATTACCGATATAATCCCGTCATAGTGACATTGAGAGTCGGAAAGACTTCCATGAGCTCAGCCCGATACATCATACTACCGAAAGGACCCACTTTTATGGGAAACTCATTGAGAATATTGTAGATTCCTTTTTGAAACTCAATGGTGGGAAGACCTCCTACATCCACAAAGCGCACGATGTCAAGAAATCATCAAAATTTGATGTTATTTGAAATTTTTGGCTCTGAAATCACAAAAGCGTCACTATCTACAATAGCATTGCTATATTTAAATTTAAAATAGAAATTCCTGATGTATTTAAAATTTCAAATCGAAAAGTGTGTTGCCAAACAAGTTGGCATCACGATTTAACTTTTGGCCTGCCCTAACCCTAATTTCTAAATTGGAAAGTGCATCACCAAATAAGCATGTGTTTCCATTTTAAATTAGAAACCATAATTTTAAATCATGAAAAGCATCACTATAATAGATTTAGGCATCACCGATTTTATTTTGGGCATCGCTATATAACTTGACACCACTAGAATTTAAACTTTAAAGCATAATAAATGCAACAAAAAATAAAATTTGAAATTAGGTTTTGAATCATATACTGGTGGTCCTGCGCTTGGAAGCTATTGGAATTCTCAAACTCGGTTGGACATGTGTCTGGGAAGCTCTTGGTGTGCCATTTCATCGAAGGGTTAGAGCTCAAATCGCAAGAATTCCTTAAGGTGTGAATGCACAAATGAAATAAACATTAGGGGAAATTTACATAAAAAATGGGCCTCCTAAGGATGACATCATTAGCTTCTTAAGTTATCAAAAATCAACTAAAAGATGACATCAATTTGTATGGTAACATCATCCAAAATAAAAATAAAATTATTTATTTTATAAAATAAAACTTTTTAAAATCTTATGAATTAACTCATGATGGTTAATTTAACTCTACATATCCTATTCTATCTCATTCATATTTCTAAATATATATATATATATATTTTGTTTTTTATATTTATATTCTTAAATTCTATTATAGAAATTTTTATATTTTCAAAAAAATAAAATTATTCTTTAAGAAAAAAATATAAAAAATATTTAAAAAAACATTAAAAAATCATAAAAATCATTTATGAAGTGGTGCAAAAATAAAATAAAATCATCCACCCACGCTTGTTGCATGTTGCAGCTCTTCCAAAATAAACTCTTATATTTCCTTGCATTTTCTTGTATTTTGCAGAGATCAAATAGGTGTTGCAAGGTTGGATTACATAGAGCTCAGTCTTAATCTATCTACATTTTGATTAAATTGCAAGGTGGTGTATGATGATGTGCAATTTCTCAAGGAAATAAATTATTGTGGGTTTTATATCAAATTAGATTGTGGGTCAATATCCACTTAAGGGTTTATAAATTGTGCAATGGACATGGACTGAATTTTGGGCAACTCTTTTACAGTGACAAGCAAGGGTTTTTCCATAGCTCCTTCAATTTAATGGTCCAACTGTATATACTAGATTTGAGTCATGGGTTGTTCCTTAAAGCTCCAAAGATTTTAGGCATGAAATTTGGTTCATTTTATTTTTTTATTAGATGATTCAGAGCTTGCTTGATGAATATTTATGGTGGTTTACTTTGCTAGTTGTGTAGAAGATTTGTTGTTACAAGGGAAATGTTTTCACTAATTTCTTTGTTTTCCCTTCTTGGGGTTGCATTATTTTATTGTGTTCATTTTTATCTGCAAGGTTTTAGTCTTTTGAAAATATTTCTACACACTCAATTGATTGAGTTGTGGTCATGAGTTAAGCTCAGGTGGAGTTTTTGTTAATTTATTTTTATAGTGGGAAAGTGTATAGATCTTTGTTGTATTTTTTATAATATTGTGGTCAAGGCCAAGCTTAAATTTATGGGGAAAGAATATATGTAATAACTTTTCAATTTCCTTTCTAGCCCGTGGTTTCACAGATCAGTAAAGTTAACCATATTATGATTGCCATATTGTGTAATACAAAGTGGTCCTTTACTTTTTTTCTTTTTGTCAAAAAGATTTGGTCATTCCAAGCATTGAAATATATTGATAATGTACATATTGTGGTTGTGTTTTTTGTTTGTATGGTTTAGTGTTATTATTGCTCTGTTTAGTAGCAGTCTTTTGGACTATTTTTATTTGAAGTCTTTGACTGCTTCTTCATTTTGTAACTTGGTCTTTGTATGGCAGATAGAAATATATTGATAATGTACATACTCTAGTTGTATTTTTTGTTTGTACGTTTTAGTGTTATTGCTCCTCTCAGCAACAATCTTTTGGATTATTTTTATTTGCAAATTCTTCATTTTGTAACTTGCATTTTTCAATACAAAAAAATAGATCTTGTCATTCCAATTGTTCCGATCATGCTTGTGATTTCAAATGATCTCAATTTCAATTTCAATTTTAGTTATTCAATACATTATATATAAATCTTATTTTTCAATGGCGATAATTAATTGCACATTTTTAGCATATATATATATAACTTCAACTTCTATTTCTTGTTTTAATATTTTTTGATTTTATTTATTTTATTGTGTTTTCTTAATTCAAATTTTTAGGAATAAATGGCACTTAGAATACCTTTAACTAAGTTGAAATCCATTGTGATTTACAACACAAAAGATGATGAGGGAAATTGGATTCCAATTACCTTATCTATCAACTCCATGGTTACAATGAGGCCTTTATAGATTGGAAAACATAAGGTTAAAAAAAACATTTTTTTGATGTCAAATATCATTGGAAAGGAATTATCAAAGAGTTCAAAACAATTCCAGGTGGTAAATAGGTATTAGAGGTTAAAATTGCACATGTTTATGACAAGAAAGAGATGTTGAAAGAATCAATTGTAGAAAAAATAGACAACTATCACAAGGTCGGGCTAGGCCAACCTTTTTCTTCAAGACTCCAACCCCCATGTGGCATTGCCAAATCATACTCACGACTCCCTCTTTGGTCAAGCCCTTTCTAATCCATAGACTATGCCTTCTCCAACCCTTGTGAATCCATCTTTCAGAATCTGACTTAGCACATGCACCATGAAATGATACATATGCAGCTATTCTCACGAGCTCTCCTAGCTCTAGAGTATCTTATACCACTCCTTCATGGCCTTCACTCCCATGCTCTGACACCAACCCATGTTGAATCCTCAGAGGAGCTCCAAGCTCTACACCAACTCCCTGGATTCCATGAGAGCTACTTCCAACTCATCTCACCACATAACCTAGCTCACCTACCAACTCAGCTCCACACCCCTGGCGCTTCCACGCTCCATGCCTCTAGCTCACTCACTCCAAATATTTCCCTTAGCACCACCTCATACACTCACTTGGACTATGTTTCCCTCTGTACAAAATTTTGTGGGTTACCCTGAGTCTTCATCAATTGTGTCCCCCATAAGACCTCTGACTACTAACTCTCCCACCTTGATCCTAGCTCAACTTGTTCCAAGCCCTGAGCTCCTCTTGGACTAGCCCCATGCCACTGCATACATGCCCCTATTGGTGATCCCTGATACTCATGCTCCCAATGCACTCTGACCAAATCATGCACACCTCCAAGCCCCAATCGCCACACTACACTGAACAACATCCTCAAAACTTGGTCTGCCCACATCAATCCATCGAACTACTCTATTTTCTCTGATGCAACATCGTGGCATGCTCCCAGAGCACCCACCTTGACTCTATGTCTCTCATTTCCTATCAGTTCCCCAGCAACCCAAAAAAACCAACATCTCTTCACAAACCTACCTCCTACTTCAAATTCCATAACCATGCACCACTGCCAACTCAGTTTTTCCCACAATCCTTGTGTTTCAACTTCACGACTAGACATACCGCATGCCTAACCCACTGAACTCATGACACCGTCTCCTAGTCTGCACCCACTGCCACCATTCTGACTTTCCATTTTGTCAGCTCAACTGTAAGGTACTTCCATTTTCCTTTTCTTCCTTGTGTCTCGGCCTCTTCACAAGTCCTAGACTCCCGACCTCAATCACCACTTCAATTTTTCCTCAAATTGGTCCCGAACCAGATCCTACACCTTGAGCTCTACCTTGTGCAGGCCCCCCATTCCAACACTTCTCAGGTCCAACCTGATACCCTAGACTTACATGCCACTACAATATGCTGCCCCATGCAACTTGGCCACCAACACTAACCTCTGCAAACCCTAACAATTCCACTGATTACTCCTCGGATGCACATCCCTAATATGCTCCTACTCCCTAAACTGATCCCACCAATCACAAACTTGTTGTGAGAATCCTAGTCCCCCTTACTCTAGGTGGCATTGCACCCAGCCAAAGGCACAACCCAACCATTTCCTTGAGGTTCTGCATCCACACACTAGACACAAAACACCTCCTTTGCACTGATATGTTCCATTTTGACATGACTCCCAAGGTAATCACATCCCTTGAACTATCCACCACAACCATGTCTCTCTCTAGACTTCTTGGCCAACTTAACAAGAAGCTTTCCATGCATAAACGGGATCTATGAGCTCTTCATCCACAAAATCCTTGCGTTGATGCATCCAAACTACCACCACGGCTTTGGCTTAGAGGAGTGAGCTGCCTACCCTCATGATTGAGTCCAATCCAACATGAACCTTATGCATCAACTTGACAATCCCCCATTTGAGAACTTCCTAACCAGTACTAACATCCACCTCAACACTGACTTGCACCTCGCCATCTTTCTCTCCCTCGAACAATTGAAGCGGCCTCATATTATAAGATTTCCTTGACCACATCTTTTTGGCCAACCTGGTCTGCATGCAACCACTACACCATCGGACTAAAGCACACTGTACTCCCTTACCTTCCAGCTACAAAATCTTCCTTGAGCTATCCCACAACTCAGACTTGAGGAGTCCCTGACTTAACCCTACTATGCTGAAACCAACTCTTATGGTCTCCTAGATTCCTAGACTCCTTTTTGATTTGCTCTGATACCAACTCCTTGGTATCAAGGGATCCCAAATCCCTTACAACAAGCCACCCACATATAGCTCTAATACCAAATTGCGGCTCACCACATTCCATGGCCCTGAACCCAATTCTAATGCCTTGTTCCACCAAGAAACCACATGAACACCTCCCTCACATTCACTTAGTCCCGTGGCATCCACCAATCACCACACCACTTGTCTTCCAACTTTTTCTTCACAACTTCCTTTTGTTGCATCACTCTGATTTCCTGCTAACCGACTCCACGGCATGCTCCTGGAGCACCCAGCCTCATCAACACTTAGAATGAGCTCATGGGAGGGCTTAGCTTGGTGAGTCCCTGCTTGAAATCTTGAATGAAGATCACCTCACTTGGCACTAGCTCGAGCTCGACGAACTCGGCCCCATCGAATGCAAACATGCCCCTATTGGTACCTGATACTTGTGCTCCCAATGCAATCTGACCAAATCATGCACACCTACAAGCCCCATTCACCACACTGCACTAAACAACATCCTCAACACTCGGTCTACCCACATCAATCTGTCAAACTACTCTGTCTTCCCTGATGCAACATCGTGGCATGCTCCCAGAGCACCCACCTTGACTCCATGTCTCTCACAGCCTGTCAGTTCCCCAACAACCCAAAACAACGAACATCTCTCCACAAACCTATCTCCTACTTCAAATTCAATTACCATGCACCATTGCACTAACAACCACTGCCGACTCAGTTCCACCCACAATCCTTGTGTTCCAATTTCACCTCCAAACATACCACATTCCTGACCCACTGAACTAATGACACCATCTCTTGGTTTGCACCCACTGCCACCATTTTGACTTTCCATCTTGTTAGCTCAATTAAAAGGTACTTCCATTTCCCTTGTCTTCCTTGTGACTCAACCCCTTTGCAAGTCCTAGACTCCCAGCCTCAATTGCCAATTCAATTTCATCTGGATCAATCCTGGACCATATCTTGCACCCTGAGCTCTACCTCATGCAGGCCCCCCATTCCAACACTTCTCAGGTCCAACTTGATACCCTAGACTTACATGCCACTACAATACACTACCCCATGCAACTTGGCCACCAACACTAACCTCTACGAACCCTGACAATGCCACTGATTACTCCTCATATACACATCCCTAATATGCTCCTACTCCTTGAACTGATCCCACCAATTGTGACGTTGTGAGAATTCCAGTCCCCCTTACATTCTCCCCCACTCAAAATAGGTGACACCCTCGACACTGGACCATTATGGCTTAGGGAAATTGGATTCCAGTGACCTTATCTATCAACTCCATGGTTACAATGAGGCCTTTAGAGATTGGAAAACATAAGGTTAAAAAAAACTTTTTTTTGATGTCAAATATCATTGGAAAGGAATTATCAAAGAGTTCAAAACAAGTCCAAGTGGTAAAAAGGTATGAGAGGTTAAAATTGTACATGTTTATGACAAGAAAGAGATGTTGAAAGAATCAATTGCAAAAAAATAGACTTCTTTCGATTTGGCTCTAATTGTGAGTAAGAAATATTTTTGTACTAAAGTGAGAGTGCTTTATAAAAAAATTATTTTAGTGCAATGTCATTTTTTATATCAAACAAAAATTTTACTACTAATGAACATTTCATTATTATAGGCTTGTATATTTCAAATTGGGAGGAGTGGGCACCTATTGAGTCAATTACAAGTACCTTCCAAGCTATTCATTTTGAAGTTGGAGAAATTACTTATGCTGGAAAGGACTCCACATGGTTGATCAAACAAGGAATATAGTTTTATAAATATACATATATTCTTGCAAGAATTGGTGCAACATATGGAAAAATTGAAGAGATTCCATTACCAATGCTTAATTCACTTGGATGGCCAAATATAGATCCTTCAACCATAGCTTCTTCTTGCTACAAAATTTTTGAAGAGGTGCAAGCAGGTATGAAGTTAAAAGGAGGAAATCGTGTCCACATTAGTGTATTCATACCAATCAACAATTTCTATCATATGTTCAAAACCGAGTCATCCATTCAGAGAACTACAAAAACATATAGTATTCAATCACCTTTGGATAGATTGCTCAAGTCTTTATTTTGTTTCAAGTGGGACAAAAGAGTACACTATGAAAATGGTGAAGAAATAGAATGTAGATTGTCTCATGACACAATTTCCTTTAGGTAAATTTTTGTGTTTATTTTTTAGTAATACTATTACTTATGATGTTTAATAGTTTCTATATAAAAATAGTTACGTAGCTTAATATATTACTCAGGTATTGGATTTCAAGACAAATTTTATACATGAGATTCCAGTTTCGAAGGTGGAGACATGTTCACCAATTGGGACAATGGACATGGATTCCAAATGACCAAGATGAAAATGAAGGAACCCATTCTCCAAAAGTATCATTTGATATTTTGATGAATAAAATTCCTTTTAGATCTTTATCAATGGAAGAAAATTGGAAATTTTTTGAAATAAGAAAATATTTGGAAATGGATGAAGAGCTCGGCAATTTCATATTTTTGCATAATGGAAATAAGGTAGATTGGTTTTTTGTCATTATATATCTAATTTTTTCAGTATTTTATTTCTTCATTGTGATATATATGAATATAAATTTTGTTAAATTTGAAGTACAAGGAACTAAAATCATTATTTTCTTCTAACTTTTTAGGTTGGCAAGCGTCAAGAAAATATTATTCTTTGCAAGGATTGTCTTCCTCCTGCAACATTAGAAATGAAAGAAAATTAAGAATAATTTCATGAAAGATTCACTATTTGAATTTTTAAATTTATTTAGGATTTGAGTATTTCATATTTTTAGTCTTATCAAGTCAAATCATTCACTAATCATCATTCCAATGTAAATGAATTGAAATATACATGTGATGTGAAGCATCCAATATTTATAAAACACTATGTAATCATACATTTATTTCCATATAATATAGTATCATGTTTTTTCTTCATCAATTCTCAATGAGGAAGATTGAATTTTGTCATTATATGTACTATGGTGATGTTGAACTTTAAAATCCTTTATGAATTTGGAATTTACAAATTCTTCCTTAAGCATAATTTTCATAGCATCATGCATAATTTTAAATCAATACATTTCATTATCATTATTGTTCTTGTTATAGTATTGTACACTGATAACATTTTGTTATAAAAAAATAAAAAATGGTTTAAATGGTTTTAGTGGTAGCTTCAAACTCAATAGTATTTTTCGCTGCAATTAAAACACAACTCATCAATTTTTAGTTGCAATTAAAGCACAACTCATTTATTTCTGCTTTAATGTTTTCACAATCCTGAAGGGAAAATTTTAGAGATATTTCTACTAATAGTGTTTCAGGTCAACATAAGCAAAGTGATAATTTGCAGAGAACTATTAGGTACATTAGGTGAATCATACTTGTGCAGATGCTTACTTATACTATCACTATCAAAGCATATGCCATTTTTAGAATCTTTCATCTACACAAGAGACATTTCATTTTCCACTAAAGCAATGTTTCTTCTGGTTGCATTATCTAACATAAAAAATTCTATCTCGGCTTGCATATTCTCTTTCTATTGTTCTTATGTATGTGGTGTTAGCAATGCAAGTGAATTATGGGGTGTTAGTAGTGCAACTGACTTATGAGATAAGATGCAATCTTTGTATGTAACATCACATAGAGGGAAGGAATTTTGTTTGGTCTTCTGACCAAAGATGATAGAAATGAGGATTTGTTTCCAACCATCTACTAAAACCAATAGTTATGGTGTAGTAGTTTCTTGCAATTGTAAAGACAGTGGATGAATAAAATGTGATTGCAATAACATTAAGTAGTTTGCTACCCCATTTTAAGACCTTTGTAACCACTTACAATTTTACTAATAGAGCTTCAACCATTGATGCTATGAAAAACCTATGAAATGTCCTTAGAAGCCCCTACATATTGTTATGTTGACTATCCTTTATTGACATATGTCTTGAAACTCTATGGTATCTGAATCCTACAGGTCTCTGCTCTCATGGTGATGGTGTTTGGACTTCTTGTTTGTCTTCTTACCACTATCTTACTCTAAATTCATTGTCCCATCAATGCCTAGGTTGTTACAGACCTTTTCTCTCTATTCACTATCAAACAGTCTTGTATGACTATCAAATAGTTTTGTATGACTAGACCTGTTAGGTCTCAAAAATGCAAGTTTGAACCAAGAGTGGTTGCCAATCTCTCACAATGTTTTTGGCTAATGTACAAGGCCAAATGATGAATTTGAACCTTCTGCTCTTTAGGTTTTTCCAGACCTAGGTGGGTGCACCTATGTGAATGAAGTAGACTTGAACTACATGTTTCTTTCCTAAGCAGTCTATCTACAATGGAAATTTAAAGTGGAGAGATGAAATCCTAAAATAGTATAGATTGTATAAGAAATATCAAAGTGGAACTTATGGATATGTTCAGTTAACAAATGTGCAATTTTGAAATGAATTTGATGAAACTAAATAAATAAAATGGGTGAGACCAGTGCCTTGTTGGGTATATGGAGTCCAATGAAGACCTAAAAAATGTGACCTATAATGGAAATAACTCAAACTGTTTGGAACACTAGTATGGGTTTATAACTTGTATAAAAAATACAGGTAAATAGTTGATAAACTCTACTTGAGACATATTGAAAACCCTAATTATATGGATCTTCTTATTGATCCAATTAACACTTCCAAACTACTATGAATGACTAGAAAGATTTAATCTTTACTTGAAAGAACCAATTAATCATATCACACAAGTACAACAAATGTGCATTGATAAACTGAATATATACTTGATATATCAATTTAAATAATAGAGAAGCAATAAAGTGGAGACAACAAAATAATTCAATAATTCCAACAAACAGTTGATACCAAGATTAGGCCATCAAAATCAAATATCTTCATTGAATTCTTCAAAATTCATACATGCATCATGGTCTTCACTATATAAAACATTTAAAAATATTTTTTGTATATTTCCTACATAACCGCTAATTCTAATACCCTTTCAATTTTGACTTCAACTGACATATATACATTATTTTAGGGTTATGAACCTTCACAACATCCCTCTAGTGCAAATCTTCTTTTTTATTATTCTCAGAAAAATAAAATATTTAATTATTTTCCTTTGGAAAATTAAATATTTTAACTTTAATCTCCATCTTTCAACTTCGTGAAAAAATAAATTTAGGTAATTATCCTTTGCTGACAATCTTCACTCTTCACCTCATAAAATAAAAAATAATTACCCACTTTCATAGCTTCTTTAGTGAAAATTGATTCATCTGCCCTTTTGCATGAAAATATGCTTTCGGTAAAATAATTACTAATTGGTTAATTCTTCCATAAAAATATTTTACCTCCCAAAACACTCTTACATCTTTGGTAAAAATACTTGTCCTTCTAGTTCAAATATTTCATAATCTTTTACCCTTTATGCTTCTACTGAATAAAATAATTCTCCACTTTTAAACCCCCTCGATAAAATGAATGAAATTTATTTTTCTCAAAGTATTTCCAATTTCCACCATAAGCATATTTCGTTCAATTTTTTGTTTGTTTATGATTATAGACACTCACATCGGGGTGACATAAAGCATTGGGAAGAATTATTTTTTCCCCACCGACTTTGATTCTCTTACCGATGAAGGCAGACTGCTCTCCCAGAAGACTTCTCATTGGTGTGGCATACGGGATCGGGGAGAGTTGAAAAACTCACTCTGACTATAGATGTCACCCTGATGGTTCATTTATTAGGGTTTATTTCTTTGTTCCTCCTACGAAGCATGGTAATATTTTCTTCTTGCAAGATTTCAACACTTCTCCCACAAAGAGTATGTAAGGGCTCCAAAGAATGGGATCTCATTCGCTAAAGGTTTAAAAACTAGCCAGAAAACACTAGTGAAACCCACATTCTTGACCTAGATAGGAAGTGCCACACCAATTGAGAGCATAACATCCAGGAAAATGCTAGGATTACCATTCCACTGCATTTCTAGCTCCATAATGACCTCATTGACACTACTTTTGAAAATTTTAACTCTTGTGAGCTATGGCACAATGGTACCAAGAGTAAGCTTTGAAAAAGAGAGAGAAGCCAAAATGGCTGGTCTATATTGCTCTAGAACTGGTTCTACCATTGTTTTGATCATCTGATATGTTGCCTTATCAACATATGGCCACACCACCGTTAGCTCATGATTTAGCCAGTTTGACTTTTGAAGGTTGGAAAGCAACCTACAGTGGGAAAAAATATTTCAGAATTATCCTTCTTGCATCTTCCACCATTAACCTTGATAGAGCTATAATGTTCATGGCCAACTGGATTCACTTTTTGGCTCGCCTCTTCTCTGAATGGAAAAAGGCAACCACAATTGCAATTTTGATGATAAATCCCACAACAATGCTTGTGATGAAGGCCATCACATCCTTCCTTTCCCTCCCCTTCAATAGAATTATTTTGATACTATGATGAACAAACCCTCTTTCCGGGTAGGAAAAAGCATGACCAATGTGTGCCTTCGCTATTCAAAGGGACCTGAATTATCTTCATCTAGCAGTAAATTGACTTCTTGTTGCTCATTGTATTTGTAATTTGATTTAAAGAAAAACAGGCGTAATTGTATCCCTCCACTAAATTTCCATTATATCATCATCTCCACTTCAAGTTTACTCCCTTCAATACTTCCACAATGTTATTGAGTCATTTTGGTGTTTGCACTTGTATGCAAAAAGTCAAGCCTTGTACCTAGCTACTTCAAGTAATTCCCAACCATTTTATCCTAATATGTTCTCCATATCTTTATAACTCCATCTGAACAGGTCATGACAAGATCTCCACATGGAAATAATTTCATATCCCAAACACAACTAGGATGTTAAAAACACAATGTATCTCTTCAAAGCTTTGCAAAACAATTGCTACTACCAAATGCAATAGTTCCTGAAAAATGTGTATTTTCCTTAAAGTAAAATTGTATTACATTGCTCGCTGTATTTTTTCCTATTTGAATACATATCATTTGTATTCACCACAACATCTGGGTCGTTCTGATTATTTTCCAAATAAAAGAGCAAGATCCAAGTTCAATTCACTTATGATATTTGCAATGATGCTGCTATTTCTTGGTAAAGAAAATGACTTTCAATTTTTGGAACCTTTGCTTCATAGTTTATTACTTTTGTACTCCATTAGTTCCCTTATCAAGGCTGCCCTAAATTGAAGTAATGTCCCAGGGTGTTTTACTTATGCTTCAAGAATTCAATGTGTATTCTTTTGTACCAAGTATTCACTACTGTTTCTAGACAACAAATTCTTCAGTTTTAAAAATCAATGTCTTTTAATTCAACCATTTTTTCTGATTGCTTCTTAATGGTCTTATCTCCATAATTTTTTTGAGCATAACCCTAAATAATTGAATCTCATACTAATTTACTTCTCATATTCATTCCATATAATTTAAACTGAAGTGGGTATTCATCAGAATTCATTTTCTAACATTTTTGCACTATGGATAGAACAAGTAAGTAGCCTCCAAAATTGCTTTGGATAATTGATCAATAGATTTCCAAAAGCCACGAAAATGTATCAACATGATGAGCTATGGTAGGAGAACATTTTTTCTAGATGATTTGGCATGAAATGATCCAAACTGAAAACTGTTAATGCTCAAAGTTGGCCACTCAACATTTTTTGAAAAATTGCACCTTTCAAACCGTGTAAAACTCATTTGATTTTGATTTTGAAAAAATACAAAATGATGTCCAAACACCCTAAAAAATTGGCATGGAGGTATACTTTGGTGTAGAGAATCTAAGGCATCAATCAATTTGTTATGATCATCATCCATTTGCTTAATATTTACCCTCAAAGTTGACCATTTTAATAGAATTTTCACTATACTGATAGCAGATTTTCTTAAAACCCCTTCAACTTGTTGCTTTCAAACTTTATCAAATCATATTGTATGAAGCTGAAAACTAGCATGCACACTCACACATGGTATATGAACACTCCTGTAAGATGGTTTTTCATGAAAATGAATTGATCCCAAGTTATGATTTTTCAAAATGTGCTCCTCGGGCTACTTTTTCAACTAAGTTTTCTGAGTGTTGTATTAAAAATTCTGACATGGCACCTTCAAAATTTTCCAAAATTTTAAAGTTACAATAGTGGCTCCATCTAGGGATGTATTCCCCTTGTGGGCATAGCAATAATTTAGGTCTCTGGGAGAGTAGACCCAACATTTTATCCATTGAACAACAAACTTAAACCTTTTCTTGTCATGAACTGATATGGTTTTTTTGAAAAACCACACCATGGCTGATGGTACAAGGCCACCAAAACTAATTTCCCCTATTTTACCCTATCAAACACTTGCTCTGATATGTTTTCATCAAATCCTTCTTAAGAACACTCATGCAATCTGCCCTATCACTGTCATTGAAATTTTTTAGATCATTGTGTTCAACTTGACTCATGTTCCTTTAACCACTCTGCAATTCATATTTTCCATCATCATGGGATAAATCCCTATCATCCTTACCATACAAAGTGTGTTCACGTTCAATGCAAATTTTCTCATTGTTCTGTTGACTATCATGTATTATAAAATGATCTCCCAGCTGTATTGAAAAAACACCATCAGAATGCCATTTTTGTAAGTCTGAGAATTCTTCCATATCAATATTTTTGGGAACAACCATATTTGAAATATTTTTTACTTCTTCCATATCACTAATTGGCAGTGACACAAAACTTTGAATTGTGTAATCATCATTAAGTACATTTGAACCAACTGATGTTGGGGACAAAATTTTTGAGTCTTTCTTATGAATGTATTTATGATATTCCATTGCCAGTAAATCTGAAATTTGCTCACTACTAAGTGAACATGGCTCTTTGTTTATTTCACCATCAATGTGCTCTTCACCTTTTTCATCATCATAATGAGGCTCAAGATCATCACGGAAAAAATCAGATGAATTATTAATATAATTATTTATTCCACAAGTTGATGTATTATCCTGGTTATCTGAAAAATTTTCTTCCTCACTATAAAGTGGATCTGGAAAAACATGAAATTCATGTCTTGGCACACCTTGGAAAAATTTCATCTTATCTTCTTCTATCTTTTCATTATACAATGGATTTGAAAAAATTTGGAAACCATTTTCAAATGTACAAACCTCTTTAGCATCAAATGTATCTCCATGGTTCTTGTCTACAGCTGAAAGTGTTGTTTGTTTACTATCAAATGAACTTGCATTTTTCGTTGCTTCTTCCTCCTAATCTCCATAAGAACTGCAATAATCACTTTGTTGTAGATCAAAATATGAATATTCAATAGATCCCTCATAACATGCACTATCACAATCTGTTATGCAAGAGAGAGCCTCTATATCTTCATCCTCCTCATGTAGGTTGTCATAGGAATTTTTTTCACCTGCACATGTCTCATCTTCTGTTGGCTACATTATTCGATGAATTCCTTCATACTCATCAGTGATACCACTATTGGATTCAACATTGATAGTGTCCTCATACTTTTTCTTATCTACGATGCCAATCCATTCATCTATTTGATCATAAGCTGCTGGTAACCATGATTTAGACCAATAAATTGAATTGGGCTCATATACTTTGATGAATTGCTTAATGAATTCATACCTACTAGGTGGGAAATTAATAGGTATTTTCCTACAAATATCTGCCATTCTTCTAAACAAAGAGCATCCAGATTCTCCATTATGTCTCCTTATGTCAAGAAAGGCATCCAAAATATTTTTGCTTCTCTCTTGAATATGTATACATTCATCATTTTTATTCACAAATTGTTGATTCTGATGCATACCTTGTTGTAGATTTTGACTGATATTTCCAAGTGGGTTGGGATTATGTTGCACCTGCTATAAATAAAGTGCATTACCTCCATTGTGAATATTTTCAATTGTGTTATCAGGAACTTGTGGGGTCCAATGACTACTTGTATTTGTATGTCCATTCTTATTGTAGAATGGTGTTCTTTTTGATGCATTTGGAACATATTTGACTCCCAATTGTTGCAGTTGTTGGTCCAATTGTAGCCGTTCTCTTTTCAATTCTTTACACTCTCTTATTAAATGTTTCCTTCTCACTTCTTCTATTCCAAACTGTCTATGCATTCTTCATCAAGTTTTTACCAAAGTCGCCACTCACTTTCTTAAAAGTGATAAAAAAATTATAAATTCTTATTCCCAGCAGAGTCTGTGTAGGATTTTTGACTCTATGACAAAGGCCTTGACTCTGAGTTGACTCCCTAGCAAATTTTCCAAATTGTTAGGTATGTGACTCAGATGGGGAGTGCAAATGAAACAATTTTGAACCTTTGGTCGAAGACCAATTTTAGAACTTTTTTGAATCTATGAATGGATAGGCTGGAACTGAATTTTCTGATGTTTGTCCCTAGCAGAGTCACCAAACTATTAGGTCTCAAAAATGCAAGTTTGAACCACAAGAGGTTGCCAAGCTCTCACAATGTTTTTAGCTAATGTACAAGGCCAAATGATGAATTTGAACCTTCTACTGTTTATGTTCTGCTAGACCTAGGTGGGTGCACCTATGTGAATGAAGCAGACTTGAACTATGTGTTTCTTCCCTAAGCAGTCTATCCATAATGGAAATTTAAAGTGGAGAGATGAAATCCTAATTTGGTATAGATTGTATAAGCAATATCAAGGTGGAACTTATGGATATGTTCAATTAATAGATGTGCAGTTTTGAAATGAGTTTGATGAAACTAAATAGATAAAATGGGTGAGACCAGTGCCTTGTTGGGTATATGGAGTCTAATGAAGACCTGAAAAATGTGACCTATAATGGCAATAACTCAAACTTCTCGGCACACTAATATGGGTTTATAACTTGTATAAACATGCAAGTAAATAGTTGATAAACTCTACTTGAGACAGATTGACAACCCTAATTATATGGCTCTTCTTATTGATCCAATTAACACTTCCAAATTATTTTGAATGACTAGAAGGATTCAATCTTTACTTGAAAGAACCAATTAATCATATCACACAAGTACATCAAATGTGCATTGATAAACTAAATATCTACTTGATATATCAATTTAAATAATAGAGAATCATTAAAGTGGAGACAACCAAATAATTGAATAATTCCAACAAACAGTTGATACCAAAATTAGGCCACAAAATCAGATATCTTCATTGACTTCTTCAAAATTCATACATGCATCATGGTCTTCACTGTATAAAACATTTAAAAATATTTTATGTATATTTCCTACCTAACCCCTAATTCTAATACCCTTTCAATTTTGACTTCAACTGACATATATATATTATTTTAGGGTTATGACCCTTCACAACATCCCTCTGATACAACTCTTCATTTTTATTATTCTCAGAAAAATAAAATATTTAATTATTTTCCTTTGGCAGATTAAATATTTTAACTTTAATCTCCATCTTTCAACTTCATGAAAAAATCAATTTTAGTAATTATCCTTTGTTGACAATCTTCACTCTTCACCTCATAAAATAAAAATAATTACCCGCTTTCATAGCTTCTTTAGTGAAAATTGATTCATCTTCCCTTTCGCGTGAAAATATCCTTTAGGTAAAATAATTACTAATTGGTTAATTCTTCCATAAAAATATTTTACCTCCCAAAACACTCTTACATCTTTGGTAAAAATATTTTTCCTTCTTGTGCAAATATTTCATAATCTTTTACCCTTTATGCTTCTACTGAATCAAATAATTCTCCACCTTTAAATCCCCTCGATAAAACGAATGAAATTTATTTTTCTCAAAGTATTTTCAATTTCCACCATAAGCATATTTTGTTCAATTTTATGTTTGTTTATGACTATATACACTCACATCGGGGTGACATAAAGCATCAAGAAGAATTTTTTTTCCCACTGACTTTGATTCTCTTGCCGATGAAGTCAACCTGCTCTTCCAAAAGACTTCTCATCGATGTGACATATGAGATCGGGGGAGACTTGAAAAAATTTCTTCGACTATAGATGTCACCCTGATACTTCATTTATAAGGGTTTTTTTCTCTATTCCTCCTGCAAAGCATGGTAATATTTCCTTCTTGCAAGATTTCAACACTTCTCCCGCAAAGAGTATGTAAGGGCTTCAAAGCACGGGATCTCATATGCTAAAGGTTTAAAAATTAGCTAGAAAACACCAGTGAAACCCACATTCTAGAACTAGATAGGAAGTGCAACACCAATTAAGATCATAACATCTAGGACAATGCTAGGATTACCATCCCACTACATTTCTAACTCCATAATGACCTCATTGTCACTTCTTTTGATAATTTTAACTCTTGTGAACTATGGCACAACGGTACCAAGAGTAAGCTTTGAAAAATAGAGAGAAGCCAAAATGGTTGGTCTATATTGATCTAGAACCGGTTCTACCATTGTTTTGATCATCTGAGATGCTGCCTTATCAACATATGGCCACACCACCATTAGCTCATGGTTTAGCTAGTTTAACTTTTGAAGGTTGGAAAACAACCTACGGTGGGAAAAAATATTTTGTAATTATCCTTCTTGCATCTCCCACCATTAACCTTGATAGAGCTGTAATTTTCATGGCCAACTGGCTTCACTTTTTGGCTCACGTGTTCTTTCAATGGAAAAAGGAAACCACAATTGCAATTCCAATGATAAATCCCACAACAATTCTGGGGATGGAGGCCATCACATCCTTCCTTTCCCTCCCCTTCAACAGAATTATTCTGCTACTACAGCAAACAAACCCTCTTGCTGAGTAGGGAAAAGTCTGACCAATGCATTCCTTGGTGATTCAAAGGGGCCCGAATTATCTTCATCTAGTAGCAAATTGACTTCTTACTGCTCATTTTATTTGTAATTTGATTTAAAGAAAAACAGGCGTAATTGTAGCCCTCCACGAAATGCCCATTATATCATCATCTCCACCTAAATTTCGCTCACTTCAATACTTCCACAATGTTATTGAGTCATTTTGTTGTTTGCACTTGTATGCAAAAAGTTGGGCCTCATACCTAGCCACTTCAAGTAATTCCCAGCCATTTTATCCTGATCTGTTGTCCTTACTTTATAACTCCATCTAAGTAGGTCACAACAAGATCTCCACTTGGCAATAATTTCATATCCCAAACACAAATAGGATGTTAAAGACACAATGTATCTCTTCGAATCTTTGCAAAACAATTGCTACTACCAGATGCAATAGTTCCTGAAAAATGAGTATTTTCCTTCAAGTAAAATTGTATTACATTGCTCGTTGTATTTTTTCCTGTTTGAATACATATCATTTGTATTCACCACAATAGCTAGGTCCTTCTGATTATTTTCCAAATAAAAGAGCAAGGTCCAAGTTCAATTCACTTATGATATTTGGAGTGATGCTGCTATTTCCTGGTAAAGACCATGACTTCATTTTTTGGAACTTTTGCTTCATAGTTTATTACTTTTGTACTCCATTAGTTCCCTTATCAAGGCTTCCCTAAATTGAAGTAATGTCCTAGGGTGTTTTCCTTATGCTTCAAGGATTCAATGTGTGTTATTTTGCACCATGTGTTCACTACTGTTTCTAGACAACAAATTCTCCAGTTTTAAAAATCAGTGTCTTTTAATTCAACCATTTTGTTTGATCACTTCTTAATGGTCTTATCTCCATAATTCTTTTGAGCATAACCCTAAATAATTGAATCTCATGCTACTTTACTTCTCATAGTTATTCCATATACTTTAAACTGAAGTGGGTATTCATCAGAATTCATTTCCTGACATTTTTGCACTATGGCCAAAACAAGCTAAGTAGCCTCCAAAATTGCTTTGGATAATTGATCAATCAATTTCCAAAAGCCACGGAAATGTATCAGCATGCTGAGCTATGGTAGGATAACATGTTTGTTAGATGATTTGGAATGAAATGATCTAGACTGAAAACTATTAACACTCAAAGTCACCTACTCAACACTTTTTGAAAAATTGCACCTTTCAAACTGTGTAAAACTCATTTGATTTTGATTTTGAAAAAATATAAAATGACGTCCAAACACACTGAAAATTTTTATGGAGGTAGAATTTGGTGTAGAGAATCAAAGGAATCAATCAATTTTTTATGATCATCATCCATTTGCTTAATATTTACCCTCAAAGTTAACCATTTTAACAGAATTTTCACTGTACTGACAACAAATTTTCTCAAAAACCCTTCAACTTGTTGCTTTGAAAATTTATCAAATCATATCGTATGAAGCTGAAAACTGGCATGCACACTCACATATGATAGATGAACATTCCTGCAAGACATTTTTGCATGAAAACGAACTAACCCCAAGTTATGATTTTTCAAAATATGCTCCTCGGGTTGCTTTTTCAACTGAGTTTTTTGAGTGTCGTATTAAAATTTTTGACATGGCATCTTCAAATTTTTCCAAAATTTTAAAGTTCCAATAGGACCAAACTTGTTTTGGATCACAATGGTAATAGAATATTTTTATTTAGCAAATCCCTAAATCCTAATAGATGTTTTCAATTCTTTTACTGTTCTCACAGTCCTAGGGTCTGTTTAAACTCTCTTTGATCCATACTTCAGTCAAATCTATTGATTCAAACCTCCCCTATCTAAGACTTCTTGAAAAACTCCTTGAGTGCGTTGAGGAAGAGAGTCCTTGTAGTCTTTGACTTGCTTTACTTTGCATGTCCTGATTTGACTCCTAGATGCTTTTAACTACTATCAACTGCCTCCTTGATAGGTGGGTGGTTTTCAACTGTCATAATATTTCCAAAAAAACTCTAGAAAGCTCTTAAACCTTCTACACAATGATAGGGCATGTGACCCTAATG
Organism: Sequoia sempervirens; assembly: GCA_007258455.2. Lineage (NCBI taxonomy): Eukaryota > Viridiplantae > Streptophyta > Pinopsida > Cupressales > Cupressaceae > Sequoia > Sequoia sempervirens. The sequence goes on from VDFB02281492.1 coordinate 485,798,485, forward strand.
AGCTTTGGTGTAGGAGCACCTTGGAATTTCATTCCTTCATGAGGAAGTTTTGTTAAATTATGCTTTAACATTGTTTCTTTGATGTAATAATTTCAATTAATACCATTTTATATTTTTTTGAGTCAATATTAGGTTGTTAGGTGGTCTATGAAGTCATAATGCAAAAGTTGCTACATTGTTGTCAAAATTGTCAAAGTTGCTATGACAACTTTTTGAAAATGTTGTAAAAGGTAGTTGTGGGTCAGTTGATGGTGAAAAAGTGACTGTAGGGTCATAAATAAGACTTGTAATTATGAATTCCAAGGTGGGGAAGAGTTGGAATGAAGAAAACAACAAATTTGCATGCTCAAAACTATGTTTTTCTTGTAGTTCTGGTTGTTCTTTCATTTGGTATGGCCTTTTACTATATAGTACAACCATAAAGGTTATTGGAAAAGTTGAATAATGTTATTATATTTCTATTTTTTTTGGTTTGAGTGAATTTCATCATGTTTTGCAAAAGTTATGATCAAATTAGTGTTGCCATTTCCACATTTTCATTGTAACAATCAAATTGTTTTGCATATTATGGCCTAGTATGGTACAACACATGCCTGAAAATAATTTTAAAAGATGAATAAATGAATATAGTTTCATTTTCTTTTTGTTTGATTAATGTTCATTAAGTTTTGAATGAGTTATGGTTATTTTATGGACTGCAATTTTCTAGATTTCTTTGTAACAGTCACGTAGCAGCGTTTTGTATAATTTTGTACAGATGAACCATGATATTAAAATCACATGGTTTGATAGAGGAGAGATTTATCTTTAATTTGGAAGTGGTTAGAGGTTGATCCATTAATTTTTGAGGAAGATATGCCAAATTTGGTGAAAACTGCAATAACCATGTCCTAGGGTAACCCAAGAGCAATAAAACTTCATATCTTGCATTTTAACAAATGGGTTCTCCTAATTTTGGGTTTGTAAGACTATTTTGAATTTTTCTTCATGGTTCTCCAAGTGGCTGGTGTTGGTGAAGAGTTTTGGGAAAAATATTTGATGCCTTAGGCTGAAATCAGTGTTTTTAGAGCAAGTAAAGAGGCTAGAGGTAAGGGTTTTGTAAAAACCAAAAGAAGAACCTTGGGAAATGAATCTTTAAGCATGTGCAGACCTATTGAAACATGTATGAATAATTTTTGAAGGTTGATAGGCAGTGGAAGCATGATAACCAATAAGCACCCTCCCTTACCATAGTAAAAGTTGCCTAAACTGTGATTTTATGTTTTAATAGTTTTGTGCTCATAATCATTGTATGAAAGGATGTGATACAGTTACTTGTGTCTAATTTATTGTGTTGACATGAGGATTTAAAGTTTTGAAAAGCTTTGTAAGAGTGTTGAAGAGATAATGAAGCCTAGTGCATGGATGTTTTAAGAAAGTTGTAACCTTGTTGTTTGGATGAATAGATTGTCAAGTTTATATTGAATTTGTTGATTAGGAAGAATGATGAGATTGGCATTGATTAAGTATCAAGCTTCGGACCTCTGATTTGGTATACAATCAAAATAATTTGGTTGAGTTGTGGCCTCATTAACGAGGTAAAGCATTGGCATTGCCTCTAAACTTGAAGAATTTGTTTTATAAACCTATTTTATGAACCTAACATTGGCGTGTCTTTCCTATTATAGCTGACATGCATATGGAAAGAAATCATCTATGTATAGAGGGGTTCCTAAAAGAAAACTCAAGTCAGGTTCTAAACAAAGAAAAAATCCAAAGCAGCAGGTCATGGCAGAATACAAATAATAGAATGCTAAAAGTGCAACAATTTTTTTTTTTCCAACATAATTATGGGTTTCATATTCAGCAGGGTGCTTTTGACAATCAACAAAGTAGTGATCCTAATTCATCCCTTTTAGAAAATTTCCTATCAATATTTGTCAAGAGAGACTGAATTCTAAAGAATTTTCATCAAATATCAGTAGCAGATTTAGTTTGGGAATTTCCATTATATCAGGAGTGAATTTTATCATTGAAGAGGTCCTTTATTATGACTTACAATAGTATTCATTAAACATTTAAACTTCTAAAATAGTGTTTATCATCAAAAAGCACCTGAGATTAGCAAGATTTTGTCATCATTTCAACCAAGTTTTCAGAAATATGACAACAGTCTTTCAAACATGTATAACAAGTTCTATGTGCAATGTCTTTGGTTTCAGCCATACATCTGCAAGGTTAAAACATTTGCAATAAGCATAATTTTAGTGGCAGTAACCCATTAAAGGGTAGGGACATCCATTAAATATTATATTATTCTCTTCTTCTTCTCTTTCATCTTGCATTGACTTCTCTTACATTAGCATCAATACTATTCATACTTGTAAGTTTTTTTCTTTTGGTTAAGTCTATGAAGCATGCACCTATAGAACCAATGACTCATTTGGATCAATGGGTTAGATGGTATTGATCCTCCACCATGTTGAGTAGACCTATGATAAGCAGTCCTTGCTAGCTTATGAGACTTCTACATTCCCTATGTATTCCAAATGCTCAAGCTTCCTTACTCTTTAGCAAACCAAGGACTTTGTGCATAGAGAATGTGCTGAAAAACACTAAGGGAAAATAAAATAATTAGAACATAATACAAATTACACTATATTATTTATATAAAACATATAATAAATTAAAAAAGCATATGAATTCTTACCATGTAATGAGTGATTTCATTTTCTCCCCATGCTAGAAGAAAATCCTTTGTAAACTTTGTTACAGCTTCAATAAATTATGTATCATCACCTTCAATGAATCTTTCCTTGTTCATCAAAGGGAACAAAGATGATAATGAACTCCATGCCTTTATTTTCCTTAGCTGAGAGGAACCTTTTTCATTTCAATCATCCTCTGCATTGATTAGATCCTTATATATTTCCCATTGACCCCTTCTACTTTTTTGGTAGTCTAACTTTTTAATAAAATGCCAAGCCTTATCACCTCCCATTGATGGCTTTGATGGAACATTACCATGAGCCCCTGAACATTTCATATCTTTTTCAATATAAAAATTACCTCCATGTAGCCCTGCATCTGACAATACCCTTTCAATTGATTTAATGGATTTTTTTGCCTCCTCTTTTGGTTTTTTTCTCCATGCAAATTAAATTGATAAATAAACAAGTTTATCAATTATTCTTACAAAAGCATGAAGAGTGCATATGTGTACTCTTTTGAGTGGAATTTGGAGAATTGGATTTAAATTTGGATCAAATTCATCTCTATTAGGGCGTAATCATTGGTCACAACTTAATATACCTTTACAAAATCTTCCATTTAATTCTTTTGACTTGTCTCAAGAATGCATGCAATAAATGCAACTATGCTTTGCATTTTCTCCATGGCTGATATTATACATGCATTTCAATTTTTTAAAATCTGCAGCCATATGCCATTCAACATTATATGATCCATACCCATCAACATACAGTTTCTTTCCCATCATATCAGAGGAAATCATGGATGGTATCTCAGTTTGCTCAAAAACCCATTTTAGATCTTCATAACATTCCTTGTTTACTCTAAATAGGCCAAGCCACCAAATGTGATTCTTTGATTGAACAGGAAATATGTTTCATCAATAACATTAATATTTGGATTTAATGCTCTATTAATTAGGGTAATTGACACTCTTTCATAATTGACATTGTTTATCAATTCCATCTCATCTAATTTTAGGACAAATACAATTTTTCCATTTGCCTCCTCCACTGAAATATCATAATACCTTACTATAGCTTGTAAAAAAAATTCAGCTTCAAGCCAAACATTGTTTGTTGGATTTAAAGTAATTGAGACTTCCCTTCCAATATGTGTTTGTCGTTTCCTTTGAGAATTATCCTTTGATGCTTGGATGTGAAACATATTTCCATAAAATTCTTGAACTTATTTGTTCTTGTTAGACTGTTCCACTCTAACATGAGATGGGTGAGGCAAAAATACCTTAGTGATCCTAGCATTTAATATTCTAGTTTGTAATGCCTTAAAAAATTCTTCATATCCCCTCCTACTAATTCCTACATTGTCACATGCTCCTTGTACATCATTAGCATTAATTGAACATGATAAATCTTTTATTATCTCATCAACCGAAGCTTTTCTTAATGTAGCACATTGAGGTTGATGAAGCATTACCAATATCTCATATTTTTAAAATAAAATCTTCATAAGTGAGGCCAAGTTATGGCTTCTATCTACAATTCTCTCATTTTTTGTAGAATCAATTATACTTTTCATAGATTGAACTCACTTTTTGAAACCACTGCCTAAAGATACTAGAGACACAATATTATTTAACCTTTTGATTCTCATCCTTCTTCCTAGAGGAGTTATCTTCATTTTTCTAATAGTTTTATTGAGAGCTTAAAATTTAAACTTCAAATCCTTATTTTACTTCTCCAATAATGAGATTTCTTGAACCATTGTCTTTCAAACTTTCCAATGTTCAATAGATTCATGTTCTAACCTCTTGTTCACTTCAACTAAATTAGAGACTGTATTATCCATTTCATGCATCTTATTTTCTACACAATTTTTTTTTTCTCATTTGTTCTCTGTTTCCTTCAAGCCTCTTGTAGTACCCTAACAATCCACTTTCCCCTTTGCATTCAAATTTCATAAGCCCAGTAATAGTATCAAACTTAGGATAATCATTATTTTTAGGATCAAGAGGATAAAAATTTCCATTAGCCCATATATCTATATGCTTTTTTCCCAATATTCTCAAATTTTTTTCATCTATATTATAATTTTTCACTATATTTCGTTTCGGATATGGCTGCATTTCTTCATCCAATTCCACATGCAACATATATGAATTATTCTTCATTTTTCACTTCTTTAAAATTGTATCTGCCTATTATACAACAAAAAATACTTCAAGCATTCTATGACATATCATATGGGGATTATTCTAAATTTGTATTGAAACTATTTTGAAAAAGATTGAAGAAGTTGTAATGAAATTATTCAAAATACTCATAAAAATTTAAACGAAATAATTATTAAAAAGAAAAGAAAAATCTTGCTCACCTTTTTGTTTTCTAATTTGTTTGTACTTTATCCAAATAATTAGAACAAGATTGTTTTGAAAGTTTAAATAAATGGATATTTTAAATTCAACCTCAAATTTTTCGCTCTACAAATTCTTCCCTCCACAATTTGACATCAAATTTTCCCTCAATTTTTTCTCTCCACTTATTTAAATTTTATATAGCTCAAAAACTTCATCATAAATCTAAGTATATTTAAAACTAGTATATTTATATTTTAAAAAATATATCTAAATATGGTACAAATTCTTCCCTCCACAATTTAACATCAAATTTTTCCCTCAATTTTTTCTCTCCACTTATTTAAATTTTATATAGCTCAAAAAACTTCATCATAAATCTAAGTATATTTAAAACTAGTATATTTATATTTTAAAAAATATATCTAAATATGTACAAATTCTTCCCTCCACAATTTGACATCAAAATTTTTCCTCAATTTTTTCTCTCCACTTATTTAAATTTTATATAGTTCAAAAACTTCATCATAAATCTAAGTATATTTAAGTATATTTATATTTTAAAAAATATATTTAAATATGGTACAAATTCTTCCCTCCACAATTCAAAATCAAAATTTTCCCTCAATTTTTTCTCTCCACTTATTTAAATTTTATATAGTTCAAAAACTTCATCATAAATCTAAGTATATTTAAAACTAGTATATTTATATTTTAAAAAATATATCTAAATATGGAAGAGACACAAGTTTTGTCCATGCTTTTTGTTTTCCTTAGCTTTTTTATTTTTTTTTCCACTTTCAAATTTTTTTTCCATTAGTTTCATAATTTTTTTAATTTTCTCCACTTTTTTGCTTCAACTATTTCTAATTTCTTTTTTGGTTTTATTTTTTATTTTTTTCTATATATTTACACAAACAAAATGAGTGCTCTCATCTCCACCTGTAGAATGCCTATCATAATTATTAAACTTGTTATAAACATATTTAAAATAATAAATCTAAATCTATAATATGAAATTTGATTTAATATATAAAATAAAATATAATAAAATAAAATATACTTTACCACTATTTATGTTGAGAGGCACTCTACAATCTTCATGTAAATATATAGCAAAAATAAAATAAAATAAAAACAAAAAAAATGGAAAAAAAAAACCAAAAGAAATTAAAAATTGTTCTCACAAAAACTATGAACCAAATAAATTGGAATAAATTAAAAAAAAAAAATAAATTGACAAAATAAAATAAAAACCAAAAGGTTGGAGAAAATCACGAAACTATGGAAAAAATAATTGGAAAAATTAAAAATTAAAAACCAAAAAAAATTGCAAAGGTGTTACCACTTTTAAAAAATCATGGACTTCAGTTTTTTAAGGAATTATAATAGAAACGTGTGTACCCACTTAACTCATGTAGTTAAGTAATTTATATTTTTTATATTTAAATAATTTGTATTATATGAGATATTTTTTTCTTTTTTATAGTTCCTTAGGAGGCCCATTTTTTATGTAAATTTCCCATAATGAATAACCCTTCTTGGCCTATTTAAGTTAGAAAATTAGGGTTGTTTTCCCTAATCTAACCTTGAAGATGGGGTTTATTATCATTTTCACCAATTTTTCCAATCTAGACCTAAGTTTGCATCGCTTTTTGAATTTTTAGTATTATTCTTGCATCTTGGAACCTTTTTGAACCCTTGGGACAGATTTTAAACTTTTATCGATCTAAATCAACCCAAAAATTCAAAATTTTCACCCGATTTCTCTAGGGGGCAAGGAGTCAGCTTTATCCTTCCGTTGGGGCATCTTAAACTTTTTTATTTTTTATTTTTTTTATTCAAGTAGCAGTTTTGATCTAAAAAACATTATTCTTTGAACCGAACTAGTAGGTACCTTTCTTCAAAAAGGGGAAAATTGTAGATACTAAAAAATATCCTAATCAATATCATACACTTAAAATAAATTTACTAACATCATTTCCTCTTTAACCCATCCTCTTTTTGCTTAATTAATTAATTGCATCATTTTCATCTATTGGCCTAATTAATTTAATCAGGTTAATTCATCTCTTTTTGCACTAACATTTCATCTAATTAAATTAAATAAATCACAACATTTAATTTAATTCCCTAAGTCATCTTATTTAATTAAATAACTCTAAGTTATTTAATTAAATATCATTTCATCTCTCCCGCATTTATTAATCATTTAATTTAATGAATATCACTTTAATTCTTCAAATCACTTAATTGCATAAATTAAATCTTGTTTAATTAGCAATTAAACTAAATTTCCTAGATAAGTAAAGGGAATATTCCCATGGAATATTCCTTATCCCCTTTTTTGCACAATTAAAACTTTGTTTTAATTTGTAAATTACCTTTTTTCCTCACCCAAAGGAATATTCTCTCTCCTCCAATCAACTTACTTGGCCTCTTGAACAAGCTAAACCTTCAACCTTTTGAGCAAGTTATCTTTGACCTGTGTGAGCAAGTCAAAAGTCTGTTTGTTTGAGGCAAGTGTGGGCCCTTGATTAAAACCCATCATGCATTCTCATCCATTGATGAGAATCCATGATCCATGCCTCTCATCCCCTTCATCTTGAACCATTGATTAAGCTTTTTGATCTCAACCTTTCATTCCTTAGTTTCTCTCCTATAAATACATCACTATTTGGAGACAAATGGATCCATTTTTCAATTGCAAACTTATGTTGTTCAATTCACTTGCACCCATACTCTCAATTTACTCACATGTTAGCTTATTTTAGTTCATTTTTATTGCATAATAACTTAGAATCCATTAATGGCTTCCATGCATCCATCTTAGTTTGTATATGAATTAGGTTTTTCATATGTTAGCATAGAATTAGCTTAGATTAGCTTAGCAATAGCATAATCAGTGCATTTCTAGAATAAAATCATGGTAACTTAGCTTGCATCATGTTCATTTTTAGCATAAACTAGGTTTTCATACATCAATCACAATGGTTTCATCAATTCTCTTCCATAGAATTGACTAAAATAGGCTCACTAATCATAGGATTGGGAAAGGGTCACCATTTCACATCAACACGACACCAATTCCAAAATAGGATAATTTTCAAATGGGCTATGTTAGGAATTTAACTATTTTTGTGTAGTTTGTAGATTTCATTTTCAATTAAATGCTTATTTTAGATTTCCACTTTGAATGATCTTGTTTGTAGATGCAGGTATGTTTGGCGCAGTTATGCTTTAATTCATCATGAATCAAGTGTAATTGACCGTCACTGACATTTCCATGTCTCACAAAAACAAATATGAAAAAATAAAATATTATTTTAGAGTGATATCCTCAAACTAAGTTGGATATTACCTTCCCTCGACATGAATTACCATCACTTGAGATCCGAAAAAAATATAAGGCTCTAATGATAATGGTTAGAATTAATAAAACTTGGGTTATACATACTTGTATTGATAATGGATCAGGTCTTAATGTTTGTAACGTGTATCTAATAGATAAAATTGGTGTAGATAAGAATCTTATAGAACCTAATTATCTTTCTATTTGTGGCTTTGATAATGTTAGTAGGCAACCCTTAGGGACAATCACAATAGCCATTAAGGTAGGTCCCATGGTTTTGTCTACCCCTATCCATATCATATCAAGATCCCTTTCATATAATATTCTCCTAGGTAGACCTTAGATTCATGCCATGAAAGGAGTCCCATCTACTCTTCACCATAAGATGAAATTTCAATAGAATAACAAGATATATACAGTAAAAGCGGATAAAAAAAGTTATAATTTGCAAGTCAAAGTTGAATATAACACTTCTAAATCTCTTAATACTTTAATTCCATCTTCAAAATTTGATCCATTACTTTCCAATGATAATGATAAAATCTCTTAATACTTTGTATTGTTACAAGATATTTTATCATTGTCCTTGGAAAGTAATGGGGAGTCCAAAATCTCATCATCAAAGTATAATAAGTTGAATACAAATGATGATCATGATATTTATTTATCTTCAATTACATTTTTTGGTGATTATTTGGGTTCATTATATTTAACACCCTCCTTTGTGGGAGAGTAAAAAATATTGCAATCTCAACCTAAGGATTCTTGTGTTTCACTCTCTATATTTTTCTACATCAAAAAATCCAAAAACATCACACTTCAATAGTGATGGGGGATCTTTAGATTTTTTACCTCATATGTTGGTGATGTATAACTTTCAAAAAATTTAAAATGATTTGAATTCTTGTGAAAAAATCAATTCTTGGGAAATACCTCTACATCTGAGTTGGAAGAATGTTATGGGCTTGGATATAAAATACTTTCTAAAAATAGATATAATAAAAATATGGAACAAGGAATTAAGGATCTTTTGAATTGTATGTCATATCTATAAAAAAGGGGTTTAGGTTTCCAACCTTCTTCTCCATCTTCATCTCATCTGCCATCATCTACTATATTTAAAACATCATGTGGTAAGTGAGAAAGATTTTCTTCACAAGAGAAAAAAATATCTCCTAGACCTTTATCTGAACAAGAGCATATTTTGTTGAGACTTCTCAAAGCTCAATTGATTACTCTTCCTCCAACACAAGAAATTTTATAACAATTACTCATTTTTTGTATATCATTGAGTGCATGGTCATTCCACCAATGAATTTCAGGCCTTGAGTAATAAAATACAGCTCATTATTGTGGTGCTCTTCCATGTGTTTATGCACCTAATCACTCTAAACAATAATGATCTATCCTATGGCGTTTCTCCTCACTATGTGGCATTTGTAGCTTGATATGTTTTCTCATTTCAATTCATGGTGGTACAATTTTATGTGAAATCATATTTATTTCTATGGTAGCAAAATGGTAGTCTTTTGTGTGGTTCTCCTTGTATTTACACTTGGGGGGCAAGGATAACTAGTTTTCAGAGGTGTGTTTTCATTTCAAGGATCCCCTCTTCCCATTTTATTCCTTAAAATACCAACATAACAAGTCTGTTGACATTTTATGGGGGGAATATCACCCTATCCTATTTCATAGAAATCTTGTGATATTTGACTTATTGACATACCCCTTTAGTGGTGGTGGTGTTTATACTACCCCTTGAGGCATGGTTATCAATTTTTCCCCTATGATGTTAAGAATTTATTTGTACCCCATGATGTTAAGCCTTTGTATGCTCCTTAAAGCATGATTTGCAAAATAGTACATGAATTTAACATAACAAAGCTTTTTGATTCATTAATTTGATTATTTTTACATAGCCACCTATCATAGCACACCTTACTTGCTAGTGGAGCCATGTGTTTCATGAGTGATTTTACATCCTTATGAGAGAGCCATTTTGTTTATCAACATATTTTATGGATGAGGTTGGCTATTTGAGACAAAGATTTAAAACCAAGGTCTCTTTACCTTACCGACTCAAATCCTTTTTAGTGCTAACATGTATGTTTTTGTTTTATTATGTCTTATTGTTTATATTGTGTTTACATCATGTACATTTTGTTTATATATGTCTTTGTGTTATGTTATGTGTTGTGTGTGTTTACATCATGTACATTTTGTTTATATCATGTTTCTCTTTGTGTTATGTTATGTTGTGTATCTTCATTGTGCATTCTTCATTTTTTTCATGATTCATTACATCTCATACATGTGTATTTCTCTTTCCTTATATTGTCTTGCCATAGGATCTTGAATCTATAGGGATAACACATCCCCTAGATTCAGTGTCATCATATCTCTTCAATATTTGTATAATTGAACCCTTCTTAACATATTCTTACTTTAGTGTGAGTCTGAGTGTAATTTCATATTGTCACTAAAGTGGGGGTTGAATGTAGCATCAAAAAATTTCACCCTTGACAATTTCACATTAGGAACTTAGATCCAACCTATATGCTTGTACCTAACTATGAATTATTTTCCCATTTTATAAATATTCTTGGAACATTATGTTGTATAGGACAAGTGAGAGGGGGGGTGAATCAATTGTCATAGATTATAACCATCAATTGAATTACCAAAACTAACACATAAACTAATTAAATGATTAACCATCAAATTCCAATGCACAAACATAATAACACCAGATTTACGTGGAAAACCTAATGAGGGAAAAACCACAAGGTTTAACTCACACTATAGAGAATATCAAAACCGATTACAAAAAGGCTCACTGCCTACAATAAGGGCTCACTATCCGGACTCACTGTCCATAGGGCTACAACCCAGAGATACAAAAGAATACAAATAAGGGCTCACTATTCGGACTCACTGTCCATAGGGCAACAAAGGATTCCACCAGAATCATTGATCAATTTGCATGAATGATAGAGTTTTCTTTTTTCTCATTGCATCTAGAAACTCAACATTAAGCTTCACACTGATTAACCACACACATAACTCACACACATTCAGAATAGCATCAAATTTGAGTCTTCTCTTTCACTTATCTTCCTTCTTTTCTTGTGTATAATTTTCATCACTAGCTCATTCTATATTTATACTATCTTCAACCTTGAAAATATACAAAGTTTTCCATCCAACTTCAAATACAAATTAGGTCGACACCAAACATCCTAGGGTGGAATTAGAATGAGGGCAACCCAAACACATGCTTCACTGGGACCCATAAAAGATCCAACATGCTTCATCAACTTCGAAGATAGTGTTTAACACACGGTCAGGAAAACCAATGTAAAACACATAGAACAATTAAGGTCGATACTTCCAAAAAAAAAAATTATCTTCAATGCAATCAGAACATCTGTTCTCTAAACCTGCAAGTCAAAAGACTTCATTAAAGAGAAATCTAGACTAGCAACATTTCTCTCGGATCTCAACCAAAATACAAAAAAACATAGTTCACAACTAGTGAACACAACTAGATCTTCACAAAGAACCAATAGCCAAGAATATGGATATAGAAAACTTTAGCAACCTTGAATAACATATCTGATTTGCACAAATATAGGGACAAGTACCAGAGCAACAAACTCAATAGTTGAATACCTATAATCTTCCTTTAATACAATTTTCTCAATATCCTCAACATATACAATCAACAACAACTAGTAGATAACCAGTGGACCAGTTGACATCAATGACAATACTTTCATTCCTCTTTCCATTCTTGCAACAATCTCCCCCTTTTTCATTGATGGCAACACATGATGTGAAAAACCATCAAAGACACCATACCATTTCTGGAAATACTTATCAAGATTTGTATTTTTGCTTCTACCCCTTAGAAGATCATCTTCCTCATTACCTTCTTTCTCTCCTTTTCACATGCTTTCTCTCCCCCTTTGACATCAATGGAAAAGGAAAAATATTTGTCCATTGAATCTTCCTTTCACATGAAAAACACATAATGACAACACTTGAAACTACCTACTCCCCCTAAGAGGTAGCCACCAAAACATCATTCCAAAAAGATATAACCATGAATCCACTAGATTGATGCACCTCCAAATGCATCTTAGTTTATGAAAGGAGGGACAATAACCCCTAACTTCTCCCAAAGGTACTCAAAATTATCTTTAGGAAGAGCCTTTGTAAATATATATGCAATTTCATCCTTTATCAAAACATACTCAAGCTTGACTTCATTCTCCATGACCTCTCTCAAGAAATGATACTAGATAGATATATGCTTCATTCTCAAGTGCATCATAGGATTCTTCGAAATGTTAATTATACTTGTATTATCATAGAAGATAGAAATAGGATCATCATATAGCATTGTGATATCCTTCAATGTCTATTTCATGCATAACACTTGTGTACAACAAGATGCAATAGCAATATACTTAGCTTTAGGAGTAGAAAAAGAGACTGAATATTGATTCTTACTTAGCCATGCCACCAACCTACATCCAAGAAAGAATGCACCACCACTTGTACTCTTTCTATCATCTATACTTTCATCCCAATCTTCATTTGTATAGGAACTAACTGTAAAGTTAGTATCTTTAGGATACCATAATCCATAATCTGAAGTGTCATTCAAATATCTAAATATTCTTTTAATTGTAGTAACATGTGTTTCCTTCGGATCTTCTTGAAATCTAGCTACAACAAAAACTACATGCATAATATATGGTCTAGTAGTAGTCAAATATAGTAGTCCACCAATCATAGATCTATACTTGCTTTGATCAGCCTTAGGTGAATCATCATCTTTACCCAACTTGAAACCAATCACCATAGGAGTACTTACTATTTTGGAACTATCCATCCCAAACTTCTTCAACATCTCTCTCACATACTTAGACTATGAAATGAAACTTCCTTTTTCCGCTTGATTAATCTATAGCCCAAGAAAGAAATCCATCTCCCCAAACATAGACATTTCAAATTCTTTATGCATCTCTTCTGCAAACATCGTGCACATATTTTCATTTCCTCCAAAGATAATGTCATCAACATATGCAACTACAATCAAAATTTTGTCATTTTCAGTCTTGAAGTACAAATTACTATCTACCATACCTTTGCTAAATCCTTGCTAACTCAAATACTTATCTAACCTTGCATACCAAGCTCTAGGAGCTTGCTTCAATCCATATAAAGCTTTCTTCAATCTGCACACCATATCCAGTTTTTCTATTAATTGAAATCCTTCTAGTTGTTCCATGTAGACCTCTTCATGTAGCTCACCATTTAAAAATGTTGACTTGGCATCCATCTGATATACTTTAAAATCTTTATAAGTAGCTAATGCCAAAAACATCCTTATAGCTTCCATTCTTGCTACTAGGGAAAAATTCTCTTGAAAATCTATGCCTTCTACTTGTGAGTAGCCTTTACACACAAGCCTTGCTTTATTTCTAACAACTTTCTCGTTCTCATTCAACTTATTTTTGAATACCCATTTTGATCCAATAATATTTTTTTCTACCGGTCTTGGGACCAATTCCCAAGTTTGATTCTTCTCAATCTGCAAAAGTTCTTCTTTCATTGCTTCCTTCCAATGTTCATCCTTACAGACTTCACTTACTAACTTCAGCTCAATCTTAGAGAATAAGCAAAAATTTACTTTAGAAACAACTTTTCTTCTAGTTAACACACCTTTTGTCTTGTCACCAATAATCTAATTTTTTGAATGATTCCTCTATACATATTTCAGTGTCCTAGGGAACATCACTGGAGCATCTTCTTCTCTTTCACTCTATTCATTCTACCTTTTCTTCTCATCTTTATCTTGTTCTTCCATAATTTCTTCTCTTCTTGGGTAGTAATTCTCATCATACAAATATCCATCAATATCAATATAATTCTTCACTATTTCATTAACCTTCACATTCGAGCTTTCTGCAATCTTCCTTAGTCTTTTATTGAAACATCTATATGCCTTGTTTCTGAATACCTTGAAATATTTAACTGTAGGAATTATTCTGTACCATAGCTCATAGGGATTCTTTGTACTATTTTCTCTTTCATGAACTTGATTGAATACATATACAACAATGTGAATAGCTTCTTTCCAGTAAACTTCTGATAATCTGGCTTCAGTGATCATTGACCTAGAAACCTCTTGAATTGTTCTATTTTTCCTTTCAATGACTCCATTCTACTTGGGAGTTCTCGAAGAAGATAATTGTATCTTTATTCCATGCACTTCACAAAACATATTGAACTCATGGGAGGTGAATTCTCCACCTTTGTCAGATCTCAAGCATTTTATCTTCAAATTCACTTTATTTTCAACCATAGCCTTGAATGCCTTGAATCTATCTAATGCATATGATTTCTCTCTTAGAAATGTAACCCATGCATATCTAGAATAATCATCAATTAAAATCATAAAATACCTTTCACCAAGTAGACTTCACACTCTCATAGGACCACAAAGATTTGTATGAATCAAATCTAGTAATCTAGTAGTAGATTGTTCTCTTTATCTATAATGATTTCTTGTTTGCTTCCCAAACTGACAATTCCTACAAATAGCATGTATAGGCTTTGTAATTCTCGGTAGAACTCTCACGTTCTGATCAACACTAATCCTTTCCAAGATATCAAAATTCATGTGACACATTCTCCTGTGCCATAACCAATTGCCATTTATCTGTGTCATAAAGCATTGTCCATCAACACCCTTAAGTTGATAAATATTCACTTCATATTTCTTTCCTATAGTAATCAATGTTCTGGACCCTTTCCAGATCTCACATTTCTCATCCTTAAACAAAAGATCATATCCTTTTCTATACATCTAACCAACTCTCAATAAATTATTCCTTAAACACTTAACATAGTAAACATCATCAGTATGATGCTTGCCATCAAAACTTACTAAACCTATCCCACATATTTTAGCACCAGTATCATCTCCAAACATAACTAGACCTCCATCATATTTCTCAAGTTACACAAAATTACTCTTATCACCATTCATGTGATGTGAGAAATCACTATCAACTACCCAAAAAAAAATTTCTTGTTTAGCATACAATGCAGAGATAACCATACCTTCATTTTTCTCCTTCTCCTTCTCCTTCTCTAGAGGAATTTCCTTTATCTATTTTTCTAAATTAGTAGAATTAGGTTCATCCTTAATCACCAGGAACAAGAATTCATTGTCATCTGGATCTTCATATTCTAAATCTTCATCCAAAATAATAGCATTCTCGTTAACATAGTAATCTTTGTTAATCTTCTTTCCTTTCTTTTATTTCTCTTATATTTGTTTATTCTTTTTATCTCTTTTCGAACACTTTGCAACATAGTGACCAATTTCTCCACAACTAAAGCATTTAAAGGGAAATATACCTTCATACTTACTGGAGCCTTTTCTCATTCTTCTTACAAAGTTAGCTTTGATTTCATTAAAGTTTTCAATTTTTTTAGCTTTAAAAGCAGTCTCTATTTTTCCTCCACTTCTTAGATTCGACTTCCTTATATCATAAGATGTCAAGAATCCTAGTAGTAGATCCTTAGTACAAGTCTTATAATCTATAGTTTTCTCAATAGCACTCACTTTTTTAATGTGAGCATTAGGAAGAGTTCTAAGAATCTTCTTTACAATCCTAGTTTCATCTATAGTATCACCAAGAGATCGTATTCCAGCCACTACCTCATCCAATCTTCGTACATAAGCTTTAACATTTTCATCTTTGGACATATGTATAAGATCAAACTGTGTTTCCAAATTCTATAATTTTTCCTCTTTTACCCTTTCATCACCATCATGTGCTCTTTCTAAAGCATCCAAAACTTCCTTAGCTCTCTTCAAGTTTTGAACCTTAATCAACTCAAAATGTATGAAACTATTCTTCAAGATGATCTTTGCCTTATTATTCACCTCATGTGCTTTGATTTCTTCAAGTGTACTCAAACCATTAGCAAGAGGAGTGTAGGGATTCTTATAAGCTTTCTCTACATCATATCCACAATACTCTAGATATTCTCCCATCAATACTTTCTTGATACAATAATTAGTTCCATCAAACCTAAGATAATCAAAGACCATTTTTCTAGCCATCCCAGACCTTCCTCAAGTGGTTAAACTCTTCACCAAGGAACCAAGTTCTGATACCAATTGTTGGATAGGAAAAATAAGAGGGGGACTAAATCAATTGTCATAGATTATAACCTTCAATTCAATTACCAGAACTTACACATAAATTGGTTAAATGATTAACCATCAAATTCCAATGCACAAACACAATAACACCATATTTACATGGAAAACCCAATGAGGGAAAAACCATGGTGAGGATTAACTCACACTATAGAGAATATCAAAACCAATTACAAAAAGGTTCACTTCCTGAGATAAGGCTCACTTCCTACAATAAGGACTCACTATCCATGGGGCTACAACCTAGAGATACAAAAGAAGACAAAGAAGACTTGTTATAGAGAGACAACAATCCCAATCCAACAAAGGATTCCACCACAATCACTAATCAACTTGCATGAATGATAGATTTATCCTTCTACTCACTGCATCTAGAAACTTAGCATTAAGCTTTGCACTGATCAACCACACACATAACTCACACACATTCAAAATAGCATCAAATTTGCATCTACTCTTTCACTTATCTTCCTTCTTTTCATGTGTACAATTTTCATTGCTAGCTCATTTTGTATTTATACTATCTCCAATCTTGAAAATATACAATTAAGTCAGTCATCCAAATTCAAATACAAATTAGGTCAATTCCAAACATCCTAGGATGGAATTAGAATGAGGGAAACCCAAACACAGGCTTCACTAGGACCCATAAAAGATCCAACACACTTCATCAACTTCAAAGATAGTGCTTAAGACATAGTCGGCCAAACTAGTATAAAACACATAGAACGATTAAGCTCAATACTTCTAGAAACCAAAAATATCTTCAATGCAATCAGAACATCTTTTTTTGTAAACTTGCAAGTCAAAAAACTTCATCAAAGAGAAATCTGGACAAGCAACATTTCTCTCAAATCTCAACCAAAATACAAAAAAGCATAGTTCACAATTGGTGAACACAACTTGATCTTCACAAAGAACCAATAGCCAAGAATTTGGATATAGCAGCCTTCATCAATCTTGACTAACATATCTGATCCACACAAACATAGGGATAATTACCAGAGCAACAACCTTAACAGTTGAATACCTATAATCTTCCTTTAATACAATTTTCTCAATATTCTCAACATATATAGTCAACAACAACTAGTATATAACTAGTTGACCAGTTGACATCAATGGCAAAAAATTCATTCATTTTTCTATTCTTGCAACAAATTAAACATGGAAAATTAAACTATGCATTAATTATTTTTCCCTTGACACTTTTGATCACTAAAGATTAAGAATCTAGTCTAGGGTGCATTGTTCCCTAGACCAACATTTTGTTGCAAGTATGTGCAGATGGTGTTGTCATTGGTGTGAAGTATATGAGAAGGATTTTGTTGCAAGGGTGTGAGGAGTTGGAATTGATTTTATGTCTCTAATGATGCTTTAATTAGTTACATTATCTTTCCATTAGTAAGCTATTGATGTCAACCTCTAGTATTTCTTTGATAAGCTTCTATCTATGGATGTATGGTTGAGTTTCTAGGTTGTAGTTGGCTTGGTGGTGATGGGGAAGTTTTTCAGATGTTGAGGATGTGTCTTTGGTGCTTGGTTTCTAAGTTCTTTTTAGAAAATTTGAATAAAAAGAGGAAATGTTGTGTTGCAATGGTGTTCTATGTTGCAAAGTAGCATTATGGTTTGGATCCACATTTTTTATATGTTGAAGATCTACTTTATCGGTTTGGATATTTTGATCAGAGGTTTTCAAAGGTGTTGCATTAATAATTTGGTGTGCTAGATCATTGTGTAGAGGAAGGTATGTTCACCAGTGTGTGAATTGTGCATTGTAAAGGTGTTTGTGAGAAATGCTTTTGCTCCACATTTCTCCATAGATTGGTTTCAATTATTGTAGATATGGAAGTATGTTGATAGTGTTTGTATCATTCTTCAGTTGAAGTTGTTTGATATTTGGTGCTTTGAAAGTCAGTTTCTTGAGTTGTAGTGTATTGCGGAATTATTTGAGTATATATTGGGTGTACATTCTTGAGGTGAAAGTTATTGCAAAGGAATTTTTTGGGTTTCAAGGTGGAATATTCTAGATTGTGTTCAAGTGTTATGTGGTGTCTTTGAGTTATTTTTGAATTTGAGGAAGTGTGTACTTAAATGTTAATGGTGTTAACACAAATTTGGCTAACCTTGGGTGCTTACACTTGTAGAGACTGGAAAATGTCCTAAGCCTATGAACCTTTTTTTTCACCATCAATTTCTCTTCTTTCCTTGCATAATTGAATAATTTTAATTATTTAATTACTTGACTTTTCCCTTTTATTCTTCTTTTTGATTAATTAAATAAATTATATTTATTTAATTAATCATTTTCACTTTTCTACTATAATTAAATAATAATTATTAATTTTTTAATTATTCATTAGCTTTTTCTTCCATAATTAAATAAATTCTATTTATTTAATTATTTTCCACCTTTCCCTCCACTATTAAATAATTACTTTAATTGTTTAATATTTTGTCATTTTCTTCCATTTTTAATTAAATTGGTTTTTTAATTAAAATTCAACACTCTCCCTTCTTCTATGATTAAATATTCATTTTTATTTAATTATTCACTTTCCCTCCCAAATTAAATAATTTTATAATTATTTAGCTTCCTCCAACAACCTCTTTTATGTGCTAATCTCTTTATCAGTGTCATCATTATCTCTTCATGTATCATTCAATTTCCACCCTTGATTTAATTATTTTATAATTCAATCTCAACTGTCCATCCTTAACCTAGTCCTATATTTTCCCTAAATTAGCCCTAACTCTATTTCATACTACAACTTTCAATCTTAGCCATTGATTGTCATGTCATATTGGCTTTTAATCCTATCCCTTCATTCAAATTTGGTTTTCTACAAAAGAGACCTATCATTATCATTTCAACACACCTATTTTATGCTTAAGTACATGCTCAAAGAGACAAGTACACTCTCCAATATTTTGCTATCATTGTCATTAGGCTATTATTGCATACTCAAATCTAAGGGAAATTAGGCATATTAAGAAAAAAGGAGAAGGACAATGGAGGTGAATCAATTATGGCATGAAGACTTTGGTAATATTGCTTTGTTATTTTGTGTTTTTATGCCTATTTGTGCTTCATTGTTGGTTTAGGTTTTTAGGGTTTTAGTTTTATTGATTAATGCCTTTAACCTTATTTTTTTTCTAATCTACTACACTAATTGTGAAGTTTCTTTTGTGTTTATGGAAGCGTGGCATGGCATGTATGAGTGGATTTAGGTACTAGATAAGGTGGGTTGTGGTTTTCCTTCATTCTTTTCCACTGCAAGAATGATTTGGTGTCAACCTAATTTGAATTTGCATAGTTGAGGTCCATAGCCAACCTTGGAGAATATTTTCAAAGTTGAAGATGGTATAAATAAGTGTTGAGTTGTTGAGGGATGATAATATAGATATGTGTGATGTGAATAACGCAAATCGTATAGTTGTGAGGTGTGAATTTGTGTAATGCAGTGTGATCTTTCATGTGTTAGATTGCTGGATACAGTGAGAAAAAGGTGTCTACAATTCTTTAGTAAGCCTGTGAAGGTGTTGGTGATGCTATGGTGGAATTTTTTATTGCATTGAGATGGATTTCTCATTGTAACACTTATCTCTAAATTCTTTTCTATTTAGCCAATGAGGCTTTAACAATGATCCTTCCATTCTTCTGGGCATTGATCCATCTAGCAATGAGCCCTATTGTATTTGGTGTTGATATTACATTATATTGTGAGCTAATCATCATCATGGTTTTTCCCTTCTTGGGTTTTCCATGTAAATTTGATGTTTATTTTTGTATGATGCTGATTTGGTTATGTTTATGTTATCTACTTTCATGATAAATCATTCTAATAGATTAAGGGTTAATTGGATTAATGTGGATTTGAATGTTTACGAGGGTTTTGAAGTTTTAAGGTACAACTGATTCACCCCCCTTCCCAGTTGTCTTGTACACTTAACAAATGCTATTAGATCAAGGTTCCTTGGAAGAAAGCTTAAGCGATTGAGGTAGATCTGAGATAGCACACAAGAAATATGTTACTATGTTTGATGGTTTAGATTATAGATTTTGGAAGACAATGATGGAAGGTTTTCTAGTTTCTCTTGGATTTAAAATCTGGAAGTCTATTGAGAGAGGATATACTATTCCTGCAAATGATCTAAGAACTGATTATGAGAACAAGGCCTATGAAAACAATGGTAAAGCAAGGTATGTTCTTTTAAGTGGTCTTGCTAATTTTGAATTGGTGAAATTTTTGAATCTAAAAACTGCTAGAAAAATTTAGGTAAAGTTAGAAAGCATTTATGAAGGAGATGATAAGATCAAGCAAGCCAAGATGTAGAATTTGAAGATCATATTTGATATCCTATGCATTTCTAAAGATGAAAACATCACAACCTACTTGTAGAAGGTGGATGACTTTTTCAATGTTATCAAAGGTCTTGGTGGAGAACTAAAAGAAGAAGTGGTAAAGAAGGTACTCAGAACTCTTCCTAAAGCTTCTAGCCATAAAGTTTTTGTTGTTGAAGAATTACAAAAATTGAATCAATATACGAGAGATTAGTTGTATTTTTCTTTAACTGCTTTTGAAATGAAAGAATTTTTACAAGTGGTGCAAAAGTTGAGACAACTTTTAAGGCTGGAAAATTAGAGAAGAATGTGAAATTAGATTAGGAGGATCTTGATTATGTGGAAGATAAATTTGTGAGAAGAATGAAAAGGGGTACTAGAAAGTACAAAGGTAATTCATTGTGCTTCAATATGTACAAACAAAGCCTTAAATGACAAAAATAGGAAGAAAAAAGGTAGATGAATAAGAACCTTTCAAATTTTTCAGTTGTGGAAAGATAGGTCATTATGCTTCAAGATGTCCAAATAGAGCCTTAAATGACAAAAATAGGGAGAAAAAAGGTAAGATGATTAAGAAAAGTTATTATGTTAGAGAAGATACAACTAATATCTAATGATGATGATGATGATGGTGAATGCTTGTTCATGGCTTTAAAAATATGAAACTAATTCTTCTAACTCTGAGAGATGTGTGAAGGAAAGGACTTTGAAAACAAGTACTAATACTGAATGCACTTTAGTGTCTGATTTTCATGCTAGATAAGAGAACTACTATATCATTAATAGTGGATGTTCTAATCATATGACTAGTGATAAGAGTAAGATTGTTAAACTTGAAAAATATGAAGGAGGACTAGTTAAGGTTGGTGATGATACATTTTCTAAGATATGTTGAAAAGGTTCAATCAATTTTGATGGCAAGATAAAACTAATGATGTTAATTATGTTAAGGGATTAAGACATAACCTCTTCAGTGTTGGATAAATGTGTATCAAGGGATAAAATATTATGTTTTAGGATGATGGCTGTGAGATTAGAAAAGTCTCTAAAACTATGATTGTTGTTGGAAGGAGTATAGATGGAAATGTCTATTATCTCAAAGATGCTAATGGTTATTGTTTCATGACTCAGATCAATGAGAGTTGGCTATGGAATAGAAGAATCTGCCACATTAATTTTGATAGCCTAGTGAGAATTAGTTTAGTTCAATCTATGAGAGATTTTCCAAAGATTACAAATCCTATCAATGGTGTTTATAAGGAATGTCGAGTTGGAAAGAAAGCAAGAAGTTTCAAATTCAAGGAATAATATTCTATCAGAATTTTGGAATTGGTGAATACAGATCTTTGTGCTCCTACCAAAGTAAGAATTCTTGAAGGTGATAGGTATTTCAAGCTATGAATTGATGATTATTATTGAATGACATGGGTTACTTTTATCAAAGAAAACTAAAAATACCTAGATAAGTTTAAAGCATTCAAAGTTATGGTTGAGAATGAAATGGATATAAAAATCAAGTGCTTGAGGTCTAACAGAGGTGGAGAGTTCACCTCCAATGAGTTCAATATCTTTTGTGAGAGTCATGAAATAAATATGAATTTATCTACCCCTAGGACTCCTCAACAAAATGGAGTGGTTGAAAGAAAGAATGGAACTATTCAAGAAGTTTCAAGGATAATGATAAAAGAAGAAAATCTATTGGAAGTCTATTGAAGAGAAGAAATTCATACTATTGTTTATATATTGAACAAAGTGCAAGAAAGAGAAAAAACACAAAGACTCCTTATGAGCTATGGTATGGAAGGATTCCTACTATCAAATACTTCAAATTCTTTGGAAGAAAATTTTATATTATAAGGGATGAAGAAAACTTACGAAAGTTTGATGCAAGGTCTTATGAAGGTATCTTCCTTGGATATTCTACTAAAAGAAAATATTATCGATACAACAAGAATAGGCTAAGAAATATTGCTAAGAGTGAAAGTTTCAAGGTTGATGAATACCTGTAGAATAATTCATTGGTGATAGGTGGATATGAATTAGATGAGTCTTCTTGTAGAGAAGAAGAAAAAGCTAAGGAAAAAGAAGTGCAAATTGAAGAGGAAGAAGCTTCAAAAAAGATTCCTAAAACTCTAAAGTATGTGCAAAAGAATCATTATGAAGAACAAGTAAATCTATGTTTACTTTATGAATTTTAACCTAAAACAATGATTGAAGCATGAAAGTATGAGTATTGGATCAAGGATATGGAAGAATAACTAATACATATTGAAAAGAATTGAACTTGGAAACTTGTCCCAAGACCAAAAAACAAAAATGAGATTAGAGCTAAGTGGGTATTCTGAAACAAAATGAATGAGAGTGGAGAAGTGGTAAGAAATAAGGAAAGGCTTGTGTGTAAAGGCTACTCACAAGTAGAAGGAATAGACTTTGAGGAAACATTTGCTCAAATGGAAAGAATGGAAGGTATTTGGATGTTTTTGGCTTTTGTAGCACATAAATATTTCAAAGTATATCAAATGGATGTGAAGTCTACTTTCTTGAATGGTGAATTGGAAGAGAAGTATACATAGAAAAATCTAAAGGATTTTAGTTATTAGATAAACTTGATACAATTAGTAGATTGAAGAAGACATTATATGGATTGAAGAAAACTCCTGAAGCTTGGTATGAAAGGTTAGACAAGTACTTGTTAGAGCAAGGATTCAATAAAGGTATCAAAAATAGTAATATTTAATTCAAAGTTGAAAAAGATCAAATATTGATTTTATTTGTGTATGTTGATAACATTATTTTTGGAGGAAATGAATCTATGTAAGAAATTTATAGAGGAGATGCAGAAAGAATTTGAAATGTCAATGTTTGGGGAGATGAATTTCTTCCTTGGCGTATAAATAAATTAGACAAATAAAGGTATTTTCATTTCATAATCAAAGTATGTCAAGGAAATTTTGAAGAAGTTTGGAATGGAAGATTCTAAACTAGTATGCAAGCCTATGGTTACTGGTTGCAAGCTAAGAAAGAATGATGATTCTCCTAAGGTTGATCAGAGCAAGTATAGATCAATGATTAAATTACTGCTATATATAACCTCTACTAGACTAGATATCATGCATGCAATTTGTATTGTGGCTAGATTTCAAGAAGATTCTAGAGAGTCACATGTTGCAGAAGTAAAGAGGATATTTAAATATTTGAAAGGAACTCTAGATCATTTCTTGTGGTATCTAAAGGATACTAAATTTACTCTAAGTGCTTACATAGATGTATATTTAGCTAGTTGTGTAGATGATAGGAAAAGAACAAGTGGTAGTGCATTATTTCTTGGATGTAGATTGGTGTCATGGACAAGCAAGAAACACAATTTAGTGTCTTTATCTACTACAAAGGTAGAATACATTGCAACAACATCTTGTTGCACACAAGTGTTGTGAATGAGGAAAACATTATAGGATATCAGAGTGGTCTATGATAAACCAATTTCTATCTTTTGTGATAATACAACTACTATCAATATATCAAAGAATTTGGTAATGCACTCAAGGACAAAGCATATCTCAATCTGATATCACTTTTTGAGAGAGAAGGTTGTAGAGAATGAAGTGAAGCTTGAATATGTCCCTACAAAGGATTAGGTTGCTGACATATTCACTAAGGCTCTTCCTAAGGATACTTTTGAGTATCTTCAGGAGATTTTTGGGGTCTTGCCCCTCCTTCTTTGAACTAGATGCATAAGGAGATGCATTAGTCTAGTGGATCTCAAGATTCATTATTTGATCTAGATTGATGTTGGCAGCTACCTCATAGGGTGAGTAGTTAGTGGCATTATTGGTTATTGCAATAAGGATGAGAGACAGTTGTTATTATGCAATAATTTATGATTGATGTAGTTTGGTGTGTGCTCCTAATAGAGAGTATGAAGATCAGTAAAAGAAAGGAAGTTGTAGAGCCATGGTAAATAGTATGATTAATTTCAAAGTGATGTGGAGAGTGGTGGGATTCATATGTTTTTAAAGAAACAAAGCACTAATTTTGAAAAGATCACCCAAACACTCACAAATTCACTTCACAAGGAACAAGGTTACAAGACCACAAATACACCAAATAGTGGTTTCAAGTCACCAAACTCTCAGTGAACCTTTGATACACCTTGGAACTCACAATATTGATAGGATTAAGCCAAACAAACTCCTTTAGAATATTGGTTTCTCCATTCTTCCATCACTCACTCACAAGAGACTCATTTGCTTGTAGTATTCTAGATGGACAAAATTGGGTACAACTTTCCAACCAGTTTGAATCACCCAAAAAAATATAGTTTCAGGGACCCATTAAGGCCTTATCAAACATATCAGGGAACCAAATATGGTTATTTTGAAAGTTATCTTCCTAAGCTTGACTGTCCTGCAGCAACAAGCCCTAATTAGCCCTAATTTCCAAAGCATGTATCAACTAATCAACCTCTCAACCAAAAATATCTATTGGCAGAACTTTATCAGACTCCAAAAATTTAGAATCAACAATTTTTAGTCATTGAAACACTTCCTAATGCAATAGAACATAGACCTTTGTTCTAGGCCATTCTAAGCTTGAAACTGTGAGGGTTTATTGAAAATCCACATTCCAAGCTTCTACTTTGCCAACTAAGCCCTCAAACACTAAAAATAGGTCTACACATACTCATCAAACCTTCAATCCTTTATCAACACTATTTAATATTCAAACCCTAACATGTAGGCATCCATTCAAGAATGAAAACTATGAAAATTACCTAGGGAAACAATAAAACTTATGTAATTTGCCTTCCCCTATATCTACAAACACACCCCCACTTGAAAAAATCTATAAACTAACCCATTCCATCAATTTACAAAGTTATCCATCAATGGAATGGTTGTTTATGGTATTATTTGACTCTCAAACCTTTATAATGAGAGTTTCTAGACTACCCACAGAAAAGTGGCTCTAAAAAGCTTGAAACTCAATAAAATTTACTCAAATTGGATTTATTTGAAAGTGAATTCAAAGATTTATCAAAACCAATAAAAAATAAAGCTTGAAAGTATTGTACAGACTAGTGCCACACCTGAGAACAACAAGAAAACCTTAAATTTACAAAAAATAGGGGGTTTTATTCAAAATTTCTTCACAATACAATTGATCCCCCATTGCTTTCCTTCACAAGGATTTTTTAAATTTTTACTATAGTTATCTTTGTTTCCCATTCAGTTTCAACCGACCAACTACCTTCCTTTACAAAAGTGTCTCTTCAACTTTTTATAATTTTTGCATTTTTCATTTTTGACAACAATTGCAAGATTTTGCATTTTTGACAACTTGACCATAAGACTTAGAAACCTAATCAAATGATTCAAATACATTAAAATGGTCCCAAATATGACCTCATTACAATCAAAACATGATGAAGACTCAAATTTTACAAGATTGCCTCAAGGAGGCATGTAGTTTACATGGTGCCCTGCACCACAAAGGGGGAGAAAGAGAAATGTGAAAAATGTTTAAGGGAAAGATTCATATGAAAAGGAAATGTGTTAGTTATTAGAGGGAGAGAAAAGAGATAATGATTTGGTATGAATTAGAGCATTGAGGATCAAAGTTGTTTTGTTTTTTGTTGATGGTTTTTCACATCATGTGTTGTCATTAATGACAAAGGGGGAGATTGTTGCAAGCATGTGCAGTTGGTTTTTTCATTGATGTCAACAAGATTGTGTTGTTATTGGTGTCAATTGTATGAGGATTTTTTTGCAAAGGTGTGAGTATTTTGTATTGAGTTGATGTTATCTCTAATGATTCTTTGCTTAGTTTCATTATGTTATCATTAGTAAGCTATTGATGTCAACCTCTAGTGTTTCTTTGATAATATTATATCTATGGGTGTATGGTTCATTTTCTAGGTTGTAGTTGGATTGATGGTGATGAGGAAGTGTTGAAGATGTTGAGTATGTGTCTTTGGTGCTTGGTTTCCAAGTGATTTTGAGAAAATTTGAATAAAAAGAGGAAACGATGTTGTAGTGGTGTTCTGTGTTGCAGAGTAGCATTCTGGTTTGTCTCTACATTTCTTCTATGTTGAGATCTAATTTTGTAGTTTTGATATGTTGATCAAAGGTGTTTCAGAGATATTGCATTCAAAATTTGGTGTGATCCAAATCATTGTGTAAAGGAAGGTGTGTTCACTGGTGTGTGAAATGTGCATTGCAAAGGTGTATGGGAGAAATGTTTTTGCTTTGAATTTCTCTATAGAGTGGTTTTAGGTCTCGTGGATATGTAAGTATGTTGATAGTGTTTGTATCTTTCTTTAGAAGAATTTTTTTGAGGTTTGGTGCTTTGGAAGTTAATTTCTTGAGTTGCAATGTATGATTAAATTATTTAAGTATACTAGGTGTGAACATTCTTTAGGTGAAAGTTTTTACAAAGGAATTTTTTGTATTTCAAGGTGTTTATGGAATATTATAGATTTTCTTCAAGTGTTATGTGGTTTCCATGAGTCACCTTTCAATTTGAGGAAGTGTGTGCTAAAATGTTAATGGTGTTAACACAAGTATGGCTGACCTTCGGTGTCTACACTAATTGTGATTCTTTAGTGTTTATGGAAGTGTGACATGGTGTGTATGAGTGGATTTAGGTCCTAGCTAAGGTGTGTTGTGGTTTTCCTTCATTCATTTCCATTGCGGGAATTTCTTCATGCTGGCCTAATTTGAATTTGTATAGCTAAGGTGCATATTTGACCTTGAAGAATGTTTTCAAGATTGAAGATGGTATAAATAAGTGTTGAGTTGTTGAGGGATGATAAGATATATTTTTATGATGTGAATAATGTAAATTGCATATTTGTGAGGTGTGAATTCATGTAGTGTAGTGTAGTGCAAAATTTCATGTGCTAGATTGTTGGATGCAGTGAGTAGAAGATGTCTACAATTCTTCAATAAGAGTGTGAAGATGTTGGTGATGCTTGTGGGATTTTCTATTTCATTGAGATTGATTTCTCATTGTAACACTTCTCTCTATCTTATTTTATATTCTAGCAGTGAGCCTTTCTTTCTTCTAGCTAGTGAGCCCTTCGTTAGTGAGCCCTATTGTATTCAATGTATTAATTTATATTGTGGGCTAATACTCACTGTGGTTTTTTCATTCTTGGTTCTTCCATGTAAATCTGGTGTTTCTTTGTGTATGATGTTGATTTGGTTTTGTTTTTGTTATCTGATTTCATGATAAATCATTCTAATAATTTAAGGGTTAATTGGATTAATGTGGATGTGAATGTTTGTGGGGATTTTGAAGTTTTAATGTTCAATTGATTCACCCACCCTCTCAATTGTCTTATGCACTCAATACATTTTTTGATCTAAATTTAAATATGTCAATCCTGGTAATTTATTATTTGAATTTTCAATTTTAACTATCAGCTATCAACATTTAATTTTTGAGAAATTAGAAGAATTACATATAAATACTAGTCATTTTATCATTTGAAACATTGAGAAACTAAGAAGCACACTAGCAATTTTAGAGAGCAAATTGAAGATCCTAAAATTAGTCAATGGGAAAATTAGTAGCATTGTTACAACAATTTCATCAATCAAGTTCAAGCTTGCAAGACATCAAAGAGAATGAAGCAATTTATATTCATGGAGTTTTCATAATCAATCATGCCAAATTGTGAAGATGTATTGAGTTATCCTCTACATTCTAGTTGCAACAATCTATTATTTTTTGTGAGCTAACCTTTTGTAGGTCTATCAAGAAATCAAGGCATCCATCAATCAACTTTTATGTGGTATCTCTTCTTCAAGGGTTTCACATTAATGTAATGTATTGTCATTTATCATTCTTTATTTCAGTCAATTATTATTGTTTTGGCCTCTACCCGACCTAGGGTATGCCCTCTTGATTATCATCAATTGTTTACATGGAGGTCAAAATACCAACACGGGGTTTGAATTAGGAAGTCCCCTATACAAAACAAAATTTCCCCTATTTCCATGTTTGTAGGTGAGATTCAAGAGTTTCAACAAATGATATTTTGAAAAAAATAGGGTTCATTACTTCATGCACTATTTAGACTTTTTAGATCCAAAAAATAAAGAGTTCAATCTAGGGAAAACCATGCCTTACTAGCCAATTTAGGATCAAATTCATAGTTTACATTCCTCACTATTGCCATTTCTCATATCTAGGTCAATTCTAAGGGTTGGGGATGTTTATAATGAAGGTTCATCTTTGGGTACCATGTTTTCTGCATTATACCTCTTCACAAGTCTATAAAATCAGCTTCTTAGTTGTAGAAATTATGAGGAATAGTTGAATGCAGAGTTACTCTATCAAAACAAGGACAGGTCGAGGCATAAAGAGGTTATTCATATTGAGCATGTTATGTTGCCTAATTTTTAACATAATAAAGAAGATAGATCTAATAATGATATAATTATATTAAGACAACTTAATTTTAAATTTTCATATCTTTCATATTTTCATGTTGTTGTTGAACACACCAGATATTGAGAAGGGGGGTGAATTAGTATCAACAAAAACTTAAACCCCTCTAGAACTTAAACTCTTCATCACAAATAAAACTTCAAACCAAATTTTTTAAATAGATCAACATAAATGAAGGATATAACATTTTAACCCCCTAACAAGTTCAACAACCCTCAAGAATGAAAGATACAACTATTATACCCTTAACTAGATCAGCAGTAATGAAAATGAAACAACACACATCTACAAGATAACACTAGATTTATGTGGATGGTGTAGGTGCACCCTAGCATGAACATGCCTCCATGAGGAAAACTTAGGATTTTGATTTGATATTGTTTATTTCATATTTTAATAAGCTCTAAATGACAACATTTAGCTTGTAATAGGCCCTAGATAGGTATTTTAAGCATATTATGTAAAAGTTGCAAAAATTGATAAATTGTTGTCATGTCAATATTGCAAAATTGCAAAAATTGCAAAAGGGTAGAAGGTGAATAGTCAAGTAGTTATAGAGTTATTTTGGGGCATTATATTTTCCTTAAAAATTCATTTTGAAGCCTCACACATTTCAAGGAAGGTTGGGGAAAGTTGTAGGAATAAGATTTCAATGAAAAACATCAATTATTTTGTTAATTTCTTATAATTCCATGATTTCAGGCCATTATACGGCCATATTATATACATAAATCCTCTCCTCCTCCATTAGTTATTGAATCCCTATGAATCTCTTTTAAAATGCATTTTATTTCATTTGAATCCATTTAGTATTGAGTAAGATATTGAATTTTTTCTCCAGGTAGGTAAAACCCTAAATTAGGGTAAACAATGTGTTTCAAAATTGTGTTTCTCTTATATTCATCATTGAAATCTCCTAAAATTTGGTGAGAAGACTGTTTGAAGATTATTATAAATGATCTGAAGATAGTAGAGCATGGAAAGGTGATTTTGGGTTGGTTTAACAAAGCCCTAGGTCTATTATTGTTGTAAAAGACTGGTAAAACTAGAATACAAAGAGGTTTTAAAGAGTTTTGAGTTGTGGGAAGAGTTCTTCTTCAGAAGTGGTTGTTTAGAAAGGTGTTTAGGTTTATTTAGAACCATTTCTTGTTAGGTTTTGGAGAATTTATAATTTTGAATCCTTTGTTTTATTGGTTGTCTTCTTGTTGATAATTTAGGGACAGTCCTATTTAGGACAGTAATTGCATAGTTTGTTGTCTTCCATTTTGATAGGCTATGAAATCATTTGAGGAGTGTTTAATTGTAGATTTTTTCAATCCTTTCAATCAAATTGAGAGTCCAGAGAGTCTTTATTACTTCAGGAGCAAGATAGAATGATCTATGGAAGCCTAATTAGGCTGGTTAGAATAGTCCATTTTATGAGTTCTCATAT
The DNA here is from genome assembly GCA_007258455.2 of Sequoia sempervirens. Taxonomy (NCBI): domain Eukaryota; kingdom Viridiplantae; phylum Streptophyta; class Pinopsida; order Cupressales; family Cupressaceae; genus Sequoia; species Sequoia sempervirens. Next base: position 485,829,360 of record VDFB02281492.1, read on the forward strand.
TTGTGATGTTTAAGTTGGTGTTTGGGCTTGAGTCTATTATTTTGATGTTGTTCAAGGTGGTTTTTGGTTTCTCCAAGAGGTATATTTCATTATTCTCAATTTTGAGTCTTGGAATCAAGGGTTTTGTGAAGGAGGAAGAGTCCTAACTAAAAGGACAAGCAAGAGATGGTTCAATTTTTGACAAGTTGAGTTAGGTTGAGAGGTTTGTGGTCTTGCATTGTCATCAGTGGAAAAAATATGGTGAGAGATAACTCATAATATAGAAGCTCACTTCTTATGAAATTACAATTAGGCCCACTACCAAGGAATTGTAGGCTAAGGGACACAACCTTAGGGAAATATGCAAGGGACTTGTAGAATTGAAGCACACACAACTTCAGGGGCAAGATACAAGGACCTAATGAGATTCACTATCTCAAAGTAGGATACAAAAAGTTTATAGAAAAATTTACAATATCTATCAACACAACACTTTGCTAATGGAGGCGTTATAGCACATCTGATCTTTCTTTCTAAAACCTAAGAAATAGGGTACTCCAAATCTTTTAGGAGATGGAGCACTAGGGTTTAGGACCTATTTCATTTAGTTTCACTCAAGGAAACCCTAAAGATCTCAATCCATGGATGGAATGAAGGAAATATATCTACTAAAGGTTGTCATAGGGTATGATTAAAGACTAATAAAGGTTCACAACCAAGCTAGGGATTGGAAAGACAAGTAACATGCAAGACCTAATGATGTGCAATACTTCAACAAATGACCTAAAAATGAATGCAAAATAGAAAAAAAAACTAAGAAATCAAAGAGGTGCACCTAGAAACCTATAGCAACCTGAATGAAGACCTCAAATGCTGAAAATATTGAATTTAGGGCACATTGGGACTCATATGCTAGGTTGGGTGTATCAGTCTCAGATTAGGGTTTCTAGGTTGAAACAAGAATTTGATGATGGCAATTTTGGATCTTTAGAAATATGAAAAATGACCTGTACTAGGACTAACACACCACTTTTGGCATATCAGTCCTGCTTAGCCTTTTTAGAGGATCAATATATGAATCTACTCTTCAATCTCTACTCTGTCTTCTCAACTTGATTTTCAAATCTGAAATGTCAAATTTTGCTCGGTAGGTGTCTTTTAGTGATCTTCTAAACAAGGTGACATTTTTAACTTCTTTCCAATCTTTCTCTTTAATGTACCTTCAACCTAGATCTGAAAATCATACACTAAAGAGAGGGAAAAATATTGTTTTATTAGTAGAAATGGATTTTCCTTGGTCAAACCCTAATTTGGTAATCGAAACTTGAAATGAAATGAAATAAGATGAAGGAATGATGAATGAACACATATGCAATATTGCAAATAACCAAACCCTAGGAATAAAGGCTACAAACATGTATGAAATGGCTCCAACGGATGTGGATCTTGACTCTTGTTTGAATTTTATAGATCTTGAATTGAATGCTTGCTTGAATCATGAAACCCTACATCACAAATTTTAGCTCAAAAATAAACATGATGAATGATGACTTTGACATGATGCTTGATGCTTGAATAAATGCTCCAAAACACTTGATAATCAGCTCTTAAATGCTCTTGAATTCTCTTGTCTATTTTTTAATGCTCTTGTGAACTCAAATTTTCTATAATGCATGAATACTCAAGTTGCTAGGTCACTTGTAAAATTGCTAGGTGAAAAATGAGTGAAATAACCTTGTATTTATACTTGTTTATGCCAAATTTCTTGAAATTACAACACTACAAGCCAACATAAAATATAGGAGAATAAAATCATACCAATAATTTCAATTCAATTTAGGTCTAAACCACATGTGACTCATACACCAGAAGTGGCATATGAGTCCCATTAGGTTAGGCTTAGAGACACATTTTTCAAGAAATGCTTAGATTAATATGAAATCTAGATTGGGGCCCCAAAAATTAGGTGGGACTCATACTTCCAAGGTGGCATATGAGTCCCATATCACTAAATATAGGCCATACAGCCCAAAAACATTAATTTATGATTGGTCATTATATATGCATCAAGATTATCCTAAAAAAGATGCATTAATTAAGGCTTGTGGATGCAAAATAAGGCCAAATAAGCATAAAGAAGCCAAATTAATTAATGAAAAACATAAATTAGTGTGAAAGTGTAAGAAAAAACTTCACAACACCCTAAATAAGGCACAATTATGTCCATTTAGTTCACAAGGTCCCAAACAAGTGTGAAAATGTAGAGGGATACATTTTTCTACACTACACTTTCACGCACTTCTACACTTTCTCTACTGGATATTTAATTTATTTCATACTCACACACCTTTTCTCTTGTACACACATCTTGCATCCAAAATTTTCTTACACTTATATCCACCACAAGAGTTTAGAGCATCAATTAGGTTGACCAAGGAAGAATACAAACAATGATTTCAACAAGTTAGCCACAACAACCTACTACAGTCCTATCCCAATGATAGAGAGGACCAAAAAAATATTATTACGTCTTCCAATGTGATCCAAAATAGTTCACATGCTAGTTCACATCAACCTAAGTCAGTAACAAGGAAACATGTAGATGAAATGTGAAGCACATAACCAATCAGCCTAAAAACATAACTTCTATTCAATTTAATCAATGTAGTTCTAAGAAAGATAGGTCAAGACCCAAATCCACCTTAGCAAAACTTCATATGTTGGCACAAACCCTCAAGAAGAAAGCATAAGCAAGATGACAATTCCAAACGAATATAAATCCACAAATTAACTAGAATACCAACTCAAACATAATACAACATCAAAAGAGATCAACTAATAATGTGTGGATCACAAAGGAATTTTCTTTGAACATCCAACAACATCTCTAGATGCTTATTTTTAATATGCCACCAATAGCTATCATAACCAAAACATGACATAATACTTCTTCCCAAAAAAAAAAAATGCACAACCATGAGATATACTATTAACATATCAACTTGTGGACCACTTCAAGACATGAAATTAGAATTAAGACAGTACACAAGCACTAATAACACACTAACAAGCCACAAGAGAAGAGACATTAATGCAAATAATTGCAAAGAATGTTTTAGACTAGTCTAGACAACCAACAACACTATCAACCTTTTGCAATTAACAAAAAATTACTCGACAATATTGGTGACTTGAAAATATAGGAGTGTGACATCCATAGAGAACAAACAATAAGTCCCAAACCACAAGGCCATATCTCCAATAGCAGAGGAATGTTGAGAATTCTCCTAAATATTCTTCACAACATTTTGAAACAAAAACTTATTACTCTCTTGCAAAGAGAAGAATGAAATTGCATCAACACATACTTCTTTAGGAACAACAGGAGAGAGCATACAACATGCTATAGATCATCAACAACATCTATCCACAATTAGCATCACTTCTAATCCTCATCTTGATGCTTCTAATCATCATCTTAATATATCATTATGAAATAAACTCTTTTGACATCAACCATAATAAATACTTCTTTTATTATCATCAAGCAAGATATGACATCAAACCATGAACTTCAACAACACCATCATACAACAATTTTAGCCAAAATTGAATATTATCAACAATGAAAACCACTGCCACAATCTCACCATTTATTGACATCAATGACAACCAAAAATAAGTGTTAACATCAATGAAAACCACTTCCAATTATTGTAGTAGTTCAATCCTTGTATCTCATCCATTGAATATATATATATATATATATTTCCAATGATGAGTATTAGAACCTATATATTTTTCATTATATGGTATTAGAGCTTAAGGTAAATTTGGTTCTGGGTATTCCTTCTTTTTGATTTATGAGCTTGGGAAGCTTGTGGGAATTTGTTAGAAGGAATTGAAGGATGTCGGAAGACTTGTGGGGATGGAATGAATTTTCTATTCAAGCTAACCTTGTTTTGCATATTTATGAGATTAGAAGCCATGGATATTGTAAATGTTGACTATGTTAGGAATTAGAAGCTCATGGTTGTGGATCTTCATTGGGTTGGTTATATTTTGATAACTTAGAGCTATTTCTTTATAATATGTGTATCTTCTTGTTTGGTGGTTTTTTTCCTTTACATTGCACGACCATGTGCAATGAGAAATTATTCATGTTTGATGGGTACTTTTGACATCTTGATCACATGGAGAAAAACCCACTATTTGGACTACAAAATAGAATTCTTATGTTTGATTAATGGTTTTATCCCTTGGTTACACGAAAGAACTAGGAGATAAGACATTGATCTCTTTGTAAATTGTGGAGATGATATGTTTCATATGTTAGAATCTCCTGGAAAACTTATTTTTCCTTTTGGGTTGTAGCTTTCTCTTTTTTTCATTTGTGGGTTTGTAGATATGTGTTTATTACATTATTTAGATGACATGGTTGATGCGAATTTCTAGATGTTTAATGGGATTTCAAATCTATAGAAATGGTTTTATATCTTTTACATGTTAACAAAAAAATTTGGTATTTAGATATGTGATAAGACTGTATACATGGTGTTATGGGTGAAGATAGTTGCAGGTTTACATGACTTCTTAAAGAGTTATAATTTATCTATGGTTACTCCTATGTGGGTTTGTTTAGAAAATTAGGTCTAGCATTGATATTGGTGTTTGAGTCTTGTAAATCTACATGTTATACCTAATTATCTCTATTTTTCATGTTACTAATGTGGGTTTGAATCTATTTTTGAGTTATTTGAGATTGGCACACTAATCATGTATTTATCCTTTAAGATGTTTCATATATACAAGTCTTATAAAATTGTTTGATGTGGATTTTAAATGGTAGGCCATATTCTTGGTCACTATTATTATATTGGTATATTTATTACAATTTTTTGAACACCCAAAATATTGAGAGAGGTTAATCAACATTCTCTAAAACCAACATTTAAAAATTCATTCCACATAGCATATTTAATTTACGGTAAGAAAGGAAAGCATGAAATCAACCATCATCATCAAATAACACATGAACACTATATTTTTATGTCTAAAACCCAAAAAGGGAAAAATCACAGTGAGGATTAGCTCACAATATATTATAACTAGTTATAGGATATTGTAGAATTGCTCATTTCGAGTGGAATCACTATCCACAAAAAGAAGAAAAGGTAGAAGAGAGTGGTGGCACACAATCAATATTTTAACTGTTACAATTGCATCTATAATATGCATCGATTATATTTTCATTAAAGCTTAATATATCGAATTTATACACTTCAGGTTGATCTGCACTAACACTCTGCTCTTATCTGCATTTATCTCAAACTTGAACAATTCACATCAACAATATCTATCTTCACATCTACATGCTCAAAATTCCAAAAATGAACTCACATATATATCCATCTCAACCTCAGACCTGAATTAGGTTGGCCTAATTAGATGTATCATACAAAATATGCCTTTTTGGCTCAATCATACAAATCACATACACTTTTACACCTTAATTCAAACTTGTAACAAATAAGATAGGTCAGGGTGGAACTTTAATAAAATCCTTATAATGGATTAATGCTTCCTCAAACTCCACAATACTCAAAACTTATTAGGTCGGCATCGGTAATGACCTAACATCAAAGTTCACCAACTGTTTAATCACAAATGGACATAAATACCTCAAAAAATTATGCTACTTGGATCGCAAACTCTACTGACACTTGTCAACACTTCCAAAAATCCATAAAGCCAGATACCAATCCATGGTGAAGTGCAGATTCGCCAAAACATATACACTATACAAGAAACATTGTCACTGGAAGTCTGAAACTTCTGTCATCTATAACTTCTACTTCAAAAACCAAAAAATTGTGAAACTTTGGATTTAAATTCTTCTATTATCCAAAATAATTACATTAAAACCATAGAGCAAGATTCTTCATAGTAGAACAACGTGGACCAAATTATTGGATGTCATGTACATTGAATTATGTATTCTAATACTTAGGAAATTTACCACATCAACTATTTGCACTAGATTAAATATCTTTGCAACCAAGCACTAGATTAAAATGTTCAAGAATTCTCAAGCTATACAAAATGATCTACACAATGATCTTCATAACACAACACAGTGTTGACATCAATTACTCTTAGGAAATATTGCATTCAAACCTACAATCTTAAATCATTTTGTACATAACCCATGAGAGCTAAACATGCATAAAAGTTGCCAAAATCCATAGATCAAATAGACAAGCCACAAGATAACACAAGATATACCCTAGGAAAACCCTCAATATAGAAAAACCCAACCTCCAAAATCATCCATACTCCATCATATTATTCAACAATAAGCAAATACAAGAGTTACAATGAATACCTCTAAAGCATCAAGCCCTCCAATGCATTCCCATGTGTCCAAGAATGAATCCACACATCCCATTCCATGCTTCACAAATGTACTCCAAAAGAAGACTCAATAATGACAGGCAACCCACTCAGCCAACCTAAACCACTACACATGTGTTTCCTTTTATAGACACAAGCTCACACAAAATACAGCTAGTGCTAAGGTGAAACCATGTGAATACAAAATCACTAGCCCCTTATTTAATATTGGGTACTAAGACATCACTTTATTTAATATTTCTACAATATTAAATTATTATCACATGTCTCCCACACATTAAATAATAATGCAATATTACAATACAACATAAGTGGGTCCCCAAATAATTACCTAGTGTGATTAACAACACCACCAAGGTGTATCATAGCTAAATAATTATTTAATTACAATATATAACAAATCAATTTATGCAATGGTGTACAACATCATATCTCAACATTATCCCACTTGTTATATGCATTGTATAAGGGGTCAATGAATAAAATACATCATCATAGCCATACATGTAACAAATGAATCTATAACATGCTCTTGTGCTCCATCAAGATACCTAAAATAAGAAAAAAGTGACCACCATCTCAAGCAAGAACTCTCATCCTCCAACATGCCACCTATGGAAGAAAAGGAACATGCTAAGGTGAAGATGCACCAATCCATGAGCACAAGCATCAAATCCAAGTGATAAAAAAGGCTCTAACCAAGCTATTGTCAACTGAAAAACCAACATGATTGAAAATAGCATCCAAAACACATGCTAATACATCCAATCATCTATACCTCAAAGGTATCAATACATCAGTAAATTTATGCCAAGAACATATGCAACCTATAAACTGAAATCAAGCTCCTTGTATCAAATTTGTCAATGAACAACATACATATTTAGGAAATCCCACTGCATAGGTAATGTCAAAGCAGATCAAGTCTACTAATCAACACTATATCAAGGTGTGATAAGTAAAAAAAAGCATGAAGTACCAAGAAAAATAACAATGATCCACACATGCAACCCAATGAGCTGCATAATCTCTCACAGCATGTTGCCACCATCCTCCTAAAACATGAACATCCAGGAAGGAACCATGAAGAAGAGAAACCTATAAACCATAATTTCCTTCTACCATCACCTCAAAAGTGTACTACTATGTCAAGTATGATCTCCTAGAAACACCCCAAAATGAAAAGCCTCAACAACATCCATAAAACTCAATCTCATAGACCAAGTACAACATATGAATCAATGTAACAATGCCAACATGGATGTAAGCCTCTCTAATCAAGAAGATAAAACTCAAAATAACCATCTCCAATACTGCAAATCAGCCCATAAACCATCTCCTAACAATCCTCATCAAAGAATGATATCATAAACTCAAATGCACAAGGAGATAACCATGCCATAACATCCCTCAAAGTGAATCCTCTAGAACTACCTATCCATAGCTCAAGATCCATATCTATAAAATATAAAGCATATAAACTAATGCTAACCAATCCTCAAATGAGTATCCATAATCAATCACCATGAATAAACTCAATCCCATGAGAAATCAAAGCATGAAACATAACACATCTGAAAGATATAATGGGAAAATACCTCTCAAATAATAAGATGTTGAGTAGTCCAAGAGTGGGGAATGAGAATGCTCCTTCAAGATAACCAAGACATCATAACTCACTCCAAGAACAATCTCCTATATTGGTCCAACATGAACTCACATCCATACCCAAGTGAAATCTCCTCAGTCTTCCTACTGAAACCTCTAAAGAGTAACCATCTCAAGCAAATGTCTCTAATGACAATAGAAATCTAAATATCACCTACATCTCTAAGTATCCATGATCACTTGTAACCAATCAATCTATTCCAAACTCCAAATACAACATAGCACCATCATGAATTCATCAAGAAAATGATCAATGTACCCAATACAAAGAGAACTACCATGATCAATTTCAAAGCTCCAACTGCAGAATCAGGAACCTATCATGACAACATGATCTAACCATCTCCTCCTAGGAGATCACATGCACCATAACATACATCTTGGTCTCAAGAGAACACATATAACATGCCAAAACTCTAAAATAGTATCAAGAGTAAACCATGACATAATATCAAACATACTCTAAACCAAGAAAGTCTATCTCCAATCACATGAAGATAATCATACCCAACGATGCATCCACATCACCACCAAAATATCCCACTGAATCATGATATGATCTACACATGGCATCATGACTACCATACTCTCCATGAAGATCATCCAAATCCACACACACTCAACTACAATGTTAGTAACATACAAGTAAACCAATATCTCCAAGCCAAGAAGATACATACAACTACCAAACCATCATAAACATATCCATCACCACTAAGTAATCATCGTCAAAATCTCCCACTGAAAGTGTATAACCAATGAATGTACCAAGCTATCATGACATTGTGATCAAACCACATTCTACAAGTCCCATCACTTGACTAATCAAATAATCTAACCATCTATCCTCTCAATCCTAAGGAAACATACCAATGTACAAATGACCACAAACAAGGCCAACTAATGAAATCTGCAACAACAATGAATCAAACCTGGTGGATATAGATAGTCCACATCTGAATCATCCCACTTCAAATGAATGAGTGGCCAACCCACACACCTGTATAACTCTTAGATCCAACCACTAAAACATGCAAACTCATCATCACATTAATAATTGAAAACTGAGCTATCAAAGTAGATAATCATGTAGATCAAAAGACTCAAACACCAAATCAACCTCAAATCTAATTTTCCAAACATGTCCACAAATGAGTAATCATATTCAAAGAACCAAATAAGCATCAAGAAGATAAGTACAATCTCATAACAACAAACCATATCACCACCAAACACCACATACATGATCATGTCATGCCAATGCATCAAATGTACCTACATATCCATGACACCATAGCCATAGCCGATGCTATACCTGCAATCAACTATCACCCATACAAGACTCCAAGTCTCAAACCATGTCCTCAAAACTGAAGACAACCTGTGTAGCTATCACCATCAAAGTCCCAACTTTGAAAAACACCTATAAACCTATACTTGGAAGCACCATTCTAATAATCAGCTATAGGATCATAAATAACATATAAAAACATGTACTCCCTCAATTTTTCACCTCTTGACTCGTCCAGATTCTCACACAATCACATCCCAAATCTCAGGCACCTAAAAGTGATCAAACAAGTATCAAGCTCAACTTATTCCTCAAATTGATAAAAAAATATGAACCACTATGTAGTACACTAAAAATTCTCTCGAACACCTCCTTGAAATCAAAATCTTATTCTGTATGCAAAAGTTATGACCAAAATAGTACAATTGAGAACATCTAACTTCTAGGATCCAAAAAATGTCAAAACAGAAAAATCAGGGAACCAAACCTATACCACTATGTAGTGCTCGGAACCATCTTTCCAATGAATATAAGAAGTCAAAAATATGGCATACTGGGGAAACGTTATGCAAATTTGAAAAAAATTGCTATAAACTGACCTCTTGGTGGTGCTTGGGTAGCGCTTCGGTGGTTGGTGATTGGCAGATTCCAAAAATTAATCTAATTTAATTTTTCAAAAATAAACCCCCCCATATCATCGGACCTAACTAGATTTTATAATGTGGTTTAATTTTCCAAAAAATAAAAATTTAAACACCTTATGCCTCCCAAACTCGACCCCACCATTCATTCCACCTTATTTATTTTGAAGTTTGGCACATAATGTTCTATCAGTGGATTTAAAAACATTATAAAAATGTTTTAAAAAAAAGCCTCAGTGGTTTAGTTTTTCTTATCCGCATGGAAGGTCACCGTCCTCCTAGTGGGAGCTACCAGTTGAGCTAGGCCCCACCAGTGTCAGGACTAGCAAGTACAACCTACCAGTTTCTAGGCTAACAAGTTGCACCTATCAGTATGGCAGGTGACAGGTGGGATGAGAAAGGTCCGACATCCTCCCATTTTTTTTTATCTTTTTTCAATGATTTTTTAAATCAATTTCTAATAAATTTCATTTTTATTCTTGCTGGTATTCTGATTTTTTTCTGCTAAATAAATATATATTTGTTTCAAAAAATTCTTGTACATGGGAAAATTGGCCTTTTACTAAAGAAAATTATATTTTTTCAACTTCTCCAAAATAGGTAAAATTTTATGTCAAAATTTGTCTCTCGTCCAACCTGATTCCAACCATGAGGTCCATTTTATCTTAAGAGGTCATGTATGAAACTTACCCTACAAAACCCTCATATGCAAACTCAAACCAAGAAACCCTTTTTCACCCAAACTTGGAAAAATTCAAATCTACAATAAACCCAACAAATCTTAACAACCCAAAATCCAAAATCTACATACAAACACCTACAACATGTGTTCCATACCTTGTAATTGTTACCTGATTTTTAGCTTTCAGCTGGAATCAAGTTTAGTGTTTTTCTTTTGTGTTGTTCATTTAAACATTTAAAAGATAAACCATAAGTTTTCTAGGTTTAATATGCATGGAAAAAGATTTTCAAATGAAACAGATTACATTTTTTCATTCCAATGTTGTCATTACAAAAAATGAGAAATAAGAATCATATGTATACAAATGTAATCTTTTATTGATAATCATGAAGTGTACATGCCCCTTCCAGGCCAAGGGACTAAATTATTTATTCAATGAAAAAAAAAAAATTATACATGAATAAGTAAAAACATAATGTCTATATAAGAATGGAGACCATTCATTGCCTGAGAATGATTGGTTGTAAAGTTTCCCTCTTGCCCTACTGCTACCACACCAAGTTATTTGTGTCCTTCCCAGCTTCGTAGTGCTCCTAGCTCCTGCATCTGGAAAAATAATGATATTAGAGCAATGCTCTAAGCAATTAAATATCTTAATCCTTACATACACACCTACCTATGCATGTATAAAATGATCCATAAGTGCATTAAATAAGCATGTAAACCTTGGACATGTCCTAGAAAACAATGAAGTCATCAAACACATTCAAAATATGCATCTATTTTTCTAATTTGTTTGCTTCATGTGCATATTTAAGACAAGTCTGGCTATTGTTCTAATTCAGATTAAATATGACATCTGGGGTAAATATGGCTACCACAAGGGTAGAGCTCAGCATACTTTGAAAGAAAAAGGAAATTGAGCAACTTGATCAAAGATATACCTGTTATTAATGCATTAAATCAATATGGAATCACACCAGTTGATCAACTTTCATTATCAGATTCAAAATATGCATCAAGTTCAATTATGCATCTTTTAAATAATGAGAGAGAAATCCAGAGTATTGTCAGGTCCCTCTCACCTTGACCCTATTGGAAAACTACGCATCACATAGGACAGTGAGCTTTTAGGTCACTGACATAGGGGACATGCGTCTTCCCACTAGGATCAAAGTGGGGATATAGTTAATTATTACACTTGATCAAAAAGGAAACAAATGTTGTGGAGATCATGTAGCAAACTCATATTTTGTATCAAACACATTTTATGAGATCTTCATATTTCGAGCAAAAAAAACCCATATTTTGTTTCTACCTTGATGATAACGCATGACAAAGATTGTTTCCTTTATGCATTTGTTAATGAAGACACTCCATTATTGTTTACTTGTTGCTTTCATGAAGAAAAAGGTTTCTTGGCTGTGGCCATGGACAAAAAATAGTGTTTTTTTATATGTAGATTTGCTTCACTTGAAAGCCCCATAATGTCTTTTCAATTTTCTTCTGTATCAGTAAATTTCTCATCAACCTAGATGGGTTTTTGATATGTAGAAGAAAAAATTGGCTTGTGAGCTCGTCCTTTATTTTTAAATTGGGTTTCCTCTATATTTTTGTATTTCTATTCCTTTTGCAATCTAATTGCAAAACCCCTAAGTGGGTTTCTTATAGCACATATATTTTTGTATCTGTAATTTTTTTACAAAAGAACCCAAGTGGGGTTTCTTAGTGTTTTGAAGAAACTCAATTTTTTTGTAGAAATGCAAATGGGTTTTGTGTTATACCTTCCTTTTTCTTCAATCTATAGAAATTTTGTATTTCATTTAAAAACCCCAGGTGGGTCTTCCATATTTGCAAAAATAGAGATCTATTTGGCCACGACATGTAATAATGCATGAAATGGGCTTTCATTTTTTCATTCCTATTCTTTTTTCTCCATTGTTTAATGCTTCTACATTAGCCTCTCATGATAAACCCAAATGGGTCTTTTCAATTTAAAAGAAAACCTCAGATTTTGTTGAAAAATGATTCAAAGCCATTGTACAGTGTGGGTACAATTGAAAGCTCCCATTTGTAGCAAAAATGTGTTTTTTCTATGAGCATCTGAATTGGTTTTTGTAAATACACTTCTTTTCCTATAGAATATATTTGAAAACTAAAACCCCAAAGTGGGTTTGTCATTGTGATGAACCTCTTGTATTTGACATTTCCTTTTAAGAGTACCATACTCTGTCCTTTTGATGATACCTTCTCATGTTGTTAAACACTCATGGTAACCCCCTTTTGATGTCTCAAAGACTTTGACAAAACACTACTATATGAAGCATCAATCCAAATTGAAGGTTGGTCCTCTATAGTAGCCTTTTTCACTTCCTCAACCTATTGTCCTATTGGAACATTTCTGTGATCCTTAAAAATAGCAGAAGGATCATTAGCTAAGACATTGCAAAACACGTCTTGAGAAATCTTCTCGTGTTTAGTCTTTTGAAGCTGTAGCCTGTATTCCTACATAGCTAAATGTAACAAATTTACATTTCTATTCTCCTCTATGTTGAGTGAGTTGTGCGGGCCAATGGTCTGCTCTTCTTTTACTTCTTGGATGTTAGAGCACGGTTCCAACTGAATGATAGGTGGAGGAAATTCATAGGGTAGAGCAGATGACTCATTCCAACTTGGAAACCTATAGGTAGAAGGCTCATTGGTAGGATAACTAATGGGCTCAAAAGGTTTCTCTTGTTTAAAACTAGGGAACTTGTACTTGGAAACCTCCTCATTAACAGGGTGATTCAAAATTGCAGGAGGAATTGTGCTAAAAATAGGAAAGGAAGGGGTTGCCTAAGTTTCATACCTTAGTTGGCATTCCTCTACAACTATCTACTTTTCCAGACATTCCTTATTCCATTTCCTTTGAATCTCCATCTCCTGCTCTTGAATGTATGTTTGGAAGGCTAATTCCTCTTGATGCACGTCAACCTCCTATTGCAACATTTGATACTCTTGCTCTTTACTAATCTCATCCAACTGCCTATGGAAATCTAACAATATACTATCAATATTTCTAATCCCCATATCCTTAGCATTTTGGGGCTACAAATGAGAACAAGACTATTGTTTTGGAACAAAATATCCTTCTTGAGGTTGGTTTTGGGCATATACTAGCTGATATTGAGGTTGAGCAGGAGTGGGAGGGTGGGAAACATAATGAGGATGCCGGTAACTTGTTGCCATAAGGTTATTTCCAGCTGCACCCAACAAGTTTTTCAGTGTGATATGGATCGTAAGAGGTCAGACATGCATGATTTTCATGGAATGGGGGGTAATTGTCATTTTCATGATATGTTGGGTGATATGACATGTTTCCATGAAATATGGACATGTTTATTCATTTAGAAGCTAGAAAATGAGAAAAAATCTGATTTACTTGAATCTAACTAACACATCAAATCTAAACTAACAATAGATTTGGATGTAACATGGGACTACTTTCAGGTTGTGGGTGTCCTACTCAAAAGCAGACCTCCAGATTATGGGTCGGCTTCCCCTTTTGATGTCACCTAACTACTAATTTCTGAGATGAAGGGTAAGAATATCATGAAAATGAACCTAATACTGAAAATATCTAAGGTGATGCACTAAAACAACTTAGACCTATGAAAAACCTATCACATTCAAATTAATATCATAAAATTGATTGACACAACTCACTTTCCAATGCAGTTTACATAAATAATTTATAAGGAGGTCTATAAACAGTGCTTTTAAAAGGAAAATAGGGGTTTCACAACTAACAACACTACTAAACAACAAATCTTATAACCTATAAACATACATCTACTAAACAGATGCCTAATCATGAGACAATTTTGCAAGGAAAGATAGATTTTCACAAAACAAACTGATCAATCATTAACAAAATACATGAAAAACATGAAATGAATTAGGTACCACTACCACAAGACAATAAATGATAGTCATTGTGCCTATATGCATAGAGGTCCTAAAGCATGCTTTCAGTAAGGTGCATTCATGGCATCTTTTGGTGAAAACAAGGAGCAACCTCACATGCCTCAATCAAATCACACTAGATAGGAGATCTTCATGAACAAGACAGTGTTATATAATGATAACCTGTTGGATGGTGACAAAATGTAGGCAGCCATTTGAACAAGATGGCATTGTCTCCTCATGTGTAAAAGGAAAAGACATTCAACAAACATTAACTCTAGTTGACATAGATAATGTGCCCATACAATGCAGAATGGTAATTGGGAAAGACAAGAATCAAAGGTAAAGGACAATCATTTTTTATGAAGTTTCCATTACAAGAAGTCAATGATAACATTGGAACCCTCATATGATGTGATCAGAATACAATTGCTATGCACATAATAGAGGTTGTGAAACAAAAGACTGTAATTTTATCATTAAAAGGAAGATATAACAAAGTTTCAAGATCATATTGAGATAAAGATACATTTACCATCAATGTCAAGAGCTTCAAAATTGGCATGTAGTTCTACATGACATAGATGCAGCCCCTAAAGATCAAATTTCAGGTTTAAATGGCAGCATTATGGATAAAAGCTCATGGAATTCTGCTACTACACCTCCATGTGCATGAGCATGTTTCAGGTTTTACAACTACATTTGTTTGCATACATTTTTGTATGGCCCACATATTGATCTTGACATGTTTTAAACATTGGTGGACTCAACATGTTAGTATCAAATGTTGTCAAGAAGTGTATCTTGATGGTGTTAATAGTTGTTCTATGACTTTGTCTTTCATTTATATGGTTAGATTTGAAAAGTAGAAGACTCAGAAGCTAATATTTTGAAAGAGTAATAAAAGATAGTGCTATGCATCATAAGTAGCCACCAAGCTGTGAAGCAAGGCAAGAAAACTATTGACCTTGAAAGGCCTCCTAAAGAGTATTTAGATGATCTTCATGCATGAACATAAATGACCAATGTAATACAATGTGATAAGACAATTATCTTGTGAAAAGAAAGCAACCACTTCATGAATGTCAAGAATAGTGTTTCAAGGATTAAGATGAACATTACCCTCTTAGAAAAAATTACAATCACCTTGCTAGATATGTACAGTAATAATCATGGTTCCAAAGTTTCATATAGTAGTGTTTTTTCAAAGTGTTTGAGACATCAAAAGGGGGTTACCATGAGTGTTTAGCAACATGAGGAGGTATCATCAAAAGGACAGAGTATGGTACTCTTAAAAGGAAATTTCAAATGAAAGAGGTTCTTCACAATGACAAACCCACTTTGGGGTTCTAGTTTTCAAAGATATTCTATAGGAAAAGAAGCGTATTTACAAAAACCAATTCAGATGCTCACAAAAAAAACACATTTTTGCTACAAATTGGAGCTTTCAATTGTACCCACACTGTACAATGGATTTGAATCATTTTTCAACAAAATCTTAGGTTTTCTTTCAAATTAAAAAGACCCATCTAGGTTTATCATGAGAGGCTAATTCAGAAGCATTAAACAATGGAGAAAAAATAACATGAATGACAAAATGAAAGCCCATTTCATGCATTATTACAGGTCGTGGCCAAATAGATCTTTGTTTTTGCAAATATGGAAGACCTGCCTAGGGTTTTTAAATGAAATACAACATTGCTCCAAATTGAAGAAAAAGGAAGGTATAACACAAAACCCATTTGCATTTCTACAACAAATCTAAGTTTCTTCAAAAAACCAAGAAACCCCACTTGGGTTCTTTCGCAAAAAATTGTAGATACAAAAATATATGTGCTACAAGAAACCCACTTAGGTATTTTGCAATTAGATTACAAAAGGAACATAAATACATAAGTATAGAGGAAACCCATTTTAAAAATGGAGGCTGAGCTCACAAGCCAATTTTTTCTTCTACATATCAAAAACCCATTTGGGTTGATAAGAAATTTGTTGATATAGAAGAAAATTGAAAAGACATTATGGGGCTTTCAAGTGAAGCAAACCTACATATAAAAAATACACTATTTTATGTCCATGGCCACAGCCAAGAAATTTTTTTCTTCATGAAAGCAATAGGTAAACAATAATGGAGCGTCTTCATTAACAAATGCAGAAAAGAAACAAGCTTTTCATGCTTTATCATTAAGGTAGAAACAAAATATTGGTTTCTTTTGCTTGAAATCTAAAGATGGGGTTGCTAAAAGCTTACTAGAGCTTTTGTTTTTGTTTCCTTCAACTTAAAATAATTTTAATGGCCTTCATTTGAGCTTCATGAGTTTCTCATGATGACTATAAACAAAGTGAAACAACAATAGAAAGAGAAAAATGATACAGATGGGTCAGAACCATGTTCATTTTCGTGACCTGTAGCCCAAAAATGGCCTCTAAAATGGTGGTAAAATGTAGATTTTGTGCAACAAAAATGATTTACCTGTTGTTCGAAGTGTTTCCCTCATGAAATCACCACAAAACTAGTGTCAAATCTCCATTTTTATATGTTTTCTCAAACCCCACGATGACAACATCTATTTTCCAAATTGTTCAATGACAAAATGATGGTGTTTTCCCATTGTTTTGGTGTTTTGATGATTGGGTTTTGACCCTATTCATTGCCAATGGGATTTTTTTCCCGTGCTTTAAAAATTGAAAGCTTGTGTTAATACCAATGGGGGCTGAAACATATGTTCATTCACTTAGTAATTTTATGCCTTTAGGTCTTTTCCCCTTATTTCAAAACATTGCCAAGTCCTCAAACAATACAACATATGGAGTGTGTCAGGTTACATATGATATAACTTTGATTTTTGACCATGCATCATGTTACTTGGAAAATGCTTTCAAAGAAGTGTGGAGGTCGGCCATGCATGCCAAGTTTTTTTGAGCTAACAATTGAAAGCTCCAATTTGTAGCAAAAATATGTTTTTTCTGTGAGCATTTGAATTGGTTTTTGTAAATACACTTCTTATCCTATAGAATGTCTTTGAAAAATGAAACCCCAAAGTGGGTTTGTCATTGTGAAGAACCTCCTGCATTTGAA
The DNA here is from genome assembly GCA_007258455.2 of Sequoia sempervirens. Taxonomy (NCBI): domain Eukaryota; kingdom Viridiplantae; phylum Streptophyta; class Pinopsida; order Cupressales; family Cupressaceae; genus Sequoia; species Sequoia sempervirens. The sequence goes on from VDFB02281492.1 coordinate 485,847,059, forward strand.
ATTTCCTTTTAAGAGTACCATACTTTTTCCTTTTAATGATACCTCCTCATGCTGCTAAACACTCATGGTAACCCCCTTTTGATGTCTCAAACACTTTGAAAAAAAACTACTATATGAAACTTTGGCACCATGATTGTCATTGTACATATTTAGCAAGGTGATTGTAATTTTTTCTAAGAGGGCATTATTCATCTTCATCCTTGAAACACTATTCTTGACATTTATGAAGTGGTTGCTTTTTTTTCACAAGATAATTGTCTTATCACACTATATTCCATTGGTCATTTTTGTTCATGCATCAAGATCATCTGAATACTCCTCAGGAGGCCTTTCAAAGTCAATAGTTTTCTTTCCCTGCTTCTCAGCTTGGTGGCTACTTATGATGCATAACACTATCTTTTATTGCTCTTTCAAAATATTAGCTTCTGAGTCTTCTACTTTTCAAATCTGACCATATGAATGAAACACAAAGTCATAAAACAGCTAATAACATGTCAAGATACACTTCTTGACAACATTTGACACCAACATGTTGAGTCCACCAATGTTTGAAACATGTCAAGATCAATATGTGGGCCATACAACAAATGTATGCAAAAAAATGTCGTTGTAAAACCCAAAACATGATCATGCACATGGAGGTGTTGCAACATAATTCCAAGAGCTTTTATCCTTCATGCTTCCGTTTAAACCACAATTTGATCTTTAGGGGTTGCATCTATGTCATGTAGAACTATATGCCAATTCTAAAGCTCTTGACATTGATGGTAAAGGTATCTTTATCTCAATATGATCTTGCAACTTTGTTATATCTTCCATTCAATGATAAAACTATAGTCTTTTGTTTCACAACCTATGTTATGTGCATAGCAATTGTATCTTGATCACATCATATGAGGGTTCCAGTGTTGTCATTGACTTCTTGTAATGGAAACTTCATAAAAAATGATTGTCCTTTACCTTTGATTCTTGTCTTCCCCAATTACCATTCTACTTTATATGGGCACATTATCTGTGTCAACTAGAGTTGATGTTTCTTGAATGCCTTTTCATTTTGCACATGAGGAGACAATTTCATCTTGTTCAAATGGCTGCCTGCATTTTGTCACCATCCACAAGGCTGTCATTATATAACAATGTCTTGTTCATGAAGATCTCCTATCCAGTGTGATTTCATTGAGGCATGTGAGGCTACTCCTTGTTGTTTTCACCAAAAGATTCAATGAATGCACCTTACTCAAAGCATGCTTTAGGACCTCTATGCATACAAGAACAATGGTTGTCATTTATTTTCTTGTGGAAGTGGTACCTAAGATGATGGTATTGCCCCTCGTATTGGACATTGCTCTCTTCTCGCTTCTAGCTATTGAGATATTTTCATTGTTGATGTCCCTCTATGAGATGTATCATGATTTGTTGATGTCCTAATTGTGTCCCAACCTTCATAGTTTACACTATAGCTGTTTGCTGCCCTCATAAGTTTACTACCTAATCTCTGCAACATTTGTTTCCTTTTTTATCAAGTGTAATACATAATTGTCTTCCCACTTTGATCCTAGTGGGAAGACACATTTCCCCTATGTTGGTGACCTAAAAGTTCACCGTCGTATGTGATGTGTGGTTTTCCAATAGGGTCAAGGTGAGAGGGACCCGAAAATACTTTAGATCTCTCTCTCATTATTTAAGAGATTCATATTGAACTTGATGCATCTTTTGAATCTGATAATGAAAGTTGATCAACTGGTGTGATTCCATATTGATTTAATGCTTTAATAATAGGTATATCTTTGATCAAGTTGCTCAATTTCCTTTTTCTTTCAAAGCATGTTGAGCTCTACCCTTGTGGGAGCCACATTTACCCAACATGTTGTATTTAATTTGAATCAGAACAATAACTAGACTTGTCCTAAATTTGCACATGAAGCAAACAAGTTAGAAATATATATGCATATTTTGGATGTGTTTGATGACTTCATTATTTTCTAGGACATCCAAGGTTTTCATGCTTATTTAATGCACTTATGGATCAGTTTATACATGCATAGGTAGGTGTGTATGTAAGGATTGAGATATTTCATTGCTTAGAGAATTGCTCTAATATCCTTGTTTTTCCAAATGGAGGAGCTAGGAGCACTACGAAGTTGGGAAGGACACAAACAGCTTGGGGCAGCAACAACAGGGCAAGAGGGTAAGTTTATGAATAGTAGTGTTGTTAGTTGTGAAGCCCTTGTTTTCCTTTTAAAAGCACTATTTATAGACCTCCTTATAAATTATTTATGTAAACTACATTGGAAAGTGAGTTGTGTGAATCAAGTTTTATGATATTTATTTGAATTTGATGGGCTATTCACAGGTCTAAGTTGTTTTGGTGCATCACCTTAGATATTTTCAGTATTAGGTTCATTTTCTTGCAATTCTTACCCTTCGTCTCAGAAATTAGTAGTTAGGTTACATCAAAGGGGGAAGTCGACCCACAATCCGGAGGTTTGCTTTCGAATAGGACACCCACAACCTGAAAGCAATCCCATGTTACATCCAAATCTGCTTGGTTCATTCAAAGCTTGGCATTAGGGTGCAGATTTGGATCCCTAACAGTAATGTCTCAAAACCCTACATGCATTTCCATGGCTTCAACTTTACAAAAAATCTCAAACTAGTTTTATAACAAAAAATTCTTCAACCATGAAATCTTTTATACCACTTGTTAGGAAATATTTCATTCAAACCCACAATCTTAAATTATTTCCTACATAACCCATGAGAGATAAACATGCATACAAGTTTCCAAAATGCATAGATCAAATAGACAAGCCACAAGATAACACAAGATATACCCTAGGAAAACCCTCAAGAGGGAAAATCCTACCCTCCAAAATCATCCATACTCCATCGTCTTATTCAGTAATAAGCAAATACAAGAGTTACAATGAATACCTCTAAAGCATCAAGCCCTCCAAAACATTCCCATGTGTCTAAGCATGAATCCACATATTCCATTCCATGCTTCACAAATGAACTCCACAAGAAGTCTCAATAATGATAGCCAACCCACTCAGCCAACCTAAACCACTACACATGTGTTTTCTTTTATAGACATAATCTCACACAAAATACAATTAGTGGTAAGTTGAAACCATGTGAATACAAAACCACTAACCCTTTATTTAATATTGGGTACTAAGACATCACTTTATTTAATACTTCTCCAATATTAAATTATTATTACATGTCTCCCACACATTAAATAATAATATAATGTTACAATATAACATAAGCGGGTCCCCAAATAATTACCTAGTGTGATTAACAACACCACCAAGGTGTATCACAACTAAATAATTATTTAATTACAATATTATAATAAATAAATTTATGCAATGGTGTACAACACGATAACTCAACAATGGCAACATTGTATTTGCAAATTGTACAACTTATGCTCATACCTCATGCTCATGTTTCCAAAAAAACATATCAATGAAAAAATTCTTAAAAAAACATATCAATGAAAAAATTCTTACTCTTCCAATGATCTCCCCCTTTGTCATTGATGGAAACATGCCTCAACTATTCTCCCAAAACTACACTCCTCCTTTGACATCAAGGGAAAAGGGCGCATACATATTTCATGTTCTTACCCTCCTTTTGACACAAATCTTCTCTTCCTTTCATGACTTGCATGATTATAATTTTACATTTATCGGATTACATGTATACTTACATATGACCCCCCTAACAGATATATACATGTATACAAAAGAGTGATAACCTAAAAAACATGACTGAATCCCCCTAAGGGTACTAAGATAATACTTAATCAAAACTTATACTATAAAACTCTTTATAACATCCGCATATATACACTAAAATGTGATCAACAAATTGAAATGCATAAAAAGAAATACAATCACCTAAAGGAAGTATTTGACACCTTAAGCTTCTTGAAGTATTCCTTCTTCCCTTCTTCCCATACCTTCTTGGTGAGGCCAAGAATTCAACTCTAAATCTAATACTCTATTAGAATTTATTCACCATCATCCAGGGAACATGGTACCATTTTTAACTTTGTTGCTCTTTCTGCACTCATTAGGGCATTGGATATAGGTAAGAATTTGACGTTTACTAGATCCCCAAGATTTTCAAATTTTATAATATCTTCTTTTGAACTTGTATTTGGAAAAACTACTCATGCAGGTTCTCTATCACAACCCCAACACTTCCATTAGTGTCTTGTGTCAGTTCATAGACACCAAAGGATTTATCAATTTGGGACTCAATAGAGTCCATCTCATCTTTTATGCTCTTGGTGGAGCTAGGTCATTTCATATAAAATCATAATAACATTTTAGCTTCTACTAAGAAATCTTGTATACTTTCGATATTATCTTGAAATTTGTTATGTGTGGTGGCACACTTCTCTGTTATGTTCATCAATATCTTTTCATTTACCTTTTTATCTATTTCTTTCTCCAATTTTTCCTTTAATCAATTTGAGCACTCCTTGAATGAGTTAAGAAAAAACCCTAATTTCTCCATATCAGATAGGGAGTTTTCTATATATGCACTAGCTATGGTCTCTTATAGTACCTTTACCACTTCATCAATCAGCTTTACACTTTTTCTATGTGTGTAAAATTTATTTTCAAGTTGAATCATGAAAGGAATCAGTTAATTGAAGCTTGAGTAGTGGAGAAATCTTGTCCATGTCAACATGCCCCTATTGCATCAAAAGTTGAAGTAATTGGACAAACACTACTAGATGAAATTGGAATTACATGCTTAACAACTCTTTCAATGAATCTCTGAAAGTATTAGAAGATTCTCCAATTTAATTTTCCATTACAACCTTTTTCTCCAAGGATTTTTATTTGTCATTAGTACCAACTGATGTCTCCACATCCTTATTCTCAACATTTTCTGGTTCATCCCCATTGTTCTTCTCCTTATTACCTAATGTATTCAAAGCATTTTTCCCATCATCCACAGGTATTTCAGAGCTATTCAAAGGTATATTTGTCTCTGGATTCCCTTGGGCATCCTTTGCATTTATCTCTGGTTTGAGAGGAGATGAGTTGTATCTTGTGGGGGCATCCTCCTGATCTTTTGTTTCTTCTAAATTTGCAGTGGTATTTTTTGTAGTGTCTTGTCCACTAGTAACTCCTTCCTTCGTAAAATTTTCTTTCGCTTCCAAAAGACTATCATCAAAATCCTTTTGCACATTTTCTTCTTTTGTCTCATGCTCATGTTGTGATTCTTCTACAATATTCACTTTTGAAGCCGCATGCCATCATGTATTTCCTTTGTGCTATTTGGAGTCAATCCTATCCTTTGTGCTAAATCAATAACCTTCTCAACTATTTCATTCTAGAGCCTTTCCTGATCATTATGATCCCTTCTCATAAGGGTAGTTACCATTTTCTTTGTTCAGAACTCCCTACTGTACAATTGAGCCAATGTGGATTTATTTTCTTCTGATGAAGGTTCCCTAATCTTCTCCAAAGAAAAATCTCACAGCTTTTCCTCTTCATCAATTTCCTCCTATCTCCTTGGATACAATACATCTCTCAATGGTGCAGGAGCACCAAGTTCAAGTTATGCATTAGGGGGTCTTTGTTTGAATTTTTGAAGGTATTGAGTCATTTAGATGTAATAAGGCCATGTAAAGGAAATTATAGTGGTTTTTATGTCATTTTAGTTCATTTGGGTCAATGTGGGGTCATGATGCAAAATAGTGCACAAGTTGTAAATGTTGTCATTTCAAAAAATGTAAAAGTGCAAAAAAAATGCAATTTTTGAATTCCAACGGTCAAGTTGGTTAGGAATGGAAGTTGAAAGGTAGATTCAATTTATTTTAGGTGTAAGAATTCTTTAAAATAAGGGAGTAACTCATTGTTTTTTGGTTGGAAAATTTTGGAAGCAAAATCAATAAAGAAGACTCTTGAATTTTTGTAGTTTCTCAAAAAAAATTGCTAAATTCTCTATTTCCAGCCCTAGTATGGTTCCGTACATGATCAAATCACTCTAAAACCTTGTGAATCTATTAGAGGAAAAATTAAACTTCTATTTGCATCTAATTTAAGTGCCTAATATTAAATTTGGTGAGAATTGGAATCAATTTTCTAAGACTGCCTGTGGTTACTCTGATTTAAGGGTTTTGTGAAAAATGTCTAAATAAGCCATTCCACCCACTATTTGTTTCTATAACTCAGTGGAATGGCTCTTTAAAGTGTAGGATTAGTGGGTACAAGGAATTTTGGAGCAGGGATGGTTATTTGTAAGTTTGGGCATGAAGTGCTAGTTGAGTAAATAGGGGTTTTGTGGGTGAGAATTAGTGGTTGAAGAGGGGAAGTTGATGAAATCCTTGGGGAAATCATATTCTAATGATTTTTCAAGCATGTGCAGGCTATTTACAAGGTTTTTGATGCATTTATAGATTGAAAATAGATTGGGAAGGTTCATTTCCAATAAACTCTTGCTTAAATTGTGGAAAAAGAGGGTTTCAAGTTATGGTGTCTTGGGAAGTGTCCCTAAGGGAAAGTTGTGGAATCAGGGGTTTTGATACCTGGTGAGAGTGATCAAGTTGATTTTTGTGGTTGGAAGCAAGTTTAGAGGGGTGTCCCTTTGTAAAAGTGGCCTAATTGGCCTTGTAGGACAACAGTAAAGCCTTATTTTGAGAAGGTTGGTCCCAAGTGACCTAGGGTGAATCCAAGATATGACTTTGTATGAAAAAATGGGTGTTTGAATCACCTCTTGTTTTGTGGATGTGAGTTGATCCTAGAAATTTATGCTCCATTTTTATCATTTGGAAACCTACTAGCAAACTGTGAAAGAATGGTGAAAACATAGTGAGATAGGGTTTGGGAAATTGAAAAAGTGATTTGTTAAGTTTGGTTGGGGTTTTTTGACTAAAGACCTCCCTTCTCTATGTCACTCAACTCTACAAAAAATTTCTTTTCAATATTCTTCATATTAACTTCAAAAGTAATGATGTATTTTACAATTGCTTCTTCAATGGTAGCCTTATCTACCTCATTAGCAGTTGTATACAAAGTAGTTGCTCTCTCTAGAATTTCATTCTCAATAATCCCATTAAATAAAGCATAAAGTTTCATAGGGATATGTGTCCTTACCAGGGAGGACACCTTACTCTTCTTCTTCTTCTTCTTCTTTGCTTTTGGTGACATTTTATCTCTACTAGATTCTTGCTTCTTCTCCCTTGTTTGTATCCTATTGCACTCTTTTTCTTTTTCAATCTCTACCTCACTATTAGTGTCCACTATATCAACCTTTTGTCTATTAGCACTAGAATCTTCCTTAGATATACTATATTTCTTTTGAATCAAGGGTTGAATATCTTCCTCTTCTTCTTCTTCTTCATCTACATTCACACTAATAAAATGATCTTTTGCTTTTTCTTTTAGCTTTCTTCTTGTAGTGCCTATTTGTTGTGGTGTTAAAGTGGCCTTTTCTTTCTCAAGCATCTTTTGTTACTTTGTCAAAGGTGTCTTCTCCTTCACCAGAGTGCTTGAAAACTCCTTCCTCTTCTCACCAATCATAGGCTTAGTCTCAAAGGACATAGTGGAAATTAGAGGATTGGTAGCTATTCTACTAGATCTCCTTCTACTAGATGATCCTTTTAGAGCATGAAACATAGCTTTTCCTTCTCAACTTGATCATTAGTAAGGCCTATTGCCTCCATAACTATTACAGTCATATTCTCAATATAATTACTTATTTGTTTTTGTCTTTGGTCCATATGCATCTCTGTGGACTTCTCATATGTTCCATACCTCTCTTCAAAGACATCTCTTGGTTTTCTTAGCATGGATTTTTTGATATGATAATTTTTTTCTCTATGATTTCATATCCCATCTCTAAGATCCAGATAGTCCTAGGCTCAATATCTTGTATGATACAACTATCCTTAGAAACAAGAAAATAATATCATTTTTGTACTTTTCCACCATCTTCCAAGGAATCCTCTCTCTTGCCTGCATTTTCTTTTGGCAGAATTTGAAGAATACCAAAAGAGATTCATCATGTTCCTCGACATCACCTATCATTCTCAAGTAATATATGATTTGTTGTGAAACTAGTTTATCATTCATTCAAACAATATTCTTTGTACCAGGTAGCTCCCTCAAGAAGTAGAACAAACAAATGATCAATGTGTTGAACTTGAAAGGATATTCTTAATCCTTTGTCTTCTACAAGTTCTCAATGAGTTTTTCCCTTAATAGCTCACATAAATTGAAGTTTTCACCATTCACCACCATCTCATATGCAATGTTTATTTCCATGGTTGATACTGAGTTTTCTCTATTAGAAAAGTAGATTGTATAGCCAATCATCATCGTGGCATACTTTACTTCTAGATTTTTTATGTTCTTCATTGTTAAAGCTCTCTTATCATATGTCACTCCTGTTAACTCCATTACTACATTTTTCATGGACTTTAGCATTCAAAGTGGTTTAGTTGATCACAAACCCATAACAAACCTAATTACTTCCTTGGTAATCATTCAAAGAATATCCAACCACACAAATTTATCATGAATTTGGCTTAGGCCATACCTCACCCATGCATCTTCATGGAAAATGTTGGGAAAACCTTTCCATACATTGAGTTTCTTCTTTACCAAGCTCTAGAATTCAAGTTTAAGTGTGAAATCATTACTAGTGAGTTCCTTTATCCACACATCACCTAACTTGGAGTGATCATACTCTTACAACATCCTGTGAATGTAGATTCTTACATCCTTAGTGTGTAAAGCACCAAAAAGAATATGTGAGAATGCACCGAGCAAGTCGTCCTCCATAGACTTATCAGGGTGTATATTAAACTTTGGTTGGGGTCATTTTGAGACCTCAATCACTTGTGGAGTATCCATTTCAACTATTTCAACACACTTTTAGAAAACTAGGGAAATATAAAATTGTAAATACCTTTTAAATCATTTTTTTGGTTAGGGTTTTGCTTGTACTAAATCTCAATTGCTACTTCACTCTTTTTTTTCTCTTCTCTCCTTGAATTCTTATTTGCAAATGAGTTTTTGTTAAGTGAAATCACTTATAAACTATTTTGGAATCTAACCTATTTCACATCGAATTCTTTAGTCGATAGAGTTGATGAACCCTAGTTGTGTTGCATAGTCACCTCTAGATGCTTCACAAATTTTTGCATCTTAATATTTTCTACCAATGTTTTCTTCAATAGGTCAAGAATATCAACCCACACCTTATATCCATGTGCTGAAGCATCAACACCATTTTTTTGTTAGGGGATAAAATATTTATTGTTAATGCTCCGCTTAAGCCAAAGCTTTCTTCTTAGTTTCTAGAGGAAACATCTACACCGAATGTTGGCACAAACTTAGGCTTAGTCTCACTATCTTCCTTCTTTCTCCAAATATTTTCCATCTCTTTCTTCATCTCTGCTGGGTTAGCCTTTTTTAACCAAATCATTCTTCTTTACTGAATTATTCTTCTTCACATTCTTACTTCTACAAAATTTAGCAATGTTTCCTAGTCCATTTCAATTGTAACAAGTGACAATATTTTGAACAAGCTTGCTTCCACCCATTCTAGATCTACATTGATTAGCCTTAGCCCAAATCCTTTGCATGCATAATAATAGCCATTGAAAGATTGAAACCTCATACCATTTTCATATCCATTCATCATTTGATTTATGTATTCACTAGCCTTATGACTAAACCACTGAGGAATATCTCACAATATATTATAGCTAAACCACGATGAGGAATATCTCACAATATATTATAACTAGTTATAAGATATTAAATAATTGCTCACTATAGGTGTACTCACTATCCTACTAGACTCACTTCCTAGAGAAAGAAGAAAATATAGAAGAGAGTGGTGGCACACAAGTGATATTTGAACTATTACAATTGCATCTACAATATGCATGAATTATAGTTCCATTGAAGCTCAATATACCAAATTTATACACTTTATGCTGATCTGCACTAACACTCTACTCTTCTCTACATTCATCTCACACTTGAACAATTAACATCAACAATATCTATCTTCACAACTACATGCTCAAAACACCCAAAATGAACTCAATTATATATACATCTCAACCTCAGAAATCAATTAGGTCGACTTAATTAGATGTATCATACAAAATATTCCTTGTCGACTCAATCATACAAATCATATAAACTTTTGTTACTTAATTCAAAACTTGTAATGCATAAGATAGGTCAGGGTGGACCTATAATAACATCCTTATAATTGATCAATACTTACTCAAACTCCACAATACTCAAAACTTATTAGTTCAACACTAGTAATTATCTAACATTAAAGTTCAACTATTAAATCACAAACGAACATGCAAACCTCAAAAATTTATGCCACTTGGATCGTAGACTCTACTGACACCTATCAACACTTCCAAAAAAATTCAATGCTAGATACCAATCTGCGGTGAAGTGTAGATTCACCAAAGCATATATAGTATACAAGAAACATTATCACTGGAATACCAAAACTTCTATCATCTATAACTTCTACTCCGAAAAAAAAAACAATGTGAAACTTTGTATTTAAACTATTCTATCATCCAAATAAATTATATTAAAACCATAGATCAAGATTCTTTATAGCGGACCAATGCGAACCAAATTAATCAATGTCATGTACACTGAATTACCTACTCTAATACTTAGGCAATTTACCACATCAACTATCTGCACCAAATAAAATCTTCTTGCAACCAAGAACTAGATTAACATGTTCAAGCATGCTCAAGCTATAAAAAATGATCTACACAATGATCTTCATATCACAAAGCAATGTTTACATCAATGGAAATATTGTATTTGCAAAATGTACAAATTATACTCATACCTCATGCTCATGTTGCCAAAAGAAATATCAATGAAAAACTTCTTACTCTTCCTACACAATTAGAGATAGTTAGTGAGAGTACCTAATATAGTTGTTCATTTGAATCTATATCAGTAGTTTCTAGTGAATTAGAAGCTCTATTCACTTTTAGTAGAGTTTATAACTCAGTATTAATTTTACTGGGAGCTTTATGCAATGCCATAATATGCACTATCTTCTTTGTTTTAATATTTTGGTTCTAATTTATTGTTGTTACATGTGTGTAGTGAACCATGAGCAATATTTTATTATAAGATGTACATGGTATTTTATAATGGTTTTTGGTGTCATGAAGAGCTCTTGGATTCTTTTCTTAGATTGCAGTGAGAATTTAATATCTTTGGTTCTATTGAAAAAGGATGTGTGGTATTTGTATCTTCTAAGTTTGGAGATTATGGTTGCACTTTACCTTTTTGGAGCTCATGGTGTTGAGTTATTTTATTGTGTTGGGGCCATGGATGATCTTTAGGTAGGATAAATTTATCATGATGCCTGGAGAGATTGGTTACATGGTTTAGTGGTAGATTTGACAGTGATTGTGATTCATCATTTGATGATGGATGGTTATCTTCATGTGATATCCTAGGAGGGGATATTAGATAATGATGTCATGATATGTCCCTAATTCTATAGTTTAAACTTTGGAAATGGTCTTGTTTCTTATATTTAGTTTTTAGTATTAATCATTTTCGTAGAGCTTCATTATTTTACAAGCTTGCATTTGAAGTTGGCATGGATTGATTGTGGATGCCTATGAATACTAGAGAAACCTAGGGTGAGGCTATGAGATCTCTTATTTTACAGGATCATATGTTGTGATGGTTACTCTTTGATGAGGATTGCAATAGAAAGAATGAGGAGCCTACACTTGGTTATGGATGTGAATCCTTTATGCACTTGAAGAAAAAATCTTATTTCTCGGTGTTGTGTGCATAGAAAAATCTTGTATCCCACTCTTGGTCTGCTTGAAAAGTGAATAAACTAAGAGGTATTTCCCAACTAAATATTAGATGAATTGTTTACTTTGTATCTTGTCTTCTTATATGAGTTAGTCTTGAATATAAAAGTTCTAAAGAATTGTTAAGAAGAAGATACATGGTAATATGGATTTTCTTTGTTCTCCTTGTTTTAGTATTGAGCTATGGATCTAATTGTGAGGAATTATTTGGAGAGGTGTACTAGATGGTATGTGGCTTTGGGTATATTCCCTTTATTATGGGAATCATTGGTTTGTTTGATCTACCTTGGACATAAGAGGTTTACATCTATTTTTTCCATGCTTTTATTTGATTTGAATGTTAGATGTTGATATCCTTTCAATTTGGGAATTATGAAGAAGATATTACTTTACATAGCTTGGTACATGTTAGTGTGGAACAAGGATATGGCTTGATTTGCAGGTTCTCTCTTTGGTCATGGTATTCTTCTTGGATGTTTTGTTTTCACATTACATTGGTGTTGAGGTTTGTGTGGAGCTATGGCGATCACTATATTTGAGTTCATGTGTTAATTTTACTTCATTATTTTTTGGTGACAACTTGGAGGTTTCTTGATTTTTCTCTTCTACTGAGTGTGAAGAAATTGGGAGAGCTATGGAGACTAGTGGTGAGAGATTTATTGCAAAATATTTGTTTGCATGATCTATATATTTTTGGATATTTTCCTAACACTATGTAATAGACCCGAATTAGCCACATACTCCATGTGAAGTACTATAGATATACTTGGTTCTCCTTAATCTATTTCAGATTTGACATTACTTGTATAGTGGGAGTTTTTGGCTATATGTCTAGTTATCCTATTTGTTATCTTGGTTTGTTGATTATTGATGTGATGATGGGTTTTCATGTTTCATTATATTTTGGATCTATAAGCTATGTAGTTTGTGGATTATCTATCCATTTTTTTGTAGTGGGATGACTCGAATATGGATGTTCTATATCCGCGAGATTATTTTATTGTTAATGTAGACTTTGTTACATGGCCATGTATATAGAGACTTGATTCTATTTTTAAGTCAAGGTATGTTGATGGCATGAAGTTCTATGTATGATTTGTATACCCTAGTTTGAGGTGTTGTTAGCTTGGATGAGTTGTAACTTTTTTGGTTTCTATTTCATCTAGTAAAACTAAGGCAACTACATAGATCCTTTGTTATCACTTGAATTTGATGCTTGTGTTCTTGTAAATATTGGTGTAGGTTTTAGTAATAGATGATATGTTTCACCTTGGAATGCTCCTTTTTCTTTTATAGGTGGAATGCTGGAGGATGTAAGGAGTTTTTTGCTTGATGGTTTTTATCATGGATGATTTTGCAGGTATATTGTTGGAGCATGAGAGCATGATGAATATTTAGGTAGTACATGATTGGCTAAGGGATGATTTTCCCTTTTTTATGATTCATATGGGTGTATTTAAAATGTTGATATCAAGTGGGAGGATCTTAGGATTAAGATGATATCTACCTTGTAAATCCCATGCTATATTGCAAGGTTCCAACATCCTTGGAAAGTGTATCTAGGAACTTAGGGTGTATTGGGAAAATATTTTTTAATATTTATTCTAACTATTATTTGCATTATATTCATAAGGAGTGATGAGTTCCACTAGTAGCAGTAAAACTAACTTGTGAACATAAATATTTAATATCGTTTTCCCTACATGTGGATGCCTAGAAAAGGATAATAAAAGACAAGAAAATGACAAATGAGTAACTATTGGTATTCTTCAAATTGTTTCTTTAAAATAGGAAAAAAGTGTCTCTTGGTATTCCATCATTTATTTCATTTAATGTAGTGTTTCTTTTCCAAGTTTGGGTGCCCAAGTTGGATGGAAAGTATTGGATCCAAAACTAATTTCCTTTAACACTTTGAGGTGACATTACAACGGTTGAGTATGTTTGGAATGAAGGATCATCTTTGGGTACCATTTTTGGTACATTGTACCTCTTCACAAGTCTATAAAATCAGCTTCTTGAAAGTAGAAATTGTGAGGAACAATTGAATATAGAGTTACTCTACCAAAACAAGGAAATGTTGAGGCATAAAGAGGTTGCTCACAAGTACAAAAGTGCTTCCATGTTGAAGGAAAATAGAAGAATGGAAATGGATATATTGTGATCTCATTTATTTGAAGATAATGCATACTTATCCTCTCTTCTTGGTGGAGTTTTCTCCCACAAGAATTTTTTCCCACAAGGGTTTCTCCACATAAATATTGTGTTAGTGATTCTATTATATTTTTGAGTTGTTCCTCATTGCTCCTATTTTATGATAATTGTATTCTTTATTTATTGTTGTTATAAGTTCACATAAGGTAGTGTTATTAAGCATGCTATGTTTTTTAATTTTTAACATCATAAATAAGATGGATAAAATCATGGTAATTCCATATTAAGGAAACTTCATTTCAAATTTTCATTTAAGTTTCAAATTATAATGTTCTAGTAGTACAAGCCTTGTATCTCATCCATTTAATTCATGTTTGGATAGATATTGAATTTCCCAACAATTGGTATTATAACCTATATATTTCTTATCAATAAGGACCTAATCATAAATGTTCAAACTTAGAATGGATAACCTTCTTTTATTTTGAATTATCCCAAAGTAGGACAAGATAAAAAATCCTAAAATATTTTATCTTGGATCCCTTTTCAAACCATATTTTTAAAACATCCTAATGCTTTGACACATGTTCTAAGGTTGTTGTTCTCTTTTCTTCTAAATTCAACAAGTTCATCATTTGTACTTGGAATTTGTCATCTTCCTTGATGTGTTTTTCTATAAATTTTAGGGTTGGAATCCTAATATTCATGGGGAATATAGATTCCAAATCATATACAAGCTAATAAGGAGAAGTTCCTAAATAATTTTTTGTTCTAGTTCTATCAACCCACAAAGAAAAATTTAATTGTGAATGTTATATTTAGGATTCTTTTCTATTTAGTTCTTGATAACATCAATTAAATTATTATTGGTGGATTATGCCACACCATTTACCTATGAAAAGTAATTGGAAGAGAATTTAAGATTTTCCTTTTCACTCAAAATTCAATTGTATTAATTGAGCTGAAAAAAGGAAGGACTATTATCGCATACTAGTGTAAAAGGCATCCCAATACTTGTGATTATGTGATCTTCTAGAAATTTGATCACTATATCTATTGTATATTTCTTTCTTGCAATTATTTTAGTCCTTCTTGTAAATTAATTGTTCTATATCAAAATGAATTTATTTCCTATAGAGGAATTAGATTAATCATGCCTATAAATATAACTCCCATTGAGGAAAGGGGTGTACCTCATATATAGGTTGTAGGGCCATTGTTGTATTTTTTCTTTATTTGCACTAGTTTGACACATGTGGCATATTTTCATGTGCTAATGAGAATATTTAAATAATATAGGGAATAACAACCAACCCTTAGCACTTGGTATGTTATATATTTATCCAAACTATGTCTTGTCTTGAACTTATCATGAAACTCCTACATGACTTGACACTAGTAGAATTTGGAAAATAAATGACTACCTGACTAAAAAATTTAGTCACAACAACTAAAAATGACTAAATTCTACTCATTTTTTGCAACACAACTATAAACATGATTAAATAAATGACTAATTTGATCATCAGATAAAATCACAGCTATAAATGACTAAATAAATGACTAATTTTTTGCATCAAACTTTTTTTGAGAGAGAAAATATTCCTAGCCATCAATTTAGGCTTTAGATGACAACTATGCATACAAATTTATAATTATATTTTATAAATGCCTAAAAAAATCAAACAATATAAGACCACCATTTTCCTGTGGTTTTTAACTACTACTTAGTTAGAAGAAATAGTCTGGGAAAACAAACAGAGGTTGAAGGGTTTTGAATATGGAGATATTGAGCAGTAATTGAAGGGATTTCCCAGTGGAGGAATCTCCTGCCAGTAGTGCTTCAAAGTATGGGTCTAGAATGTGGAAAAATCTATTCTTCTATCAAACAGCTCCCCACCTGGAAGTATGTCTTGAGGATTTTGATGTTTTTGTTGTGGATCATCTCAGAGGTAAGCAAACCATTCTTAATTTTTTTAGGGTATTTGAAAAATTTGATGTTGGGTGTTTTCATGAAGTACTATTTGAATATTTGAATTTTATGATGTTGGTTGTTTTGTTACTAGATATTTGGGTATGTTTAAAAAATGATGCTCAATATTTTTTTATTAGTTGTTTGGGTATTTTGATGTTGGGTTTTCACTTGAAATGGGTATTTAAAAAAATTGTAATGGATATTTTTTCTATTGAGATAATGTTTTTCTTCTAAGAAACAAATGAGGTCTCAACCTTTCCTAGTATTAAACACAAT
Organism: Sequoia sempervirens; assembly: GCA_007258455.2. Taxonomy (NCBI): domain Eukaryota; kingdom Viridiplantae; phylum Streptophyta; class Pinopsida; order Cupressales; family Cupressaceae; genus Sequoia; species Sequoia sempervirens. The sequence goes on from VDFB02281492.1 coordinate 485,863,342, forward strand.
TTTCTAAATTTTGATTTTGTTATCATTTTTCTTGAGCATTAAAAAAAATTGTTCAGTGAACCCTTTGTTATTGACTATCTTAGTATTTAAAAAAAAGACATTAGGCGTTTTCTTTATATGGGTATTTAAAAAAACTAGTATTGGCTATTTTTTTTGTTGAGTTATGGTTTACATTTCTACAGAGGCCTAGGGCTTGTACCCTAGTCATGCTCTTACCAATGCTTCTGTTGGTATTAAAAAAACCTTAAATCTTGGGTTAGAAAATTAGTTGTCTTGAAAATGTGTGGTATGATCTTGGATTATATCCTAGAGTGTTTGGGAACCTTGTGTTTAATCATTAAGGTATGTAAACCTAATCGGGGAAATGTATCCTATATAGCATGGGTCTTGCTTTAATACTTCCCATAATGGTTATTAGAAGATCACATTATTATAGTTTGTGGTAACCCAAGGTTGCATTCAAGTATGTAACAAACTTGGTATGTAGTTTAAGCTATACACTTTTTAGTAGCATTCATAAGGTTTAGAAAATCTTGATTATTCTCTACACTAGCCCATTAAAGATGGGTTGTGCTTGAATGCACCACATAATTGATATAACACAACCACCTTGCATATCAATCAAAGTTATAGTCTCTTTATTGCAGCAAGAGGTAATCTCTCTTGGATCATGCTATCATTATATTGTAACCTGTTAAACTTGAGTCAACCTGAATGCACCCAATGATGATTGACACCTAATTGTTATGACACTGATTAATTTGTACATGAATTGTGCTCATATAAGTGCCTCTATTTTTATCACAACATATCCACATTAAACTTGGGTCACACATGAATGCATCCTATATTTTTTATAGCACAATTGTGTCACATGACCAATAGAGTTATCGATCACATAATTATAGTCACAAGAATTTTTTCCTTAGTTGTGCTCTTATGGTCATTCCATTATCGTTACAACACAACCCTTTGGAATTATATTGCTCAAATCCTTATATTTCTTATTTTCTCTTTGGATGGATGGAAATTCAATGACAAGGATTTGTATGTAGGTCATGCTCATATAAGTTACTTCATCACCATTACACAATAGTACATTGGAATTTCCTTTCTTGAACCTTTACTTTGTTTTTTATTGTTAGGGATTCTTAGTGATTATTCCATTTCCACGTGGCATATTGATAAAAGAAACCAAGCAAAAAATCATTTTTCTTTTAGTTAACTCTTGCTAACATAATTTTGGAATAATTGTTTGACTCCATTACTTCGAGTGTGAAGAACTTTGTTTTCTACTTATAATAAATTTATTTAGAGATGTAGTAGAAAGCTTCTTATGCTGAAACCCATCATATAAACTTGCTTTAAGCTACATTTAGGAGGCTTCATGGATTTTTTTGTGATTTATACAACTTTTTTTTATAGTAAATGACATTGGATTTTTTTTGAAATTGAAATGATTTATTAGTTATGGTTTTATGATGATTAAATTTTTTTATTTATAAGGGGTTAATATGTAGCATTTTTATGTTCAGGAAGAATAGATTGTGATGCAACATCTGGGTATGGACTGTTCAGGGAAACTTGGATTGCTATCAGTGACATAACCAGGTTGGAGAGTACCTTGAGCTGGTTTGAAACACTTCTAGGTATTTTTTCTCAAAAGTAGAACCTGATTATAGGAATACAAACATTAGTGGATTGAAACATTAGTTTCCACCTGATTACATCTTAGGATTTAGTCGATTACTCCAGATTCCTAGTTGACCACTTTGAATATCCAATAGAGAAAGTTCCTATTTTCTAAAGATAAAATCATAAATTTGTTGGTCCAATTTCAAATCCAATTTGAGGTCGTGAATATCAAACAAAGAAAGTTCCTACATTCTAAAGATAAAATCATAAATTTTTTGGTCCAATTTGAGATCTAATTTGAGGTTATGAAGCTCCGACAAAGAAAGTTCCTACATTCTAAGGATAAAATCATAAATATCCTTGGTCCAATTGCAAGGATTTGTCTTTTTAATTATAATTTATGACATTTGGATTGATACAAATTGTTTTTTTAGAATTATGGTATTTCTTTTCTTCTAATTTTTTCAACTATCTTATTAGGGAAGAGCTCCAAAGATGATTCCTTTAGATGGAGACTACACTTTTCTACTATAGGTTCCATCTAGAAACACCAAAAGCTCATATACGATCATAATCATAGAAAAACTAGGAGTCACACAATGATGAGATACTCATTTTTGGAGCCTTGGTTAATAACTTTAAATATTTGGCTATGTGCACAGAGAATGTTCATGGAGTGCAAACTTCCTTACAACGCAATTACCAAAGTAGAGTTTGAGGTGAATTACACCTAATATTTTATGTTGATATGGATATGTTCTAACCTATAGTTAATTGTTGTAGCATAAAAAATAGGATAAATAGTTGTTCATATACCATTGTTTCTAATTCAAAATTGCTATACCTTATTCTAGGAGAAAATCACATGGGGATTCTATACATAATACACCATTATTTCAAATTCAAAATTGTTGATAATTTCACAATTGTTTGCTTCATTTATTTGATCTAAGAAAACCTACTATATAGAAGATGCTCTCAAAATCATAGTAAAATCCTTTATTCTGGGAAGACTGTTCAGAATCTTCGCATCATAATAATGAAAAAAAGCATCAGTCATTAACCTGAACTTTGCAAGAGTTTCATCAAATTCTACTTTTCCACTTTCTTTTCCATTCTAAATTCTATTCCCAATTACATCCATGTAGAACTTCCTCAGCTTGTAGATCCTACTGTTAGCCATAACTTTACCAGGTGTCAAGGATAGCTTCAAGTTTTTACCCAAGCAACAATTGACAAAATTTGACCTTACTAGATACAATGTGTTGAAAATCTCTTTAAAGTTATTCTAGAAAAGAGTTCCTGAGATTATAATGCATAATTTTGAATTAACATTTTTGCATGAATTCCATATCTTTGATCGACTATTTTGAGCTTGATGACCTTCATCAAGAACAAGCATACCTAGGCTTTCTAAAAGTAGTTTTCCAATATGCTTAGCCTCTTCAAGAAGGATGACATTTGTATCACAAGTTAGGTATACAAAAATATTGTAGCCAATAACAAGCACACATTTTTTTCCTATGCCACCCATTTGTGAGACAAATGTGATCCTTCATGAAGAGGCTAAGCATATTGGAAAACTACTTGTAGAGAGAAAAAGTCTGCTCACTCTTGATGAAGGTCATCAAGCTTGAAATAGCTGATCAAAGATATGGAATTCATGCAAAAAGGTTAATTCAAAACTATGCATTATACTCTCAGGAACTCTTTTCCAAAATAACTTCAAAGAGCTTTTCAACACATTGTATCTAGTAAGGCCGAATTTTGTTAATTGTTGCTTGGGTAAAAACTCGAAGCTATCCTTTACACTTGGTAAATTTATGGCTAACAAAAGGATCTATAGGTTGAGGTAATTCTTCATGGATGAAATTGGGAATACAATTCAAAATGGAAAAGAGAGTGGAAAAGTATAATTTGATAAAACTCTTGCAAAGTTCAGGTTAATTATTGATGCTTTTGTTAATTTTTATGATGGGAAGATTTTGAATAGTCTTTCTAGAATAAAGAATTTTATTGTTATTTTGAGAGCATATTCTATATAAAGGCTATCTTAGATCAAATAAATGAAGCAAACAATTGTGAAAGAGCTAACAATTTTTAATTTGAAACAATGGTGTCTTATGTATAGACTCCCCCTGTGGTCTACTCCTAGAATAAGGTATAGCAATTTTGAATTAGAAACAATAGTATATGAACAACTATTTAGCCCATGTATTATGCTACAACAATTAACTACAAGTTAGAACATATCCATATTAGCATAAAATAACAGGTATAATTTACCTCAAACTCTGCTATGGTAATTTATTTGTAAGGAAGTTTTCACTCCAAGAAAATTCTTTGTGCACATTAGTATGTTGGTTATTATCTTGATCTCATTTTTTATCAAAAGAACAATGAAGTTCATTGCATAACTCATGACCATTTTGTAGTGCTATGATCCAATTCTCTTTTACTTATTACTCTCTATGTTCTCAATCACCAAATAACTTAGAGGATAGATATTTGTCACCATTTGACAGTAAATTTCATTATTTTTGGATTGTTTATTATGATTCAATCATTGTTTGATAGTGTTCTTCCTTTCTCAATCCTATAGGACAAAGGACAATTCATAGTTTGCAACTCTCTAAAAATGATAGTCCTTTTAGTGATCTCAGTCACCTAATTCAATGTGTTATCTTCTTCATTTCTCAGTGCTAAAAATTCCTAAATAGTGTTTCTTAGTCATAATTATAGTGCTCCTTCATTTGAATATATTATGTTGCTTCGACAGTAATATTTTAATGAATTCATATTTTGTCTTGCAAATGTCTTGTTGCACTTGTAGATTTTTATTGTGCATAATATGTAGTCAAGATTCCTTCAAATGGAGCTCTTTTGCAGAGGTAGTAGGATAATGGTGTCAATAAAATAACAGTGTTAGTGAGAGGTATGATAGTAGATACACTGAGAATGGAAGCTATAATTTTTTGACAGTAAAAGAATCATTTATCTACTTAGATCTTGACACGAGTTTCCCTGATACATAAGATAGTGTATAATTTACTCTATTCCATGGTATCCACCTAATTTTGTACCACCTAGAGAAGCAATGACTGAGAGTATATGTGCCCTATATTTTGGAACCCAAATGTGTCTTTCTAATGGTTTTCTACAATTAGGAAGAATGTATGCCATGAAATGTTTGTGTCCATACAAAACTAATCCTTACAAAGAATGTTTGCACCTATGCAAAATACCATAAGTTTCTTTAGAATGCACATTGGCATCTTTATGATTAGACACACAACATTTTTTTTCCACAGCTTCAAAATACACATTTATGATAATATGCACACAACAAGAACCTTGAAAGGCTAGAAACCTTGCTCTCATTATTCCTAGGTTACTCCTCAAGAGTCTATATCAATATTTGTGGGCTCTTTACAATAGCTTATCCATTGATGAGAAGGATCCCCTCATTTGCTAATGGAATAAATTGTCATCTTCTCTACTTGAATGTGTAATTTGATGTAGAATGTTCAATGTCACAAGGCATAGTTTGAGAGCAGAATTTTGAGACTTGATGTCCATAGAATCTAACTTCTTGCAATACAAAATGTAAAACTAGCATCCCAACCAAATAAATTTAGCTTTAATATGCCCCATAACCAATGTTTTCCCACATGAATGGTGGAATTGAACTAACTTTTAGGGGTCCCTTGAATAGAAAAAATACACAGACACAAACTGTTGTGGTAGCCAACAAGGAGAAAAAAAATGAATCATACATGGCTCCATGATAGCCCACCATCATTGATACTCTCTTGGAGGAAAATTTTGCACACTCACCACTTTTTTGAGGAAGCTTAAGTACTATTTGTTGAGACAAGTTTGTGTCTGAACCAACTTCCTGAATCACACTCGCATTCAAGGAAGGTGCTTTCAATATTGTTATTGCTAACTGGGCACTCATGTTATCTCCTAGTTTTCTTCCAACTAATGTAGACAAGGTGGAGGTAACTCACAACAACATGAGATGATGAATTTCAACCAAGAATACCCCTCTCACAATGGAGTTCCAATCTATTAGACACTAACTCACCCTCAAGGTTTACAACCCTTCAATCTTGGAAATAAACAAAAAACCTACACAAGACCCATATAGGGGTTCTTAAACCTCACACAATGGCAAATGACTGGATTTCAAACAACTTTCAAATACAAACCATTTAAATTCCTCATTTTCACCATTTGCACTTAGCTTGTTCTTATAGCTGTCATGACCTAGTTTTAGGGATTTTTCTAAAAAGCTTCCTAAAACACCTATCAAAAAAATTGTGGATTAAGATACCCTTATCCTTGTTACATAACATATATCAAAACTAGGGGTGACTCCTTTGTATCAATATTGATTTTCAATAGACTCACCTTGAGAAAGGCTACTCAATTAGCCCTATTTTACAAAGGACCTCACCTTTAAACTTGTCACAAACTCTTCAAACATAAAAATAGTCTTATAACTACCTCCAAAACTCAATATTTTCCAACTTTCAAGGCACCATACACATACTAAGGCTTGTTTCTTCAAAACCATCTCTTTTCATCATTCTAACTAGGGCTTATTGAAAGTCCTATGTCTAGACCACTCTCAACCCTGAAACCTCTTTAATTCACCTTCATTTAACTTGCATATTCTCAAAACAATGTTACATTAGGCTGCCCTCATGTTTGGCACACACTTCCTTTGTAAATCAACTCATTTTCCTTTGTTTTCACCCTCCTTCACCTAGGGTTTCTAATTTTTCCACTTGTCAAACTCTTCTCAACCACTCAAACCTTTAGTTCATCCTCAAATACACTTTTTATCACTATTCTCAGGGGTTTCTACCCACTTCTAAACCATTGTCCTATTTTTACTTACTTTAGCCTTGTTTCTAAGGCACCAAAACTGAGTTTTGACATGGGGCAACATGGAGAATCTCTTAAAAACCTTCATTGGACCTTATTATTGTATCCTACACCTAACTCTACATCTACCAAGCCCCACCAAGGAACAGTTATCATAGAAAGGTGGAAAGGCCTTTTACAACATTTTAGGCCTCAAACCCCTACTCCCCTGTTTGCAGACCGCTTCAAGAAAGATTGCACACAAAAGCTTCAAACTTGCTTATAAACCTTCAAATAAATTCAAAGGTAAAGTTAGAACATAGTGCTATGGATCCCTACACAAATTTGATGCAAGAACCAACTGTACGGATCGTAAAGTGGCTAGAAATGGAGAAAAAACATAGAAACAAATTGAAAATAGTATTATTTATTGATTTATCTCCTTTACAATGCTACAATAAACCTTTCTCAAGCCTTCAAGAGTCCATTTAAACATTTTTCAATCTAAAACCAACTTCCCAACACCTAAAACTAACCACCAACTACCATGCCCCTTTACATAGCTTAATTTTGCATTATTTTGACAATTTGTTAACAATAAGTACATCATTGTGAAATTTTTCATCTTTGAACCAACCTAACTCTAATACCCTCATAATTACATCAAAAGTGGTATTATTGGAACTTATTTAACACAAAATGATTCATTCTACCACCAACTCCTAGAACAACCTTCATATATTGCATTTTGCAATTACATGTTTTAGGTGCTCCTGCACCACCAACTAACTTGTTATATGAGTGATTATTTCTAATTAAGGCATAATAATATTTGGAAGTGAGTTTTTATTAGGTATTGTAGTTTCAAGTTCCACTTCAGATCACCAAATCCTTCACGAAACCTTTTGTACAACCACTGCAACACCGCATGACTGTTGTTGGGCCTTCATGGTGATGTGGGGAGCTTTCCTCCCATCACCACGAAGGCCCAACACTAGTTGTGTAGTGTTGTGGTGGTTGTGTAGAAGGTTTTGTGAAGGATTTGGTGATCTAAAGTGGAACTTTCAACTACAATATCTGATAGAAAACCACTTCCAAATATGCTTTTGATGGATGCTCATATCCTCATCCAAAGCTCCAATTCACACACAGGTAGGAAGGATGCTTTCAAAGGTTGAGGAGTTGGGCTTTACAACCACTAGTTGCATTTTGTAAAAAAAATATAAGGAATTTTCAGAAAAACCCATTTTGAACATATCCTTCAATCACAACATTCCATGATATCACATTTCTTTGACGCATTTTTTCAAACAATTTGTTTTCCTTGTCTATGCTTCCACATTTTCATGTATGTCTAGCAAGGCACTTGTAACTACAACATATGACAAAAAAATCCTTTTTGTTATGCTTTGATGGATGTCCCTTCATTATTACTAGATATATGATGTAGTGCACATTATTATAGTGCAAGCCTATTTTTCAAACTGTTTCATTTAGCATCACCAATATTCTCCACAAGAGCATTGTCCCTATTTAAAATGATGGAAATGGTTGACATCTCTCAAAAAAAATTCTTTTGCAACAATCTTGGAGATGAATTTAGATGTAGTGTAAAAATCAGAACATACTCAAAGGTTCTTAACAACTCTAATAATTGTACCAAGGGCCATGTTTAACAAACCAAATGCAATTGCTAACTTTTCACTATGGTGCTAGATAAATGATTCTTTTTTCTTCTATTCCACAACATTAAGTGAAAGCCTTGAATCTAGAAATACCCTATTGCCTTCATTTTCCAAGCCAATTTCTCTAATTTTACATAGCTCTCCCATGTTTGTGGATGTGATCTGTCTCCTACAATTTTTTAATTGGTTTATCTTTTTGTTGTGTTTGGACTTACTTTTGTAAACTTGCAATATAAAATGCACTTTTATTATTTTTGAATTGAGACTAATAGTAGTTTTTTTTGGTTGTATTGAGGCACAACTTCATTCATGGCAGAAAAGGAAACACCCTATTGCTCATATCAAATGGAAAGTTGCATATAAAGGAGGAAATATTCTAGATGGGTTATTGTTGACTACATTGAAGGAAAGAGCTTCATATATGGGACACGATCAACACTCTCCTTGGATTCTACATGTTACAACTTGCTCCAAGAAGATTACCCACATTGTAGAAGTTTTAAGAGATGAAAGGGGCATGTGCTCGCATTGAAGGGCTCCAAGCATGTGTTTCCATCATTGCAGAAGTAACTCATATTTTTAGTCTTGTGACTAAAAATAAAAATTGTAATACTCTATTTCTAAGCTATAACTAGAACACCTTTCTTTAATAAATAAAGTTCAGTGATTTTTCCTTCTCAATGGCCATATTATTATGTGTAATTGATGATTGATGTGTATTTCTATGTTTTATGTTTAAATCCTCAAATATCAGTCAATTAAAATGACTAAATATACTACTAGTTGGCATCAATTAATAATTAAATTGACTAAATATACTACCAACTAACATAAATTAGTGAACGGTGAATAAATATGACTAAATATACGACCTATGAAATAAAAATGACTAAATATATAAGTGAATAAAGAATGACTAAATAAGTGACTAGATTACAACAATCAATGACTAAATCAACTACTAAATATACTGGAAAATTGATCAATCAAAACAACCAATAAATGACTAAAAATGGTTTAGTCATCAATCTAGTCACATTATAAATGACTTGCAATAACCACTAATGGTCACATGATCATGTTTAGTCATTTATATGTAGTATTTAGTAGTTGTTAATTATATATTGTTGTTTCTATAATAGTGTGAGTAGCTTCAATTTTGTTAAGAAATCTTAGGTAGAAATATTTATAATTCCTTTGGTACAACACTCTATATTTGACCATGTGTTGGATTATTTTCATTCTTAGTTTTCTTCTTTGAGTATTATTTAGGCTCTCAACATATTTTTTCTAGATTAATTAATACATTGTATTTGTATGAGGCATCATTGGTAACTACCTTTAGAGAATATTACTAAGAAATCAATTATTTGTCAAATCTAGCCCCAAGTTCTTTGAAAGACCTTGAAGTCTTATTAACTTCATAAGATACATCTCCAAGTCAAATTATTAAAGTATTTCCATCCATATTCCTATTCTTTCTCTCAATTCATTGTACATCAACATTGACTTAACCATAGAGTCAAGGACTATAACATTTACTTTGTTTCTCAAGATGTAATTTCTAAACTTCTTCACTTATTTTACAAAATTGAATGCATGCTTATCCAAATTTGGATATCTCATTTCTACATTCTTGAAAGGGTATCTCATTAAGGAAATCAGTTTCTCACCTACATCTTCTACTTATTGTGTCAAGACACAAGCACAAGAGTGTTCTTAAGTGAATGCATAAATATTGAAGGACTTTATATAGTTGGGGCTAGAAAGCACAAGTGCACTAGATATGGCTTCTTTAATATCTTTTAAATATTTATTTTCTCCAAAATTATATTCATTTTGGAGTCCTTATTCAACATGTCATTAATGGATGCACAATATTGGAAAAAAAACTAATAAACTTCCTACAAAAGTTAATCCTTCTAAATAATGATTTAAGTTATTTCTTGTTGTTAGGTAAGGATAGATTCAATATAGATTCCACTCTCTTAGGTCCACAAAAATACCTCTTTTAGATATGACATGACCAAAAATATTCCCTTCAGTGACCCCAAAGATACACTTCTTGGGATTAAATGAGATGCATGAATCTATTCATTTTTGGGTAATCTTACATAAATATGCAACATAATCAACTTTTTTTTTTATAACCTAGTAGTTTCATCCATGTAAATTATAATGCACTTACCTATCAAGACTTGAAAAGTAATGTCCATATATATTTGAAAGGTATCCCTTGCATTGATAAGGAAAAAAGGTATCTTTTTGTAAGAAAAAATACCCCATTTGGTATTAAAGGTAGTCTTCACCCTATCTTCTTCTTTGACCATTACTTGATTGTACCCCAAATATCCATCCAAGAAGGACACCATTTGATACCCATTCAAAATTTGCAACACCTCATCTAATGAAGGAAAATGATAGTTGTCCTTTTGGAAAGTTCTATTGAGATTATTGAAGATAATAAATAATCTAATTTATCCATTCTTCTTTCTAGTTGGTACTGGGTTGGAAACCTAGGTTGAATTTCTCGCAAGGTAGATGTTCCTTGTTGATAATATTTTTTGAACTTCCTTTTGAATTAGGGGTTCAAGAAAAGAGTTAACTATTTGTTGCTTCTATTGAAAAGGTTTTTTCCTAGGTATCATAGGAATTGTATGAGTGATCATTGAGGTATCATATATTTTTAATTCCGCATACCCTAAAGATATCAATTCTTTATAGTCCTTTAGAGAATTCATTATCCCATCCCTCTCTTCATGTGTATAAACTTTTTCAATGGACACTGCTCTCTTGCCATTTTTATCCCCCAATTTTTTTTAGTCACATTTACCTCCTTCTAAATTAGGATTAATTTTCCTATATTTGGTTGCATCATCCTAATCAAAGATTATTTCTAATGAAACCATCCATATTAGAATAATATTGGTCTTCAAATTGATAATACCATCATCATTCATTTCAAAGGGGTACCTATCATCTCCATCAACAATCTAGTTTTCAAATATTCTAATATTTGTAATGAATTCTAAAATATGTGCATCATCATAAAATAATTAAAAGTGGGTGATATTGTTAGGGATAGAAGGTTTTGGTGCCAATTCTATTGAGAACTATTGCAAGTATGAAGGTGTTGTCATTGATGTCAACAAGCCTATGTTTTCATTGATGATAGTAGTGTAGTGGTTGAGAAGAGAATGTTGCTTTGATTAGTTGCATTATGTTGTCATAATTTGATTTTCTAATGTCAACCTCTAGTGTTTCTTTGATAATATTCTATTTATGGTTTAGATGTTGAGGATATTGAGAAATTTTCTAAAATAAGGAAACATGGTGTTGCAGAGGTGTTCTAGTTTGTAGAGGTGTTATGGTTTTGCTTCGCATTTCTTCTAACTTGTTGAAGATCTACTTTTTTGGTTTGTATATGTTAGTTAGAGATGTTCATAGTTTCTATATCCAAAAAAATTTCTTCTAGATTGATTGTCAAAGGAAGTTATGTTCACCAATGTGTGAACTAGTTTTTTAGTGTTGTGTACATAGGTTTCTAGGAGAAATGTATTTGATTTGCATTTCTCAATAATTTTTTTTCAAGACTTACAAATTTGAAGGATCATTGATGATGTTTTTATCTTGCCTATGTCAAGAGGATTTTTGGTTCAGTGTATGAGAAGGTGGTCTTTTGAGTTACAGAGTATTGTAGTGTTTGGTAGTGTTGTATGGATAAATATAATGTTTATAATATTCCGGTGATATTTGTTGTGAAGAATTTTTTGGGTTTCTAGGATGTTCTTAGATTGTGTTCAGGTGAAGTTTTTTGTTTGAAAGTTTCATATTATTCAAAGGAAGCGTGCAATTTAAAGATTAATGTGTTTGCATGGGTAATGACTGACCTAGTGTTTACACTACATTCAAATATGTTCAAGTGTTAATTAAGGCATATCATGGCATGTGAGAGTTGATTTGGGTCCCATTTAAGTTTTTTTTGGTCTTCTATTCATTCCTATCCACTACATGAATGTTTAGTGCTGACCTAATTTGAAATTGCAAGTGTGAAGCATGTAGAGCCAACCTTGGAGAGGGTTTTCAAGGTTGAGGACAATATAAGTATTAGATGAGATGTTGAAGGTTGATAAGATAGAAATGATAGAGGTGTGTGATGTAAGTGATGTGAATTTTCAAAGAGTAGAGTGTGAGTTTGATCAGAGTAGTGCAAACTTCAAAGTGTTTGATTTTTTAATGTAGTGAGCTAAAGGTGTCCACAATCATTCAAACAAGACTGTGAAGGTGTTGGAGCTATTATGGTGGATTCTCTATTGCATTGAGAATTTATTCTATGTGTAACATTTATCTTCTATATTCTTTTATTTTTGTGCCAATGAGCCTTAGTTGTGAACCTTTATGGATGGTGCATCATATTCTAGCAGTGAGCATTTGTACTAGTTTTGTAATTACTTATATTGTGATCTAATCCTCACCTTGGATTTTCCATTTGGTTTTCCATGTAAATCTAATGTTCTCTTGTGTATGTTTTTTGTTGTTTCAATTTTTGTTATCTACTTTTCATGTTTAAACATTATAACAGATTAAGGGTTTAATGATTGTATGTGGATCTGATTATCTTTGAGGGTTTTTATGTTTTAATCTAGTACAACTGATTCACCTCCCCTCTTAGTTGGCTTGTTCATTTAAATATTGGTATTAGAGAAAGGTTCCTCAAAGAAAAGCTTAACCTTTTGAGGTAGATCTAGGATGGAGAACAAGATAGAGAGCCCTAAGTTTGATGGCACAAACTATGCATTCTGGATGATAAAAATGGAAGGATATCTAACATTCTTTGGATATGAGATTAAAAAGGAAATAAAGACTCAATATATTGGTCCTCTTAATGGTCTGAGCACAAGTGATGAGATCAAGGCACATGAAATAAATGATAAGGAAAGGTTTATTCTTGTGAATAGTCTTTCAAATTCTGAATTAGTAAAATTTATGAATCTTAAGACTTCTAAAGAAGTTTGGGATAAGCTGGAAAACATTTATGAAGGAGATGATAAGGTTAAACAAGTGAAGTTATAGAATCTGAAGGCACAATTTGAGACCCTACAAATTTCTAAAGATGAAACAATTACAAGTTATATGCAGAGGGTTGATGAGTTGGTAAGTGCAATGAGAGGTCTTGGTGCATAAGTCAAAGAACATAGAGTGGTAAAGAAATTTCCTAGATCTCTTCCTAATTCTTACAATGAAAAGGCATCTACTATTGAGAAATTTGAAAATTTTAATACTTACACTATAGATCAATTTTTTGGTACACTAACTTCATATGAAATGAGAAAGATTGGTTTGAAAAATGGTACAAAAGTGGAGACTTCTTTCAAGGCTAGAAAATAAAAAAAGGTTGAAGATTCAAATGAAGAAGATCTTGATGATGTGGAAGCTAACTTTGTAAGGAGGATAAAAAAGGGCACCAAAAAAAAATTCAGAAAAGAAGGATAAGATTGAAGGTACTTTGTTATCTAGTTTTCATGCTAGATAGGATAAGAACTATTGGGTTGTTGACAGTGGCTTCTCTAATCACATGACTGGAGACAAGAGTAAGTTTGATAAACTTGAAAGTTATAATGGAGGATTAGTTAAATTTAGAGATGCTTCAAGAGCTAATATTTTTGGAATAGGTTCAATCAATTTTGATGGAAAGAATAATACTAAAGATTTTTACAATGTTAAAGGCTTAAGGCATAATATTTTGAGTGTTGGGAAAATGTGTAGCAAAGGGTAAAATATTATGTTTTAGGATGATGGATGTGATATTAGAAAAGTATTTGGAATTGTGATTGCTTCTGGTAAGATGACAGATGGAAATATCTATCAGCTCAAGTGTGTTGATGGTCATTTCTTTATTACTAAGATTAATGACAACTGGTTATGGCATTGGAGGATGTGCCACATGAATTTTGACAATATGGTTAGAATAAGCTCAATTCATGCAGTAAGAGGCCTACCAACAATCATAAAGCCTATTAATGTTGTTTGTAAAGATTGTCAATTAGAAAAAAAAACTAGTAGTTTCAAAGAAAAAGAAAAATATGCTACCAAAATACTAGAATTAATACATACAGATCTTTGTAGTCCTACAAGGGTGAGAAGACTTCAAGGTGAAAATTATTTCATGATTTTCATTGGTGATTATTCTAGAATTACATGGACTACCTTTATTAGAGAAAAATATGAAGCTCTAGATAGATTTAAAGCATTTAAAGCTATAATTAAGAATGAAATGAATTTGAAGATCAAATGTTTGAGGTCTGATAGAGGTGGAGAATTCACCTCCAATGAGTTTAACATGTTTTTTGAAGATCATGGAATAAAGAGGCACTTTTCTGGCCCTAGGACTCCTCAGTAGAATGGATTTGTTGAAAGGAAAAACATAACTATTCAAGAAGCTACAAGGACTATGATGAATGAAGCTAAACTACCAAAAGTCTACTAGAGAGAAGCAATTTATATTGTTGTTTATATACTTAACAGATTTCAAGAGAAAGCTAATAGCATAAAGACTCCCTATGAGTTGTGGTACGAAAGGATTCCTACTATCAAGTACTTTAGAGTATTTGGTAGCAAATGCCATATCAAAAGAGATGAAGAAAACTTGGGAAATTTTGATGGAAGTTCTGATGAAGGTATCTTTCTTGGATATTCTACTAAAAGAAAAGATTAGAAATGTTACAACAAAAGCCTAAGAAATATTTTTGAGAGTGAAAATGTCAAGGTTGATGAAGATTTGTAGAATGCAATTGTTATATATGGATATATGTTAGATGAACCTGTTGGATCTCAGTTGTGTTTATAGTTTGTCCTTGATGTCAAAATCCCTTTCAGTTGGTTCTCTTTGATGGTCAGTCTCAGTTTGGATCTTTATGATTTATTATGGCACTTCCTTGATGTCTCTTGGCTATTATAGAAAGTTATTTGTTATGGTTCAATTTCATGGCGATGAGTTTTTTGGTTCAAGTTATGAATGCTACATCTTTGACTGATAGAGTTTGAAAGATGGTTTCTTTGTCAGAATGGGATGTCATGGCAATTGAATTTATCATACAGGCTACTTTCGGCATGACATTCCCATTGTCTTGGTGATCAGCACAAGAAAGGTTACTTTGGCCAGACTTGGAGTATTCAGTTTAGCATCTCAGTGAATTCAAGTGTGTCTCATCAACTGTATGCATGTGGAAGTCTATCAGCGTGAGTTGTGGCATTGATATAATGTCTTAGCTAGTCTTTCTTGTCTTACTGACTCGTGCTCAAAAGGTTTTATCTATTTTTCAGGAGGAGTCTCACCGAACAACTCTTTGAGAGAAGTTCAGCCAAACTGAACAATTTCAGGCTAAGGTCTTGGTGATTTCACTTGGTCTCACTAACTAATGCTTGTGGAAGGCTTTCAGCGAGAGGTTTGTAATGTCTTAGTGACTCAGAGTGGATAAAGCATTTTGGTATGACTCATTTGCATCGAAGAAAGGTCTTGGCGAATTCAATTTGTTACATCGACCCAAAACATAAAGGGACTTCGTCAGCATAAGATCTGGATTGTCTCAGTGACATCAGATGAATGGATAAACATTTCAGTAAGACTCATGAGTTTCGTTGTAGAGTCTCAGCGAACCCATCTAGTCTTGGCGACTAAGTCTAATGAGGGGCTTTTAGCGAAAGGTTTGTCTTGTCTTAGCGACACACAAGTGGATGAAGACTTTTGGAAAGACATGGTGTGATCTACAAAAGGTCTTCCCGACTTTGATATGTCTTACCGATGGAATTCAAAAGGACTTTATTGGTGTGAGATTTGTTCTCTCTTGGTGATCTGAGGTGAATTTAGGGTGTTTTGGTATAATAAAGATATCTATATGAGGTCTCCCTGAAAGTGATATGTCATGGCGACAGGAATGAGAATGTGAGCTTTCGGTAAGACACAGGATTATCTATGAGATGTCACCTCGACTACACATTGTCTTGGCGAAGGCAGATGAAGGACACATCTCGGTGTAAGTGTGCTCTTGTCTTGGTGACTTGGAAATGATAAAGACTTTCAATATGACTCAAGCTTTCTACGAGAGGTCTCCCCGATGATGGTAAGCTATAGCGACACTCATAAGACAAAAGGCTCGTCGGCAAGAAAAACATTATGTTATAGCGACTTATAAGGGATAAAGTATTTCGGTGAAACACAGCAAAATCTACAAAGCGTCTCCCCAATAGCAGGATGTCACAGTGACAACGAATGAATTATACTCTAAGGAAGCCTATTGACTAGACATGATGTATTCGTTATGTGTTCTTCCCAACTCTAATGGCTCATGGCGAAAGCAATATCTAAAGGGATTGTCTGGTGATTTAATTTCCTTTAGCAGGACTTGCTGATGTCTCAGCGAATGGTTAATGATGTCTCAAACTCTGTGGCCATTATGGAAATTTCAAAATACAGTTGCATGGCGACATCCTTGGATTGGTATCGAATCTCTAGAAAATATTCTTGAGATTTCAGAGGGTATGATTTTTTGTCTATGGGCTGTCATGACTTTGATGAAAATCTTTCAGTTACAACTTGAAGTCTCCTAATTTAGCAAAGAAATTAAAAGCTCTATGGATAGGCATTACTCTATTTTTTACCTTCATCTATAGATCATTATGAATCAACTTCATATTCTAATTATAGCAAGAGAGTTTGAGAATCTTGTGAAAAACGCTTATTGAAGATTTCTTGATAACAAACATACTTGAAATGTATATAATAACTAGTGTTGAAAATAGTGAATGCTTGCTGCTGGCCTATAATTCTGAGAGATAGTTACTTTGGCCGTATCAAGAGATGTATTGAAAAACTATGTAATACAAGAGTTGGATTCCTAGAGTATCAGAAGTAGAGTGTTATGAACTTAACTATAAACAGAGTGATCCTCTGATATATTATGATTGTAATTCTAAAATCTGAGTAAGGGGTTGGTGCTCCTTGAGATTGGTGTCTCTAAATGAGGGTTTGGTGCTCCTTGAGTTGGTGCTTAGAAATTTAGCCTATAAGGCATTATTAAAAGTGGTTTTTGAAGATTAAGCCAATAAGGCAGTTTAGGAGTGGTTTTTCTACCCCAGGAGGGTTTTCCATTCGGAAAATATTTTCTCTCATTGTTCTTCTCTGTGCTCTTTGTTTTTCTATGTTGTAGTTTCAGTTCACTATTGGGTTTATTACTGTTCTCAATTCTATTTATAAATGATTACATTTAACTGATGAATGCATTAATTAGAGTAATATTGAGATCAAATCTGAGCTATGTTTTGGGAAATGCAAGATATCTCACTCAAATCATATTTTCATAAGTTGTCAAATAGACTGAGTTAATGTTGTCATATCATTATGCTTTCAAAAGTGATTACTCTACTCTATTGTTGAAAGAAAAGGAAATCAGAACGAAAAATCATTGTCAAAGTTGAAAAAGTTTTGACATTGATTCACCCCCCCTCTTAGTGTCTTCCCTTAACTCCAACAATTGGTATTAGAGCGTAGGGTCCTCTGATAGGTCTAAACCACCTAGGATTGTTCCTGGTGTCTTGGAGTAGTTTGGTTAATATGGGAAAGAATAGAAGGAATAAGGGAAAAAGATGTTCTCAGCAAAATGCTAGTCATCATGTTCAACCTAAATCTAGTATAAGGAATAACGAGGAAGAGTTCATAAACAATAGCTCTGAAATGGCAGAGTATACTAGATCTGGAACTCCTCAGTTCGAAGGAGCAAACTTTATTATATGGAAACATAGGATGGAAATATACTTTCTTTAGGATTTGAAGTGTGGGAAGCAGTAGAAAAGGGTTGTACTACATCTGCAACATGTCCTTCCTCTCTTGAGGAGATGAAAGATCTTGAATTCAATACTAGAGCTATAAATGCTATTCTTAATAACTTTCCAAATGAACTCATTACAAAAGTCATTCATTACAGCAGTGCTAAGAAAGTTTGGGACAAGTTGACTGAAATGAATCAGAATAGTGAGTTACAAGAGGAGATATCTTTTGATACTGAAATAAGTTGTGAAACATCTCAGAGTGAAGAAGGTGTAAACCTTTATAATTTAGAAAAGAAGTCCAGGGAGATCATTGATGAATATTTAGATGATCAAGAAACTTGTGTAAAAGTAGATCAATCTTTGGGTGAAGTCAACTCTAAACAGGAATATGATGAACTAGAAAGTGAGTTTGATTTGGAAGGTGAGCTCCTATGTGCCTTAGATACTATTAAGCAGCTTAGAAAAGAAAACCAGTTGTTAACAAGATAGCTTCAGCAAAAAGAGAGTCTGGAAGTCAAGTTAAAAGACAAGGATGAGTTGTGTAATAAACTAGAAAATGAGATTGATTCTTTAAAGAAATATTCAGATAATGATTCCTTGTTAAAAGAACTAACTCTTAAGGACGATATGATTATAAGTCAGAAAATTGAAATTGAAGAATATAAGAGGATTGTAGATGTTGTGATTTTTGATTTGGAAATTAAAAGGATTGTTTGTCTAAAACTTGAAGAAGAGGTAGTTGCTTTAAGAAAAGAGCTTGAAAGTTTCAAGGCTCAATCTGGTAAATTTCATAAATTTGATAACAATTCTATTATATTGAATGAGATATTAGGCAAACAAAAGCATTCTAAAGATCCTACAGGAGTGGGATATGAGGTTGGACAAAGCTCTGCAGACAAATCAAAACATGAAATAGTGTTTACTACTTCAGATGGAAAGAAGTTTACAGCCAAGCAAACACCAAGAATGAAGGTTGATCTTGGTTGATCTTGGTTACAATATTGATGCATCAAAGGATAACATTGACACTAGAAGACAATCTAAAGGTATTCATAGAGAAAGGGAAAATGTCTTCAGATCTTCACATCCTTGGCATGATCATTCATTCAGGTATAATCATTCTTTCCAAGGATATTGTTATGTTTGTAATGACTATGGTCATAAGGCAATTGATTGCATAAGATGGTCAAATAATAATCATTCTAATATCCCTAGAAATGAGGATGTGGTGTGCTACAACTGTAACAATTTTGGTCACTTGAGAAGAGACTGTAGAATAAATACAAGTGAGAATAATGTAGGGAACAATGTTGGAAATGTCTGTAGGAAGTCATCTATTTCTCAAAACAATCACAAAGTCATTTGTTTCAGATGTAATAACATTAGACATAAAGTACAACAATGCAAATTCAATAGAAAGACAGGTACTTTAAGCAAACAAGTGAAAAAGTCTTCATTGGAGTGGAGAAGAAAGAGCGATCAAGATGACAAGAAAAGCAATAAAGATGCTTATGAGAAAACTCCTTGTGCACTCCTTGCACAAGTGTTGCCTTCCAGGTCTTGAGAAGAAGCAAAGACTCAGGGGGAGTCTATTATGGTAATATATTTTACCCCTATGGAGTCTAGAACGAGGTATGACATCTTGCATTTTCTTTTGGTGGTATAAGATGTTAAGGAATGTTTTTGCTTGGTCTAGTGGTTGACAGTTTTCAAAAGTTTTTGAAATGACAGTGCACTTTGTTTTTAGATGAACTTTTTGGATGCTTGTGTTTTGGAAATAATGGTATGTCCTGATGACATCTTTGAGCAGTGTGGAGACATATAGATGAGTTCCTCAATATATTAAAGATAAGAAAGCCTTTGTTTTGAAGTGATGTCAATGGATTTATCTTTGGAGAAAAGTGATTGAAAAACATGTTTGATGTTATGAATTATTTCTGTGATGATATTATTCGGTGTTACATGAAGAAGCTGAGTTAAGATTGTGTACTGAATGAAGATACTTACAATTTCTTTTGCAAGATGTTATGAAGGAATTGAGTGTTTTGGTCTTCTGAGTATGGTACTGTGATCTAAGTAGGTTGCTACAATAGTCTTGAGAACTGTGTATGTTCATGGGATATGCTCTGTTATTTGTGTTTTGATGAAGGAAGGTGACTAGTAGTATTAACCTCATCGTGTATGGCTGGGACTTATTTTTGGACTTTAAAATTGAGTGTTATGTGTAAAAGTGAGTGCAAGTTATATAAATGAAAGCTACTTGAATTCATGTTTTGGTAGAAACAAAAGGAGAGAGCTTTGGTGTGTTGCCTTGAAGATAGATTATCTGCATGATGTTATAAAGTTTTTGATTTCAAAGTGGGAGTTATTGCACAGGTTGTTACTACTGATTTCTCTGATAATTTTTGTGCATTTGAAGTGAGTGAAGTTGTGTTGTTACAGTATGATGCTCTATCTTGCATTGGTGATGTGAAGTTATTCAATATGTCTGCTACACTATTGCTCTATTTGCAGCCAGTTCTGATGGCATTTGGTTGGCTTCTTAGTTGTGTTTCCTAGTATTTCACATTCTTCTCCTCTATCCTTTGTCATTGAGGCAAAAAGGGGGAGAGTCATTTGTGTTTTTCCATCAAGGACAAAGGGGGAGTTTGTTGGATCTTAGTTGTGTTTATAGTTTGTCCTTGATGTCAAAATCCCTTTTAGTTGGTTCTCTTTAATGATGAGTCTCAGTTTGGATCTTTATGATTTATTATGGCACTTCCTTGATGTCTCTTGGCTATTACAGAAAGTTATTTGTTATGGTTCAATTTCATGGTGATGAGTTTTCTGGTTCAAGTTATGAATGCTACATCTTTGACTGACAGAGTTTGAAAGATGGTTTCTTTGTCAAAATGGTTCTCCTTGCATACCACAAGCTTTGGTTGTTTCTCTTTCATGCTTACTCATATCAGAGTGAAAATGGCAGGGTCTTCCTGATCCACTTTGAAATGTCTAAGTTGCCTCTTCGGCAAGACATTTCAGATGTCATGGCAATTGAATTTATCATATAGGCTGATTTCAGTGTGACATTCCCATTGTCTTGGTGATCAGCACAAGAAAGGTTACTTTGGCTAGACTTGGAGTATTCGGTTTAGCATCTCAGCGAATTCAAGTGTGTCTCATCAACCATATGCATGTGGAAGTCTATCGGCATGAGTTGTGGCATCAATATAATGTCTTAGCGAGTCTTTCTTGTCTTACTGACTCGTGCTCAAAAGGTTTTATCTATTTTTCAGGAGGAGTCTCACCGAACAACTCTTTGAGAGAACTTCGGCCAAACTGAATGGTTTCAGGCTGAGGTCTTGGCGATTTCACTTGGTTTCACCGACTAATGCTTATGGAAGGCTTTCAGTGAGAGGTTTGTAATGTCTTAGCAACTCATAGTGGATAAAGCATTTTCGTATGACTCATGTGCATCGAAGAAAGGTCTTGCTGAATTTGATTTGTTACATTGACCGAAAACATAAAGGGACTTCGTCGGCATAAGATTTGGATTGTCTTAGTGACATCAGATGAATGGATAAACATTTCGGTAAGACTCATGAGTTTCGTTGTAGAGTCTCAGCGAACCCGTCTAGTCTTGGCAACTAAGTCTAATGAGGGGGTTTCGGTGAAAGGTTTGTCTTGTCTCAGTGACGGACAAGTGGATGAAGACTTTTGAAAAGACATGGTGTGATCTACAAGAGGTCTAAGGAAGCCTATTGATGAGACATGATGTATTTGTTATGTGTTCTTCCTGACTCTGATGGCTCATGGCAAAAGTGATATCTAAAGGGATTGTCTGGTGATTTAATTGCCTTCAGTAGGACTTCCTGATGTCTCAGCGAATGGTTAATGATGTCTCAAACTCTGTGGCCATTATGGAAATTTCAAAATACAGTTGCATGGTGACATCCTTGGATTGGTATCGAATCTCTGGAAAATATTCTCTGAGATTTCAGAGGGTATGATTTTCTGTCTGTGGGCTGTCATGACTTTGATGAAAATATTTCAGTTACAACTTGAAGTCTCCTGATTCAGCACAGAAATTAAAAGGTTTATGGATAGGCGTTACTCTATTTTTTACCTTCATCTACAGATCATTATGAATCAGCTTCATATTCTAATTATAGCAAGAGAGTTTGAGAATCTTGTGAAAAATGCTTATTGAAGATTTCTTGATAACAGACATACTTGAAATGTATATAATAACTAATGTTAAAAATAGTGAATGCTTGTTGCTGGCCTATAATTCTGAGAGATAGTTACTTTGGCCATATCAAGAGATGTATTGAAAAACTCTGTAATACAAGAGTTGGATTCCTAGAGTATCAGAAGCAGAGTGTTATGAACTTAACTTTAAACAGAGTGATCCTCTGATATATTATGATTGTAATTCTGAAATCTGAGTAAGGGGTTGGTGCTCCTTGAGATTGGTGTCTCTTAATGAGGGGTTGGTGCTCCTTGAGTTGGTGCTCAGAAATTTAGCCTATAAGGAATTGTTAAAAGTGGTTTTTGAAGATTAAGCCAGTAAGGTAGTTTAGGAGTGGTTTTTCTACCCCAGGAGGGTTTTCCACTCAGAAAATCTTTTGTCTCATTATTCTTCTCTGTGCTCTCTATTTTTCTGTGTTGTTGTAATTTCACTGTTGGGTTTATTACTATTCTCAATTTTGTTTATAAATGATTACATTCAACTCATGAATGCATTAATTAGAGTAATATTGAGATCAAATCTGAGCTATGTTTTGGGAAATGCAAGATATCTCACTCAAATCATATTTTCATAAGTTGTCAAATAGACTGAGTTAATGTTGTCATATCATTGTGCTTTCAAAAGTGATTACTCTACTCTATTGTTGAAAGAAAAGGAAATCAGAATGAAAAATCATTGTCGAAGTTGAAAAAGTTTTGACACTGATTCACCCCCCCTCTCAGTGTCTGCCCTTAACTCCAATAGAACCTTCTTGCGAAGAAGAAGAAAAAGATAAGGGAATTTGAATGCAAAATGAAGAGGAAGAAGCTCGAGGAAAGACTCCTAAGACCTCTAAGTATGTGCAAAGAATTCATTTCAAATAATAGATTATTGGAGACAAACGAAAAGGTGTATTGACAAGAAGAAAATTTGTTGAAGCCAAGGTAAATCTATGTTTACTTTCTAGAACTAAACCAGAAATAGTAAGTGAGGCATGTAGAGATGAATATTGGATGAAGGAAATATAAAAAGAGCTATAGCAAATTGAGAAAAATTAGACTTGGGAACTAGTCCCTAGACTTGAAAATAAAAATATAACTGGAATTAAGTGGGTATTTAGAAACAAGCTGAATGAGAATGGAAAAGTGGTAATAAATAAAGCAAGGCTTTTGTAGGTTACTCACAAGTAGAAGGGATACACTTTGAGGAAAAAATTTCCCCAATGGTTAGAATGGAAGCAATCAAAATTTTATTGGCATTTGCAACGCATAAAGACTTTAAATTTTATCAAATGGATGTGAAGTCTGCTTTCTTGAATGGAGAATTGGAAGAAGAATTTTACATGGAACAACCAGAAGGATTTAAGTTTTTAGATAAACATGATATGGTTTTTAGATTAAAAAAGGCATTGTATGGATTAAAGAAATCTCTTAGAGCTTGGATACAAGATTAGATAGATATTTAATACAATAAGGATTCAATAAGGGAAACAAAGATAGTAATCTTTACTTCAAATTTGAGGAAGATAAAATATTGATAGTGGTTGTGTATGTGGATGATATTATCTTTGGAGGAAATGAAGATATGTGTAATAAATTTACATAAGAGATACATAAAGAGTTTGATATGTCAATGTTTGGGTAGATGAATTTCTTCCTTGGACTACAAATAATTCAGACAGATAAAGGCATTTTCATTTCAAAATCAAAATATGTTAAAGAGATGTTGAAGAAGTTTGGAATGGATGACTCCAAATGGGTATGTACTCCTATGGTTACTAGTTGTAAATTGAGCAAGGATGATGAATCACTTAAGGTTGATAAGAGCAAGTATAGATCTATGGTTGGTGGAATGTTATATCTAACTAATACTAGACTAGATATCATGCATGTAGTTTGTCTTGTGGTTAGATTTCAAGAAGATCCTAAAGATTCACATGTTTCCACCATGAAAAGAATATTCAGATATTTAAAAGTCACTTTGGAATATGGTTTATGATATCCTAAAGATATTGATTTCACATTAAGTGCACACACAGATGCAAAATGGGCTAGATGTGTTGATGAGAGGAAAATTACAAGTGGTGGTGCATTCTTTCTTAGATATAGATTGGTGGCATGGCTAAGTAAGAAGAAAGATTCAGTTTCTTTATCTACTATAGAGGCTGAGTATATTGCAACAACATCTTGTTGTACATAGGTATTGTGGATGAGACAAACATTGAAGGATATCAGATTAGTGTATGATGAGTCTATTTCTATCTTTTATGATAACACAAGTGCAATTAACATTTCAAAGAATCTAGTGCTACATTCAAGGACAAAGCATATATCAATCAGATATCACTTTTTGACAGAAAAATTTTTCGATAATGAAGTGAAGCTTGAATATGTACCTACAAAGGATTAGATTGTTGGCATATTTACTAAGGCTCTTCCTAAGGATACTTTTGAGTATGTTCAAGAGAAGTTGGGGGTTATTTCCCCTCCTTTGAACTAGATCCATATGGAGATGCATCAATCTAGTGGATCTATGGATTCTTTCTTTGTTTGGATTGAATTCGGTGGCTACCTCTCAGGGGGTGTAGGTAGTAACATTGTTGTAGTATGAATTTTATGTTGTCATGATGTAGAGGTTGTTGAGTTGATTGGTGTGTACTTCTAAGGGAGATTAGTCAAATTAGTTGCAAATGTCTTGGTTCTATGTCAAAGGGGGAGAACAATACAAATAAAAAATCAAAATACCTCATCCTTTGTCATAGATTTCAAAGGGGAAGAAAAAGAAGTCATGTGAAAAATGAAAATGAAGTCATGTGAAAGAGGCAATTATCAGGGAGAGAGAGCATAGTGAGATAGTTGTCCAGGTGGGAGAAAAGAGAAAAGGAAATAAGTATGTTCAAAGCTATTTTATCTTTAATGGTTTTTTAAATCTTGTATTGCCATCAATGACAAAGGGGGGATTGTTGCAAGTATGAAGGTGTTGTCATTAATGTCAACAAGCTTGTGTTTTCATTAATGATAGTAGTGTAGTGTTTGAGAAGAGAATGTTGCTTTGATTAGTTGCATTATGTTGTCATTAGTTAATTTTTTGATGTTAACCTCTATTGTTTCTTTGATAAACTTCTATTGATGGTTCAGATGTCGAGGATACTAATTTTTTTGATAAAATAAGGAAACAGGGTGTTGTAGATGTGTTCTAGTTTTTCTTTGCAATTATTCTAGGATGAAGATCTACTTTTGTGGTTTGGATATGTTGGTTAGATATGTTCATAGTTTCTATATCTATAATTTTGGCTTCTAGATCGATGGTTATAATAAGTTATGTTCACTAGTGTGTGAACTGGTTTTGTAGTGTTATGTACAAAGGTGTCTAGGAGAAATGTATCTTCTTTGCATTTCTTCACAATTTTTTTTAGGACTTACAATTCTGAAGGAGAGTTGATGATTTTGTTCTCTTTCCTATGTCAAGAGGATTCATGGTTCGATGTATTAGAAGAAGGTATTTTGAGCTACAAAGAATTGCAATGTCTGGCAGTGTTGTTTGGATAAATAGAATGTTTATAATCTTCAGGTGAGGTTTGTTGTGAAGGAGCTTTTTGGTTTCTAGGATTTTCTTAGATTGTGTTCAAGTGAAGTTTGTTGTCTGAAAGTTTCAAATTGTTTAGATGAAGTGTGTAATTCAAATATTAATGTGTTTTCATGGGTAATGACCGAGCTGGTATTTACACTACATTTGAAGATGTTCAAGTGCTAATGAAGGTGTAATGTGGCATGTGAGAGTTTATTTGGGTCTTAATTAAGTTTTTTTTTGTCCTCTATTCATTCCTATCCACTCCGGGAATGTTTAGTGCCGACCTAATTTAAAATTGCAAGTGTGAAGTGTGTATAGCCAACCTTGGAGAAGGTTTTCAAGGTTGAGGACAATATAAGTATGTGCTAAGATGTTGAAGGTTGATATGATAGAAAGGATAGAGGTGTTTGATGCAAGTGATTTGAATTGTCAAAGAATAGAGTGCGAGTTTGAGCATAACAGTGTGAACTTCAAAGTGTTGGACTTATGAATGCAGTGAGATAAAGGTGTCTACAATCATTCAAACAAGACTATGAAGGTGTCAGATCTATTGTGGTGGATTCTCTATTGCATTGAGAATTTTTTCTCTATGTAACATTTCTCTTCTATCTTCTTTTCTTTGTATGGTAGTGAGCCTTGGCAGTGAGCCTTTGCACTATTTTTGCAATTACTTATATTGTGATATAATACTCACTATGGTTTTTCCTTCATTGGTTTTTCCACATAAATCTAGTGTTCTCTTGTGTATGGAATTGGTTGTTTCAGTTTCTATTATCTTCTTTTCATGTTTAACATTATAAAAAAATAAGGGTTTAATGAATGTATGTGAATCTAATTACTATTGAGGGTTTTCATGTTTTAATCTAGTACAAATGATTCATCCCCCCTCTTAGTTGTTTTGTTCATTTAACAAGAACCTCTTTGATATGGATCTTATCATACATTTTATAGTTATTGCAACCACTACTAATGAATCAAAAAAATTCTTTTATCTCTTACTTATTAAGTGAATATTGAATGCATAAAAGTATTTAATCAATCCCCAAACTTGATTTATATAGGTTGTTAACCTATTTTCATGACAAGTGTAATAAATTTGAACCTATTTTATTATTATATGTGAATCTCCCTAAACACTTAAATATTTAGCATTCTTTCGATAAGCCAAGAATAATCCTGAAAACAAAGGTTCATATTTAGCCATATTATTCTTGCATGTAAATTATAATCTACACAATCTAAAGAATGATTTACCTTGAGGGTTAACCAATTCCACTCCTACACTACAACCTTCCTTACATTTGAACCCATAAAATCTTAAGATCCACATATTTACCTTTCTTGGGAGCATATGGCTAGGTCAGATATGTGATTCTAGAGAATGGATCCTTTCTAACGAATCTAGTTCTATTTTTCTTTATTTTGACCTTCTAGGCTCACCAACCATGGGAGGAGTTACCTCCTAGTTATTTTTTATATGGGCCAACATTATCTTGTGAGAAGGTTTTATCCTAATGATGTTCATTGGTATGTAATGGCCCTAGATGTGAATCATGGGTGAATGGTTTGGATGCATCTATTTTTTATTTCTTTAAATGTATATTAACACTTTGTGGCTAGGATATATCTTCCATGCATTCATCAATCGAAGTATGGTCATCTCTAATGATACTTGATTGAGAAATTCTCAACATCACTTAGTTGATCTTTATCATTATGTCTTGGAATGTAAGGAAAGTGAATTCATAATGGTCCTCATGGTGAATCCTACACCAACCTCTAAGTAGAAGAATAGATGGATTTGCATGATCACCTAATTTAGATAAATTAATGATAATTTTTAGCATAAAGTAGCAAATTAATTTCTCTGCAAGGGGTGAATTATTAAAGATCAGAATAGAAATTTTGGTATTTGCATCACATCTTGTGACCATAAATTTTTTCATCATTTTATTCATTTTGTAAACACCTAGATCAACATCCATAAAAGAAACTTCATTAGGATCATTGTATTCAATTATCATATGTTTGTGTTTTGGCTTGGCATCAAATTTTTATTTGGTTGTTCAAACCTCTCCAAGGTAACCACAACTATGTGAAGTAGGATGAAAACCAGCCTTTGAGACACTTGGTCCACTCCCTGCTCAACAACAAACCATACATCTCTAGAATGTTGACCACATGTGTATCAATATACTCCTAGACTCGGGTGTTTGAACATAATTGAATATGCACATTTTTAAATTCTATAATTAACTTTACTTCTATCTTATCTAATTATAGGACCACTCAACTACTAGGTTTTGGAGTTATTCCTAACTTCTAAAAAATGGATAAAAACATAACATTTCAAGAAGTCCCATAATCTATGAGACAATTGTGTAAGTTCTTACCAAAGACTCTAACAATCAATAAGAAGGGTGGGACACCCATTTTTCTTTTGAAAAGAGTAGCCATGGAGTTCATTTTACTTGTTACCTTTCCTTTATATCTTGGTGTGATAATTATTCTTTTACTCTTTTCCTATCTAAAGACCTTATCAATGCATCCCTCCAATTATAACAAATTTTCAACATATCATACATAATAATGTTAGCTTTTTTTGTTTTTTAACTCTTCTACTACACTATACCTTTCCTTGTACATAGAAAAAAATCTATTGAAAGGGGGTTCACTTGTGTGTATTGAGTTTAATAAGGTTCTTTGGGAGTTTTAGTATTATTTTTGTAATTAGGATCAAGAACCGTGTGTTATATTTATGAATAACATGAGACACAAGATCAAACAATGAACAATACCACCTTCCACATAAGAGCTCTTCAAAATAATGATTTATTTTTCCTCAACAAGAAAATAATTACAGAATAAAATAATACAAAGAGAGAGTACTTTATAAGATAAAACTTAAATTATAAAGGGATTACATCATGATAGGTGTTATCTTCTAGTTTGATGAGACAAAATGATCTAATATTAGCTCCTCTAGTTAACAGAAAAAATCACTCCTATATTTATCTTAAGTGCATGAGAATAACTAAATTAGAATAATTAATTATTATCTAATGCATAATTACTCTAACAACCCCCTTAATTGTAACTTAGGGAGTAGCTAAAAAATTAAAAAAACAAATGCATGAAAAAAAAAGGGTCTTGGAAACAAGGCTTGATGAGGTATGCATGTACAATCAAATAAATCTATCATAACTAGAGAAAAGGAGAAAACCTCAAGGAAAAAGCTCATCTCCTAAAGAGAGATAAAATATTTTAAAACACGTGAAGGAAGGAAGCCTCATGAATATCCCCCAAGGATAACATCCTTCATGCCAAGAATTGATCACAACTAGAGGTAATGTGACGATGCCAAAGTTTTTGTGAAGATGTCTGAAGCCTACTCCTTTATAGGCATGTGATCTAAAGTGAGAAAACCATCCTGAATCAACTACTGTATGAAGTGCATGTGGAAATATATATGCTTAGTACATTGATGCTCCACTAGATTATGAAAAATATAAATGACACTTTGATTGTTGCACCAAATAATAGTAGGACTATCAGGAGAAAAATTAAACTCAATCAATGATTGAAAAATCCACAAAACCTCGTGGCTGTCCAAAATTGTTGCATGATACTCAACCTTTGTAGATGATAATGAAATAGTATATTTTCTCTTGCAAGACCATATAATGTGGCTAGGACCAAGGAAAAAACAAAGCTATAAGTGGACTTCCTATCATTTACATCATGAACCCAATTTGAGTCAGTGAATCCAACTATCCAAGGATCTTCTATTTTATAGTGAAGACCATAATGTGGTGCCTTGAATATATCAAAAAATACATTTATAAGCTAGCTAATGACTTTAATGTGGATCATGTGAGAACTAAGAGACAATACCAACCACAAAAGAAAGATTAGGACATGAATGTGTTAGGTACAAAATACTAACATACAACTACTTGTATAATATAGCATCTACTAAAGGAGTAGTACAAGTGGAATACAATACTACACCTAAATAAAATGGTGTGGGGGTAGGCTTGAAATCAAGCATTCCAAATCTATGAAGCATGTCAAGAGCATAATTTTGTTGAAGTATAGAAATCCCATCTAAATATTGAATAACCTATAAACCAAGAAAGTAGTGTAGAAGGTCAAGGTCTGCCATCTCAAAATTCTCCATCAAATCTCATTGAACACTCTAGATCATAGGATGAACTACCTATAAGGATAAAATCATCCACATATAGCACAAGGATCAAATAACCCTCTTGTCTCTTAATATACACTATGGGATCAAAATGACATCATCTGAAGCAAAAAGAAAGTAAAAAAGTGTCTATCTTCATATACCAAGCCTAAAGGGCTTGTTGAGACCATATAATTAAATACAAAGCATATAAACCAAGGAAGTCCTCAATAAAACCATTTGGCTACTCCATATAAATCTCTCCATGAAGGTCACCATGAAAGAATGAAATCTTCACATCCATCTAAAATATTATCCATCCCTAAGAAGCTAAAAGTAAAAGTACAAGGAAAATAGAGTTGATCTTGGAAAAAGGGGAAAAGGTCTCAAAAAATAATCAATTCCTTTGACTTGAGAGAAACCATGCAACAAGAAAATCATTGAACTTATCAATGGAACCATCTACATCATATTTGGTGCAGTACACCTACTTGCACCAAACCAATTTTCTTCCTTTATGAAGAGGAACAAGATCCCAAGTATGATTCTTCATCAAAGAAGAAGAGTCATATACCATAGCACTTTACCACTTAGGAATACCAACTACCTCTAAATTTTTTGGAGGATCATCCAAAATGGTATGACTCAAAATACTAATACCTAATGTTTATGCATGAGTATAATGAGATTCTGAAGGATCACCTACCAAAGATCTGACTACATTAATAGTATTTTAGGCCCATTTAGGTAAGGGTTGAATATCTAGAGGTAGAGGGATAGCTAGAGAATCATCCTCATCCTCAAGAGATGAGTAATCCTAGAGAGATAAAAAGTGAGTAGTAGGTGATGAGGGAGAATCTGGGGATGGATAATCCAAACAATGAAAGTGCTCATCAAACTAGACATCCCACCAAGACAAGACATATCTAGAATCAAGATCAAATAGCTTGTACACCTTAGCATCCTCATAGTAGCCAACAAATATGAGTGGTCAAATTTTCCTCTCCATGGATTTATAATGAGCTTCAAGAATGAATTCCCAAGCCTCACTACCAAAGACTCTAAATGATGATACATCGAGCTTGACATGGGACCAAGCCTCCTTAGAAGTCATATGTTGCATTTCTGTATGAGTAACTACCTCATCCCAAAAATAAGAATGTATATCTCATGATTAAATCATACAATTGGTCATCTCCTATAAAGTTTTCTTCTTTTCTCAACAAAACCATTCTACTAAGGGGTGTATATAATTGCAAGCTAATGCTTCAAACCATGCTAGGTGTAAAAGTCTCTAAAAGTATGATTGACATACTCCCCCTATTATCTATATGTATTCACCTAATAGAAAGACCAAATTACTTCTCCATGAATACCTTAAAGAGCTTGAAAGAATCAAAGACATCACTCTTATACCTAAGAAAGTAAACCCATGTACATCTAGAGAAGTCATCAATGAAAGTGAGCACATATTTGGCCCTTGAAAATAAATTAGTTAGAAATGACATGAGGTCCCTATGTACCAAATCTAAGGGTTCCTTGGCTCATGTGGCTCTACACATAGAATAAGAATCTTGGTGATGTTTTCAAAGAGAACATCCATGAAAAACACCATCAATATAGAAAATCTTAGGGAGCCCTAACACTAATGCTTTTGTACTCATCTGCTAGATATATATGTAATTGACATGACCAAAAAATTCATTCCAAAGCTTACTCATATTATCTACATGTTTCATAAAAGATGAAATTGTACTAGCTAAGAGCTCAAAACAATCAAATTAGTATAAATGAGGAAGAATCAATACTCCCAGTAGCCATGATAATATTAGGATCTTGAATTTCTCTAATAATTACATCATGTGGGGTAAACTTCATTGTCCTACTGATGCCAGATCAAAAAATTTGATACATTAAATGAAGGTTGGTGGAGATATCGGGAACAATAAGAATTTATTGAAGAAAAATACCCTCAAGTGTGATAGTACCTGAGCCAAAAAATGAAATTTGTGTGATGTAGGAGCATCCCAGGTTGCAAGCAATCTTGCATCAACCAAAAAATATCTACATTAATGTTTTATTTGCATTTTAGTAGTTATCTGTCAGGACCTAGTATTTGTATTTCATACTGCATTATCCCACATTGTAACATCAGATCTCACAGAGTAGGATATATGATATTCATGGCTACATCTACATCATATATATAATTCAAGTGTTTTGGAGATTCCAGCATGAAATTATCGCCAATAGGATATCAGTTGTATTTGGACAGAGAGAATTCATCGACTAGTCTTGGCTTTTCAAGTGTGTGGACCTATCCTGTGACTTGTGAAGCTTAGGAAACCATTTCTTAAGGATTCACATTCATTGAGGAACCTTCATTCTGATCTGCATCATGCTTTTCCAAGAATCAAAAGAGAATCATATGTTTTGGGCTGACCTTTCACACATTTCATCTACTTCGGGGTTTGAGACCTCTTGAGGTTGACGCAGACCTTTTCTAGAGCTAGGAATTAGTATATATAGGCATTGTGTAGTTTCATTAATCATCATCATTAGTAGTAATAGATATTATATAAGGGCTTCGACCCACATTGTATTTTGTGGCTTAACACCATATCATTTTGTAATTCTATAAGTTGGAAGGCAGGGCATGTTGCTAGTGAATAATTGATCATTCTCTATATTTCCATGTGTGATTTTCATTCCAATTATTTGAATTTTCATTGTGTTTACTCTTACTACAAGGTTGGATAGTCCTACTCTTGGACCCTCCAGCCTTGACTGCACCAAGTGGTATAAGAGAAAGTTTGTGAACTTTGGGAGAGTGAAGTTGGATAGATCATCGACTTGAGGAAGTTACACTAGAGTGATTCTATGAAGTTGAGCAAGGAATTCCATAAGATCTTTGTGTGGACAGATCGTCAACTTGAGGTAGCCTACTTGTGTTTGTCAACAAATCACCGATTATGAGGCAATTGCAACCTTGTAGCCAAATCACCAACTTAAGGTAGTTGCATCAGATCCTGGGAAGAGATATTGTTAAGGAGAATTCATACTACTGCTAATGTTGCTAGAAATATGGATGAGGTGATGGAAATGATGCAAACAATGAAAGTGAGATTGGATGTTGTTGAAGAAGATAGAAGAAAATGCTTAAACCCTAGACCTAATGATGAAAGTGATGATGATGAAGTCTGAGCTGCAGACCCGACTAAAGAAACCTCAGAAGAGGAAGATTCAAATTAGATGAAGTTGGTGAAGGCTATTTCAAAAATAGGAAAGTGACCTAGAATGGATATTTTGAACTATACAGGTAACCTAAACCTTGAGGAGTTGATTGACTATATAAATGACATTGAAGAGTACTTTGAATATGAAGAAATTGAAGATACAGAGAAAGTGAGATTTGCAAAGAATAAATTGAAGGGACACACTGCAATATGGTGGAAGGAAGTTCAATTGGAGAGGAACAGAAAAGGTAAAGAGAAGATTGTGAAATGGGACAAAATGGTGACAAAATTGAAGAACCAGTTTGTACCTGCAGACTATGAGTTGGAGTTGATGAAGATATTGCAAAACATCAGACATAAGGAGAAGATTGTGAAAGAGTATATTGAATAATTTCATAAGATCATCATTAGGACCAGACATAGCAAAGAAAGAAAGGAGAAAATGGCAAGATATATCAATGGGCTGAGGATGAACATTCAGGAAGAGTTGAGACTAGTAAGGATGAATTTAGTAGAGGAATCATATCAATTTGCATTGAACGTGGAGGAAAATCTAAACAAAAGACATGAACAAATGAGGAGAGGAAGAGGAGGTATATTTCAAAGAGGAAGGTCACATTCTGAAGGAGAAAAATCATATGCAAAGCAAAGAAAGGACAAAGATTCATACCGCAAGGAAGAGAAGGATTCCAATTCATACTAGAGAGGAAGAGATGAAAAAAATTCTTACCACCACAATAGAGGAGGCTACAATTCTTACCGCAATGATGGATACCAGAGAAATGAGAAAGGATATGGCAAGAGAACTTTTAGAGGAACCTATTTTAAATGTGGAGGAGAAGGACATAGAGCATTTGAGTGTCACCAAGAAAGTAAGAAGAATGAAAATCATGCAAGAATTGGATATGCAGAGGAAGAACCAATGAAATCACCAAGTTTTAGAGGAAGTCCTGAAAAGGGAGAATCATTATTTATGTGGAGAGCATTGTTCCAAGAGAAATAAGTACCTAAGGAAGCACCACTGAGGAAAAGTTTGTTCTAGATTAGATGCAAAGCAGGAGGTAAGTGTTGTAAAGTTATCAATGATAGTGATAGTATAGATAATCTAGTTTCTAACGAAATGGTGACAAAGTTGAGTTTGGAAAGAAGGAAACATCTAAAGCCATATAGGATAGCTTGGATTCAAGATGAGCACAAGATACTAGTAAGTGAGCAATGTTTAGTAAAATTCAAGATAGGATCATAACATGATGAAGTGTTGTGTGATATTATGCTAATGGATGTATGTCAGATGTTGTTGGGTAGACCTTGGTAGTATGATAAGAAAGTTGTACATGATGGGAGAAAGAATACCTATACCATAACATCCAATGGAAAGAGAATCACCTTGACACCTTTGGAAGATGAACCTAAAAGTGAAGTATGTGGGAGAACTAGAATCAATTTGGTAGATGAGAGGAAATTTCTAGATGGATTGAGACATGAGAACATGTGTTTTTCTTTGATTCCAATTAAGTGTGGATCCATAGATGCAAAAAGAATCACAAGAGAAGAAGAATCATCAAAGAAGGAAGAAAACAAACAAATAATGGAGTACCAAGATCTTGTATCAAAAAATGTGCCTGATGGATTACCACCAATCCAGAGTATCAGTCATCATATAGATCTTATTCCAGGAGCCAGTTTGCTGAAAAAAACTACACATTGGATGACACCAAGAGAGAATGCAGAGTTAAACAGACAAATATTGGAACTATTGAAGAAGGGATTGATCAGAGTATGAGCCCATGTGTGATACTAGTTGTACTTGTACCTAAGAAAGATGGAGAATGGAGGATGTGTACAGATTCGAGAGCTATCAATAAGATCACAGTGAAGTATAGATTCCCATTTACTAGGATGAATGACATCATGGACAGTCTGAGTGGAGCAAAGCATTTCACCAAGATAGACCTAAAGAGTGGATACCATCAAATTAGGATCAGAGAAGGAGATGAATGGAAGACTACTTTCAAGACAAATGAGGGATTATATGAGTGGTTGTTCATGCCATTTGGATTAACTAATGCACCTAGTAAATTTATGAGGCTGATGAATGAAGTTTTGAAGAAATTTTTGGGTAAGTTTTTCATTATTTATCTAGATGATATTATGATTTTCAATAAGACTAAGGAGGAAAATTTGGAGCACATCAGATAATTATTTCAGAGGCTAAGAGAAGAGAAGTTGTTGATAAGCATCAATAAGTGTAGTTTCATGAAGGAGGAATCAATGTACTTGGGATTTATGATATGTGCAAAGGGATTGAAGATGGACTCTGAGAAGGTTAGAGAAATAGTTGAGTGGCCTGCACCTGTGAATGTTGGAGAAGTAAGATCATTTCATGGACTAGAAATTTTTTACCAAAAGTTCATTAGAAACTTTAGTGGTATTTGTACACCTATGATAGAGATAATGAGGGGTGACTGAAATGAGTTCAAGTGGACATCAAGAGCACAAAAGAGTTTTGAGTTGTTGAAACGAAAGGTGATAGAACAACCTATGTTTTAATTTCTGGATTTTGATAAGGTATTTCAAGTGGATTGTGATACTAGTGGAAGTGCAATAGAAGCTATGTTAAGTTAGGAAGGGAGAAAAGTAGCATACTTCAGTGAGAAATTGAATGATGCCAATAGAAGATATTATGTTTATGATTAGGAATTCTATGCAATCATACAAGCCTTGAAGAAGTGGAGACATTACTTGTTACCAAAGGATTTTGTGTTGTATACGAACATCAGGCTCTACAATGTCTGAATAGTTAGGGGAATCTGAATTAGATGCATATGAGATGGGTAGAGTTCTTGCAGAGTTACACATTTGTGTTGAACCATCAGAGTGGGAAGTCAAACAAGGTCATGGATGCATTGAGCAGGAGGAGTTTGTTGATAGAGATGAGAGTTGAAGTATTAGGTTTTGAAGAATTGAAGCATATGTATGAGGATGAGATTGATTTAGATGAGGCATGGAAGGATTGCAAGGAACCTGTGGAGATGGATAGAAGCAAATGGTTGGATTATTTCATTTAGGAAGGTATGTTGTTCAAGAACAATTAGTTATGTATTCCTAGAAGTTCAATGAGGGAAAATTTGATCAAGGAAAAGCATTATGGAGGATTAGCAATACATTTTGGAATTGATAAGACTGTAGCATTGGTGAGTGAGAACTATTTTTGGCTATAGTCATTTAAGGATGTCAAGAAGTATGTTCAAAGTTCCAAGATTTTCCAGGTTGCAAAATGAAATAGTCAGAACAATGGGAAGTATACACCATTAACAGTACCAGAGAGACCATGGGAGGACATAAGCATGGACTTTTTGATGGGGTTACCTAAGACACCAAGGGGATTTGATTCTATATTTTTGGTTGTGGATAAATTTTCTAAGATGGCGTATTTCATACCTTGTAAGAAGACTAGTGATGCATTGCTTTTTGTAGGCCTATTTTCAAGGAGATTATGAGATTACATGGGCTACCAAAGAGTATAGTATCAAATAGGGACACCAAGTTTGTTGGATATTTTTGGAAGACATTGTGGAAGAAGATGAAGACAAAATTGAAGTATAGTTCATTATTCCACCCACAGACATATGGACAGAAAAAAGTGGTAAATAGGAGTTTTGGAAACTTGATGAGATGTCTGACTAAAGGAAAATTAGGGAATTTGGATTTGATACTATCGGAAGTAGAATTTGCATACAAAAATTAAGTAAATTGGAGCATAAGGAAGACACCATTTGAGATTGTGAAAGGACAACAACCCAAAGGAGTAGCCAAATTAAGGGATATCAATATGGAGAATAAAAGGAGTGCAGAGGTAGAATAATTTGTAGGGTTCATGGAGATAATGCACACTCAAGTTAGGGAGTATCTAGAGAAGATTAACAATAACTACAAGAAGAAAGAAAATAAGAAGAGGAGACATAAGGAGTTTGCAATAGGGGAGGAAGTAATGGTATACTTGAGAAAAGAGAGATTTCCAGTTAGGAAAAATAGTAAGTTGGAGATGAAGAAGTTTGGACCTTGTAAGATCATCAGGAAGTTTGATTCTAGAAGTGCATACAAAGTGAAACTACTAGAGGAATTTGGCATATCACATGTATTCAATATTGCAGACCTATACTAGTATCATGAAAGAGAGTCACCAGAAGATAGAGAAGTTGGTTTTTTGGACTAGATAGCATATCATCCAAAGGAAATTGAGGAGATTTTAGATAGAAAATTTGGCCATAGTACCAGAGGAAGGCAACACAAATAATATATAGTTAGATGGAAAGGAAGACTGAAGAAAGATTCATCATGGATTCCTTAGGCTGAGGTGGACTGAATTGGTTTTCCTCTAGCCCTGAGAAAGTGAGAGGCTCACTTTTCTTCAACCTTGAGCATCTGATGTAGGAGCATCCTAGGTTGCAAGTAATCTTGGATCAACCAAAAATATCTACATTCATGTTTTTATTGCATTTTAGTAGTTATTTGTCAGGACCCAATCTTTGTATTTCATACCGCATTATATTGCATTGTAACATCAAAGCTCAAGGAGTAGGGTATATGATATCTATGGCTACATCTACATCATATCCATAATTCAAGTGTTTTGGAGATTCTAATATGAAGTTATCACTAACAGGATATTAGTTGTAATTGGATAGAGAGCATTCCCCGACTAGTCTTGGATTTTTATGTGTGTGGACCTATCCTGTGACTTGCAGAGCTCAAGAAACCATTTCTTAAGGATGCACATTCATTGAGGAACATTCATTCTAATCCACATCATGTTTTTCCAAGAATCAAAAGAGAATCATGTGTTTTGGGCTGACCTTTCACACGTTTCATCTACTTTGAGGTTTGAGACCTCTTGAGGCTGATAAAGACCTCTTTTGGAGTTGGGAATCAGTATATATAGGAATTGTGTATTTTCATTAAACATCATCATCAGTAGTGATAGATATTAGATAAGGGATTCAACTCACATTGTATTTCAAAGCTTAACACCGTATCATTTTGTAATTCTATAAGCTGGAAGGCAGGGCATGTTTCCATTGAGTAGTTGATC
The DNA here is from genome assembly GCA_007258455.2 of Sequoia sempervirens. Classification (NCBI taxonomy): domain Eukaryota; kingdom Viridiplantae; phylum Streptophyta; class Pinopsida; order Cupressales; family Cupressaceae; genus Sequoia; species Sequoia sempervirens. Next base: position 485,901,656 of record VDFB02281492.1, read on the forward strand.
ATTCTCTATATTTCCATGTGTGATTGTCATTCCAATTCTTTGAGTTTCCATTGTGTTTACTCTTGCTGCAAGGTTGGATAGTCCTATTCCTAGACCCTCCATCCTTGACTACACCATTGTGTAGAATGCTCAACTATAATATGAGCAGTGCTACAATCTAAAAGAGATGAGACTAAAACCTTAGAAATTCATGTGATGTGTTGTCAAGGAATAAAGTATCCATGGAGCTGCAGAAGGTAAGGCACATGTAGAAATAGATTGAACTTTACTTATAAATGATGAAGACTAGGGATAAGATGTTATGATGCTACATGGATTTCTCCAAATTCTCTAATATCCTCCAACATCTAGTGACTAGATGTACCTCCTTACCAAAAAAACTATAAGGTTCACCTAATTTATTCTTTGACTTGGAGGAAGACTCACCAAACTTAGAAGATTATGATAACAAGGATTGATTTAATTTTTTTGTTTGAACTTTTGAGATGGTTTGGATTAACACTCACTACTTGATGAATTATCTATCTTGGGCTTATGTTTCTTTTTTTTTCCCTTTGTATTTCTATACTATGAATTCTTGGGTTTTAGAACTAGATAGAGAATCAAACCGAGTTAACTTTTCATGTTCATGAGTCAAATTCTCACAAAAAACATTGAAAGGAATAATGGTAAATGCATCACCCAATGCATCCATATTAGAGTAGAATGTAGAAGAGAAGGCCTAAAATGGCCCTCTAATATTAGACAAAATCAAGAAAATACATTCTTTCTTAGTTTTATTCTTCCCACAACCCTACAAATGATATCTTAGGGACTTAAAATTATAAAAGAAGACCTAAATGGAGGGGAAAGAATTATGTTCAAGTGAAGCTAATTATTCCTCAATTTGGAGAGCTTAATGGTTCCAAAAATATGATTGAACTTCACTCACATATCCATAAGAGAGGTACAAGACTCAATATGAAATAAGAGACTATTTAAAACCTACCTTGAAAGCAACCCCATAGCCTCATCCATCTTGTTACTATACTAAATAATGTTAAATTGGAGATTCAATTCTAGTTTTACTTAATCCAAAGTGGACCATAAACCTTTTGACAGGAGCAATTTGGTCATATGAGCTTTCCAAATATGATAGTTGTGTGGCATAAGACATTCAAATGAAGAAGTGTTTTTCATGATGGGTCTAGTTTTCAAAATAATGTGTGGGAAATATTTTATTTTATCTTATGTATATAGATATTGAAAGAAATAACTATAACCCCCACAAAAAGAAAAACCAAACCCTAATGCAAATTTGAGAGAAAAAATCTTAAAAAATAAAAAATCACTTCAAATAAATCCCTATGTACTTGATGATTTTTTTGGAAAAATTTACTAATAGTTTTGTAAAGCATTGATGCATCTTTCCAATGCCTATTCATTTTCAAAAAATATAGTTCATATGCCCATGTTATGACCCAAAAGTGCAAATAGGTAGATCTAAATTCAACAGTCTATAAAAATTTTATGGGAAAAAATTAGGAAAATGGACTACACCATAGGAATTGAACTAGAAAAATCATCCAAATAATTTTTTTTTTTTGAAAAATGAAGATCAAATGCCCATGTTATACCCAATTTCATAAAACTTACCCAATCTACCCTACAAAGCACAAAAGGGGCTAAACAAATGGGCCCTTGGTCACATGGGCAACTGATTGATGGAAATTGGGGGTTATATCATAGGCACCTTGTCTCTAATACAACCATTTCTTAGCTTTGCAAGGGACATCAAGGCTTATCATTGATCATAGATGAGACCAAGGCTTCTAGCTAAAGGCATAAAGGGGCACCAAAGGGCAGGAAGTGGGTAGGTGTTTGCATTGCTCCCGAAGGTGATACACTCTGCCCTTGGTGGAATGGTGCTCCCTAAGTGTTGAATGCTTAATATAACACATTTCACTATATAAAAGGTCCGTTTATACATATTTTTAAATTTTTACAATTTCACCATGCGATACAGCCTAACAAGGGACATACAGGGCCCCTATTAAAAAAATTGCCTTAAAAGCTCTTGATGCCAAAATTGGGAAAAATTATAGTCAAAATTCATCAAATTAGTCTCTTGAACTCAATGATGAGGTCATTTTCATGCCAAAATGCAACTAAAATTCACCAACCTCCAAAAATTGCAAAAAGAGCAATGAAGATTCTATATTTGATCTTGTAACCCTAGTTGAGAAAAAAAATCAAAATATAGAAGGTGATTTCTAAACCCATGCTCTAATGCCATGTTATATTTGTGAATAACACAAGATGAAGGATAAAAAAATTAACAATAAAACCTTCCGTGCAAGAGCTCTGCAAAATAGTGATTTGTTACTCCTCAACAAGAAAATACTTACAAAATAAAATAATACAAAGAGAGAGTGATTATAAGAGAAACCCTAAATGATAAATGGATTAGATGATGACAAGTGCCATCATAATGTGTGATAAGATATAATGATCTAATATTATCTCTTCTAGTTAATAGGAAAAAACACTCCTAAGTTTAGCTTAAGTGCTTGAGAATAAATAAATTATAATAATAATTAATTAAAGATTAATTAATTATTATTCAATACATCAATATTCTAATATAGTGACACCTTTACTAGGATAGATTTGATCAATGAGTGGATCCTTCTTGTTTCTCAAATTTTAATTGTTCCTTCTTGACTGAAATTCTTGTACATCGATAGTTTTGGGCTCATTTTCCTCTTCAAATGGGAAATTAAATTCTTATCTATTTTTTTCTCCAAATATTTTTTGCTAAGAAATGTTTAGGATTCCACCATCATAGAATTCATTTTGATAGACTCTTGGTCCATTTTCATCATTTTGGTTAGCTATTGCATCTCCAAAAAATTTCTTATGAGTGATCCATATTTTCATGAAACTTATATCCATTCATTCTTAAATTTATATCAAAACAATCCATTGCATTTATATTGTTCACATTATCAAATGGATTAGAGACACTTCCACTATTTGTCTTGGTATTCCATTTTCTATTGGGCCTCTATTTACTATAGTTTTTTTTAGAAAACCTTGGTTGTTAACATTTTCCATTATGAGCTCTTTGATTATGATTTTTATTGAATTATTCGTATGGGTTTATCACTAAGCATGTAAGCTCATTGGTGACCTAGGATAATGTCTTCTTCATGGCCTCTAATTTAAATTTTAGTTTTGTATTTTGGCCCGAGTTTGAAGAAGATGTATGACTTGATTGTTCAAAATAAGCATTCCTTGTTTGACTTGATCCATTTATAATATTTATTTCAAGCTTCTTCATTGGATATGTTATAATAGGATTTGTATGGGTTAGATTTTCCATTGGTGGATATGATAGAAAATTTTATGAGGAGTGAATGATGCTAGGGATTGGATTTATCAATGGTGTATAAATCATCAGGGTACTATTGATACCATGGATTTGATTATAATCCCAATGAAGGTAAGGATATTTATTTACCTCCTCCTTGACGATCCATTTTTTGTGAAAAATACAATGGATTTATTCTAGACCTTTTGTTAACTTTAGATGGTATTCTCAGGAATAGACTAGTCAAAGGGTTCATCGACCTAAAATAGGTCTGTGTGGATGTTGCTTCAACTGCATGAATTTTTCATCCTTTTGAATGTTTTTTGGAATATAGTATTGTAAATACTCAATGGTTCAATAGGTTATTTCTTGCACAAGACAAACTAATGATATTAAAAAATAAAATTGATGTTTACTTTGAATTGATTTATACATTCGGTTTCCAAATGAAGCAATTATGTGATTATTCCATGAGGAAGGTTCAAATACCAATTTTAAGAAAACTCCCATAGCAAGTAGGGAAACAATCAATAAACTACATCCTACTACTAGAGTTTTCCCTATTATGTAAATTTCCTCAAAATTTCTTACGTGATATTCAAAAAAAATGGATTCACTATATATACCTTGAAAAAAATATTTTAGAGTTTTTTGGTAACTTTTGCAAGGGTACCCCAATGTGAAGGGGATAATTTTAGTCAAATATAAAATATGTTATCTTCGAAGGTGGGGAAATAATATCTATTAGTATTTTTAATGATGCGGGACTCATAAGAAAGATTTTTAGGTTAGAATTTTGTAGGATTTCCATAGAATTTGAGTCTAAAGTCCTTATTTTCCATTTATCACTTCTCTTCTATCTATTTTGGGACAATTCCAAGAGGTCTCCTTTTTTAGGGGTAGATATAAGGATCCTAATGTATCTCTTAGGAGAGAAGGAAGTATTTTTTTCTATCTTGTCTAGGTTTTGGCCCTCTTTCTAACACTAGCTTTGTTGGTGATTTTTTAGCACAATTAACTCTTGATAACAATAAATCAATACCCCTCTTGAAAATAAGGATTTACTACTCCAATGTTTATTTATATTTAGGTCTTGAACATGGTGGATAACTAGTGGTTTATGTGATCAGTTTAACAAGGGGCATTTGGCAGTAACCTAGACATTTAGAATGTATAATATCAAATCCAATAAGAAATAACATGTACAAAAATATTTTAAAGAACATATATATTCTTACATACATCAATCAAAACTTTATCAAACTCAGATATGGTGTTATTTCATCAAAAATTATATAAATTTAGTAGCTCTAAAACATTCACTTTCTCTTAGGGATTTAAAAACAATCATAAGCTATTAGATTAAAGAAATATCAAAAGATAATTAGGGTTGAGGAAAAATAACTAAAATTAAATTGACAACGATAAATCCAATTCCATTTTTCAGATCTAAATGTTTAAGAAAAATAAAATGAACCAATGAAAAAATTATTAGTATTCACACAACCATGTGTAATATTGATTCTATCATCTAAGGGAAAATATAACAATAGATTTTCAAGTTGCATCTAATCAAACCACCATATTACGTGCACAAATATATGACACAACTTTATGTTGAAAATATGTGTTATCATTGATGTCAACTCAATATTAGTTGTCATTGATGTCAAGTGTGTGTTGAATTTTGTATAATACTCCAAAGTTAGTTGATGTGCAGTGATATTTGTTACTATAGTTAGCAATGTAGTATATGGAAGAATGGTGATCAGTTTGGTGTTTAAGAATGATGTGGAGGTAGGTACACATGTTTTGATATGTTTACAATAATACCATTCTAGTTTTTTGTACCACATATGGAGATAAGTTATAGAAGTTTTGCTAAGGCATTTATAGTGTATACTCTAAGACAAAGTCATTGTATTTTGGTCCACATCCTTTTGTAGAGCAAGATTTTTTCTTTCAGTTCCAAAGATAAGATGGTCAATATATGAAGGTTTTACATTCAATAACTCAATTCATTAAACCTTTTGTAGTTAAAGTTATAAGTGCTAGAGTTATGATCTGAGCTCTAGTAGAGTAAAGTGTTGATGAAGGCTAATTGGAATGCCCTACATTCCTCTAGAGTGATAGATGTGGTTGAGTGGACTTGATAATATGCTCATTAAAGTGTGTTGGTTCATCCTTGCAAGTCTCATATGTTTTGGTGTACAACAATGCAATATCCTAAGTTTCAAAGTGTTACAATCTATTTGGGATGCTATATTTTCATCAGTTCAATATGTTTACTTTCTTGCACCAGCTCATAATGATTATATACTTGAGAAGAAGGTTGATGATATATTTTTCATAGACTATATTGTTTACATATTGGTCTGCATGATGTTTTTGGTTTATGCCCGTGGTGTAAAGATGAATAGTTGGCAGTTTTGGTAGTGTTGATGTTGATTGGGTTGATAGTCTTATTTTCTTTATTTGCAATTGATCCTAATTAATTAAATTTTTTTGGAGGATGTGTTTTGATGTATTTGGGGCCTATTATGTTGTGTGTTGATCCACAACTTATGTTCTCTTCATAATGCATATGTGTGAACCTAACTTGTATAATATTGTATGCTTCATCTAAAGGTCATCTTGGAGCCGACCTAATTGGGGTTTTGAGTTGTTACAAAGGGTAATTATAGAAGAATAAAATTAGTTATGAATTTATTGATGTGGCATTAGGTAGTGTGTTGAATATGAAGTGTGTGAAGTTAGTATGATGGAGTAATTTTGTGAAAAAGGGACTGCAACATCAACATATAATAGATGCTTCTCTTGTAGCAGTTCATATTGATTTTCTCATTATAATTTTCATGTATCCTACAATTAGGTAGTCGACCTCTTCAACCAGTCCTTGTATCTTTCTCTAAGGTTGTGCACCTTATTATGCAACTCCTTAGGTAGTGAGCCTCGAACAATATTATAACTTTTGGAAGTAGTGACCTTCATATATTGTGAGTTAACTCTCACTGTGGTTTTTCCCTCATTGAATTTTCCATGTAAAAATATTGGTGGCTTTGTGTGGTACATGCTTTAATTTTTGTTATTCCTTCAGTTAATGTGATGTGATGTTTAATCTATGAATGAAGTTTAAGTTTTAGTGTATGTTGATTCACCCCCCCTCTTAGCATTTTGGTGTGTTCAACAATTGGTATCAAAGACAAGTGACTTTGAGAATCCTAACATCTAAGGTAGATCCTACAATTTAACACATGGGATCTATAGAAAAGGTTAATGATATGTTTACTCCTGAACTGGATCTAGAGTCAATGGAACCTAAATGTTGGGAAATCAATCCAGATGATTATGAGGTAGACTTTGAATTTGAACTCCAATTATCTCTTGAAGATTTGGATGAAGAAAGAACACTAAATATGAAATATGAAATCAAGCTTGAAAAATAAGAGGATACAATTGCTAAATTGAAGGCACAAGCTAGAAGATCAAAAGAATAAATTGGAAAATTGAAAGATCAAATAGGAGGAGATAAATAATATGAAATTAAACTCAAGGAGGCTGAAGATGTGATCTATAGTTTGAATGTAAAATTTGATGAAGTAAATAGGATTGAGGATTTCTTGAATACCAAGCTCAATGATAAATCAACTAAATGTTCAAATCTTGAGGAAGAGATTGCCACTCTGAGAAATGAGCTGAAAAAATTGAAAGAGAAAATTAACAAAGGCTTAAAACTGAAAGGAGGTTCTATAATTCTTGAGTTGATTACATCTCAAAAGCCATCAAAATAAAAATTTGGCCTGTTTTTGAAAAGGAAAATTCCTATAACCACTACATCTGCAAACTTATATGATAACTTCAAAGTAGAAGGAAAGTCTAATACAAAGGAGGAGAAAGCCTACATTGAAGATTCTAAGAAGAATTCATCCAGAGATGCAAAGATAAGGAATAACAATGCTATGGCTTCTCAATCCTTCTATGGTTACTACTACACTTGTAACAAGTTTGTTCATAGGGCTATTGATTGTAGATCTAATGTGAGAAGAATTAATTATGCTCCACAAACTAGTATCACCTACTACAATTATAATAAACTAGGACATATTTCAGGGTTTTGCAAGGGAAAGAATGTAAGATGTACTCCTCAAAATAAGATTGGCACTAATCAACAAAAGAAGGAAATGAACAAGACATGGCAAAAGAAGGAAGAAAGGGAAGTAAAGAATGAATATGTACCTCTATCTGGTGCAGATGGATCCTCTAGTAACTAAAATAAAATATTGTCTTAGGGGGAGTTGTAATTGAAAATATTTTCAAAACCTTGTAATGCATAATATGCTAAAGTATTTAGCACAATATTTAATGGTGACTTGGACATGTTTGGCTAGTGATATTATGGCATTTTCTCAAAGTTCTAGAGAAAATATACTTTCTACACAAGATTGTCAGATGATCAGGGATCCCTATAATATCACAAAACAATGAAAAAGCTACTTATGTCAAAAGAAAAATGCATTTAATAAGAAACTAGGGTTGGTGTGAAGCATTTTTAATCCATATATGATCAAAAATTATATTCATTCAAGATATATCAAGTGTTTGTGAGAGCTAAGAGAAGAAGGTTTTCAATGCAAACCTTAGTTGTAGTTGTAGACACGTAAAATATACCATTTGACAATGTGCATTTGATCCCGACTACTAATATTGTTTCATCCTAAATCATCCCTTTGTCTAACCATTTAATCAAATCTCCTTATCTGATTAAATTCACCAATTTCTCTCTCTTAATTAAATAAATCATTTTATCTAATCAAGTCACCTATTTTGTTAATTAAATCAATCCATCTAATCTAATTATCCCTATTTAATTAAATAATTAATTTTATTTGATTAAATCTCTAAAGTCTATCCATCAAATTAAATAAATTAAAACCTTATTTGATTTAATCTAACATCATCTCTTTTAATTAAATAAATTAAAATTCTTATTTAATTATTCTCTTATCATATTCCTCTCTTATTTGATTTAAATAAATCCATAAATTTGAGTCAAATAGGTCACATCATCTAATCTCCTATTAAATTAATTAACCCTTGATTAATTTAATTCTAATTCATGTCCCATCCTCTAGATTTTGCAAGTTGCACATTAAAATAGATTTAATTCATTTATTAAATCTCTATTTTCCTCACAAGACATCTTTTGGAATATTCTCCAAATTTGAATTCAAAAATTCCAAGTTGGCATGTACATCCAACAAGGCAATAACTTCATCTTACATGTCCTTTGTCTTGAGCTAAGTGTAATTTATTGCATTTTCCCTTCCCTCTTACAAGTCATTTCAACAAATTTGAAATTCAAAAATATGCATTTATTGGCACAATCCCCAAATCTTGCACATCCTCCATCCACTCATAGATTGACAAGTGACATCATGCCATTGGATGAATGTTAGTCCCACATTGCTCAAATTTGGACATTCATCCATCTTGTCATTCTATAAATAAAGTGCTCATATCCTCATTTCAACATCCACAAATTATGTAAAGTTATTATGCTAAAATATTTAGCCATTTCCATCCATCGCCATTGAGTTCTTAGTTAGGTTTTTTGTAGATTTTGGCTTGCAGCTCTCATCCTTCATCAACAAAGTGGATCAATCATCATCAACATATCAAGCTTGCATCTTAGGAATTGGGAAAGGGCCAATTTTCACATCAAATTAGCACCAATTCCCCCATGGGATCATGTGTTTTCTATTCTAATTTGGATTGAATCTATATTTTCTTGTTTCATTGTGTTCTTCCTTGTTTTCTTTCCTAATTTGAAGTTTGTAAATGGATTTCATGGGGAATCCTTGTTCATTCTTGCAATATCTAACTTAATGTGTTTATTCATTGTGTTTTGCAGGTATTAGGATTGGGGTTCACACATTTGGCACTACTACTCGACCCATCCTCAAGGTCAGCTTGTCCTGCCTTTATTGGAGTAGTCTATTGTATCATGTTGGGGGCATGTTCTTATCGGATCAGATTCATGTATATCCTTAAAATCCTCAAATTAGAAAATACAAAAACATCAAAATATAAGAAAATCTAAAAACATCAAAATATCAAAATATCAAAAAATCCAAAAACAGGTCAAAAATCATCAAAAAAACCAAAAAAAGGGTCATCTTGTCAAACTACATCGTCTCTAAGATTGAACTTAGGCAAGGTTGATCTTTGATCATCCCCTGAGACATTTAGGTCAGTCCTATAGGAGTCTATCATAATAAACTGACATTTCATCATGTATATCATCATCTGTAAATTGGTCAACTCGTCAGTCAAACTACGTGGTCTCTGTGTGTATAACGTAGGAAAGGCTAATCTGTTGATCAACCCCTGAGGCCCCTAGGATAGGTCTTTAGGTTAGTCTCTTGGTCAAAATCTGAGAAAATCCCAAAACATTGGAAAATCAGAAATCATAACATTTGAAAATGTCAAAAATACCAAAAATAGCCTCAAAACATTGCAAAACGTCAAAAACATCCAAATATTTGAAAAAATCCATCCATCTCATCTTGCTTGCACCCGCAATAATATCATTCACAATAAATGATCATCATCCTCAATCTTTGGTAAGACAATCAGAAACAAGTCTAGCGGGGCGAAAGTGAAAACTCAAAACATCAAGTCTTAAGTCTAAGTCAGTGCATAAACAAGTTGGTCATCTCTTTTTATCGGTAACTCATCATCCAAATTGGTTCCATATCAATCATCATTTAGAATTCTTTGGATAAACAAAATGGCGTGCCTCCATCCACTAACATGTCCTAGGATGAATCCTTCCTACAATGGGCATTATCTTTTGGCAATAGTTTTGATTCTTATCCTTAGAAAACATCCTCTTTTGGTTAGCGGTATTGAAGAGCATCAGCTTGTTTGTTTACTTTGTCTTTATCTTTTGACTTATCTTATTGTGCACATTCCAAGGACTTCTTGATGATATCCGAACAAGAGGATTTAGAGAAATAGGAATGGGGCAACAATCATTATCTTTTTGTCTGCTATGCTTGTTGGACATTCTTGTAATATAACCTTGGAGAATACTTGCTTTGTTAGGTATGTATGGAGGTTGTTTTGAACAGCTTTTTAACTATTGCATGGATCGGTTACCATTCCATGTTTTGGGCAGAGGTGTTTGAAACATCCAAAGTGCATCCTAGCAAGGTTTTTGTATGTCAAGTGTGAACAAGGATACTCCTATCTGCTTGTCAAGTCAAAGTCCATCACACTAGGTACAATGCCATCCTGGTTTTCTAATACCTTGATACATCGTACCACATGTGTTATCAAATATAAGGAAATTGGCCCTTTGAAAATCCCAATTCCTCGGCAAGTAATCATCATCATCATCATTTGCATTTACATCATCTTGTGTCTTGTTGAAATGACTTCTTCTCTTCTTGCTCATCGCACTAACAAGGTATTACGATAGTTGATCATCACCATCATCATCGTCATTGATCCTACATCCACAAATCATTAGCATATTGCATAAACATATCATATAGGGAACACATGCATTGCATTTCCACCATATTATAAAAGTTCATCCATTTTATTACATTGCATTCATTCTTTGCATCACATTACATCTATTACATAAATCATCGCATAAACATTTTCATAAGCATTGCATAATCATTTTACCATTATCACATACTGCATAATCATACACAATAGATATATAAGCATTATAAATAATTCATTTGCATACATACTTGCATAACATCATAAAGTCATCTCACGCATTAGGTTCATCTTGCATAAAAATTATCATATCATTGCATATAGCTACATCATATTAAATGCATCACATACATTACATCATCATTTAATATGTTTAGGATAATAACATTTGTTATTTTAAGAATCTTAAAAAACCATATCATTTGCATTCCATAAAACCATCTCATTTACATCATGTCACGATCATCACATTCACATTACATCATCCATTTCATCTCATAAAATAGCATCATAAATCATTCATTGCACAAACAAACATAAGCATAAATAGGAACATACAAATCCATCACATACAAAGCATACATCCATCCATAATCATTTCATATATAAACAAGATTCACATATCATTTCACGCATACACCATAGATCATTCCCATATCATTTTGGATATTACACTTCATATCACATATCACATCACCATTTGCATCAACATAAATAGATCATCATATAGACAACATCATTGCACAACACATTTGCATATCATATGCCAACATAATATAAATATGTTAGTCATAATCACTGCATAATATCATTAGAAATAAATGCATCCATAAAAGAATCATTACACAACATATAGAAGTAAAATCATCCATGCATAAATAAAGAGTACACATCCCATCCCATCACATCAAAATCATCATCGGCTCATATATATATCATCAATAATGCAACTGTCATAGTACAAAGAATAAATCAGATCACTGTACATGTATTTCAATCAGTAAAAAAGGCCCATCAGGCTAACAAAAAGGAGCCCATAGGGCACAAAAATGTAATCTCGTTCAGGCTTTGTCCCTGTGTATGCTGCCCTCACCCCTATCACCATGACCCTCTACTAGTTTGTAGCCGGTCTGCTTTGAGTACTCTGGATCCCATGCTCCTCTAGGTATGGCCTCATGATAGTGTCTCCAGTAGTACTCAGCCTCTCAGATGACATCCCTGGGAGGAGGAGGCTGCCATGCTCTCTATCTATTATCTCCTGCCTAGCTCTGTGGCTGCCTGTAGCTCTATAGCCTATCTCTGTTGTATGGCCTGATCCCTCTCAGCCTTGAGCTACTCTCTCTCGACCTTAACCTGATCTCTCTCGGCTGTCATGGCCTGGACCTAAGCCTATAACTATGCAATTAGCACATCCCAAGGATTCGCATGTCCTGTTGGCTATACCTAAGGTTGAACCTATGGTTACACTTGAGGCTAATCCTCACCCCATGGCGGTACACCTGGTGGCACCTATTGCTGGCCTAGCATCAGTACATCGCCCTGCCCTGGCTAGATTGGAGGCACAACTGGCTGATCCCGATAGACATCAGCCCTTCATCCTCATCCTCCCACTCTACCTCTAACTCTCCACAGATCTGGATCTGCTCCTAGAATAGTCAACTGAAGCAGAGGTCAGAACCAATCCCTATAAGCCCGAGTCGTGCCTAGATCTGCAGGCCCCTAATCGTAAGCCCACAGTCGAGCTACCAATTTTTTGAAGTTGTCCACGACCTCTAAAGTAGGAATTTATTGCCCCCATGACACCTGTGTCATGCTGTGGGAAAAGATGGCTACGTAATCATCATCAGGGCAATCCTAGGGCTCCTCGAACTGACGCTGTACATGCCTGGATAGGTACCTCTCAATCATGGTGTGCTCCTACCGCTACATGAAATGGTCCTGGTGGAAATAGAACAACTGATCAGCATCGTCGACCCATCTGGGCCGACCAAGGTATGGTCACCAAGTGAAAACCTGCATCTTGTCCAAGACCCTCCTCCAATAGGGGATCCCATGCTTGCCGATGTGTGTAAACGACACACCGCCTCTGTATCTCCACACGAGGGGATCGTCTGGCAGCATCAGAACTAAAACAACATGTGGATGCAACACAACAATGTGCTCCCATGCCTAGACGTGAATAAGTGTCACCCCTACTCCCAGTGCTTAGTCGTCCATGTACACGTACTCATGGAGATCTCTATATAAGGAAGCCAGAAGAATCGTCCCCCAAGCAAAACAAACCACCCTGTCTCAAACCATCCACTCCCAACAATATCCCTAGCTAGGACTAAATTATCAGCCTCGTCTGTCAAGGGCAATGAGACCCGAAATGATGGATGCAATCACCCAGCAGTAGGGAGGTGCTAGGATCCTGTGCCGCTTGAGCTGTATTTGCCCCTCACAAAATACAATCTCGTCTGTGGTGAGGACTCTGTAGCAGGCCTCATGTACCTTGTCCATGTCAAAAATCACCTGGAGACCGTGAATCGGCAATCTCAAAATATGCCAAACATCCTCTAAGGTGATGGTGGCCTCACCAGTGGAAAGATGAAACGAAGAGGTCTCGCTATGCCATCTTTTGGCCAGCGCTAACAACATCCCTAGGTGAGTGTGAATGGGTGCTGCATATGCAATGTACCATAACCCCACAATCCAGAGTCGGTCCTGGTCCCTATCACTCAAGTCCTAAAAATAGCAAGCTAAATCTTGTGACCTGTGCTCTCGAGAGTAGAGCTCCCTCGCCATGTCCTGCATCAAGGAAGGTCACCATGTTAAAATTTTGGAAAAATTCTTCGTCGCGCGTTCAAAAAACTTCTCTAGCGGTGCAACCCTTGAAGGTGTCACAGTTTTATTTATAATCAAACTTTGACGCTACGGCTTAAAAGAGAAAAATCGCACCGCCGCAATGCACTTTCCCTTCTAGCAGCGCAATTTAAGAAAATCAGGACTGTCACGTCCCACTTTTCAAATCACCCCGCCAACCTCGAGCTCAATGTCAGAGTTTTCAAACTCTTAATTGCACTGTCGTGGTGCTATTTAGCACCGTGTGGCGTAGTTTTATTTGAGTGGTGCCATATAGTGCCACTACAGATGGACCGACCTTTAAAAGCATTAAATGAAGCAATAAATGAAAAATGAAGCTCAAGTAAGGATCACTTATCGGTGCCCCAATGCTAGGTGGTCACTGGTACGTTTGAACTTGATCAAAAATGTGTAGGGGAAGCTATTGTTGCACCATATCGTCAGGAGGTCAGAAACAAATCTCGAGGTTACTATTGGAGGTGTGTGAAAATGACTTGAAAGTGACCCCTCGGGGCCCTTTTAAGCCTAAAAATTAGGGTTTTTTCACCCTAATTGGCTATCCTGGTAGGGTTTTGGACCTTCGAACCTATTTTTGTCTGGTTGAGGCCTGTTTTGCATCGTTTTATTGCATTTAGACATGTTTTTGGCCTGCCGGAGCCTTTTCGGACCTATCAAGTACTTTGTCCTTTTTTCACGAGATCACCCAAAAATTGAAATTTTCGTCCAATCTCTCAAGTGGGCAATATAATTACATGTTTTCTCTCACTAGGTAGCAGTGGGGCAAGTTTTTAAATAACAATTTTTTTTGGCTTTGATCGAGATCGTTTATTCTTTGAACCAACGCAATAAGTGCATTGCTTCAAAGAGGGGCAAAATGTAGACACGTAAAATATATTGATTGACATTGTGCATCTGATCCTGACTACTAACATCATTTCATCCTGAATCATCCCTCGGTCTAACCATTTAATCAAATCTGTTTATCTGATTAAATTCACCAATTTCTCTCTTAATTAAATAAATCATTTTATCTAATCAAGTCACCTCTTTTGTTAATTAAATCAATCCATCTAATCTAATTATCCCTATTTAATTAAATAATTAATTTTATTTGATTAAATCTCTAAAGTCTATCCATTAAATTAAATAAATTAAAACATTTTTTGATTTAATCTAACATCATCTCTTTTAATTAAATAAATTAAAATTCTTATTTAATTATTCTCTTATCATATTCCTCTCTTATTTGATTTAAATAAATCCATAAATTTGAGTCAAATAGGCCACATCATCTAATATCCTATTAAATTAATTAACCCTTGATTAATTTAATTCTAATTCATGTCCCATCCTCTAGATTTTGCAAGTTGCACATGAAAATAAATTTAATTCATTTATTAAATCTCTATTTTCCTCACAAGGCATCTTTTGGAATATTCTCCAAATTTGAATTCAAAAATTCCAATTTGACATGTACATCCAACAAGGCAATAACTTCATCTTACATGTCCTTTGTCTTGAGCTAAGTGTAATTTATTGCATTTTCCCTTCCCTCTTACAAGTCATTTCAACAAATTTGAAATTCAAAAATATGCATTTATTGGCACAATCCCCAAATCTTGCACATCCTCCATCCACTCATAGATTGACAAGTGACATCATACCATTGGATGAATGTTAGTCCCACATTGCTCAAATTTGGACATTCATCCATCTTGGCATTCTATAAATAAAGTGCTCATATCCTCATTTCAACATCCATAAATTATGCAAAGTTATTATGCTAAAATATTTAGCCATTTCCATCCATCACCATTGAGTTCTTAGTTAGGTTTTTTGCAAATTTTGGCTTGGAGCTCTCATCCTTCATCAACAAATTGGATCAATCATCATCATCATATCAAGCTTGCATCTTAGGAATTGGGAAAGGGCTAATTTTCACATCAAATTGGCACCAATTCCCCCATGGGATCATGTGTTTGCTATTCTAATTATGATTGAATTCATATTTTCTTGTTTCATTGTGTTCTTCCTTGTTTTCTTTCCTAATTTGAATTTTTTAAATTGATTTCATAGGGAATCCTTGTTCATGCTTGCAATATCTAACTTAATGTGTTCATTCATTGTGTTTTGCAGGTATTAGGATTGGGGTTCACACAGTAGTATTCATAGGTTTTTCTTATTTTTGCTTATAAAACCCTAAGTTTTTAGAAAGAGTTATCACTCAAACACTCATGCTTGTTGATATTGTAGAAAAAACAAGGCCAAAATTCAAGAAACATTCATACAAATCCATTGTGACTAACAAGGATGGAGCATTCTCTTGTGTTCCTATCAATGTGTTGCATTCAAAAAATGTTCACATCTATATTCACTCACAACTAAATGAGTAGAGCCATCTAAATTTGGAAGAGTTCACACACAATCATGTCTTGGGTGATGATTTTCAGCTCAATCCATAGTATGCAAATGTGGAAGCAAAAGGTTTAGACGTGTGGAAGGGTTTCCCCAACTTTTTCTTTGAAGCAATTTTTTTTTAGCTGGATCCAAGAGAAAGTATGGTTCCTTGATCAACCCTATATGATCACAAATAATGCAATCATAGATTTGATTGGGTTGTGCTCCACTAGACTCATACCAAAACCGAAGGTCATAAATAATGACAAAGTTATGAAGCTTACCAAAGAAAAATTTGACAAAAGAACCCTAGCTGTGGATGACATCACTAACCTAGGGGTTTGGTATGCTATGATTGGAATTTCATACAAAGTCTATTACACAAATAGAGAAGGGTCTACTACCACTACCACCATCTTCACTTCTCATCAGATGATAAAGGAAGGAAAGGGTTATGATCTTTGTGAGCTCTTAGTAAACAATTCATGGAAAATGTACATAGAACCAAGTAGTCACACTACAACTTCTGGTATGGCTCTCTGATTATTTGTCTTATCTTTTATTTTATGAATGAATTACTTGGTTTGAATAATGTCATCTAGAGAAAGGATAAGCCTATTGCACATCAAATTAGGGAACACATGCATAGTTTTTGGACACCAAACAATGTGACACAATATTTTGGGGATTCTTTAAGACCTAGAATGAAATGAAAATGAGGGATATGATACTATCATAAGTTGTATAAAGATACAAGGATGCTATTACTTTTATGGTGGATAAGGACAATTATTATATGGAGGCAGTTGAACCAAAAACTTCATGGATACCAAAGTTTCCCTACGAGGTCTTTGTACCTGACTGGATTGTATATGCTAACATTTTTCTCAGCAAACCAAGGGATCCCATTGTTGAGAGGTTTGGAACATATGATGAGATAACCAATAAATTAATCAAGAAGAAGGTAGAAGAAAAGGTGGAGAAGATTTCAAATGTGGGGAAAATGATGTTTGATTTTAAAAAGGTGTTTGGCACTTCTAAGGGTCTCGCAAATGTACCACAAGCTCTTGTCACCAATCCACAAGGACCAAGAAGGATAAGTAGGTCTATCTCTATCACTATTACTTCTTCTCAACCTTCTATACCTACTCAAACAACTCCTAGAAGAAGAAGAGTTGCTACTAAAATACCGACACAAACTAAGACTATAAAAAGGAAGAAACCAAGATCTAAGTAGATGGTAAAAAGGGAGAAGATTAATTCAGTGAATGTGGACGATGATGAAGAGGATGAGGAATAAGAAGTGAAATATTTTTTTTGAGGATACAAGAGAAAAGGAAATGACAAGGAGAAGAAGAAGAAATATCCTTGCAAAAAAAGAAAGGAAGGAAATTGTTGAGGAGAAAACTGAGAAGACTCCTCTAGTCAAACATGACCCTCTGGATTATGGTTCAATATACAATGGAATTTTTAAATATGGTTTATTGAATGATATAATGGAGCTACATCCAAATTTCCCCCTAGAAGACAAGATTACAATTGAAAAATAAATCTTTAAATATATCCTGAAGCACAACATTCCCTTCAGTGACATTTTTGACAAAGTTCTAGATAGCCTAGCTAAGGTCTTAAGAAAAAGAAGAGAAGAATCCATTAACATTGATGAAGAGATAAAATTTCAAGCAATTGAAAAGGATGGGATTCTTGTTTCCCAAGAAGAAAAGGAAAATATTTTCTAGAGAAAAGAGAAAGAGCTCCACACCAAAAAAAAGATTAGATCTTTTAATGAACATGGATGAAGACGTTAAAAAAAAATTCAGAGTGAAACTAAATATGCTACAAAGAAAATAATTAATGAACTAAAAAGTGAATTTGATGTTGATTCATAGGTGCCTCTAGAAAATACAAGTGAGAAAAACATATTTGGTCAGCAAGAAGAAGAATATGTCTCTAGACTCTAAAAGATAAACATGAAGTATTTGGTATGGAGATAGAAAAAGAAAAAGAGAAAGAATAGGAGAAAGAGAAAGAAGAAAATATAGCCAAGATTCTTGAATAAATTAAGAAGTTTGAGGTGAATTTTGAGGATAAATTTCCTCCAAATGATACTATCATACAAGATATACTTGATGTATCTACCCAAGACATAGATCTACCAGCTTTTGAGGGTAATATTGTAGGTGGTGATGAGGCAAATGATAAGAAGATTGAGGATACTGCTTGTCTAGAGAATAAAGGTCCACAAGGTGTAGGAAATCAAGGTGAAGTGTGTGCCCCTCCTTCAAGAAACACTAATTCTAGTGAAGAACATAATATTCCTCCTATAGAAAACTTAGGAAATGATGAGCAGATGAGAGAGTATAATGCTGAGGAAGTTCAGGATATAAAAGAAAAGATAGTTGAGAAGCAACATGCTTCTATGGATACAAGTTAGGGTACCTCATCATCAAATTCCTTTAAGGAGCTATTGACCTTGTAAATGTAGTTTCAACCTATGGTGACAACCCAACTTATACAAATTCCTACTCATGAGAAACAAGTTGACTTGTCAAATATTTCTCCCCTCCACAAGTTACAACTTGGTGATATCTTGCATGATCAACAAGGAAAGAGATTATGTAATAATATTTGAAGAAGACTAATTTATTAGATGATGTTGTATAGGTAATTCAAGAGGGTTTACTAGAGGTAAAAATAGATTATTAATTTTCCCTAGAAGAAAAAATGAAGTTTTTGATGGATTCTTTTAAGGATCATTCTTCACACATTGAGAAGAAGGTAGAGCAAGAGGCCTTGAGGAAGATAACTGATAAGAGACTGGCTAAAACATCTGACCGATGTGTTAGTACACATGATAAAATGAAAGAAAACATAAAAATGTTTAAGGATTGTGTTGATAAAGTCGCTAAAATTTATTAGTTTTGTTTGAAATGGCCTAATTCCACTAAAATCATCAAGGATCAGATTGACTGCATTGAGTCACATATCACTCAAATAGCCAAAATATATGATTTTTAAAAGGATAAGGATGGATCAAAAAGAGCTCAAATAGAAAATATTCATGTGCAATTATCATTTCTTCTAGACCAGAGAGAGCAGATAAAGAAACAATTTTTCTAGCTAAGGGATGTAGTCAACTTGAGACTTGCTTCGTTATCTGGGTTTCTTGCTAAAGAAAAAAAATGATTAGAAAATGAAAGCTCAAAGCAATGTGGATGAGGCTAAGGATTTATGCATGTATTTTGAATTCCAAAATCATATTCTCACCTCAAAAAAAGAAAATTTTGTTGCAATTTTGGTGCACGTTAAGGTAATTTACAAGAATATTCTACCTTATAACAAAGTTTCAAAGGTGTAGATAAGACAATTTTGTATTTGTATACTTTTATATATGATTTTAGTATCTTTTTGGGTTTTTATTGAAAATATTTTGTACATAGCATCAGTTTTGGGGTATCTTCATCTCAAGGAGAGAGTTTTGTAAGAAATCATACAGTAAGTGGGAGTTCATATAGTTTGTTAGGTTGTTATAAGTAGAATATTTTATGCCCTTTTTCCTTGATGTCAAAGGGGAGAGAAGACTTGTAGATAAATGAGTGTTTCCATCAATGAAAAAGGGGGATATTATTGGAAATATGTGTTTTCATTGATGTCAACTCAAGATTATTTGTCATTGATGTCAATTGTGTGTGTTGAAGTTTGTATAATACTTCAAAATCAATTGATGTATAGAGACATCTATTGATACAATCAACAATGAAGTATATGGAAGAATGGTGATCACCTTGGTGTCTAAGAATGATGCGAAGATAGGTACACATGTTTTGATATGTTTAAAACATGTTTATAATGATACCATTCTAGTTTGGTGTACCACCCATGGAGATAAGTTTCATAAGTTTTGCTTAAGCATTCACAGTGTATACTCTAAGACAGAGTCATGGTATTTTGGTCAGCATCCTTCCATGGAACAATATTCTAAATTATGGTTCAAAATATAGGATGGTTGAGATGTGAAGGTGTTATATTCAAGAGTTCAATTCATTACAACTTCTTTAGTGAAAGTTATAAGTGATAGAGTTTCAAGAGCTCTAGCAAAGTAAAGAATTTAGAGTGATAGATGTGGTTGTGCAGACTTGGGAATATGCTTAGAAAAGTGTATGGGTTCATCCTTATATGTATTGAATGTTTTTTTGTACAACAATGTAATATCCTAAGTTTCAAAGTGTTATAGTTTGTTTAAATTCTTTATTTTTATCAGTTTAATATGTTTCTCTTCTTCTGCCAAATCATAATGATCAGATACTTCATAAGATGGTTGAAGAGATATTGTGGATGGACTATATTGTTCACATCTTGTTCTGCATAATGTTTTTGGTTTCTCCCTAGTGGTGTAAAGATGAACAATTGGCATTTTTGGTAGTTTTGATGTTGACTTGGCCAACAATATTGTTTCGTTTATCTATGGTTGATCCTGATTAATTAATGATGTAGAGGTAAGGTTCACCAAGACTTCACATGACACTTTAGCCACTTTTCTTCACTTGTTCATGACTCTACACCATGGATACTTTCCAACACAAAGGCACAACCAATAACATGTGTAATGACATGGGTAAACCAAACAATGACCTTAACAACTTCAACTTTCACACAAAATAGAAACTTCTTTAAGACTGTCCCTTTATACCCTTCATGCACTCTAGATTCCAATCAAACAAATGGACTCTAATGGTTTCAAAGGATTAACCAACTCAAAAAAAACTTTGCAAAAGTTATTTCCAAACCAACAAAAATAATCCAACCACACAAGAACCCAGGGTTAACCAATAAACTGGCTTTCACCTATACGCTGCCCTTAATCTAGTAGGTTTCCATTATAGGATAGTCCATGCTATCTTTTGAAAAAATAAAAATATGATGACTGAAAAAAAATATTTGAGTACCCTTTATTGAGTTACAAGACATACCAAAAGGATAGCACAAGTTTCTTTGAAGAACCCTTTCCAAAATAGGACTATTTATGAGGCTAGAGACCTAATTGAGTAGTTCCAATGGTGCTTTATTGGTTAAAACACTTCCACATTTCAAAACTCTCAAATAATTTCTCAAACACATCAAAATAAACTTTCACATGCTTAACCAACCATTATCCATAAGTTTCCAAGTGGATTTCTTCTAACCCTACCCATGAGGGTCTTCAAAAGAGCAAAAACCACACTATGACAACCTAGGGCTTTCTCAAAAAGGCATAAGAACTTTTTTTTTTACCCTAAAACTTGGATAATATTGAAGAGAATGTCCTTAAAGACCTTCACACCAATTTTTATGAGATTTCATTGGAGAAACTAAGAGTTATTGAATTTTGCTTGCCTGTTGCCACCTTCAAATCTGAATCTTAACTGCCTAGAGTAAATTTGAAATATCTGGAGAAAAAATTAACAAAATTGAATGAAAAAAAAATGGAATGGAGAGGGGATTCAGAATCCCATCTTAAAAAATAAATTCCAAGCCTTGGTTATGTCACACGTTCCAAACCAAATCTAAGAGAAAAATGTTGGAAAATGCTCAAAACAATGTTCTTTAATGAAGTTTTTCTTCCATACACCAACTCCCCTACCTTACAATGGTGCAAGAGGTCCTAGTTATACATTTTAAAACCAATTACAACAACTTATAACTAAATTTTAAACTTCTAAACTAATTTAACCCTTCAACTCCCATTTAGCAACTTTTACAATTTTGCCATGACAACTTTTGGCAATTTTTTCAATATTTGAGCAACTTTTATAAAATGACTCCCTAGGACCTAAAGTGAATCAGTTACATCTAATGTTGTCTAAATAGACCTTATTACATCTTTAAAACATAAAAATCAAACCAAAACTAGAATTCCCTCATGGAGGCTTAAAATTCACAAGGTGCTCCTACACCAATTAATTTTACCTTGGAGGATGTTGATGTATTTGGGTCTTATTATGTTGTGTGTTAATCCACAACTCATTTTCTCTTCATAATGCATATGTGTGAAGTGGACCTATGTAGTATCATATGTTTCATCTAAAGGTCATCTTGGAGCCAACCTAATTGGGGTTTTGAGTTGTTGCAGAGGGTATTCATAGAAGAAAAAAATCAATTGTGAATTGATTGATGTGATATTATGGACTATGTTGAATATGAAGTGTGTGAAGTCAGTATGATGGAGTAATTACATGAAAATTTGACTACAACATCAACATATAATAGATTTTTCTCTTGTATTTATTCATGTTCATGTTCTCTTTATGATTTTCATGTATCTTGCTATTAGAAAATGAGCCTCTTCAGTAGGTCCTTGTATCTTTCCTTGAGGTTATTTGCCTTAGTATGAAATTCCTTAGGCAGTGAATCTTAAACAATATTGTAACTTTTGTAAGCAATGAGCTTCATATATTATGAGTTAAATCTCACCATGGTTTTTGCCTCATTGTATTTTCCATGAAAAAATCTTGGTGTCTTTGTGTGGTATATGTTTTCATTTATGTCATTTCTTCAGTTAATTTGATGTGATGTTTAATATGTGAATGAATTTTTTTAAGTTTTAGTGTATGTTGATTCACCCCCCTCTCAACATTTTGGTGTGTTCAACACCTTAGTTAAGAACATAACAAAGTATATATTTTACGAACTTATTCAATTTAGTCAAATGAAATAAAAAATATCATCAAAAAAATGAAAAAATCATTAATGAAACTATTGATGAGTGTTTTAGCACTGCACAACATAGATAAAATAGAAGAGTTCTATCTCTCTTGAAAGGTAATTCTTGGAAAAAAAATCTTTAGAAAATGACCCCAAGGTTTTGAATGCCAAGTCTTAACAATGCAAAAACAACTCAATTGTTGATGTGATATGCTAGTAATCACAAAGGGCATTTATGGAGATAAAGACTGGAAGTTATAAGACTCAAATGAGGGTTTTATGAAATTTGAAGATAAATGCAAACCCTAACTATATTTCAAGATCTGAAATCTGATTTTTTTTTTATCATCAAATATGGTAATTTTGTGATTTAATTCTCCTAAAACTAACCCAAAGAAAGATCAAAAGATATAGGGTTGAGAGAGATATCCTAATCTAACACCTAAGGACACTCACAACAATGGTTAATGTTTCAGATAGACAGATCCCCCAATTAACCAATTCCTACTTAACTAAGATTAAATATATAGTATCACAAAAAAGGTGCAATCCTCAAAGGAATACTCAAATATTTTTAGATTGTAAACATCCATACACATATCGAATTCCTAGAACAATATGCATAAACATTCATAATTGAACTAATGCAATAGAAAGGCTTAGACTAACTATAAATAGTAATTTACAATCAACAAGCCACTAATAGTATGAACCATAAATTGATCAATATCTTCACCACTTCACCATTAATATGAATGATCTGAAACAAACATTTGAGAATAAGTAGGAAAACTTTCAATCATAACACAAAAATTCAACAAATTAGTGACCTATCTATATTGATTTTTCCATCATTTGCTTAACAGTCTCCAATTCTACCCTCTCCTAAACTAACTTATTAGCTAACTAGCCAACTAACCCTCTACAAATGAGTAAGCACTAGCCTTTTATAGAAATTACATTACAAATCAATGGCCAAGATTAAATCCAATTCAAGGGCCCAAATTACACCTCTAAAACCCTAAGGAGGTTACATTAAATTCTAGCAACAAATGCTTCTTTTGCATCCAATCAAATAATTCTTGTTGGTGTAATTAATTATTTAATTACACTTACATAAGTTTACTAAGGCATTTAATTATGTTAGGAAAAACCCTTCTCAAATTTGAGGGTTGAGCTATTTCTAGTGAGATATCTTGATGTTTTTTAGTAAAGTTGAGTATGTTCTTCCCTTGAACCATGGTGAACCTGGGAATTAGAAAAACTTGAAAAAATACCAAATTTGAGGTAGTCTCCATATGAAGGTTTTCTTGGAAATTCACTTTTGGTTTGTGTTGGAGGATATCTGAGCTCAAATTTGAGTTCAGGATGGCTGAAAAAGTTAAGATCAACTTTTGTTTCACCTAAATCTGACATTATTTGCTAAAGTTATGAGGGTTTGAATATTTGCAATAATTAGATATTGTAGTGCTTATGGTGCATTTTCACCTCAATTAGACCCCATCATCTTCAAAGAGCCCAAGAGATAAACATTGACATAAAATATGCCTATATTCGACATCGGCTATTCATGAGGCAAAATATTTTTACCTGGGCGGTCGTACGACCTACCCAGGTATGGGTATCATATTTGCAGAATAAAAAATTAAATAAATTTATATGTTATTCAATATTTATATTATCGACTTTTAAAAAAAAATGGGGGATATTATAATAACTGTAGTGGATATTTGAATCAGTTTAATATAATTTGGAGATTTTTTCATGGTTAACTAACATTTATTATAGCAATTGGATCAACTACTGCAGTCCTTCATCAGCCTTTTCTATAGACTGTATCGATCATGTCAGCCTTGCAAATTGATCAACTACTAACTTATTTGCGTCTACCATCCACAAGAGTTCTTTTGTCGAGTTCATTGCACCCTCCATCCATCGCTCAAAAATTTATATTTATCTTGAGCTATCAAAATATATTTTATCGAGCTATTACAAAAGTTTTTGGGGCAATATTTATTAGTTGGTGGTTTAATATATTTTCTACGAAACAAAATATTTGAAGTGGTTGAAATTTTTATTTAATTTTTTGCATAGTATACAACCGTACCACATCTACAGTCTTTTTGTAGGTTCCTATCAGCCGCATTAAACCTTCTATCAACATCTGCAAATTCTTGGTCAGCCCCACGGATGGACCCTTAACCACCGGTTCAATGCTGACCACATTAAATCTCCCACCACAAATGGTGCTCTCTGTCACCCCTTATCTCTGTTAGCATGCCACTGGGGGTGGCAGGTCTATTTTTCCCCTAGTGACCTATGGTCACATGAGGAACCAGGGGTAATAATTTTGCGCCCACTTAGCATTCAAAATTTGTTCCTAATTAGCCTTAATTATACCTAGTTTGTCCCTAATACAACTAATTTTTTTTTCATTTTTCCATAACTTTTTGCCACAATACCAAAATTTTGCAAACAAGATATCGTTGGAAAGCTAGTTCCGTATACTTCGTAGTGGTGTGGGACATTTTTCTATATTTTCTATAGGTACAAATTATTCACAACTAAAGTCAGATCTCTCCTTTGGACCTCTGAGCTCATAACTTTCTGTGAGTTTCTCCAATTTTGGTGATTCAAGTTGCGTTTGGAAGGTATTTAGGAGCTCTTTCATTGTGCACATTCAATTTTTTCTAGATTCAGTCCTAGGTATTATTTATTCAGTATTTCACATATTTGGAATTGTGACTGATTACTTGGACATCCTAACTCCTAGAAAGGTTTTATCAGCTTGGGAAGAATTCATTTGTAGTATATATCATATTTGGGAGTTTCTAATTGCTATTGAAGGTCAATGTATTTGTAATTTTGGAGATCTATCATAGTTCATTATGGGGTTTTCATTTCATCCTTCCTTGATTATGTTGAAAAGGGGAAACTATAAACAATGGAGAGATGGCATCATAAAACATATCTAATGGCTTCATTTGTTTCCACATTTGTATAATCTTGTTTCCTCTCCTATTATTGATAGTAAAAATAATTATTGAATTGCAAAAGGGATCATGTCTTAGGAGTCATTACAATGCATATTGATGTTTCCACTTTGAATGCTATTGATCATTTTGAGTGTCCTCATACTCTTTGGACTAAAATTTGGGAGATACATGGAGATCCTGATACTCAGTCATTCCCATATGATCCTATTTCAGATTATTTTGTGCCTCTTCATGTTTTAGACATGATACCCTATGATCATGATACTATGTAGGAGCTTGAATACTTGAAATACTTTGAATCTTTAGGTGAGGATGATGATATTCCTTTATATACTCCTTCTCCATCAGACATATTTGATGTACCTTCACCTTCAGTGATTCATTATGCAAAGTCATTGATTGAGGCTTACATCATTCATGTTTAGTAGGATCATTCATCTTATGGTGATGATTCATTGATAACATCTAGTGATTGATTACAACAATTATCTCATTGTCTTCCTGATTGGGATTCTTATTTGACAAACATTTCATCCTTGTTTGTGGAGTCTCACATTTCAAATTTGGACACATTTGAGTGGTTATCTCTCCTATTTGATGACAATCATTGAACAACTATTGTCAACCCATCTTAGTCTTTGGATATTGTTTAGCATTAGTTTCCACATAGTCTTGATTTGTCACCTTCTTTGATTGGGATTGTACCTAATTTGATTGTGGCATCTTCATCTTTAGTGGCAAAGGAGACACATGAGTAGTTTTTAGATAGGACATCATCATCATATATATGCAACCTTCCTTCCTTCAATTCCTATTTGTAATGGGAAGAATTCTTGCATCTGTACTTAGTTTTGTTTCTTACAAAGGGAGACAAGTTGTTTGTTGATATTGGATCATGTTTTGTCTTCAAGCACTTACCATTTTTGTAGGCAATCACACATTGTGGAGGCGCTACATAGTCTCTCTATTTCTCTCTTATGGGGGGGGATATTGATTGTAAATTATTTATGTGATGGATGGTGTACTTGGGGGGTATCATGGAGTCCTCCATCCTTCCTCACTTTATTTTCTTTTATCTCTCTTTTGGGGAGAAGTTTTGTCCCATTGGTTTTTCTCCTTTTCTCTGTTTGTGAGATATTTCATTTGTGTTTGTACATGGGTACCTAAAATGGCCATGTAGCTAGGACCCATCATTGCATCTTCATTTGCATCATTTGCATTATATTTTCCTCCCTAAGTTGTACTTATGGGGGGATGGTGTAATTAATTATTTAATTACACTTACATATGTTTACTTAGGAATTTAATTATGTTCCTAGGTATCATTTACTAGGTGATAGGTTATAATGGGGCCTTGACCCTTATTCACATGTTTTCTTAGGATATAAGATTCCTTCTAGAAGTCTTATCTAGACTTCACATTATCCTAGGTAGGTAGTTAGTTAGTTGTCACATGTCATAGGATTATGACACATGTCAACATCATGTTCAATCCTACATCTCAACCTTGCCTATATAAGGAAGGTCATTGTACTCATTTGTATCATACTTCATACCTCATCATTTTGATAGGTCTTAATATCAAGCAAGCTCATATTCTTGCATACTCTATTGTAGAAGGTTTTCATTGTTTTTGCAAGTGGTCTTGGGTATTGAGCTAATCTTCATCTCTTACAATTTTGTTACAAATTTTATCTTGATAAATGTGCCTTTTGAATAAAATAATCCCTTTGTTGTCCTATCAAAAAAAATTTCCATCTAGCACATATCTATGCACGGATTCATATGTAGATGAACATTAAATCTTGAGGCTACACTTAATATTCAGTTACAATCCTTACCAACTTTTCCTCTTGGAACCTTGAGATACACAACACCTCCAAGGCTAGCAAAAAATAACATGAATCCATATGAAAGTTCCTTTTTCATTCATTTATCTCCTTCCAAGAGTATTGTATTATAAATCCTCAATTTTTGAAAGGTCGTAACTTTATTTCAAAACCATAAAAAATCAAATACCATCATTAGTAGCTCACATGGAAAAAATTCAATCCATAAAACATCAAAATTAAGCTAAAATACCCTTTTCAAGATTTCAACTCCATCAAAAAAATTTAGAAGTTTAACCCTATCAAGAAATTTTCCATTTCAAAAAAATTCCTTTTTGGAAATTTTCAAGATTTTTTATGGGTCTTGAAATTTAAAAAAAAAAAGAAATTTTGAGGATTTTACACAGCCAAGAAATTTTGGAAATTTTGACTTGTCACAGATTTTGACCAATTGTGGATTTTGATTTGTCATGGATTTTGACCGATCATAGATTTTGACTCATTATGGATTTTGATCTATCGCAAATTTCTTATGGTTAAGAAATTTTCAGATTTCAAATGTCAAGGATTTCTTGAGGTGAAAAATTTCTAGATTTCTCACCTAATTAAATCTCTAAAAATACATAACTTTTGACCTAAAAGGAATTTTCTAAAATTCAAAAAGCAACCTAGTCTAATTTTTCACAACCTAGTCTAATTTTTCATTCTCCATCCAAAGGTGCAAGAAAAATTTACATATGACATCCCAAAATTTACCCCAAGGTCCCCAAGACATCTTAATACATTGCCTTAATCAAATCAAACCCAAATTTAATCTCAAAATAATCTCTCATCATAAAAAATACCAAAAGGAGGACTAGAGATCATTAGATGCAAAATATAAAGATGCAAAAAAGAAAAAGGGGGGGTTCCTACCTTCAATAGGCTGGGTGTGTGAAAGGGGCACAATAAATGGTGACTCTACTAGGAAAATTCTTCAAAGCATTTTGATGACAAACAAGAATCACAAACTTGGAATCTCTAGTTCTAGTCTCCACACTAGGCCAAAAAAATTAGAACATATGATCAAAGAGTCAACACAAGTAGTAGATCTAACCTTCCATATACTAAAAATACAAGTGTGTGCAAGTGCATTCATTTACCTCCTTAAGATGACCATAGGAACCTATGCTTCATCATGTTAAGCTACATGAATGATTCTACTTCAAAAGCAACCTAGACATTGCCTCACTACTAGTTAGGCATCCATAGCCTTGATGAGGTTGCCATTGTGATTCTCTTGAACATAGCTCTACTACCAGTCAAGTCTCAATAGCCCTATTAAAGTTATTTGAATCCTCCTAAAAGGTGAATCTATTTTAATTTTCATTAATTTTCTCTTTTCTTTTCATTTCTAATTTTATTTTCTTTTTTTATTTCAAACTGCAAGTAGTGAAGCTTGCATTCAGAGCTGAGAATCATAGTCATTTGAAGCAGAAACAAGATTTTTCACTTAACATGTCTTTATAGAGAAACCCAAAATGACCTCAAGATTCTTCAGATATGTGAAAGATGTAATATTTCATAATACTTCAAAGTCAAATCAAACCAATGAATCATCCTTCCAAGATCAAACACCCCAACTATCTGACACTAACAAGAGACCTTCACCATCCATTCCAAAAACATGATTAGTGCTTATCAAAGAAATATTTAGAACATTCCTAGATAATTAAATTGTTTTTGTGCATGCAAGACCTCCCCAGAAGAAAATGATAGAACCCCAAACTAGGCCACAAAGAAAGCAAAACCCAAACCTACCAAAAATAAACCTACACCTACAATATAATGAAAATCAGAGTAGGAAAACTAAAACTAATCTAATTATTTACAAAATAATTTGAGTAAACATATTTTAGACAACAAGGAAAGACACATGACCTCATATGGTTTATTAGAATGTTCAACAGTAACAAGGCATAGGTTATAGTTATAAAGTTGGAAAGTTTATCTTTAAATTCATAAAATTGTGTTCTTGCAACTTTACTTTCATACTTAGTGGGAAAACCAAGAAAAATAAAAAATTGAGGAAAATTCTTAGGGCCATGATTAATCCAAATACAAGTCATTCTTCCTAAACAGGCATAATCAAACTAATAAATTTTAGAATTCATAGTAAGGAAATAAACAACCTAATGTGTTGCTTGTTCGAAAAGAATGTCATGTTTATCACTCACTAACATGCCTTGAAATGAACCAATATTGGCATCTAGAGGTCTCAAATGATGATGCAACCTTCCTCTCATGTTTGACACATGCAAAAAAAAGTTAGAGTTATCAATAGATAGCCTAAGGTGAAAATTAGATTGAACATGTTTAGATTGAATGTCATGGAACATTTCACCTATTCATTTTTTCTCAGGGAGCCCCAACAACAAAACCACCAAAATATCTTCATGTGTAGAAACTTATTCAATTGGGTGTCCATCAAGAATCATTAGAGGTTGATCCTCAAACACTTGTTTGGATGCAACATAATGATCATATCCAATAGTCATGATTGCAGGGTCACTTTTCTCAACATGAATTAGATTTTCTTGCACATTAGTATGATCAATATATGGATCGACACATAACACCTCTGAATTTTCAATGCTCAATTCATCAACATATAAAGGGAAAATAGAATTTTGCAAATAAAAATCTCCCTAAATTCATCTTATTGGCCTTGGTTCTAACTCTTGATCATAGCCATCAAGAACACCAACTTCTTCATTCAATCCACTTTTCTACTCCACTAGATATTCACCGGCAACCTCTTGGAATGTCTCAGATTCTTTTGATGTATCTTCCTGTGCATCCTCCACAAGGAATGTAGGGAACTCTTTGTTAGGCTGCTTTGACAATTCTGCTTATTTTTCAACTTGCTTGATTGCTACCTAGCACAATGAACATGTAAATTTTTAGTGCACCTCTCCATGTATCTTACACCAACTTGGTAGCAATAATTCTTCTAGATAAATTTTGTACCACAAGCTTGACCAGTCCTTCATAAAATTTATGATGAACTCATCATATGTTATATGTAGTGAGTCTTTATCATGGGTAGGGGAATTTTGATTGATAACCTCTTGTGGCATAGAAAAATGGACCCTTTGCTTGATATGGATTATTTCATGATTAAATTGACTAAAAAATGTCTTAATCTACTATCGTGAAGTATTTTATGCATCCACACTAGGTTTTGGACCCTTGCAAACTAAATAAAATGCATTTAACATCTTGTGAAGGTGTTGTGAAGTGTTGTAATACATTTCTACACTCTTCTAGAATCTTTTTATTATAATTCATTTAAATATTCCTTTTTACTCATCAACAAGTCCTATTTTGAAGTGTTGTAAAGTCTTGTAACAAGATTTCATGCTTTTCTAGGCACATCTTCACTATTTACAGCCTTCTCATGCTTTATTTTGTCCCTTTATGCCCTCATATGCTTATATTAAGTTTATTTTTGGATCTTATCCCAACAAACAACATTAAACATAACATTTTTCTTGACACATGGTTTTAGGTCCTAGGTGGGACCCATTCGCCATGGGTGGAAAATGAGTCCCCCTTGGCCCCAAATTCAAAATATTTCAAATTTCCTTTCTGGATTTTATTCAAATTCACTTCATGTCAGTTTGTGATGAGGTATGAATGGATAGTGAGGCACAAGATTGTAAAAATAAGTGTTTTCCCCCTCATTTCAATATCCTTAATCTTCTTCTAATCTCTAAAGTCTTCAATCCATAATCTTCTTATCATATCTTATTTCATCAATCTTCTATCAAGCAACTTAGATTTCAAGGCATTAAGAGATCAATTTTCAGAATTTCAAGGGTTGATTCTATATGTTATGTTGTAGACCTTCAATATCAATCATCATGGCAAGGCAATCCTCTCCTTTATTACATGTTTCATTCCATTATTTCATCAATTTGGTTTAATTACCTAAACGGGTTTGACCAAGGAAAACCCCCATGCCCTAACATTCAACAGTTCTTCTTTTCTTGTGTGTTTGTATATTTAGGTCCCTTGGAAGCTTGTAAATCATTAGAAATCAAGTTTCAAAGTCATTCGAGTCAAATCATCAGCAAAAGTTACTTTCAGATCTGAATCTAGTAGTTTCAAAAGCGGAGATCTATGGGAGACAGAATTGTAGATTTATCTCCACAGAATCTTCTTCTGATTTTCCAAATTTCTACAGGAGGACTAATTCACCAGCCTTGGAAAATGAGTCCCACCTATAGGTCTAAAAAGTAGATTTCTCATGTTTCAGCTCCCAATAGTCAGAAATAGGTTTCCAAAAGATTTCAATAGAAGAAGGACTAATTCACCATGCATGGTGAATTAGTCCCAGTGGCCATTAACAAAATTTTCTAAGACATTCCAAAATATTCCAATGACATCATTCTTCCTCCAGGTGTGCTCCGTTTAGTCTCATTAATTTCTATTTTCATTTGTTTAAGTTTTTAGTTCATGTTTGCATTCTACACTGTATTTTCAAATATAGCTTAAATTGCACCTTTGCATTCATTTTAGGTCATCTTAATCAGTCAATTGAATTTAGTTAAAATCATTTACATCATATCACATTGCACACATCTTGATTTGAGTGTCACATAAGCATTTTTTGGATCTAATCTCTCTCCTTTTAGGTGAAAAACCCTATAAGAGTTAGAGAGTCCATTGGGTCCAAAAATCTGTCACATTTTTGTGAACCAGCCTTTTAGAATACTTTCTGATATGATTTTGGAGTCATTTATCATTGATCTAGTCTTACATTCATTTTTGTATTTGGATTTATCATTGATCTAGTCTTAAAACTTGCATTCATAAAAAATGTATTTAAGTTGCATTTATACCATCTAAATTCATTTAGATTTATTGAAATTTCGCATTTTTCATTTAGGTCTATATTTTGGCCCTCAAAATTCATAAAAATTTGTCAAAATTTTCTTTTTTTTTTTGAAAAAGGTCCATACTAGGACTGATTTGCCACCTTGGGCGAATCAGTACATTCTGACCCCTAAAACAACACTTTATAAATTTCAGAAATTTGTTTTTAGGCTTATGTTTGGTGCCTTAACCTGTATATATCAGTTAGTTGCATTTTTGTAGCATGCATTTCACTAGATCTCAATTCAAATAGCTCATTTCATGCATTGTCTCATTTCACTTTTTTGCACTCACCACATTTCATTTCCAAATTGTAACATTGCATTGCACTGTACTTTCTTTCATTTCAACATGTTTTTTTTTACAATATGTGCTCTTGATTTGATTAAACACGGATTTAACATGCATAATACTCCCTTTTATGAGTTTCCTTTTGAGTACCATAATAGGAAATTTTAAAAAAATCCATTCATTCAATTCTTAATCTTCCATTACCCATTGGTGAGAATGGTAATGTTGACAATCCTAACACACATTCTTGTTCTTCTTCAGATACCTTTGCTACTACTAACAAAGATATTGAGATACAAGAAGTCACAAGCCTTGTAAGTAGTGATTGTCCATCTCCTTATTCCCCTCTGGATGACCTTACACAACAATAGCATGAAATCATAAACACATTCCTAACTATCACCTTACCAAATCTCCATGATCATGATACTCAATCTTGTTCATCTCCTAATATCCCTTCTTGATGTAAAGAAGATGGGTTGGTGTTAGAAGATACCCCTATTAAGAATCATGATACTCTTGATACTCCCTTCCCTAATGTCCCTATCCTATGGGAGGATATATTTGAAAACCATAGTGGTTCTTCTCTTGATACCTCCTCCATTTGTGATGAAGCTTCTTTCCAAACCTCAACTTTTGATGAACATATTACAAGCTCTCCTTGTAGGGTAGATAATATGGAACATGAGAATGAGACTTTAATGGTAATCGACACTCACTTAGCAATCTCTCCTCCTCATCCCCCTCTTCATAATCCCATCATTGATCATTCCCTATTATCAATGAAGTTATTGTAGAAGAACTAAGCCTTACTTGTCAAGCACATGTGGCTTGTTGTTCTCCTCCAAACTCTCCTCCTAGGGAGAATATCCTGGAATTGGACTATGGAAAACAAGTGGTTCTTGATTTCCCTTTCTTTGAGATACATCAAAAAAATCAAGTTGAGGATAAGGATGCACAAGTTTCTATTGGATCACCTTTAATTAATGAACCTCATACATATCCTATCAGACATTTTCATAACCCTCTCATCCTTTACCCTCCTTCATCCACTCTCCATAATCTCACATCATCCTTACAAACTAGTGGTCCTAAATATCATCCTTCCCAAAATTTTCAAACTATCATCTCGCAAAATACTTACAATTTGAATTCATTAGATTTTGTATCCTTCTATAATGAAGACAAAAAAATCTCACAATCTATTGTGTCTTGTGTAAGTATGAAACCTAAGCAAGATGCATCTTTGATCCCAATCACACAACCATTTTCTCCTCTTGATAACACAGATATCTTGTCAAGACTTCTCCATGATAATTTGATCACTCTCCCTCCTCGAACTCGTAAGAAATGTTATGATAAGACTTCCTTTTGTGCATGCCATAGAGTTCACAGTCACACCACTAATGAATGTTATGCCTTGAGTCATAAAATACAACATTTATAGGAATTTGGTATGCTTCCCTCCATGGGGGCATCCAATTCCTGTAATTACTATTGATTTTCACTCTTGCATACCTTTCATCAATCTTTTCGTCTCACCTTTGTTCTACACTAAGTGGTGGGAAAAGAGTTAGACAACCTCATCCTTTCTATTTCACTCTCCGTTGTCTCTTTTCACTACTCATTAAATTTTCATGAATACATATAAAAGCAACCTTGGGATGTGGATGACATGTCTTAAGATTGATTCACATGTGACATACTCCCTTTCTTTGTTTCCTTAACACAGCATAGCTTATTAAAAACATATGACTTGGCATAGGTATTTTCACGTAAGCTCTCATATTTTCATCTTTCCTTCTTCTACTTTAAAGCAATTGCTCACAACAATGGTCTTAGCAACTACTTTAAAGTGGGGGCATACATCACCACTCACATTTCATTATGTGATTTTATTTTTCCTATGATTCCCTCTCTCAGAAGCATTAGGTACAATGTTTCCCATGATGAGATTAT
This sequence comes from Sequoia sempervirens, assembly GCA_007258455.2. Taxonomy (NCBI): domain Eukaryota; kingdom Viridiplantae; phylum Streptophyta; class Pinopsida; order Cupressales; family Cupressaceae; genus Sequoia; species Sequoia sempervirens. The sequence goes on from VDFB02281492.1 coordinate 485,936,443, forward strand.
CCTCTCTTAGAGACATTGGGCATGATGTTCCCTAATATTAGACAATTGCATGAATCAAACAAAATCCCTTTGAGTATCTTTTACATTTTCTTGACATTTTTGCATTTTAAAATTTCTTTACATTTTTCCACCTTGCATAATGCAGCTTGCATGACTATGGTTCTTTGTCTTTTTGATTCATAGAATTTATTTCTTTGTGGCACCTTGCTAAAGTTATCAAATGACTATAGCTTTAACATGGTTGAGCAAGAAGCCCAACTAGTGGCATGAATTTTCCCTATAGCCACTTTTGTGTTTTGTGAGTGCATACCAACTAGTGTATGTTTCTCACCTTTTTCTTTTTGGGCCTTCTTACCCCGTGAACAACTAGTTTTGTGGCCCCAGAGTGAGTACATCTTTTTCATCTTTTCTTTCTTTTCACCTTTCCTTTGCATGATTTTGTATCTTGGGGGCTTGGTGTACATGTGGATCTCTCTTGAAGGTCTACTTTAGTGTGAGTTTGAAATAGGTTCATCCTCTCACTAAGGTGGGGGCTAAATGTGTCATAGAAAAATGGACCCTTTGCTTGATATGGATTATTTCATGATTAAATTGACTAAAGTGGGGGTTAATCTAGTGTTGCAAAGTATTTTATGCATCCACACTAGGTTTTGGACCCTTGCAAACTAAATAAAATGCATTTAACAACATCTTGTGAAGGTGTTGTGAGGTGTTGTAATACATTTCTACACTCTTCTCGAATCTTTTTATTATAATTCATTTAAATATTCCTTTTTACTCATCAACAAGTCCTATTTTGAAGCGTTGTAAAGTCTTGTAAGAAGATTTCATGCTTTACCAGGCACATCTTCACTATTTACACCCTTCTCATGCTTTATTTTGTTCCTTTATGCCCTCATATGCTTATATTAAGTGTATTTTTGGATCTTATCCCAACAAACAACATTAAACATAACATTTTTCCCGACACATGGTTTTAGGTCCTAGGTGGGACCCATTTTCCATGGGTGGCAAATGAGTCCCCCTTGGCCCCAAATTCAAAATATTTCAAATTTCCTTTCAGGATTTTATTCAAATTCACTTCATGTCACCCTATGATGAGGTATGAATGGATAGTGAGGCACAAGATTGTATAAATAAGTTTTTTTCCCCTCATTTTGATATCCTTAATCTTCTTCTAATCTCTAAAGTCTTCAATCCATAATCTTCTTATCATCTCTTATTTCATCAATCTTCTATCAAGCAACTTAGATTTCAAGGCATTAAGAGATCAATTTTTAGACTTTCAAGAGTTGATTCTACATGTTATGTTGCAAACCTTCAATATCAGTCATCATGGCTAGGTAACTACTCCTTTATTGCATGTTTCATTCCATTATTTCATCAATTTGGTTTAATTACCTAAACAAGGTTTGACCAAGGCAAACCCCCATGCCCTAACAGTCAACATTTCTTCTTCTCTTCTTGTGTGTTTGCAGATTTAGGTCATTTGGAAGCTTGGAAAACATTAGAAATCAAGTTGCAAAGTCATTCAAGTCTTCTTTTCATCATTCAAGTCAAATCATCAACAAAGGTTACTTTCAGACCCGAATTCGGCAATTTTAGAAGCGAAGATCTATGGGAGACAAAACTACAGATTTACCTCCACATAATCTTCCTCTGATTTTCCAAATTTCTTGAGGAGTACTAATTCACCACCCTTAGCGAATGAGTCCCCCCTATAGGTCTGAAAATTATATTTCACAGGTTTCAACTCCCGACAGTTAGAAATAGGTTTCTGGAAGATTTCAATAGAAGTAGGACTAATTCGCCATGCATGGTAAATTAATCCTAGTGGCCATTAACAAAAGTTTCTAAGACATTGTAGAATATTCCAGTGACATCATTTTTCCTCCAGGTGTGCTCTATTTAGTCTCATCAGTTTCTATTTTCATTTGTTTAAGTTTTTAGTTCATGTTTGCATTCTACACTGTATTTTCAAATATAGCTTAAATTGCACCTTTGCATTCATTTTAGGTCATCTTAATCAGTCAATTTCATTTAGTTAAGATCGTTTACATCATATCACATTGCACACATCCTAATTTGAGTGTCACATAAGCATTTTTGGATCTAATCTCTCTCCTTTTTAGTGAAAAATCCTATAAGAGTTAGAGAGTCCCTTGGGTCCAAAAATCTGTCACACCTCCTTGTTTTGTGGTTCATCCACCTCAGTTGAATATTTTGTTTTAGATATTCAACTATATTTCATAGGAACAACATCTTTTATTTTTTTAGGTTGCATTTCACCTAGACACTCATCATTTCCCTTTTCTTTCCTAAGTGTTTCAAGTTATTTTTTCTTAAATCCAACCTATTCTACAACTATCTCAACATCTGCTACTGCATACTCTTTAAATTTAATGCTTGTTGGTTTCTCTATCATGTATCCTTTAGATAATTCACTCACTTTCACATGGTAGTTTTATCAGCCCTCAACAACTTTTAACCTGATTGATAATATCTCCACATGAAGGGAAAGCGAGCACTGAATGGGATGCATTATGCACCCTACACCAATTGGATAAGAGAATATCCTTCAAACATAGTTCATTCTCACTACTTGGCTAATCCTTGACCAGTCCTGTGAAGGCTTCAACTACAACTATAATGCCCACCCAGAAATTAAACTATAAACTACAAATTAATTAAGAAATTTTAGGATTCATTTAGAAAAATAGGAGTTAATTTACGTTAAACTACTTACTCTTAATTTGTAATATTATTGTAACAAAAAATAGCTATGAAGAATGGTCCACAACAATTGGACAAGGAATATATATATTTATTTATAATAAATATATATATATATATATATATGATAAAGGGAAAAATTAGAAAACATAAACAACACTGATAAGGGAAAAAAAAGATCTCCATTTCTCGAATAGTTCCTCCCATCGAACCAACAAAAATAGAAATTCACCATGCATTTATTTCATGTTCACATGTATCCTCACACAAATAATATCAAATTTGATATTATTATTTGATCGCTTGAAATGTGCCAACTCTTAATGGGCTTGTGGATGAAGGATTGAGAATATATATTAAAGAACAAAGCAACATACTGATATATAAATATATCTATATGTTCAAATGTTTGTGCATAGCTTGAAATTGGTATTCATTACCATTGATAATATTAGCATGTGCTCTAAGCATTATTTTATGCAATAATACATATGCAAATAAACGTAAGTATGCTTCAAATATATTATCTTCTTTCACATTAAGTGATGTGGCAAAAAATAGGCAATTCTTTGATAGCTTGCAAAATAAGCGATAGTGCCCATCCTAAATGTGGAATTCAAAAATTTATAAACTGAATCAAATTAATAGATAATCAATTGAAAATACAAGATACTGAACAAAAATCATCAAGTCTTCAGTATCACCCAAAATGGAATATAACAAAATGGATAGAGTGTTTTTGTAAAGATTACTTTTCTTAAAATCTAGATATGAATATCAACTTACCAAGTTCATGATTGAATTAGAGACAAATCTCTAAGAAAATGGTTACAAAAGTTATTATATATGAAAGTGGTTAAGTTCCCAATAAGATGTGATTGCAAAGATTAATATTGTAGCAAAACCTATAGAACCACCTATTTAGGTAGAAGAACATAAGGATTTAGAATCCTTTCTATAACTTTCCTTAGTAAATTTTACTCAAATATTTGATGTTGATTTTTGATATTATTAATGACATTGTATACTACTTTTCACTCTAGGTAATGTGAAGTAAATACATTACAAGGAAGTGCATGAATTAAAGTAACAAATGATAGCGAATAGTGAAGGTTGCACACTAGAAAAGTACTATAATTTAATCATCAAATTTAACTTAATAATGTTTGCATCCCAATGATAAATAAGCTTTATTCCACAAAATATTAATAACTATTTCCAATAAGAATAGCTGCATCAGATGATTTTCTAGTACCGTATTACACTAATTACATTAATTTATAGATCAATGTTGTCTCATAATTTAGAGTAGTATTTCACAAAATAGCACACAAAATACAATGAGTAGATTTCACTAATATCTGGAGGTTATAGAGATTCAATAGAGACTTTTCTCAATTCACAATACACAAGGTTCAATTAACACAATTAATAACTTTTATTTCAATATTTTTCTTCAGAAATCCCGGATGACACCATATAAACCTACAAACACAAAATAGAATAGCCTAGTCCTGCTCTCCTCCCAACCGTAGGACTGTAAAGTCCATGGTGTAAGAGCACCTAATATGCAATTTTTGCTCAAATAATGCATTTTTGCAATTTTGGAGTCCTTGTGGTCTTAGGGGGTTAATAAGGTCTTTAATGACCATGATTAATGTTGTAATTCCATTTTCAATCCATTTTGAGTGAGGGTTTTTTAGTTGCAATTTTCAAAAAAATTGTAAAAGTTGTTATTTTGGGTGTCATGCATTTTGCCAACTTGAAAAAAATGATGAAAAATCATTAATGAAAATGGGAAACATCTTGTAACTGAAAAAATGGATTGTAAAAGGTATGTTGGAGCCTAGAGTGGTCGAGTTTTGAAGATAGGAAGTAATTTTTTGGTGTTTATGCAAGAATTTGAATAAGATTTTCCAATGTTTTTTGTGAAGTAGCTTGAGAAGAAGCAAGGTGAAAAATAATTTCTTGAGAAGAAGAATGGAAATTTTGAGAAGATTCATTTGTGGAGACTTGCAGAGTAAGGAGTTACCAAGCAAGAAGCAACAAGAGAAAAGAAGAGAGAAAAGTGAGGTGAAGAAGAAAAATGAGAAAGAACCAATAAATGTTTATTAAGAGATAATGGAGTTGAGGCAAGCCTTGGAAGAAATGAAAAAAAATGGATCTTGAGATGCAACAGTTACTTGAGAGAGAAAACCAAGAGAATGGTTGGCATTTACCCATAAGGAAGAAGGTTAAGTGGCCTATCAAGAAGATCTTTTAGAGGAGAAGAAGGAAAAAGATGACAACAACAAGGAAGGATGAGTTGCAAGATATGTTGAAAGGAAGGGTGCTAGAAGCATCTAAAGAGACAAGAAAATCTTGTGTTTTTGAAACTAAGTATTTGTATGAGTATGTGTTTACAGGTGCAGCAGATGGAAATGAAGATGGAAAATAGTCTAAAGAAGGAGAAGTCCATACAATGTATGGAGATTGTTATACAAATGTAGCACACTATGGTGATGAAGATGTTGCCAAACCAACCGAGGTAATGGTTGTATTTTCTGATTTTATGGATGATGAATATGCTAACACATTGTATTTGAATGGTGAAGATGAATACATAGATGATGGTACTGAGGCATATGAACGAGAACTTGAATTTTGGTACCTTGAAGTTGAGAAGATGCTTAGTAAGAGATGGTACAAGAAGAAGAAAAAGGATCCAGGGAAAGTTGCAGAGATAAAGGACAAGTTGCAGAAGAATTGGAAGACCAAGAAGAAAGAGAAAACCTACACTCAAGTGGACTTGAGTTTTCCTTCCTCTTGGGAGTATGGTGCAGGAGCACATAATATGCAATTTTTGCTTAAATAATGCATTTTTGCAATTTGGGAGTCCTTGTGGTCTTAGGGGCTTAATAATTTCTTTAATGACCATGATTAATGTTGTAATTCCATTTTCAATACATTTTAGGCATGGGTTTTTAGTTTGTTGCAGTTTTCAAAAAAAAATGTAGAAGTTGCTATTTTAGGTGTCATGCATTTTGTCAACTTGGAAAAAATGAAGAAAAATCATTAATGGAAATGGGAAACATCTTGTAACTGAAAAATGGATTGTAAAAGGAACTTTGGAGCCTAGAGTAGTCGAGTTTTGAAGATGGGAAGTTATTTTTGGTGTTTATACAATAATTTGAATAAGATTTTCCAATGTTTTATGTAGTTGCAACAAGTTTTTACATTTGATACAACCTGTACGACCTTGTTTGTGAAATGAAACCTTTTGCATGTTAAATTAATTTGTTTCTAATTTCTTTTGGATTTGATTTGAGGAATTTTCATGGAAAATGAGAAAGTTACAGTGATTCTGGTGAAAACTATCCAAACCCTAGCTAGGGATGGCAACAAGCACTAAAAATGTATTAACTTTTTTTCTACCTATCCAAAATTCCTAAAATTTTGTCCAACATTCTATATTTATCTATATTTTGATTTTTCTTTGGTTTTATGTCTTCAAATTCTCATGTTTGGGAGGAATCTTCACTAGTCTGCTTCAAGAAAGCACAAAAAAAGGGTTTCTAATTCTGTAACAGTCCATTTTTGACCTATTCCATACAAAGTAATTGTTGTCACAGGGATTTGCACCCAATGCTAAGCTAAAATATTTGCAATCCCATGCAACATGGGACTACTCTTAGGCTATGGGTATCCTATGGTGAAATTAGACCTCCAGGTTATGGGTTGGCTCCCCTTTACATAACTTGGAAATACTAAAATGACAAGGAAAAGGGTAAGAAGGATGTGCTTATAATTTTAAACCTATCACTAATAGGTGATAAACCAAAGATAAAACCTGAAAATGCTATTGAAACTCACAAATCCACTCAACTAATGAAGTTTTAATATCTCACAACTCAGTTAAACATGCTTGCAAAAATGATTCTTATGAAAGGTTTTAGTTTTCTAATGTTCATAATGGGAAAATGAAAAAAAATGAAAGTCCACTTGTTCCAATGGCATGTTGAATCAAGATTTAATGGCATATAACAATGTTGTTCTGAGAGATTCATCACAAGAGGTTCATGAACATCAATCTACTCACATGGAACAAGGAAATCTGGATGTCACCTTGATGAATTCGAAAGGTGAGGAGTTTTGTGGGGTCAATGAGCCACAAAATCAATCTTATACTCCTGTGGCAGCCAATACAAGGTCCAAGAAAAGGCTTGTTGACTTCGGGCAGTAGGCTAATAAGGAAAAAAAATAGTCATTTACAAGTTCACAAGGCCAAGCAGGGCCTTCTTCTTCACAGAACATTCAAATTCTACCAAGAGTACAACATGTGATTGTCAAAGATCAGCCTAAAATACCAATTCAACCAACACAAGTACAAGGAGATGTTGTTCCTAAAGGATAGCAAAAGGTTAGTACTAGTAATTTCAATATTTTAGATCATATGAAGAAAAAACATGCTAGTGTTTCTATGTGGGATTCTTTAGCTCTTCCTGGGAAAAAAGATTTGTTACATGAGGCATTGTCAAAGTTTTTTTTGTCAAATGAGGTGTCTAACCAACAGTCTTCTAAGGTTTTTCTTGCTAATGATTCACAAGAGAATATTCATAATGTCTTGAAGGAACAACATACTAATGTAGCCAAGCCACCCCCATTTTATGTAACTCTAATCATTGGCCAACATTTGGTTCATAATTGTATGATTGACTCCGGTGCTAGTAGTTTTGTAATGCCTAGACAAATTGTTGATAAGATGGGAATATAGTATGAACCACTAGAAAAGGGGGTAGTTCAACTAGATGGTACTATTGTTAAGACTATAGGAGTTATCAAGAATCTGAGTCTAACCTTGCACACATGTCCAAACTTCTCTATACCTCAAGACATTTATGTCATTGAGCTGGCCCCATATTTTTCCATATGTCTGTCATGAGATTTCACTGCTAAAATTGGAGGATACTTGTCTTTTGATTGGTATCATATGCTCTTTAGTACTAGGTATGGCACCAAGGTCACTATCAAATTAGAACCTGTTGCTAAAGACCACATTGAGCCCTATAATCCAAGTGTTACCAATGCATCAATTATTGTTAATTGCACTCTTTTTTATTGTGAAGAGGTTCTTGCAGCCAATGAGACAAAAACACAAATTGAGGATATCCCTAATGTCCTTCTAGATTATTGGTCAGCTAAGAATGCCCATAATGTTTTGAATGAACAACATGGGAAGGTAAGTTTGGGAAATTATTTGATGCATGAACCTAATTCTTTCATGCCTAATCTGGTAAAAAGTGTTGAACAACAATCCAATCAACAAACACATGAAGTATGGAAGATGTTTTTTGATGGTTCAAGGAGTAAAAATGGTAGTGTAGGAGGTTGCATGTGAATTTCTCCTAGTGGTGACAAGTATTATTCAACATATAGGTTCACATTCAGCTGCACTAATAATACAACTGAGTATGAAGCTCTGATTCATGGTCTCTAATGGGCAAGAAAGAGAGGTATTTGTTGTTTACAAGTTTTTGGCAATACAAATTTGATTGTTAATCAAGTAAGAGGTCTCTATACTACCAAAAATGATCTTTTGAAGTCTTATAAGCATAAAGTATGGGATGTTATTGAAGATTTTCAAGCTTTGATTTTGTTGTCCATTCCCAAAAGTGAAAATAATCATGCTGATAGATTAGCTACCATAGGAGCTCAATATGATATTCCTAGTGACATAAACAACACTAAGAAGCAACAGTATGTTAAAGTTATTGTTAGATCTTCTATTCCTAACAATAATGAGCATTGGAAATTTTTTGATAGTGATCAACAAATTATAAACTTCTTGAGAGAAGAGGCAGAATTTTCTAATGATAATTAGGAAAAACTCAGACATCAGTATGAAGATCAAATCATACAGCTGAAAACAACAAATTACCCAAAGGCTTGGTGACATTGGATTCAATTTTCAATGCTAATAACCAAGTAAGAAAGGAAAAAGCCAGCATGCATATCAAAGAAGAGCATTATCAGGATGTTCAAATTTTCAAGGATAAGCTTTTAAAGCTTGGAAAGGTATGCACATTAGAGGAAAGACATGCAATTTTTTTACTCTGTGAAGAGTTCAGTGATATTTTTGCATGGGAATATTCAGGTTTGAAGGGTTTTTATCCTACTATTGCCCAAAATACCATTGATCTTGAGCCTAATGCCAAACCTGTAAGACAAAAACAAAGGCCACTCAACCCCAAGCTTGAGCCCCTCATGATCAAAGAATTGAATAAACTCATTGAGAGCAACATTATATTTCTAATAAAAAAAACCTCTTGGGTATCCAATCTTATTCCAATGAGGAAGAAAAAAGGTGAAATTAGACTTTGTGTTGATTTTAGAGACCTTAATAGAGCCTCCCTGAAATATGGTTACCCATTACCTTCCATGGAGCGAATTGTTCAAGTTGTTTCAAGTTCTAAGAGGTTTTCTTTATTAGATGGCTTCTTGGGATATAATCAGATTTAAGGTAGAGGATCAATTTAAAACAACATTTACAACTAAATGGGGCACCATGGATTACAATAAAATTCCATTTGGCTTGTCTAATGTTCGGGCTACTTTTCATAAAGCTATGGACTTGGCTTTCAAAGGTTTGATGTATAAAATTATGCTAGTTTATTTGGATGGCATGACTGTTTTTTCAAAAACCTCAAATGAACACTTGGCCCACTTGAAAAAGATCTTTGAAAGGTGTAGAGAGTTTAGTATATCTCTCAACCCAAAGAAGTGTGTGTTTGTTGTCCATGAAGGTAAGTTTCTAGGATATATTGTATGAAAACATGGCACCACCATTGATCCGAAAAGAGTAAGTTCCATCCTTTCTCTTCCTTTACTAGCACACAAGAAAGGGCTGCAAAGTTATTTGGGTAGAATCAATTTTGTTAGAAGGTTTATATTGACTGTTCCTGAGTTATTAATGCCTCTTACTTCAATGTTAAGGAAAAATGTTTCTTTCAGTTGGACCAAAGATGGAGAAAGGAGTTTTGACCTTATTAAGGAAGCACTTGCAACTACTCCTACTTTTTCAAACCCATATTTTTCAAAGGATTTTATATTGTATGCATATGGGAACATTGATAGTATAGCAGCTATGTTAGTTCAGGAGAATGATCATGGTTTAGAGTAGCCTTAAGACTTTTTTAGTCAAGGTCTCAAAGATTATGATCTTAAGTATTCTTTTTTTGAAAAGCATGTACTTGTTATTAGAAGTTTAAAAAAGTTTAGACACATGCTTTCTAACAATAAGATTAAGTTGTTGGTTGCTCACCCTTCAGTTAAAGAATTTTTGCTAAGGACTTGAACAGTAAAAGAGCTAGTTGGGTGACTAAAGTGATGGAATATTACGTTGAGATCAAAGTTACGAAGCTAATTAGAGGCAAGAGTCTATGTGAGCAGCTTGCTAGTAACAGTAACAATAGTACATAAAAAAAAGAGGGAGTTGTCCTAGCTCTTCAAGATCAAGAACAAACAACAAGACCTATTTCTTCTACAAGTTGGGTACAAGAAATTACTCAATTCCTGTTAATTGGTGAGTTTCCTCGTGGTTTGGATAAATTAAAAATAAGGTACTATAGGCTGCAATCTATATCTTAAGTACTCTAAAATGGTTTTCTTTTTAGAAAGGATTTTCATGGTGTTCTATTAAGATGCGTAGAGGTTGATCATATTGATAGAGTTTTACATGAGTTTCATGAAGGATCAACTGGAGGACATTTCTCACCAAGAGCTACAACTCTTAAAATTATGAAAGGAGGCTACTATTGGCCTAGTTTTTTCAAGGATGCACATTCATGGGTAAGGATATGCAAGGAGTGTGCAATATTTGTAGGAAAAGAGAATTTGGCATCCCTCCCATTGCAACCAATTCAAGTAGAACAACCCTTCATGAAGTGGGGTTTGGACTTCATTGGAGTCATAAATCCACCTTCAAGTGTTGGCCACAAGTGGGTGCTCATAGCCACTGATTACTTTACAAAATGGACTAAGGTTGTGGCACTTAGGGAGGCTAATGAGACAAATTTTCTAAACTTTTATGAGGAGATGATAACAAGGTTTGGAGTTCCTGAATCAGTAGTTTCAAATAATGCACTTACTTTCATAGGAACTAAGATATTTGATCGGGCAGTTAGAAATGGTGTTTATCTAAATACTTCTTCTAACTACTATCCTCAAGGAAATGGACAAGCTAAGTCCACAAATAAGAACCTCCTAAGGATTATTAAAAGAACTATGGAAGGAAATCAGAGATCTTGGCATATCAAGTTTAAATCAGCCTTGTGGGCTGAAAGAATTACTCCAAATAGGCAAACAAGACTATCACCATACATTCTTGTGTATGGAAAAGAGGAAATGTTGCCTATATCCCTTGAGCTTCCAGCCCTTGATCTAGTCAATCAACTTGACATGATTGAAGAGGAACCTATGACAACAAGATTGGCCTAGTTGGTTGATCTAGAGGTGACTAGAGGAAAAGTAATGAGGAAGATAGAACAACACCAAGCTCAAATGAAGAGGTCATTTGATAAGAAGGAATCCACAAGAATATTCCAAGAAGGTGATATAGTGTTGAAGTGTAATGAACTTAAAAGCATACCTCGAAAACATTCCATGTTTGATGCATTTTGGAGTGGCCCTTACATTATTTCTGAGTGTAAACAACATAATTCCTTCCAACTGTCTAAGTTGGATGGTGAAGTGGAGCCAATCCTAGTTAATGGGATTCACCTCAAGCATTTCTTTTGAGGTATGATCTAAATTTGTACATATTAGAGTAGGTGTCAAATAAGTGTTGTTTCACATAGTTTAAATGCATTTTTATTTCCCCAAGTGTTGTTTTTGCATAGTTTGTTAATTTTCTTTGAGTTTAGAGGTAGGGGTTAGGAAAGTGCTTTGTTGTCACTCATTATAGTTCAATCGAATATATATTCATAATTCATAACACATAATTGAAGGTTCAATGTGACAAATAACAAATATCTATTCAATGGAATCATAATAAGTTATAGCAGTATTCTGATGAGTTACAACAGTCTAAAAGGACTATTTACTAAGTTTTGTCAAGATCTATGTGAATCCATGCCCAATGGATAATCCTAGGCAACTAGTCATGATATTTAGTAGGAAAACATATAGCAGATGTCGCAAAAAAATGTTACGTATTTTTGCTCCTAGCTCAAATAGGTAGAGTTGATTATGTTTTTTTACAAAGAGAAAGAAAAAGGTACATCTATTCCCTACCATGTCGTATTCATATGCATAAAGGAAAATATCTAAAGAATACATCATCACATTATACATATGAATACAAAAGAGAAGAGAAAGAATCATTTTCTTCAAAAGGTAGTCTTTATTGATAATACAAATGTGTGGTGTTCCAAAAAAGTCATGGAACTAACTATTAAAATGCATATAATAGAAAAAGCTATACATTTATAGATAATAAATGAAAATTCATATGTAGAGAAAGGGGACCCGTCACTTCCTAAATGACGAATCCCAGTTGTTGGATTTGGCTTTGCATTTGTTTCTACTCCTCTTGCTTGTCCCATTTTTAGTTGATGCTTTACTTGTTGCTCCCAGTTTTCCTGCATATGAGAGAGAATAGTGTTGTTAGAGCAATAAAGGATCACCATTCAATACATGTGCAATTATCCATAAACATATAATTTGATCCTCATGTGTATTTAAATAGCTAGCATACCATAGATGTCCAGGAAAACAAGAAAGTTATCAAACACATCTATCATATGCTCTATTTTATTTAAAATGTTTGATTCTTGTGTAGATATAGGTCAAATATTTGTTACTATTTTTTTTCATCTGTTTACAACATGTGGGATAAAATGTGGCTCCCACAAGGGTCAAGCCCAAAATTCTACCCCTTGACTTCAAGACGGGTTTGAGAAAGAAACATATTCATAATGCTCAATGAAAACATTCAACTAAAGGAGTAAATCATTAAGTAACTACAAGAGCTTCAATATGTTGATCATACATGACAATCAACTATGAATGTGTAATGAATTGAGAATCATGGATGAAAAATGACTCATTCAAAATGATCAATGAACATGCAAGACAAAAAATAAAATTGCATTATCTTCCATTAGAAATGTCTATTTGCATTCAGTATGTCATGTCATCATTGATTGACTACATGGTGTTGTTGCAACATTATATTTCTGCCATGTTTCATAAATATGTTGTTTACATTGACAGGGCAACAAGTGCTTCATTGCCATAAATTGTGATAGTGAACATGCATACATAATAGTGCTCATATTTGGGGGATAGTAAACAATGTGTTATTGTTTATGTTTCTTAAAAACATATCCATCAAGGTATCTTACCAAATAGTGCTAACACACAACAAAGGGATAGCCAAGAATGCACTACTCATGGAGTGGCAATGAGGAGTATTCACCACATGCATAGTTATTGTGATAATTTCTTTTGATAGTACATGGGACAACAATAAGTCTGATGCAATACTATGGAGAAAGTTAAGGTAGTGCCTTTATACATGCCCAACTGTTGTGTGTGTACAAAATGGAAGCTATAAGCCTTCTTTGGAGTGTTTTGAGGAACAATTCCATAAAGCCATAATCATGATAAAGGGGACAAAAATTGCCAGACTATAGCATCATAAGAAGAAAAAACATCCATTTGTTACACATAGAACAATACAATGAGAATCAAGGAGAGGAAAGCATGGATGGCATTATAAGTTTGTGTGCAAACTTTTGAAAAGAAATATTGAACTTGCAGGTGGAGCAACATCATAAGTAAAACAAAATAAGAGCACATTATTTGAAACTTTGTTTCAATATTATGATAAGATTCAACACTTTGAAAAGAAATATTCATAAAGGAGTATTTTACAGTTATATGCTTGATGCTTTTGGAGAGAAGTAGTGCTTCATGTTGTTATAAAGGTTGTAGAATGAGCTTACAATTTACAATAAAGAAAAACTCATAGCACCTATATGTAACAAGGAGAGGATTCAACCTTCCATGGAGGAGATTTTTCTTTGCATTCCTTTTAGAAAAGTGAACAATGTTACTCCTTAACCATATTCAAAAAGAAAATAAATGCAATAGTAACAACAACATCATAATGTGTCGAGCCATAGTGAGGAGGTTTAAATGTGAACCATGTATGGGTCTCTACAATCACAGCAAGAGGGGTTTTCTTTTTATGTCTGTAAATGGCTGAATCCATAAGTCATATGGAGAAATTTACCCACAAATACAAAAAAATGAAGAAATCTCAAGCATATAAAGAAACTTAGAGAAACTCTGAAAGAGTAAGGAAGTTGCGGCATAAAGTTTCTATTTTTTCTTTTGGAAGAGACCAAAGTCACCAAGGTTCTAAACCCACTTTTCTAAAGATTCAAGAATCATAGAAAGCAAGAATGGTTGTAGTATGAAGAACCACAAGACCCAAATGAAGGGAATGTAGCTACAACTATGAGAAATTGAGATCATGAAAAAACAAGGGTTTCACTTTCACCCATTATGAGTTTGAATCATGCCATTTTCACAGGGAAATAAGAAGAAATGACAAGTTTATAGCTTACCTTCTTTCATTTTGAAGAGGAAATTTATTCAAATACCCTCAGTTGTAAGCTTTAGAAGCTCTCTAAAATCGGCCACGAACTAGAAGTGAAGCATTGACAGAAAGAAGAGATCAAAATACATTAGAAAAAACACAGAAGTCGTAGCCTGGGAGGTTGAATTACTCCAAAAAGACTAAGGAAAACATTCAAATTTTTCTTCGAAATACTTACCCCACACATTTTCCTCGGTTTTCCATAGAAATCACTTAGAAACAACAGTAGAATTCTTCAGATTCAAGCTCACAAACTCAAAACCTAAGTCTCCATGGTGGAACTCCACAACAAACAGATTCTTTCCAAAAATGAAATGATGCAAAGTGAAGCTAAATTTTGCTTTAGGGTTTCATGATGCCCTAGCTTGGCCGAATGAAAGTGATTCTTCCACTTTTATTTTAACATTTTGTATTATGTTATGTATTTCATGCTAAGTGTTGGGGGTACGTTTATTCCTTTTTTCCTATATTTACAACAAAGTCAAACACCCTTTTATTTTTGCACAAGTTTGAAAGTGAATTTATAATGTAAAAATATTGTTAAAGTGATATTTTATAAATCACTTTAATTTTATTTATGATGCAAAATAAAGATGCTACATTGGTTTTCAAAGATATAGTCAAAGGTGGGGTTAATTAAAGCTTTGAATCCTTTGCATGCATCTAGGGGGTAGTTGAAGAGATTTGCAAACATATGAAGGAAAAATAGGGAAATTTGGTGACTTCATCAACAGTTGGACATTAGTTTGAGGACCCACATGGGTTATGCATGAATCAAGGGGAATTTTGAGATGGTTAACTACATATTTCTAGCAGTTCCAACCCTATTTTTGGGGTATTTTCACTTATGCACGACCCTTGTTGATAATTCAAAATTCAAAACTCCTTATGTCTATTTTTGAGGAGTTTTGTTTCAATCAAGTGCCTAATTTAAAGGAGAGGTGTTAGACAACCCATCAAGCCAGTTGGAGCCAAAATTCAAAATTTGAATTCTTTGAGCCTTTTTTATAAGTCTTCTTCTTCTCTCATTTTTTCACTAGTTCAAAGTTTGGTCATTGTAGTAGCAAGATATTCATACTTTGTAACTCATTTTCTTATGAGTTTTATTGTCATTTTGTAAAGCATTTTACCTTGGAATGCAAGAAAATCCTGAGTTTCAATAAAAGAAGCTTGTTTCCTCAAATATTTTTTGGTTTTAGTATTACATTAGTGAATTATATGATAAAAATATTGTGTTTTCCTTTAATTTTATAAAAAATTCTTCAATATTGAATGCAAAGAGTGGCATGTTATAGTGCAGGTCTGTGATTGTGTTTACTATTTTGTTGTGTCAAAATTGTGAAAACATCATTGTTTTCCTTTCTAAAAACATCAAAAAGCTAAAACCTTTCATAAGAATCACTTTTGCAAGCATGTGTAGCTGAGTTGTGAGATAGTATAGCTTCATTAGTTGAGTGATTTTGTGAGTTTTAGTAGCATTCTCAAGTTTTATCTTTGGTGTATCACCTATTAGTGATAGGTTTAAAATTAAAAGCACATCCTTCTTACCCTTTTCCCTATCAAGTGTTAGTATTTTAAAGTTATCTAAAGGGGAGCTAGCCCATAATCTGGAGGTTTACTCTCACCATAGGATACCCACAACCTAAGAGTAGTCCCATGTTGCATGGGGTTGTTGAGTTTCCAACTTGGCATTGGGTGAAAATCCCTGTGACAATTGTAACCCTAGCCTATTTTTAGATATGTGTTGTAAGGGCGAAAAGGGTATCCCAAACTGACCTTACATTTTAAATATTAGTTTTGTATCAAAATTTATGACCAAAAGGTTGATTTTCTACTCTTTTAGGCCTAATAGGAAAGGGGACAGTTAAATTTTGAGGCCTTTCATACAAAGGAGCCCTATCTAATTTCTTGGTATGTGTTGTAAAGCCCAAAAAGGTATTTGAATATGTGTTTACATTTTGATTCCTAGGTCTACTCCAAGAGTTATGCCTAAATAGGCCTTGTTGAAGTACTACTAGGAATGAAGCTAGTTTGTGAAGGAAACCACCTTGATTGATGTGAAAAGGCTCTTGAAAGGTGTTAATTAGTTGAATTTGATCCTGACTACCCCTTCTCTGCATCATTCCACCCCCGAGCGGGAGACAAATTCTTGATGCACAATACAAATAAACTAAATAGAAAATATCAAATCATTGACTCACTCACAAAGAACTTACACACAAGATTCTTACAAAGGGGGAGAAGTGGGATTCCCTTCCCTCTTGGGGAACAACATTACATCTCCATACAAATTCAATTCCATCTTCAACATATAACCTTCTTCCTCACCACTCCCAATTCACAGCTCCTTCACAACTAGCCACTCCACACTCCAACCAACACCCAATCCTTCCATACACAACACCTCCACAACCAACCACTCCATATTACATCCAACACCTAATTCTCCCATTACTACATTGTATACACATTTTATCACATTCCTAAAGAGAGGCTTCACACCCTCCTCAACCCTCAAACAAAGGAGGCTCTCAGCCCTTTGGTGAGATCAACTCTTTATTCCCACTAAAAAACCCCCATTTCACAAATAAAGACTCCATATTGAACCAAACACACAAAGCATATTTTTTGACATAATTCGAAATAAATATAAAATTCAAAATCAGCAATTAAATGCAACCTTACCTTGGTTGTCCAAGTTAGGATCAACCTATTAACCAAAGCAAAGAATTCAATCCCTTCATTCTATTATTATTCTTCTACCACCTATTTCTTACATTCCATACCCAAAAGAGCAACAAAACTTTTACACAACAATCATGTTTCCAAAAATGAAGAAAATAGTAAGAAGAATTGACAAAGCAACCATACCCAAACCTCTCTCTAAAATATAGTTCCTCTTGACTCTACAACTTCCCTCAAATGAAAAGTTTTCACAAATAAAACACATTTCCCCCAGAAATAAACAAAAATCAAATTACACTTAACATTAAACCCCCCTCTACCCGAACACTTGATTTTAAGATGGGATGAGGTGTTGTTTGTGTTGCATGGATATGGAAGCCTATGACCTGTAATAGGATGTGACTTCCCTTGTCCTGAGCTAGTTTCCTTTGCATGCGTGTTGATCAGCATTCGATGGAAGATCTTGCTTGGGGGGGTTGGTTTCATCTATTTTCTATTGCTGAGTGGTGGTGTTTGTAGTCGGTGAGGGGGCATAAGGGTTACAATTTTTCTTCTCCTTATGTGTAAGTTTGGTGTGCAGATTTAGCATGGAAGGAGGATCCTTTTCTTGCTGCCTGGGTGGGGTTTGGATGGTTTCGTTTGTGGCCTTCTTTTTTCATAAGTGATGGATCAAGGGGAGGCATCTGGCGCTAAATCCTCTCTCAATTTCTCCTATGCTCTTGGAACAAATTCGCCATCTAGTGCAATGAGTGTGGTGGAGAATAGATTATTTGATAAGGAATTGGGAGTTGGAGGGTTTGCTCCATCTGGGGGACCTTGTATCCCAAAAATCAAAGGATGTTTGAAATGAAGCAAAGAAAGACTAGTATTGGTAATTCAACTAGAGTCAATAGCTAAAGATATGGAGTATTTCTCAAGGCATGCATTGATTTGCTAAATTTATGGGTTTGCGGGTTTCACTCCAAATTTTAGAATTTTGGGCTCAATAGACTTGGGCTCTAGAGGGGGAAATGGAGATTATGCTGTTGGTGAATAGTTATTTCATGGTGGTCTTTAACTGTATGGCTGATCACAACCGTGTTTTTGAGGGGGGGCCTTATTTCCATAACCATATTGGCTTATTTATTAAGCCATGGTAGGTTGGGTTCAATCCATCGGAGGAGTTACTGATTAGAGTTCTAGTGTGGGTTCATCTTCCTCGATTTACTATTGAATACTAGTGCAATGATATCTTGCAAAAGGTTACAACGTTGCTGGGGAAACTAGTGGGTCCTTCTCAACAAACCATGGATAGAAAGGTAATGACATTTGCTCACATTTGTGTTGAGATTCACTTGAGTAATCAGCTTCCAAACTCTTTGGAAATCTGTGTGGGTGCCGATTTTGGGTGCAACAGCTGGATTATGAGACTTTGCCTTTCCGTTGTCGCCTATGTCATGAGTATGGTCATCTGCAATGAAGATGTCCTTGGGCTAAATTTAATGAGTCTCAAGCCTCGCAGCCTCCTCGCAAACCCACCAAGGTTGATAAGGGAAAGGCTCAGATTTTTGGTAATGGTGGTAATGGAGTTGGTTCAGATGGTTTCACTACTATTAAATCCCAGAATAGGAATCATGGACAAAAGAAGAATTTCAAAGATCATCAAGGGGAAGATATTTTTAATAGATTCAAGGTTTTGGATGACCTTAGTCAGTAGGAGGTGAATCTAGGCTTGGTGGCTATGGATCAAGGGGTTTTGGAAATGGAATAGGAGGGCAATATTACTAAGAATATTCAAAGTACATAGGATGTTTGTGCTTTGAAATTGGATACTGACCTTAGTATGATAGTCTCAAAGGGGTTGGAGGTCATTTCGACTGTGAAGAAGGGTGGGGGGGAGATTCCCCTTCCTTTGGTGAAAGCGGGGTCTAATTTGGAAAAAGGCAACAAGGCATCTCCTTCATTGGGGATTCCTCAGAAAGATATAAAAAAAGGGGTTGTTGAGAAGTCCTCAAGGCTGGGCATAAGGACATAGAGAAGATCAAGTTGATGGGGGGAACTTTGGTGGAGTCAGATTCAGTTAGGAATCTGGACTCTCACTTCTCTAATTCTCAGAAATGATCATACTCTCATGGAATGTAAGGGGCTTGAATAGTGGCCCTCGACAAAAAGTTGTTTGGGATTTGGTGAGAAAGCATTCTCCTGATGTGCTTTTTTTATAGGAAACTAAGTTGTTGGTTGATAATATGGGTGGTTTGGTTCCAAAATTGTGGAGGTGGGGTCAATTCCAGTGCATTTGTGCCCAAGGTAATGTAGGGGGTGTGGCCTGTCTTTGGAATCCTCTGAAGATTCACCCTCTAGTGGATGTCTTGCAAGTCTTCCATTTCAGTGGTGGTTGCAAGCTTGGAAACGAGAGAAACTATTCTCCTTTCTAATATTTATGCTCCTATTGATTTTTCTAGTAAACAACACTTGTGGTCTCATATCCAGTGTATTCAAAGATATGCTCCTCTTTTTCCTTGGATTGTTGTAGGTGATTTCAATGCCATCACTAATTTGAATGAAAAAAAGGGTGGAATTTTGAGGTTGAAGCCTGATTCTTTTCTCCTCTAGGATAACATTTCAACATTGAATCTGGTTGACATCAAGCTAAGTAATGGTCAGTTTACCTAGAATAACAAGAGGCTAGGGAGGAATGGATTGCTGAAAGGTTGAACAGGTTCTTGGAATCTTGTTTTTGGGTTGGTGGTTCTTGGTCTACTTGTTTTGAAATTTTGGATTGGAGGGGCTTGGATCATTGGCCTATCAAATTATCTATTTCCTCAAATCGAGTTGCTCGGTCTCCTTTCAAGTTTCAGCTCATGTGGTTGTGTGACCCTTCTCTACATGCTCATGTTGTTGATTGATGGAGTGAGGGGAGACCTGCCTTTGGAACTGCTATGTACTCTTTCGCCAAATAGCTCCAGTATGTGAAGTACTAGCTCAAAAGATAGAACAAGCAATGTTTTGGTAATATTTTCCATGCTAAGGTTGCTGCTCAGGATGAATTGGATGCTATCACCAGGGAGATTAGATAAGTTGGTCTTTCTAAGGCCTTGCTCAGGGAGGAGGAAAGGGTGTTGAAAGTTTTGGAGGAATGGGAATTACAGGAGAAAATTTATTGGAAACAAAAGGCTAAGATTGAGTGGCTATAGGAGGGGGACAAAAACACTGCCTTCTTCAACTCTGTGAAAGCTAGGAGGCATGGTAATTTTATTCCTTTTCTCATGAATGATAGGGGTGAGAATTTATCTTCTTTAAAGGATATCTCTAGAGAAGCCTTGTAGTTTTTTGCTTCCTTGTTTAGAGAGGATTCTCAGGATGTGTTGTATGAAGGGAATCAAGTGTTGTATTGTATTCCTTCTTTGGTTACTAGGGAGATGAATGAGAACCTCTTGGATTGCATTACCTTGGATGAACTGGAGGCTACTATTTTTCAAATGAAAAAGGGGAAAGCTCCTGGTCCAGATGGCTTTTTGATTGAGTTCTTTCAATAATTTTAGGATATTATCAATTTGGATCTGTTGGTTGTGGTTTTCGAATCTCAGAGGAACAAGCAGATGTTGAGGGCTTTGAATTCCACCTTTCTTGATCTTATTCCAAAGTGTGAGGGTGTGGACTAATTGAGTTGGTTTTGTCCCATATCTCTCTATAATGTGGTATATAAAATTATTTCCTAGCTGATTGTTGAGCGGCTGAAGCAGTGGCTTGGAAAGCTTATCTCTGAGGAGCAAGGTGGCTTCATGGTGGATAGGTAGATCTTGGATGGTGTGGTTATTGTCACTGAAGTCATTCACTCCATGGTGGCTTTGAAAGAAAATGCTATGTTCATCAAGCTAGATATGGCTAAGGCCTATGATAAAGTAAAATGGTGTTTCTTGCACAAACTTCTCTCTGCTTTTGGCTTTGTTGAAGAGTGGGTTTGATGGGTAATGAGCTATATTATGTCCACTTCCTTTTCTATTTTGATAAATGGTGAACCATCATATTTATTTGACACTTCTAGGGGCTTCACCAAGGGGACCCTCTCTCTCCCTATTTATTCATTCTTCTTGCGGAAGGTTTGGAGAGATTGCTGAAAAATAATGTGGCTTTGGGTCTTATTCAGGGGTGGGTGTGGGGTAATGGAATACCCTCACAATGTCACCTACAGTTTTTGGATGATACTACTTTGATAGGTGCAGCTAAGGTCCGTGAAGCCACTAATTTGTGCAGGGCT
Organism: Sequoia sempervirens; assembly: GCA_007258455.2. Lineage (NCBI taxonomy): Eukaryota > Viridiplantae > Streptophyta > Pinopsida > Cupressales > Cupressaceae > Sequoia > Sequoia sempervirens. The sequence goes on from VDFB02281492.1 coordinate 485,957,742, forward strand.
TTGGATACTTATCTTGCGGCTTCTAGTCAGATGATTAATGAGGATAAATCTTCCATTTTTTTCTTTAATACCCCACAACTCATTCAACAGAGGATTGCTCATATTCTGAGATTTCAGATTGGTTCTCTTCCTTTGACCTATCTTGGCATTCCTATCTCTTTTAGTAATCTTTCTAGGGAGTCTTGGTAGAATATTCTTCAAAAATTGCATGCAAAAGTTAATCATTGGACTCATAGATGTTTGTCTTTTGTTGGGCATGTTCAGCTACTCAAATAAGTGGTGCAAGATCTTCCCAACTATAGATGTATGCTCCAGGTGGCTCCTATTGGGTTTGTTAAGGATTTGGACTTTTTGGCCAAATAGTTCTTATGGGTAGGCAGCTTGTCTTCCTCTAAGTGGACCCTAGTGAAGTGGGATATTGTGTGCAGTCCGAAGCAATTTGGGGGTCTTGGGTTGAGGCAGTCGACTCTGACTGAGCTTGCTTTGGCTGAAAAGCTTTGTTGGGGGTGTTGTTTGGAAAAAGATCATGCTTGGGCCAAAATTTTACCTCAAAGTACCTTTGGGGTGGTTTTGAAGGAGGAGATTCCTTATTATCCTCTGGTAGGAAAGGGTTATATGATTTGGGGAATGCTTAAGAAAGGGGTTGCACTGATCAAAGAGGGTTTGTTTTGGATATGTAATAGCGGGGTTGAGGATCTATTTTGGTTTGAGTCTTGGGATGGTTTCCCCTCCTTATTGTGCTAGTATCCTAATTTGGTGAATCTCTGTCAAAAAATTTTGGAGGTAAGATGGTCAAGGGTGATTGATTTTAAGACTTTTTATCCTTGTGGTAAAATGGAGGTGGCTAGGTGGAAGGATCCTGGTGATTGGCCTATTAGGGGTTTGGAGGAGGACCTTGTTGAGCTTCAAAGTATTTTGGTTGATAGACGGTGTAGCTCTTTTTAGGATAGGGATGCCTTAGCTTGGTGTCTGAATCCTAAGGGTGCTTTCACTATGGCTAGTGGGTATCAGGAGTTGTTGGCTTGGAAGTGTGGTGGGGTGGAGGTTTCTTGGTGGAAGAATATGTGGAAACATTTCTCTTGGCTGAAGTGTAATTACTTTGTGTGGAATTTGGCTTGGAATAGATGTTTGAATTGGGATAATCTTTGGAAGAGAGGATTTCAAGGCCCTCCTATGTGTGTTTTGTGTGGATGCAATGAGGAAGACTCTTCCCACTTATTTTTTCATTGTTCTTTTTCTTTGGTGATTTGTAATTTTTGGTGGAGTGTTTGGAATCATCCCTACATTCATTCTTCTTCTCTTGTTGAGTTCTGGAGTAGTCTGGGAAGACCTCCTTCTCAAGCCTATTTTCTTAAGATTGTGTGGTGCATTGGTCCTACCTTTATCCTTTGGAAATTTTGGCTAGAAAGGAATCATAGTATTTTTCATGGGGATAGACTGATGTTTCAACAGGTTTGGCATAGAATTTTTTGGTATGATTCGGGAGATAACATAAGCTAAATGTGAAGTGGTGTATCCTTTGGAAAGGAGCAATGATGAGATTCTGAATAGATTGGGCGTCCAAGACCTGACTCTTGAATTTTCTTGTGTCAAAAGAGGTAGGCAGGCTAAAATGAAGGTGCAAAGAGTTGGAAGATGGTTGCCTCCTCCTATGGATATCTTGAAGATCAATACTAATGGTTCCTCTAGGAGTAATCTGGGGCCTATTGGGATTGGTGGTGTTGGTAGAGACTGTTCTAGCTCAGTTATCTTTTTTTTCTCCATTCATAAAGGGTAGCATTCTAACAACCTTTTGGAGGGACTGGCAATTCTCAAGGCTATTGAGCGAGCATGTGCTTTGGAATGGCATAAGATTATCTGTGAATCTGAGTCAGAGGTTATTGTTAATATGTTAAATAAGTAGACTTTGGTTGACGTTAATTGGGAGCTTGCTTTGGTTGTTCATTAGATTTTGCAGATGTGTTCCATGCTAGAGGTGGTGTCTTTTACCCACATCCTACGAGAATGGAATAGGGTGGCTAATTTTTTGGCCAAGTGGGCTTCGAAGCATGATGATAATTGGAGGGTTGAGGGTTGGGGGCAGTTATCCCCTAACCATTGTCAAGAATTAGAAAGGCTCATTTCTAGTGATTTAGATGGTTGAGGTGTCTGTTGCTGAGTGAGAGTTGGTTTTTTGTTTTGGTTGGGTGTTGTGGTGGTTTCTTTTCTTGGGAGCCTTTTGGCTGCCTGATCTCTTTGTATTGATAATTTCTAGCTTTCAATAAAGTTTTTACCCCTCTTTTTCAAAAAAAAAAACATTAAACCCCTCTCTTAAAATTAAAAGCCAATAATTATATTTTTTACATTTGGAATTTGTCTCCATTCTTAAGAACCCTGGGCTGCCCATCTACGACATCTCAAAAAAAAAACTAGTTCACTTTGGAAAGTATAATCAGAACATTAAATAGAAACATTCAAGTTTTCTAGCATCAAATAGTTATAAGATCTATCATAATGATTAAATACATTTATTCTTGTGGAAATTAAACATTTAACCAAAACACTTTATAATCGATATATTATATTAAATGAACATATCATATCATCTATAAACAAATAAATGTCTAAACACATGGGTTTAATATTTATGTCTATAATCCAAAATGATATCCATGTACCAAAATCTCCACATAATCCATGCCCAACACACCACACTACATAAACATGAAATCAGCCAAAGCCTCAAGAGTGATATTAGCTATGCCTTACATTCCCCCCTCTAGTCTCAAGCTTCCTTTTGGAAGCTATGAAAATAAAGATTACTTTAACCCTTGAATGAGAATACCTCTTCATTTGGAAACACTTTAAAACGTGCATTTCAACATGCCATAAATTTCTTGAAAGGCTAGAAACACTTAAAGGAATAGTTAAACTTAGTTTCACAATACCAACAATAACAAAAAAAACACGATTGAAGAAACATATTCCATTGGTCCAAACTTTCCTACACAGTAACCGTAGGTGGGAATTTCTTTGCAATTCTTTCTATATATATCATATCATATGCAACTTATGGAATGAATCCCTTTATTAGCATAAAAGTAGTTATCATGCAAAACACTCATTCATTCATATTATCTAATTTTCATAGTGATGTTTAAGGATATAAGTATAATTTCAGCATAAAGTATTTTTGGCTTTCAAAGATCTTTAAATGAGAGTAAAAGTACACACGAAGATACTCATAAGCATAAAATTACGTGAAGCATTTTTGTTATATCAACTAATTCTAAGAACATATTCATGTCATCATACTTCAAGACCCTTCTTTTTCTTTTTTTCTTTTTTTCTTTTTAATTGTAAGACTCCAATTTATAATTTTAATTCTCAAGAAAAATTCCATTCTAAGTCCTTGATACTTATTTTTTAATCTTTTTGATTATTATTTTTAATTTAAATCCTTTTTCATAACAATATATCCATATAAGATTGTTCTCGAATATTTTTCCATACACATTCCTTTCTTCATTATTATAAGCTATCCCTATATAAAATAGATATTTCTAATCCAATTTAGAATATATTGTCTTAATATCTTAAGTACCAAAAAAACTACTCTACTCTTTATAAAGAAAATAATTGAGTACCATATTTCATTCACTTAAAATTTATCATAACTTCTTTCCTTAACCCAGGAGCATCTTCTCTTACAAAATTTGCACAAGTGAAACAATCCAAATTCAGTTTGCATAGAATAAATCATGGCAAAAAGTAACATTTTTCAAGTTGACTGGAACAATTCTTTAGTCACACTAGTTACTGAAAAGGTACCAAACATCTATGGTTGGGATATTACCCCTTTCATGCTAATGTTATAATTATTATCTCTTTTTTATTCAATTCATTTGTTCATTCTTTTAGGAATACATTTATGTGAATCATGGTAAAAAGTTGTATGGGCTAATGGTTTATTTTAGTATAATTTTTCATATTAATAGGATATCATATTAGCCTATATTTTCAAATTTCAAATTATATAACCAGTTCCTTTAACCATCTAGATATACTAAACATAGTTAGCTTAAGAAAGTAAGTGAATATACAAAGAGACATAAAAGTGCCAAGTCTGAATTTCATTAACCACTAATGATTTTCAATATTAAATTTGTATCTCTTCTATATAGATATCAAATGAGGCTAAGGGCAAGTAGAAAAAAACTTATCAAAATCTTACCTTTCAAAGAATTAAAATTTCAAGCTATATTATTTAAATGAAATAGTTCCCTAATCTAGAAAACAATCCTTATGAAAGAATTGATTATCATATTTTTGAAGGTCATTTAGGCTCTGATAAACATAGTTGGGTATCAACTATAATGCTTCATATTCAAACTAGGATTGGATATCCATAGTGGGCTGAATGAATGGCCCCATCAAATCCAGTAGATGGTCCCATAACACCTACTAGAGATTGCATTAGTCCACCAGAATACCCTAACACTGAAAATTTCCTTCACATGATGAGTTGAATAATTTTCTTTTATGAAAACTCATTTCATACGAAGACCTTAACAACAAAGCAGTGGAATAAATCATTAAAAATAACTACAAAATGACACGTATTTGTATTGGTTTGGAGGCCCATTTGATTAATATGAGTGTGAGAATCTCAAGAATGTCTCACATTGCACTTTTCAAATGATCACGTAAAATCAAATCAAAATCCTACATATTTGCGATATTCCCTCCTCCCTGCTAGTCTTACTTTTACAATTGTAAGTTTTAAGGCTCGTGATGGTAGTATTTAAATAGGTTTGACACTTTCAAGGAAGATGAACCAAACTGAATTCACTCACTTTTCTTGTTGATTACTACATTTTACAACATATACCATCGTTGTGGGAAAGATTGATTAAATATATCCTCACCAAGAAATATATCTCTTATGGAATCAAAACTTTTTGCATGGATTCCAACCCACCGTCGACTATGGTATAGGACTTTCATCTTGCACCCAACCTAGATCAAAAATAGGATATGGGAAACATTAAGAATAACTGAATAGAATGACACAAGAGATATACAGTCAAGGCACAATAACTATTTGATAAGAAGACACAAGAAGTATAGTCAAGGAACATGAACTGAAAATACAAAACTACCTTATGTTGAATACATGGAAAGGTTTCAAAAACTTGGATGCAAATGTAAATAGTGGGTGTAATGCTTGGATGCAATTGTAAATAGTGGGTGTAATGCTAGAATCCAAAGATGATAATATAAGTTTTTTTCCATAAAATATTAAAACTATTTCAAATAAGAATAGTTGCATCAGATGATTTTCTAGTACCGTATTACACTAAGTACATTAATTTACAGACCAATGTTGTCACATAATTCAGAGCAGTATTTCACAAAATAACACACAAAATACAATGAGCATATATTACTAATACCTAGAGGTTACAGAGATTCAACAAATACTTTTTCTCAATCTACAATACACAAGGTTTCATTAATACAATTAATAACTTTTATATCAAATTTTTCTTCAGTAATCCTAGATGACACCATATAAACCCGTAAACATAGAATAGAGTAGCCCAATATTGTTCTCCTCCCAACCATAGGACTGTAAAGGGTAGGGCATAAAGTCTAAATGCACATTATAGATAAACTAAATAGAAAATATTAAAAAATTGACTCACTCACAAAGAACCCACACACGAGATTCTTACAAAGGGGGAGAAGGGGGATTCCCTTCCCTCTTGGGGAACAGCATTACATCTCCATACACTTCCAATTTCATCTTTAGCATATAACCTTCTTCCTCACCATTCCCAATTCATAGATCCTTCACAACCAACCACTCCATACTCCAACCAACACCCAATCCTCCCATACACAACACCTCCACAACCAACCACTCCATATTCCATCCAACACTTGATTCTCCCATTACTACATTGTATACACATTTATCACAATCCCCAAGAGAGACTTTGTGCCCTCCTCAACCCCCACACGAAGGAGGCTCTCAACCCTCAAGCAAGATCAACTCCTTATTCACACCCAAAAACCCCCATTTCAAAAATAAAGACTCCATATTGAACCAAACACACACAATTTTTTTGTTGTTGATATAATTCACAATAAAGATAAAATTCAAAGTTTTCAATCAAATGCAACCTTTCCTTGGTTATCCAAGTTAGGATCATCCCATTAACCAAAGAAAAGCATTCAATCCCTTCATTACGTTATTATTCTTCTACCACCAATTTCTTACAGCCCATACCCAAAAGAGCAACAAAAATTTTAAACAACAATCGGGCTCCCAAAAATGAAGAAAATAGTAAGATTGACAAAGCAACCATACCCAAACCTCTCTCTAAAATACAGTTCCTCTAGACTCTACAACTTGCCTCAAATGAATTTTTTTCACAAATAAAACATGTTTCCCCCACACATAAATGAAAATCAAATTACACTTAACATTAAACCCCTCTCTCAAAATTTAAGGACAACAATTATGTTTTTTTACATTTGGACTTTGTCTCCATTCTTAAGAATCCTAGGTTACCCACCTGTGACATCTCAAAAAAACATTAGTACACTTTGGAAAGTATAATCAAATCATTAAATAGAAACATTAAAGTTTTCTAGCATCAAATATTTATAAGATCTATCATAATGATTAAAGACATTTACTCTTGTGAAAATTAAACATTTAACCAAAACACTTTATAATTAGTCTATTTTATTAAATGAACATATCATATCATCTATAAGAAAATAAATTTTTAAACACGCAAGTTTAATATTTATGTCTACAATCTAAAATGATAATATCCATGTACCAAAATCTCCACATAATCCATGCCCAACACACCACACTACATAAACATGAAATCAACCAAAGTTTCAAGAGTTATGTTATCTATGCCTTACAACAACATCAACAAGTTCTTCTAAGTCTACAAAAGCTAATGGTTCATGTACTTCCCAAAAGAAAAATTTCCCTTGCAAGGCCATTGCTATTCTATCCAAAGGTTAAACATTCCAACTCATTGTGCCTAGAGGTATTATGAAATCTACATTTGTCTGATAATGCAAGGTAATGCAAACTCTTGGGATATAGTTTCCTATTCAAAAAATCATGAAGTTGAGAAATATCAACTTGTGGACTACCCTCACAACAAGAAATATGAAATTGTTGTCTTTCCATTTCAACTTAGATTTTTTTATTTTCATTTATTTTTATTTTTTTGTTTATAAATAGATCTATCATATCTTAGATTTTCAACATGAAGGCTCATTCAGCTTGCAGCTTTTTTTCTTATGCTTAGGTCTCCTTCTAGTGCTAATTTTGTTGATGAGTGTTTTAGCAATGCACAACACAAATAGAACACAAGTGTTCTATCTCTCTTAAAAGGTAACTCTCTAAAAAGAACTTTAGGAAATGACCCCAAGGTTTTGAATGTCAGGTCTTGACAATGCAAAAATAACTCAGTTGTTGATGTGATATTCTTGTAATCACAAAGGGAGTTTATGGTGATAAAGACTGGAAGCTATAATACTCAAATGGGGGTTTTATGCAATATGAAGATAAATGCAAACCGTAACTATATTTCCAAATCTAAAATTTGAAAATATTTTTTATCATCAAATATGGCAATTTTTTGATGCTATTATCATAAAACTAACCCAAAGAAATATCAAAATATATAGTTTTGAGAGAAAAACCCTAATCTAACACATACGGACACTAAAAACAATGGTTAATGCTTCAGATAGATAGATCCTCTAATAAACCAATTCCTGCCTAACCAAGATTAAATCTATAGTATCACAGAAAAGGTGCAATCCTTAAAGGAATACTCAAATATTTTCAGATTGTAAATATCCATACACATTTCCAATTCTTGGCACAATATGCATAAAAATTCACAATTAAACTAATGCAATGGAAAGGCTTAGACTAACTATACACAAAAACTTACAATCAACAAGCCACTAATAGTATGAACCTTAAATTGATCAATATCTTCACCACTTCACCATTAATATGAATTAACTAAAACAAACATTTAAGAATAAGAAGTTGGAAACCATAACACTTTCAATATTAACACAAAAATTCAACAAATCAATGACCTATCCGTATTAATTTCTCCAGCATTTGGTTAACAATCTTTAGTTCTCTCCTCTCTTAAACTAATTTATTAGCTAACTTTTCAACTAACTCTCTACAAATGAGTAGGAACTGGCCTTTTATAGAAATTACATTACAAATTAATGATCAGGATTAAATCCAATTCAAGGGACCATATTACACCTCTAAAACCCTAAGGAGGTTACATTAAATTCTAGCAACATGTGTTTCTTTTGCATCCAATCAAATAATTATGTTACAAATTCGATCTTGATTAATATTCCTTTTAAATTAAATAATCCCTTTGATGTCCCTTCAAAACACTTTTCTAGCTGGCACATATCTAGGCACAAATTCATATGTAGATCAACTTTAAATCTTGAGGCTACACTTAATATTCAGTTACAATCCTTTCTAGCTTTTTCTGTTGGCACCTTGAGATACATAACACCTCCTAAGCCAACAAGCACTGACATGAATCCATATGGAAGTCCCCTTTTTGATTCATTTAATCTCCTTTCAAGAATATTTTATAATAGATCCTTGATTTTTGAAAGGCCACAACTTTATTTCAAAACCTTGAAAATCAAATACCATCATTAGTAGCTCACATGCAAAAAATCCAATCCATAAAACATCAAAATTAAGATAAAATAAACTTTTCAAGATTTCAACTCCATCAAAGAATTTTAAAATTTTAGCTCTGATCAGAAATTTTCCATTTCGAGAAATTTTATTTTTCAAAAAAATTCCATTTTGGGAAATTTCTTTTTGGAATTTTTTTTATTTAGAGAAATTTCCTTTTTTGGAAATTTTCAGGATTTTTCATGGGTCTTGATTTTTTTAAAAAATAGAAATTTCATAGGATTTTAGGCAACCAAGAAATTTTTGAAATTTTGACCTATCACGGATTTTGACCCATCGTGGATTTTGTCCTGTCGTGGATTTTGACCTGTAGTGGATTTTGATCCTACGAACTTTGACCTCTTACATATTTTGACCCATCATATATTTTGATCCATTGCATATTTCTTATGGTTAGGAAATTTTTGGATTTCAAATGTTGGGGATTTTTTAAGGTTAGGAAATTTCTAGACTTATCACCTGATCAAAATCTCTAAAACTCCATAAATTTTGACCTAGAAGGAATTTTCCAAAAATTCAAAAAGCAACCTAGCCTAAATTTTCATTCTCCATCCATAGGTGCAAGAAAAATTTACATAATACATCCAAAAATTTACCCCAAGGTCCCCAAGACGTCTTAAAACATTGCCTTAATCAAATCAAATCTAGATTGAATCTCAAAATAACCTCTCATCATAAAACATCCCAAAAGGATAAGGACTAGAGATCAGCAGATGCAAAATATAGAGATGCGAAAAAAAAAAAGAGGGGGTCCTTTCCTTCAATAGGGCGTGTGTGTGAAAATGTCACAACAAAAACAAAAGGAATGCTCCTCCAATTTCTAATTATTTAACAAGTCATAAAATTTCAATAGAAGGTCCATGTTGAAGTATGGAGATAATTTTATATAATCTAAAAATGATTTCTAACCCTTACAAAAAAATTCAAAGGATATATAAATAGGAACTAGGCATCCCAAAACCTAAGAATTTGAGAGTGTTTAACTAAAACTTGAACATAGGTACCCTTCCTTAACAAAAAAAATAACTAGAACTAACTATAAATTAAATTAAAAACTAAGAGTGACAATCTTAGTGGGGAAATTCCATGACACTTTAGTACTTATCAACCTAGATGTTGATTTGTTACAACTATTAAAAGAATAAATAATGCATAAACTTAAAGTAGAGCCCAACTACTTAGAATCTAGAAAGTTGTCTAAAAAATAAATAATAATTTCATTCAAGCCATTCATATTGGGCCTCTTTGGTACTTCAAATTAATTCTTTTGGAAATGTTAGAATCTTCTGAATTTCCTTGTAGCTCATCAAAATTCAATAACTCCTCTTGGAATCTTTGAATGTCAAATTTAATCTTCATCATCTAGTCAATAGAGCTTTTAGCTACAAACTCATGTATTGAATCTACAAATCCTTTGATCATCTTTGTGGTCAAGGCTACCACTAATTTTGTTTCCTATAACATGTAGGAGAGGTATTTAATGAACTTTTTGATCTTGGCCATTTCTTGTTCTACTAATATTTTGTTCCTATTCAACTTGCCTTTACACTTCTTGAGAACTTTCACTCTTCGTTTTGCCTTTTATCCATTCCTTAGCAAGTAAGGGGAGGAGTTATGGGTTTTAATGGTAAGAATCATTATTTAATGTTTCTTAAAAAACTGGTACTCGTGTAGAAAAACTAATCTTTCAGGTACCAAATGATTGATGTAGGTTTCCCATTGTGCCAATTGAGACTTAAGATCTTCCTTTGCACTACTACTTCATTCTTGCTCCTTCTCCTTGCAGGCTTCCTACATATTCAAATAAACATCCATTAGGGGAATAAAATATTAAGAGGTTCATTTACACATAATTAGTTAGCCAAATTTGAATAGACTTCACTATCAAGCCCAAGGGATTTTCAAAATTTCATGTTCCTTAGAGTGATAGACTTTAGTTTTTATACTTAGTAGAATTTTCATCATGTCAAGAATTGAGGTTTAGGAATACGTCTTGACTCATGCTTTGAATGTATTAGAATAAGTTGCATTGGTTTGGTTCAAAATCCTGGAATAGTGTATAGTTGATGTTAGGTTTCAAGATACCTTTTGCTTCAAAAGATTAGTAGGTGTCATATGGTGAATTCAATTGATAAAAATAAAATAGAATTAAACTAATTAACATGATAAATGATCAACTTAATTCCATAATGAAATTAGTCTAAAAGCACTAAGAATATTCAATTCAAAAGCATTAAACATAATTCAAAGAAATTGAACATAATTGATGATGCAAACCTACAATCCCATTGTGGATTGAGTGCACATTGGAGTGTTATGGATGTGGATTTCTCAAATTTCCTAATCCATGTTGATACAAAAGCTTGATTCAATGAATGACTATGATTCACATAAGAAAAGCTCTCAAATTTCTCAAATTGTGAGTGATGAATTCAAGATTGTAATTTTGAATTAAGGTTGTGAATGATTTTCATTTTAAAAGATGAGGTATTTATAGATTTTAGGAGTTATGATCAATGGTGAAGATTTGAAATTCTAATCAATGGAGTAAATTGAATTGAGGGTGTGAGTGTTGATCAATAATTAAATCAATGGTCAACAATCCTTGAAGGCACATATCAAAGATTTAATCAAAGGTCCATAATCCATGAGGATTCAACAAAATGTATAAATATTAGGAAGGATGTTGGAGATATTTCAAGTTGGAGGGAAGAATTTGAATTTGAAAAGGGATTATTCAATGAGAATACTCTTTATGCAAGTTGGAAGATTGGAAGAATAATTAGCTAATTAAACAATTTAGGAAAATCATTTAATTGTGCAAGTTAGAAGAATTAGGAGATTTGATTAAATAATTGTGAATTATTTAATCAAGGAGGGAAAATGACATTTAATTAGATAATTTTACATTATTTAATCAAAAGGGAAGAAACTAATATGAAGGTGATGAATTAATCAAATAAGGTCAATTATTCAATTAATAGGGGAAAAGGTGAATTTAACTAAATAATTGGACATTATTTAATTAAATAGATAAAATAGGTGAATTAAGAGAGAAATGGTGTTAGTGAGAGAAATCAATGTGTGTGATAAACTCAAGATATTTTTAGGTGTCTACATTTTTCCCCTCTTTGAAGCAAGGTACATGTAGAGTTGCTTCAAACAATTGATGTTACTTAGATCAAAATTTTAAAAAATTCAAATTTTTTCTTATGTTTGATTGTGCCCCAGCAGATGAAGGAATGTTGGTATGCTGCCCCCTCGAGAGATCAAGCGAAAAAACTAATTTTCAAATTGAGATCATGATAAAGTCACGGGAATGATTTTGTTGAACAAAGGATGAAGAAAAAGTCCTAGGAGGCTAATGAAGTGACCATGGCTAGATGTGAAGCAAGAAAACTGAGTTATAGGGTAAAAACCCTAAGTTATGCTAGGCATATATGCTCATTTCAATGAATTTGAAGCTCATTTGCATAGTTTTCTTTTGAGAGATTAGAGATACTGTGATATTTTCAAGTTCAGAGCCTACAAAGCACTTGAGATGTTGGACCACACAATTTGTGTAGTACACTGCATAGATGAGGTTCGCAAGTTCCAATAGTCAGTCGATGCACCACCCTCGGTACATACCCCACTAAAATTTCCTTACACATATTTTTAGATAGCTAAAGGTAGGCTAGATTGTGAAGTATCATATCCCCTTTAGTACTACTTGGAATATTCCAAAGGTGAACTTATCCTATTTATATTGAGGTAGTCTATCACATCACATTGGGGGAAATTCATTTTGGATCATATTAGGTTCTTGTATATCTTAAGGTTATTGGAAATCGCAATCACAAATCAAAAAAACATTCATAAAATGTTCATCAAAAAATCCAAAAACATCAAAATATTGTATAGAAGAAAATCCAAACACTGGTACATTTTGACCCAAATTTTGACTAACGTTTGTTAGAATTTCGACTACCATTCATTAGTATTATTTCATCGAAATTTCGACGACCATTCGTCAGTATTATTTCGTCAAAATTTTGATGACATTTTAAACATCAAAATTATGACCTAGCATTCGTCAAAATTTGGGTCAAAATGTACCAGTGAAAACATCCAAATTCCTATATAGCTAAAATCCAAAAACATTCTTAAATTGTAAAGTCAAAATCCAAAACATCCAAAACACATCAAAAATCCCTAAAAAGGTCAAAACATAGAAAATCCAAAAATAGAACCATGTCAAACTATGAGTCTTTGAGCTTGAACGTAGGCAATGCCATCATTGATGTGCCCTCAAGACACCCTAGGTTAGTCCTTTAGGAGTCTATCATAATAAACCAACAATCCATCAACTATTCATCTTCATCTTCAATAAGTCAAATTAGTCGAATTACGTGGTGTCTGTGTGTATAACATAGGCAAGGCTCATCTTTGATAAGCCCCTAGGATAGTATTTTAGGTTAGGTTCTTGGTCAAAAATCATAAAAACTTTAAACATCCAAATATCAAAAAATCCCAAAACATTTAGATAACAAAAAACACAAAAACATCCAAATATTATAAAACCTTAAATAGCATCTAATAACCAAAAACTAAAACATCCAATAAACTTTCAAAAAGACCAAAAACTACCTCAAAACATTAAAAAATGTCAAAAACATTGAAATATTCTAAAAAATCCAAAACCACCCATCCCATCTCGCTTTCACTTGCAATAAACCTCCATCCATAATAAATCAACCATCATCTTCAACCTTTGGTGAAACAAATAGAAAACAAGTGTCATAGGTCACAAAGTGAGAACCTAAGTGTGAAAATCTAAAGTATAAATCATAGGTAAATGAGTCAATGAAGTTCATATTAACGACTTATCAAAAACCTAATCCTAATCAAATCATTTGATAAACATGTCCTAAGATGCATCCTTCCTGCAATGGACATCAACATCAGAAATTAACTTAGATATAATTAAAATCGCAAGAGATATAGATTATACTAGCTATTTTTCTTTGATCTTTTCTTATGATTTATCTTAATGACCCATTCCGAGGACCTCTCAATGATATATCAAGGATTTGGAGAGAAAGGAATGAGGCATTGATCATTATCTTTTGTTTGTTGTGCTTGTGGGTATTCTTGTAAAATAATCTTGGTGCATACTTGCTTAGTTGTGTGTAGGGAGGTTGTTTGGAGTAGATTGTTGACTATTGTGTATGCTTTGGTCCAACCTATTCTAAACTTCTAACTTACATTCCAATGAGGCTTCAGTATGTCAAGATGTGAACAAGAACTATCCTATCTATTTGCATATTCAAAGTCCATTACACTAGATACAATGCCTTCCTAGTTCTTAATACATTGATGCATCGTGTCTATGTGTTATATAAAAAATAAGGAATAACGAAAAATCCCAATCCCAAGATATGAGAAAATCATCATCATCATTGCTCATCACCATATCTAATAAAGTCTTGGTGGATCAAGGACTTGTTGGAATTTTTGATTCAATCATCAAAATCAATGGTCAAAACATTCATCTCATTCTTCTATCTTCTTTCCATGCTAACCTTTTATCATGATAGTCAACAAAAACATCATCATGAATCCATCCTACATCCACAAATCATCAACATGCATACACATCACATATCATAAGCATACACCACATTATCATGAACATTTGCACATCCATATGCATACATCATCATATTATAAATTGCATAGAAAAGTACACAAAAAGAAATGCATCCATATCATTTTCATAAGCATGAAATCTGCATATCATAGCATCCATCCCATATCATGTCATAAAAAGATACTGAAAAAGAAGTGCATCCATCCATTGCATTGTATTACATCCATCTCATAGCATTGCATATACATTACATCATAGAAAATCATCGCATATCGCATAAATAAAAGAAGTGCATCCATGAATAAACATATCACATCACATCAATATCAAATACATCCATACATTCATAAGCATGAAATAAAGAGCACATCACATATCAAATCTAAATCATCTCATATATATCAAAAATTGATGACTGTCATGGTATAATATCTGAATTAGTGTGTGTATATTGATAAAAAATACAATATCCACGAGGCTATCAAAAATGATCCCATCAATGTATATCTTTATAAATAATCATGAAAACAATCAAAAAGTGTCTACACAAGTAGGCTAGCCCTGGTGGTTGCTTGTCTCACCCCCAACTAATGATTGATCCTCAGCTCTAGGTGGTGCTCTGCTTTGCTATGAAAAGTTAGGTTGTCTCATAACCTGAAGAACATCCCTGTGGTAATGCATATGGTAGTACGTAGCCTCAGTAACTACCTCTCTATATATCCAAGCAAATATAGTCTGGCCCTGTGATGTAGCTATCACTACCTCCAACTGTTGTCTCCACCTAATATCTTGGGCTAGTTGTAGGTCTAGTTGCTATTGCAACTAAACCTCATCATCCCTCTGGGAAGTCAAGTCATGTACCTATTGCTATAATTGGGTCCTCTTTGCTTGTATCTATGCCTTCAACTAAGCATTTGGCTATCCTGGTGGAGGAGGAGGCGGTGGTGCCCCCGAAACCTATCTATCGTGTTGCCCTAGGTCCTAATGACCCTGATCCTACTAATGTTATTGGTTCCCATCACCTGGAACTTGTGCCTAATCCTATCCCTAGCCTCAACCTCTACCTCTACCTCTAAGGTATACCCCCACTAGATCTGTCAAGCGTGTAGGTGGCCTCAACTACACATCATATGTTGGGGTAGTCCTCGCATCTAGAAAGCCCTGAACATATGCCCATGACCCTAGGAAAAGCTATCTAAAATCAATTATCACCACATTGGGATCAATAGGGTCTCCCCATTGTACCTCTCTGAGCTTTGGAGAAAATGGAAATGTAATCATCCATTGGCACATCATGTACCTCCCCAAATTGTCAAGCAATGTGGTTTAGGAGGTATCACTCAATGATCTTGTGCTCTCTACTATGTATGTATCGAGTCTTTCTAGAAAAATCTAGCTAATGTTGATCATCATACCACTATGGATGTTGTAACCATGGCCTCCATTTGAACACTATCATGCCATCAATGACATGATGCCAATACAACAAACCTATGGGGCCCGTGTGCTACAATGTCATTGGCACCCTATACTAGAAAACAATAGGCCCATCCTCATGGATATTTGAAAGAACAATTAAGGACCTCAACATTGTGATATGCTCATATTCCCATATGTGAAGTAGAGTCACACTTGCTTCGATACTCCTGCCCTCTCAGTAGATAGCCTCATGCATATCATGATACAAGGAGGCAATGGGAACTGAACCCTAGGCATACATAATGTATCTCCAGATCATACCCTCCCATGCCAATCCCCATCCAGGACTGAAACCTCTACCCTTTCAAACTGGAGCAACGATGCCACAAATCAAGGTTGCAATGACCAATCTAAATGTATCCACTCGACCACAATAAAAATCCAGATCAATCTGGGAGCTAATCAGAACAATCTTCCATCTATGTAGAAGAGAGATACATGCATCTCTACCAGCATTTTTTTCATAAATGACATGCTCTCTATGGATATGCAATCGTAGAATGCACCACACATCCTCAAAGGTGATGGTCGCCTCCCTAGTGGGCAAGTGAAATGAAGAGGTCTTTTTCTGCCACCTCTCGACCAACACTGTCATCATAGTGAGATGGGTCTTGATTTCTAGCAGGAAAGTGGCAAAGCCTAACCCTAGCCTCCCTAGCCGCTCCACATCATCATCATCGAAGTCTCTAGTTGTAGCTAAAATGTTGTATCAGTGCTCTTGGACATTAGTAGTGGAGGATCCTCTGCATGCATCAACACACAACATCAACTTGATGAAAAAAGTTAAAAAACTAATCAAACTTTGAGACTTTGCATCCCAAACATCAAAAGCATTGCTAAAATCAATAGTGTCACTCTTTCATGTGTGCATCATTGTATTCATTTGAGAAGTGTGTTGCCATTTTGGTGATGCACGTCACTATGTTCAATAGTGAATCGGAATTCTAGTGCATCTCTATATCTAAATATTAGGGTGCATCACTATTTTCAAGGTGTGTTGCCCACTACTCTTAATTGACACTAAACTTAAAAATCCCATACATCACTATATTACCCTAGCGACCCCCTAATTAGATGAGTCGCTAAATCAAAAAATTGGGGTGTGCCTCAATAGAGGGTGCATTGCTATAAATTCAATAACGACACTTCTGATGCTTCAAAAGCATCGCTAAAAAGTGACATGCCTATCGACCTAACTTTGACCCCCTATTAAATGCACTTAAAAGCAAAAATTGAGACAAGTTTCAAATCACATACCTGTGGTCTTGCATCTACATGTCATTGGTACTCTCGAACTCAATCCAAAAGATGAAGATGGAGGGTACAATGAGCCATTTCACTGAGGTATCAGAGCTAAAACTACAAAGGTCTCTAAGGTGTGAATACACAAATGAACTAGAAGTGTCACCCTTCTTGCCTATTTAAGCCTAAAAATTAAGGATTTTTGCCCTAATTTGAGCCAAAAGCTAGGGTTTTGACTTGTTTTACCTATTTCCACCTTGTGCAACATATTTTGAGCTACTTTTTGAGCTTCTAAGGCCATTTTTTGTATTCCATGACCTATTTGATCACCTAAGCCTATATTTTACCTTTGTCAAGAAATCAACACAAAATTCAAAATTTCCGCCCGATTTCTTGAGGGGGTAGGGAACCAGCTTATTCCTTCCACTAGGGCAATATTGGGGCATCCAAAAATCATAAAAATTTCACTTTTTGATTTAAGTAGAAGTTTTTAATTTGAAAGGTGTCAATCTCTTAACCAACGTAGCAAGTACCTCGCTTCAAAGAGGGGCAAATTTAGACACTTAAAAATATCTTGAATGATATCATGCACTTGAATCAGGTATACTAACATCATTTCATCTTAAAACCCATCCTTTTTTCACTTAATTAATTAAATTTGCATCGCTATTTAATTAAATATGTCATTTTTGTCTATTAATATAATTAACCTAATTAGGGTTAATTCCCCCCCTCTTGCACTAACATTTCATCATATTAAATTAAATAAATCGAATTATTTAATTAAATCCCTAAAGTCTTCTTATTTAATTAAATAACCCCGAGGTATTTAATAAAATGTCATATAATATCTCCCCTTTTCATTAAATCATTAATTTAATGAATATAATGTAATTCTTCTAAAATTGCATAATTAACATTGTTTTAATTATCAATTACTAATAAATCTAATTCCCCCCACTTGCAAGGGAATATTCCAAGAGAATATTCATCCTTTGCACATTCCTCCAAAAGGAATATTCCCATGGAATGTTCCTTCCCCTTTTGCACATTAAAACTTTGTTTTAATTTGCTAAATATCTAATTTTCTCTCACCCATGATAATATTCCAAAGAATATTCTCTCTCCTCACTCATTTGAAAAAAGGGAATATTCTTCTTCCTAACAACTTACAAGACTTCTTGTGCAATTTTTGAGTGTGTTTGTTTGGAAGAATATGGGCCCTTGATTCTTTCCTTGATCCATGTGATCACTGATTCTCATCCATTGATGAGAATCCATGATCCATGTTTCATCTTTCCTCCATTTTTGACCATTGATTAACCTTTTTAATCTCAACCCTTCACTTCTCATTTGTCCTCCTATAAATAGGTCACTATTTGGAGACAAATGGATCCATCTTTTAACAACAAACTTATGCTATTAAAATCATTTGCACTTGCACTCACATTTAACATCATTTTAGCTTAATTTACTTGCATATTACCTTAGCTTCCATGAATGGCTTCCATGATAACATAGATACATCCATTTAGTATATTGTGTAATTAGGGTTTTAATATTTTTATATTAAAATCCATTTAGATTAGCTTTTCATACACCCATATCAATCATCTTAGTCTACATCATATTAAAATAGCTTGCATCATGTTAATTTAGCTTTAAATCATGTTTCATCACACATCTTTCATTAGTTTCATTGATTCTCTTCAATAGAATTGATCAAAACAAGTTCATTTATCCATGGTATTAGGAAAGGGTCACCATTCCACATCAATGTGACACAACTCCCCCAATAGGATAAATTTCAATGGATTAGAATAGGTGTTTTTGAAGCTTTCATAGTTTAATATGTTAAGTTTTAATGAATTCCTAGTTAAGTTTTTATTGATTGATCTTATTGGACTAATGTTTAGTAGCACAGTCATCCATTTAATCCTCATGGACCAAGTGTAATTGGCCCATACTAATATGTCAGTCACAGGACCAAATCTATGAAAGAAGAATTGATGCAGATTGAGAAGAATCAAGCTTGGGAATTAGTCCCAAGACTAGCAAACAAGAATATAATAGGAACTAAATGGGTAGTCTAGAACAAGTTGAATGAGAATGGAGAAGTTGTCCGAAATAAGGTTGGACTTGTATGTAAGGGATACTCACAAGTGCAAGGAATATATTTTGAGGATTCATTTGCTCTAGTAGCAATAATGGAGGCCACTAGGATATTTTTGGCCTTTGCAGCACATAAGGACTTCAAGGTTTATCAAATGGATGTGAATTTCATATTCTTGAATGGTGAGTTGGAAGAATAGGTGTACATTAAACAATTGAAAGGAATTCAATTCTGAGATGATCCTAATATTGGTTTGCATATTGAAGAAGGCATAGTATGGTGTCAAGAAAGATCCTAGAGCTTGGTATGCAACATTGGATGAATACTTGTTGCAGTAGGGATTTAATAAAGGTACTACATATAGCAATCTTTACTTTAAAGTTGAGAAGGATCAAATTTTGATTGTGGTTGTGTATGTTGATGATATAATCTTTGGAGGAAATGAGGCAATGTGAAAGAAGTTTTTAGAAGATACGTAGAATAAATTTGAGATGTCAATGTTTGGGGAGATGGATTTCTTCATTAGGCTTCAAATCAATTAGACATAAAAAGGAATATTCATTTCACAATAAAAATATGTCAAGAAAATGTTGAAGTTTGGAATGGAAGGATCTAAACTAGTATGTACTCCTATGGTTACTAGTTGCAAGTTGAGCAAGAATGATGAATCTTTGAAGACTTATCAAAGCAAGTACAAATCAATGATTAGTATGTTGCAATATCTAACTACTACTAGACTATTGGAACACAACAATCTACTAAGAGGGGGAGTGAATCAGTTGATCAATTAAAACTAGTTATTTAATAATTTTACACAAATATAAAAGTACATGCAAGGAGATCACACACAAATACTCATAACACCAGATATATGTGGAAAACCTAATATGGGGAAAACCACAATGAGAATAGCTTCTAGGATCTACTATCCTAATGTAGCCTCAAAATATAACCTCGCTAATTACAATATTTAAGGGCACCAACCCTAAGGAGACACCAATCCTTTGATTTAGGAGCACCAACTTCAAGGAAGCACCCACTCCCTAACTTAGCACCAACTCAACTATTTGATGGCACCAACAATTCAGATTTACAATATAAGAGTTATGGATCTCTGTTTCTACTAACTCAACAACTCGTACCTCTTAGATCTTCTCTTCTCTTCTCTACAGTCTCCACATTCTTTTTTGGTTTTCACTCAACAACTCATTTCTCTACTCTTCCCCCTTTCTCTTCTCTATCTCATTTCTCTGCACTTCGAACATTCTCTATTCTATCTTGTTGCACTGTTCACTAGATGCATACCCTAGATGATATTTTCTATGTTACAGTCTAGGTCTTGTTCTCATAGCATATGCATGCTCAACATCCACTCTACCCTTCTTCTCTCACACAACTAGCACATGCTTAGTCGTTCAACTTCACATACATAGCCTCACCATCAAGCCAACTACACCTTGATCCCAACACTACTAACAACATTCAATGTATTTTCTATATTTGGTGTCAATCAAAACTAGGGTTTCATGCTCGATTGACATGTTCCAAATTTCATAGAAACCTATGCATCAATGGTGTCACTCATTTATTCCAATCCTTTTCTAGAATGTAGTTGGAGTGGTTACCTCATTTTTTCATGAAATAATTCCATTTTCCTAGCTATTGAAAAAATATGATCTTTGAATGTAGACCATTGATCATGAAATTCACGCCATGATCTTGTGTATCTTATTTACCCACCTTGCTTTAAAATGTAACTGTCCAATTTGACTTGCAGTAAATATGGTCATAGATCTCTAGTGATTCACAACAACGATGTGTTATAGGTCAAACAATTGATTCTTGCAACTTCTTATTCTATCAAAAAACACCAGTCAACTTTGGTCAATACAAGCATCCTACGAAATCACTCTTTCATTTTCAGTGATCTTATTCTTTCTTTCCATCGGGGGTCAGGGATCACTAATCCCACTTACCTTATGATTGGAGTGCACTATAGGAATTAACAAGAAATCCCAAACACTTAAGTCCAAAGCTTCTCCATACTTGTTGAGGTTCAGCCATCAGCCTTACCCTTTACCTTTTACCTTCTTTCACACCATTGCAAATCAATATACCAAACTCTAAACTCTGAAGCATGAAACACTTTTAATTTTCCTTAAGATTTTGTTGATGTCATCATGTATGATAGGTGACATCATCATCCCCACACATTTCCTTTGCAAGAATTAACCATTTCAGGTGTTGGGGTTTGCACATATCGCTTACCTCTTTCTTTTCTTTTGATAAGGCATAAGCCTTCCTACTGCTATGTAATGCCCAAACACTTCCTTTAGCAACATTAACCATTTTAGGTTTCAACCTTCAGGATTTTTTTTTACCACTTACTTTCCTTCTAGTAAGGAGTAAGCCAACCTTCTGACCCGCAATCCCTAAATCCTTTTCAGGAGTCTAAGTTCAAGTTTCCTCCATACCTCTTTCATCATTTTCTGTTAAGGTATAAGCCTGAACTCTGAAGTTCGTTGCCCGACACCTTTTCATACTTCCCTTAAACAAACTTCACTTTCTTTGTGTAATTAGTAGAGAGTACAACCAAAGTTTGAAGCTCGAAAGCTTTCAGACTTAACACATTTATAACTCCTTTTTCTTTGTGCATTCAATATAAGGTATTTCTGATGCCCGATGTCTGACTCCATTCAGACTTTAAACAAACTTTCTTCATTTCACTAAGAGATTTGGTATAAGGTATGACAGAGGCCCAAAGTTCAAAACCAATTTCAACACATTCATTTCAGCATTTATTTGAGGCATGTGATATAGTGTATGACCAAAGCCCAATGTTCGATCATCTACAACATAGAGTAATCCGCAAGCTCAAAGTTCAAACCCCAATCAGACTTAGTTGAAAATGACTAACTTCTTCCTCCTTTAGCAAGTGAAATAAGGTAAGCCCAAGGCTTGATGCCTAAACTTCTGCAACACTTCTATAACACTAAACTATTCACTTCACTAATGCCATTTTTTACATTAACCAACAATCTCTCCATATAATATTACTCATATCTCCTTTTGACATCAATGAGAATCATATTACCAACAATCTCCCACTTTGTCATTGATGGAAAAACTAAATGCTTTACACCAACTATACCAATCTGAATGCACATATATTAGCATAGACCATTCTACATAGAAACCTTTCTCCCTTGTAGCAGTCAACTATTTGCAATCACAACTCCCCCTTGACATATGTCCACATCTTTGTAGACACAAATTTATTTTCTCAATTTCTCCCCTATTGACATCAATGGAAAAGGGACTCTTTAGGACACCATGCTTCTATTGAAACCAATTTTTTCTCTCCCCTTTATCAAAATAGAGGAGTGTGTCCATGACATCTGCAACCACCAAGTCATTCTATAAATTTGTAAAAAAAATCATACTTGACTTGACTTCCTTCTTTCTTCTCCAAGGATGAATAAAGTTTCTATGAAGCTCCCCTTGAATTGTTGGCATAATTAATTATTTAATTACACTTACATAAGTTTACTTAGGACATAAGATTCTTTCTAGAATTCTTAGTTGGCTTTTCTAGAACTTATCTTATCTAGCTAATGCATCATTTCCTAGGTGATTAGCTTGTTGGTTGTCTCATGTCATAGGATTATGAAATTTTTCAACATCATGTTCACTAGTACATTTCAACCTTGCCTATATAAGGAAGTTCATTGTACACATTTGTAACATACTTCATACCTCATCATTTGATAGGTCTTAATATCAAGCAAGCTCTTTCTTGCATACTCTCTTGTAGAAGGTTTTCATTGTTTTTGCGAGTGGTCTTGGGTGTTGAGCTAATATCTTTAGCTCTTACATGGTATCAAAGCCACATCTTGCAAAACCATTCTTAGATTAGAGGGTGGAGCTATTGCTAGTGAGAGACCTTGATTTGAAGTTGTCTTTCATAGGTGGTATTTCATGGAAAGTTACTTTTGGCTCATGTTGGAGGAAATCTGAGCTCATATTTGAGTTTAGGGTAGCTGAGAAAGTCAGAATTGATTTTTGTTTTCCCTAAATCTAACATTTCTAGCAAAAGTTGTGGAGGTTTGAAGATTTGTAAGATTTAGGAGTTGCAGAGCTTCTTCTGGTGCATTTTCAAGTAGATCCAGCCTCACCATCATTTCCATGAGGCTTGAGAGATGAAAATCAATATATAATTTTCCCTATTGCGCCTTCAGTTGTTCATGAGGAATTTTTTTTTAACCTAGGGTGGTCGTACGACCCCTGGGTACAAGGTACAATTTATTTTTCATTTGCAAAAAAAATAATTTAAAAATGATCTTCTGCATAAATTTTATTTGTACGGGCTATTACAATTTTTTTGTGGGCTTATATCCTTTTAATCGGGCTTTATTAAAAATTGTATTCCACATATTTTATTATGGGGGTTTATATTTTGCGGACAACATTTTTTGTTGGTACCTTTGTACCAAGCGAACGTCATATCGGGCAGAGCATTCATTGCTCAGTACTACATCTTCTTTACCGGAGGTCACCCACACATCAACCTTGTTGTTGTTAGCCCATGCTACCCTTCCACCATATGCCACTAGTGGCTCCGACATTTTTTGTTACCCTCCTCATGCATTTCCTTACCGGACTGTGGGCTCTTTATTTTCATCTAGATCTTGTTCTCCACTATCGGTGTCAAACTTTCAGTTGAGCCCGTGGCCTTAACTTCCATCGGTTGACTACTCTTTTCTAGCTTCTGTCAAAGTTTTTATTCATCAGCGGTCTTATACTCATCAACTGACCAGCCCATGCTCCTCCTTCTAGCCGTTTTTGGTGCCTTTCTTTGCAACTATTGTGTACTCTCCATCTGCCATTAAGGTCTGCAATCCTTCCTACCCATGTCATTGTCAATTCCTTATTTTGGTCAGTGATTAAAGCTCATGCTTTCTATACTCCTATCGGTCTTACCACTATACATAGTCATCTCTGTCAATTTATTGCTAAGTTGATGGTCCTTGTTCCAATACTTGTAGATTGTACCATGTTAAATCAATGTTTGTACGTAGAGTTTTTTATTATTGGTAGCGAAGGACATATGGAGAACTATTTTTAAGCCCCATGTGCTAGAAAATTGTGCCCGTTTAGTAAAAAAAATTTCCCCTAATTAGTCCCCAAAGTTCCTAAAATAGGCCTTTTTTCATTTTTGCACAACTTTCCACCACAATCTCCAAATTCTACAATTGAGATATCAGTGAAAAGCTCTCTCCAAGTACTTTGCAGTGGTGCAAGTCTTTTTTACAGATTTTGCTGTAGGTATAGTTTATTCACAACTGAAGTCAAATCACCCCTTTGGACCTCCGAGCTCACAACTTTCAGTTAGTTTCTCTGATTTTGGTGATTCAAGTTGCATTTGGAAGGTATTGAGGAGCTCTTTGATTTGGTTCATGTACTTTTTTCAGTTTCAGCCCCAAGTGTGAGGTATTCATATTTTTGCATATTTTCTTTCTACTTCATAACTTGGACATCCTAATTCTTGGAGAAGTTTTGTTTGTGGGGGGCGGGGAGTTTATTTTCAGCTATATTATCATATCTAGGAGGATTCATATAAGTTTGATTCAGATATTTTCCATTTTTTCACTCTTGGTACTTGTTGATCTCATGGCTGAACCAGGATTTGAAGTGTTGACTCCTCATAACTATCACACCTGGAAAGTAAAAATGTAGAGATTTCTTTGGTCAAAGGGTTTGTGGTCCACTTTGGGTGATCATCAACCTAATTTTACTAGAGAATATGAATGATTTTCTCATAGGAATAAATGTGATGAAGCTATGGGTTTAATTGCAATGCATGTTTTAGATAGTTTATTCTTTCATATTGAGGAATGTACAACTCCTAATCAGGTTTGGGATAAGTACAAGACTCTATTTGGTGCAGTTAGTGAGGTATGTACCATGCAGTTGGAGGATGAATTGGATTCACTTTCTATAGATGCAATTTCCACCATTGAAGACTACTAGGTAAAATTCAAATCACTAAGATCTCAATTAGCTGGATGTGGGAAAGAAAAAAAATGATAAAGAGTGCATCTTTTTTATTATGTCTAAGTTGAAAGGTTTTTTTGCATACTTTTCTACTTCCTTCTATGCAACTATGGATGGCTTAGGTGATTCTTTAGTAATGCCCTCCTTTGAGACATTTTGTGGTAGGTTGACTAGAGAACAAGCAAAAATTAGTCAATTTGATACACATACTAAGAATCATGCTTTAGTGCATCATCATCATCATCTAAGGATAAAGGAAATAAAAAATTCAAACCTAAGGTAGAATCTAAATAACCTCTCACCTCTTCCAAAGAGGAAAAACCTAAGAAGGAGAAGAGTAAATGTGGTTATTGTAAAAAACCAAGGCAAGGTGAACAGACTTGTTACAAGAAAGAGTTAGATGAAATGAGGCAACTCTTAAAGGAACACAAAATTTCTTTGCCTTCTAAGTCTAAAGGTTCATCTTCTTCTTCTTCTCAATCAACATCTACTACACACACTGGTCATTCAGGCATTGCAAATAGGAGTGATATGATAGATGATTATAAACAGAAAGGACATGCCCTTGTTGTCACACAAGTTGAGAGGTCTAGAAATTGGATTCTTGATTTAGGAGCCTCCTATCATATATCAGGTCAACCTGATAGGTTTTCATCTTTGAAGCATACTTCACTTATGAAGATCTTGATGGAAAATGATGTGTATCTTGATGTATATGGAAAAGGGGTTATTGATGTGCCACATGGTAGCTTTAATAATGTGATTTGTATTCTTGATATTAAGCACAATCTTCTTTCAATATATCAGATAGCATAGACTGGTAAATCAATTGAGTTTACTCCAAATTCAGTCTACATTTGAGATTTGGATACCAAGCAGCTTGTTGCAGTGGGTAGGGCCAATCATTAGGAAAAGATCTACTACTTTTCCCATTTTGTTCCTGATGGTGAATGTTCTAGAAATGACTCTCCTAGATCCAGTGTGGACAGTTGTTCAAATGGTGGATGTCATGGATGGTTAAACCTCACCATTCATAAGCCATGTAATGAGGTTGCATCTCTTCTTGCTCCTTCAAATTTTATTTAGACTTCAGATTTGCACGTACAGGATGGTTTCATGACATAATTATTAGATTTGGTATGTCAGACTTCTTCAGTAGATTTGGAGGACCTGTTTGAGGGGGTTTCTCTCCTTCTTGATCATTCATATTTGAAGGTTTCTCTTGATTCTCCACATCCTTTGTCTTCCTCCTTGATTGGGGTAACTCCTAATTTTGTTGAGGCATATTTAGAGGCTCTTGAAACATCTTCAGAGATTCCATGCTTCAAATTGCTTCCCTCCTACTTCTTCATGGAGATGAAGTTTCTTCAACATCGGCCATTAGATATTTTTCTTCCCAAGGGACGATACATTTTTTTGTAGGCATTTGATTCTCTTTTTCTTTTAGACATTCTTCAGTGGTTTTGGAGTTACTTCATTATGGGGGGCTGCATAGTCTCTTTCTTTCCCTCCTATGGGGGGGATTTTGTAATGTATATATGTGATGGATGGTGTACTTGGGGGGTATCATGGAGTCCTCCATCCTTCCTCACATGATTTTTTTATTTTGTTTATTTTCTGTCTTTTGGAGAGGAGTTTTGTCCCACTGGGTTTTCTCCTTTTCTCTGGTTGTGAGAGATTTCTTTTTTCATTTTTACATGGGTACCTAACATGGCCTAGTAGTTGAGGCCCATCTTTGCATCTTTGCATAATTATCTTCTCCCTAAGTTGCACTTGTGGGGGGTGTTGGTGTAATTAATTATTTAATTACACTTACATAAGTTTACTTAGGACATAAGATTCTTTCTAGAAGTCTTAGTTGGCTTTTCTAGAACTTATCTTATCTAGCTAATGCATCATTTCCTAGGTGATTAGTTTGTTGGTTGTCTCATGTCA
>VDFB02281492.1:485985072-486153195 GCA_007258455.2 Sequoia sempervirens
TTATTTTAGAGCCGAACTGCGTCGGCGTCCGTGCCTGTTAAAGACAGAATTGATATTTAATACAAAATGAAAATTTCATTAAAAAAAAATACATATAAAAAATATATATATATAAAAATTTATAAAGGGTTGGGAGGGACGGACTGGCCATACCCCCCATACCCTGGTGCGGTGATATGACTGTTGCACAGCAGTCTTAAAGACTGTTGTGCGCAGTCCCTGCAGGGACTGCTGTGGGCAGTCCTTGCAAGGACTGCGCCGACAGGGAGGTAGAGACTTCCCTTTTGTTTAGTTTGTTTTTTATTTATTTATTTTAGTTTAAATTTAAATTACTAAAAATTGAAATATATATATAATCTGTTTTTATTTATTTATTTTAGTTTAAATTTAATTTATGAAAATTGATATATATATATATATATTATATATATAAATATATGATAAATTATAATGTATTCTTTTACATATGCAATGAATAGATTGTAAAATTAAATGGTTTCTTTTAATAGAAATGTAATTGTCTTTGGAAATAAAATGTTAATAATTTATTATAATAAAAATTTAATGTACTATTTACATATATCAATTGTTCCTTGCTTTTTATGAATTTAATAATTGATCATGAGAAAATTGTATTGCTTCTTTTCTTAACTGCTTTGAGTAAAGTTGATATGGTGTTTTGAGATCATCAAATTATGTGTAGTTACATTCTATTATTGTGTTGGCTTTAATGTCGATGTGGGAACCCGGTTGTTGATTTGAAACCTTGTTCCAGAGGCTTGTTTATTTTTGAATGTTATTCTCGTTTTGAATTTCTTCTTTGGAGTTGAAAACTTATGGTTCATGTTTGGAAGGGTTGAACGGTGTTAAGACTTTTTGGTTCTGAGTTGTTGCGAGAGGGTTAATGCCTCACATGTTCTTGTTTTGGTATCATGCTTATTTGTTGAGGTTCAACCCTTGTCTTATTTCAATTTTCTGTTAGGGGTCTTAGGGAGAGTGGCTCTTCGTGGGGGTTGGCGCCTCGGTTAAGAGGAAGTGCACAGGAGAACCCACATAAGAGTAGTTAAACAAGTGATAACCTAAAAATAGAATTAGGGGGGATGGGTAGTAAAACACTCAAGATAATAAAATTTGGATTCCTCGTCTATGCATTAGGGCTATCATAGACTAATGATAGATTGAGAAGGCCGTGGTCGGCAAAGTCATAATCTCGTCTTCATGAGAGGTTATTGACTCCGCATGAGCTACCCTATGGTGTCGGCGCCTCAAGTAGGAGGAAGAGCCAGGAGATCCATAGATGGGTGTCGGCGCCTCATGTTGGAGGAAGAGCCAGGAGATCCCATGAGAGCTATGCGATGACACTCTCCACTAGACTTCCTGTTGCCTTGTTGCTTTTTGCCTCTGGAAATGTATTTTGGATTTTGGATGTTGTATCAGTTTCCTTAGTTTTGTACTCCTATTGTTGATTCAGATTCTTGTGAAAGTGATTATGAGCATACTTTGGTGACTTGTTATTGTCATTGCTCGGTTTAATTGTATTCTCTGAGTTTGTATTTGAGTTTGTACCTTGTTGTCATGGAGTCGGTTTGACAATCTTGGTCGAGATAACTTCCTTGTCACCTCTGAGCACGGGGGGTGAGTTATCTATAATTCACATGGTTGGGTGGAACGTGCTCCGCACCCGTTGGGTTCCCCATCAGCATCCTTTGTTCGCAGCATTTCCACAGTTGGAGTTGTACCAGTGCTCACTTTGTTATTCAAAATTCATTGTAAATTGTATCATCCCACTTGTTTGGGAAATTCATTGTAATTATTATATCAAAAGATTGTAATGTAACATTATAACAATGATGTAATAGTTAGGATTCTATGTAATTCTATTTGATGAGATTCATATGATTGTATTATGTGGTATCTTAATATTCTTGCTCTTGGTTCATGGATGTACATTTATTCATGGTTATTATATTATAATTGGTTACGTGGTTTATCATTAGCTTTTATTTCTATTTTGTGGTTACAATGTAACCTCGCGTGCCCCAGAGAACTAAGTGTGATAATGTGATGTAATATGTTATGTGATTATGATTAATGTATTGTATATTTAACTTAATTGTTTTTTTTTAATTATTTTTTTGTGTGTTCTCTGGGGTTTTCACAGTGGTTACAAGAATAATTAGCTAATTAAACAATTTGAAAATCATTTAATTGTGCAAGTTAGAAGAATTAGGAGATTTAATGAAATAATTGTGAATTATTTAATCAAAGAGGGAAAATGACATTTAATTAGATAATTTTACATTATTTAATCAAAAGGGAAGAAACTAATATGAAGGTGATGAATTAATCAAATAAGGTCAATTATTCAATTAATAGGGGAAAAGGTGAATTTAACTAAATAATTGGACATTATTTAATTAAATAGATAAAATAGGTGAATTAAGAGAGAAATGGTGTTAGTGAGAGAAATCAATGTGTGTGATAAACTCAAGATATTTTTAGGTGTCTACATTTTTCCCCTCTTTGAAGCAAGGTACATGTAGAGTTGCTTCAAACAATTGATGTTACTTAGATCAAAATTTTAAAAAATTCAAATTTTTTCTTATGTTTGATTGTGCCCCAGCAGATGAAGGAATGTTGGTATGCTGCCCCCTCGAGAGATCAAGCGAAAAAACTAATTTTCAAATTGAGATCATGATAAAGTCACGGGAATGATTTTGTTGAACAAAGGATGAAGAAAAAGTCCTAGGAGGCTAATGAAGTGACCATGGCTAGATGTGAAGCAAGAAAACTGAGTTATAGGGTAAAAACCCTAAGTTATGCTAGGCATATATGCTCATTTCAATGAATTTGAAGCTCATTTGCATAGTTTTCTTTTGAGAGATTAGAGATACTGTGATATTTTCAAGTTCAGAGCCTACAAAGCACTTGAGATGTTGGACCACACAATTTGTGTAGTACACTGCATAGATGAGGTTCGCAAGTTCCAATAGTCAGTCGATGCACCACCCTCGGTACATACCCCACTAAAATTTCCTTACACATATTTTTAGATAGCTAAAGGTAGGCTAGATTGTGAAGTATCATATCCCCTTTAGTACTACTTGGAATATTCCAAAGGTGAACTTATCCTATTTATATTGAGGTAGTCTATCACATCACATTGGGGGAAATTCATTTTGGATCATATTAGGTTCTTGTATATCTTAAGGTTATTGGAAATCGCAATCACAAATCAAAAAAACATTCATAAAATGTTCATCAAAAAATCCAAAAACATCAAAATATTGTATAGAAGAAAATCCAAACACTGGTACATTTTGACCCAAATTTTGACTAACGTTTGTTAGAATTTCGACTACCATTCATTAGTATTATTTCATCGAAATTTCGACGACCATTCGTCAGTATTATTTCGTCAAAATTTTGATGACATTTTAAACATCAAAATTATGACCTAGCATTCGTCAAAATTTGGGTCAAAATGTACCAGTGAAAACATCCAAATTCCTATATAGCTAAAATCCAAAAACATTCTTAAATTGTAAAGTCAAAATCCAAAACATCCAAAACACATCAAAAATCCCTAAAAAGGTCAAAACATAGAAAATCCAAAAATAGAACCATGTCAAACTATGAGTCTTTGAGCTTGAACGTAGGCAATGCCATCATTGATGTGCCCTCAAGACACCCTAGGTTAGTCCTTTAGGAGTCTATCATAATAAACCAACAATCCATCAACTATTCATCTTCATCTTCAATAAGTCAAATTAGTCGAATTACGTGGTGTCTGTGTGTATAACATAGGCAAGGCTCATCTTTGATAAGCCCCTAGGATAGTATTTTAGGTTAGGTTCTTGGTCAAAAATCATAAAAACTTTAAACATCCAAATATCAAAAAATCCCAAAACATTTAGATAACAAAAAACACAAAAACATCCAAATATTATAAAACCTTAAATAGCATCTAATAACCAAAAACTAAAACATCCAATAAACTTTCAAAAAGACCAAAAACTACCTCAAAACATTAAAAAATGTCAAAAACATTGAAATATTCTAAAAAATCCAAAACCACCCATCCCATCTCGCTTTCACTTGCAATAAACCTCCATCCATAATAAATCAACCATCATCTTCAACCTTTGGTGAAACAAATAGAAAACAAGTGTCATAGGTCACAAAGTGAGAACCTAAGTGTGAAAATCTAAAGTATAAATCATAGGTAAATGAGTCAATGAAGTTCATATTAACGACTTATCAAAAACCTAATCCTAATCAAATCATTTGATAAACATGTCCTAAGATGCATCCTTCCTGCAATGGACATCAACATCAGAAATTAACTTAGATATAATTAAAATCGCAAGAGATATAGATTATACTAGCTATTTTTCTTTGATCTTTTCTTATGATTTATCTTAATGACCCATTCCGAGGACCTCTCAATGATATATCAAGGATTTGGAGAGAAAGGAATGAGGCATTGATCATTATCTTTTGTTTGTTGTGCTTGTGGGTATTCTTGTAAAATAATCTTGGTGCATACTTGCTTAGTTGTGTGTAGGGAGGTTGTTTGGAGTAGATTGTTGACTATTGTGTATGCTTTGGTCCAACCTATTCTAAACTTCTAACTTACATTCCAATGAGGCTTCAGTATGTCAAGATGTGAACAAGAACTATCCTATCTATTTGCATATTCAAAGTCCATTACACTAGATACAATGCCTTCCTAGTTCTTAATACATTGATGCATCGTGTCTATGTGTTATATAAAAAATAAGGAATAACGAAAAATCCCAATCCCAAGATATGAGAAAATCATCATCATCATTGCTCATCACCATATCTAATAAAGTCTTGGTGGATCAAGGACTTGTTGGAATTTTTGATTCAATCATCAAAATCAATGGTCAAAACATTCATCTCATTCTTCTATCTTCTTTCCATGCTAACCTTTTATCATGATAGTCAACAAAAACATCATCATGAATCCATCCTACATCCACAAATCATCAACATGCATACACATCACATATCATAAGCATACACCACATTATCATGAACATTTGCACATCCATATGCATACATCATCATATTATAAATTGCATAGAAAAGTACACAAAAAGAAATGCATCCATATCATTTTCATAAGCATGAAATCTGCATATCATAGCATCCATCCCATATCATGTCATAAAAAGATACTGAAAAAGAAGTGCATCCATCCATTGCATTGTATTACATCCATCTCATAGCATTGCATATACATTACATCATAGAAAATCATCGCATATCGCATAAATAAAAGAAGTGCATCCATGAATAAACATATCACATCACATCAATATCAAATACATCCATACATTCATAAGCATGAAATAAAGAGCACATCACATATCAAATCTAAATCATCTCATATATATCAAAAATTGATGACTGTCATGGTATAATATCTGAATTAGTGTGTGTATATTGATAAAAAATACAATATCCACGAGGCTATCAAAAATGATCCCATCAATGTATATCTTTATAAATAATCATGAAAACAATCAAAAAGTGTCTACACAAGTAGGCTAGCCCTGGTGGTTGCTTGTCTCACCCCCAACTAATGATTGATCCTCAGCTCTAGGTGGTGCTCTGCTTTGCTATGAAAAGTTAGGTTGTCTCATAACCTGAAGAACATCCCTGTGGTAATGCATATGGTAGTACGTAGCCTCAGTAACTACCTCTCTATATATCCAAGCAAATATAGTCTGGCCCTGTGATGTAGCTATCACTACCTCCAACTGTTGTCTCCACCTAATATCTTGGGCTAGTTGTAGGTCTAGTTGCTATTGCAACTAAACCTCATCATCCCTCTGGGAAGTCAAGTCATGTACCTATTGCTATAATTGGGTCCTCTTTGCTTGTATCTATGCCTTCAACTAAGCATTTGGCTATCCTGGTGGAGGAGGAGGCGGTGGTGCCCCCGAAACCTATCTATCGTGTTGCCCTAGGTCCTAATGACCCTGATCCTACTAATGTTATTGGTTCCCATCACCTGGAACTTGTGCCTAATCCTATCCCTAGCCTCAACCTCTACCTCTACCTCTAAGGTATACCCCCACTAGATCTGTCAAGCGTGTAGGTGGCCTCAACTACACATCATATGTTGGGGTAGTCCTCGCATCTAGAAAGCCCTGAACATATGCCCATGACCCTAGGAAAAGCTATCTAAAATCAATTATCACCACATTGGGATCAATAGGGTCTCCCCATTGTACCTCTCTGAGCTTTGGAGAAAATGGAAATGTAATCATCCATTGGCACATCATGTACCTCCCCAAATTGTCAAGCAATGTGGTTTAGGAGGTATCACTCAATGATCTTGTGCTCTCTACTATGTATGTATCGAGTCTTTCTAGAAAAATCTAGCTAATGTTGATCATCATACCACTATGGATGTTGTAACCATGGCCTCCATTTGAACACTATCATGCCATCAATGACATGATGCCAATACAACAAACCTATGGGGCCCGTGTGCTACAATGTCATTGGCACCCTATACTAGAAAACAATAGGCCCATCCTCATGGATATTTGAAAGAACAATTAAGGACCTCAACATTGTGATATGCTCATATTCCCATATGTGAAGTAGAGTCACACTTGCTTCGATACTCCTGCCCTCTCAGTAGATAGCCTCATGCATATCATGATACAAGGAGGCAATGGGAACTGAACCCTAGGCATACATAATGTATCTCCAGATCATACCCTCCCATGCCAATCCCCATCCAGGACTGAAACCTCTACCCTTTCAAACTGGAGCAACGATGCCACAAATCAAGGTTGCAATGACCAATCTAAATGTATCCACTCGACCACAATAAAAATCCAGATCAATCTGGGAGCTAATCAGAACAATCTTCCATCTATGTAGAAGAGAGATACATGCATCTCTACCAGCATTTTTTTCATAAATGACATGCTCTCTATGGATATGCAATCGTAGAATGCACCACACATCCTCAAAGGTGATGGTCGCCTCCCTAGTGGGCAAGTGAAATGAAGAGGTCTTTTTCTGCCACCTCTCGACCAACACTGTCATCATAGTGAGATGGGTCTTGATTTCTAGCAGGAAAGTGGCAAAGCCTAACCCTAGCCTCCCTAGCCGCTCCACATCATCATCATCGAAGTCTCTAGTTGTAGCTAAAATGTTGTATCAGTGCTCTTGGACATTAGTAGTGGAGGATCCTCTGCATGCATCAACACACAACATCAACTTGATGAAAAAAGTTAAAAAACTAATCAAACTTTGAGACTTTGCATCCCAAACATCAAAAGCATTGCTAAAATCAATAGTGTCACTCTTTCATGTGTGCATCATTGTATTCATTTGAGAAGTGTGTTGCCATTTTGGTGATGCACGTCACTATGTTCAATAGTGAATCGGAATTCTAGTGCATCTCTATATCTAAATATTAGGGTGCATCACTATTTTCAAGGTGTGTTGCCCACTACTCTTAATTGACACTAAACTTAAAAATCCCATACATCACTATATTACCCTAGCGACCCCCTAATTAGATGAGTCGCTAAATCAAAAAATTGGGGTGTGCCTCAATAGAGGGTGCATTGCTATAAATTCAATAACGACACTTCTGATGCTTCAAAAGCATCGCTAAAAAGTGACATGCCTATCGACCTAACTTTGACCCCCTATTAAATGCACTTAAAAGCAAAAATTGAGACAAGTTTCAAATCACATACCTGTGGTCTTGCATCTACATGTCATTGGTACTCTCGAACTCAATCCAAAAGATGAAGATGGAGGGTACAATGAGCCATTTCACTGAGGTATCAGAGCTAAAACTACAAAGGTCTCTAAGGTGTGAATACACAAATGAACTAGAAGTGTCACCCTTCTTGCCTATTTAAGCCTAAAAATTAAGGATTTTTGCCCTAATTTGAGCCAAAAGCTAGGGTTTTGACTTGTTTTACCTATTTCCACCTTGTGCAACATATTTTGAGCTACTTTTTGAGCTTCTAAGGCCATTTTTTGTATTCCATGACCTATTTGATCACCTAAGCCTATATTTTACCTTTGTCAAGAAATCAACACAAAATTCAAAATTTCCGCCCGATTTCTTGAGGGGGTAGGGAACCAGCTTATTCCTTCCACTAGGGCAATATTGGGGCATCCAAAAATCATAAAAATTTCACTTTTTGATTTAAGTAGAAGTTTTTAATTTGAAAGGTGTCAATCTCTTAACCAACGTAGCAAGTACCTCGCTTCAAAGAGGGGCAAATTTAGACACTTAAAAATATCTTGAATGATATCATGCACTTGAATCAGGTATACTAACATCATTTCATCTTAAAACCCATCCTTTTTTCACTTAATTAATTAAATTTGCATCGCTATTTAATTAAATATGTCATTTTTGTCTATTAATATAATTAACCTAATTAGGGTTAATTCCCCCCCTCTTGCACTAACATTTCATCATATTAAATTAAATAAATCGAATTATTTAATTAAATCCCTAAAGTCTTCTTATTTAATTAAATAACCCCGAGGTATTTAATAAAATGTCATATAATATCTCCCCTTTTCATTAAATCATTAATTTAATGAATATAATGTAATTCTTCTAAAATTGCATAATTAACATTGTTTTAATTATCAATTACTAATAAATCTAATTCCCCCCACTTGCAAGGGAATATTCCAAGAGAATATTCATCCTTTGCACATTCCTCCAAAAGGAATATTCCCATGGAATGTTCCTTCCCCTTTTGCACATTAAAACTTTGTTTTAATTTGCTAAATATCTAATTTTCTCTCACCCATGATAATATTCCAAAGAATATTCTCTCTCCTCACTCATTTGAAAAAAGGGAATATTCTTCTTCCTAACAACTTACAAGACTTCTTGTGCAATTTTTGAGTGTGTTTGTTTGGAAGAATATGGGCCCTTGATTCTTTCCTTGATCCATGTGATCACTGATTCTCATCCATTGATGAGAATCCATGATCCATGTTTCATCTTTCCTCCATTTTTGACCATTGATTAACCTTTTTAATCTCAACCCTTCACTTCTCATTTGTCCTCCTATAAATAGGTCACTATTTGGAGACAAATGGATCCATCTTTTAACAACAAACTTATGCTATTAAAATCATTTGCACTTGCACTCACATTTAACATCATTTTAGCTTAATTTACTTGCATATTACCTTAGCTTCCATGAATGGCTTCCATGATAACATAGATACATCCATTTAGTATATTGTGTAATTAGGGTTTTAATATTTTTATATTAAAATCCATTTAGATTAGCTTTTCATACACCCATATCAATCATCTTAGTCTACATCATATTAAAATAGCTTGCATCATGTTAATTTAGCTTTAAATCATGTTTCATCACACATCTTTCATTAGTTTCATTGATTCTCTTCAATAGAATTGATCAAAACAAGTTCATTTATCCATGGTATTAGGAAAGGGTCACCATTCCACATCAATGTGACACAACTCCCCCAATAGGATAAATTTCAATGGATTAGAATAGGTGTTTTTGAAGCTTTCATAGTTTAATATGTTAAGTTTTAATGAATTCCTAGTTAAGTTTTTATTGATTGATCTTATTGGACTAATGTTTAGTAGCACAGTCATCCATTTAATCCTCATGGACCAAGTGTAATTGGCCCATACTAATATGTCAGTCACAGGACCAAATCTATGAAAGAAGAATTGATGCAGATTGAGAAGAATCAAGCTTGGGAATTAGTCCCAAGACTAGCAAACAAGAATATAATAGGAACTAAATGGGTAGTCTAGAACAAGTTGAATGAGAATGGAGAAGTTGTCCGAAATAAGGTTGGACTTGTATGTAAGGGATACTCACAAGTGCAAGGAATATATTTTGAGGATTCATTTGCTCTAGTAGCAATAATGGAGGCCACTAGGATATTTTTGGCCTTTGCAGCACATAAGGACTTCAAGGTTTATCAAATGGATGTGAATTTCATATTCTTGAATGGTGAGTTGGAAGAATAGGTGTACATTAAACAATTGAAAGGAATTCAATTCTGAGATGATCCTAATATTGGTTTGCATATTGAAGAAGGCATAGTATGGTGTCAAGAAAGATCCTAGAGCTTGGTATGCAACATTGGATGAATACTTGTTGCAGTAGGGATTTAATAAAGGTACTACATATAGCAATCTTTACTTTAAAGTTGAGAAGGATCAAATTTTGATTGTGGTTGTGTATGTTGATGATATAATCTTTGGAGGAAATGAGGCAATGTGAAAGAAGTTTTTAGAAGATACGTAGAATAAATTTGAGATGTCAATGTTTGGGGAGATGGATTTCTTCATTAGGCTTCAAATCAATTAGACATAAAAAGGAATATTCATTTCACAATAAAAATATGTCAAGAAAATGTTGAAGTTTGGAATGGAAGGATCTAAACTAGTATGTACTCCTATGGTTACTAGTTGCAAGTTGAGCAAGAATGATGAATCTTTGAAGACTTATCAAAGCAAGTACAAATCAATGATTAGTATGTTGCAATATCTAACTACTACTAGACTATTGGAACACAACAATCTACTAAGAGGGGGAGTGAATCAGTTGATCAATTAAAACTAGTTATTTAATAATTTTACACAAATATAAAAGTACATGCAAGGAGATCACACACAAATACTCATAACACCAGATATATGTGGAAAACCTAATATGGGGAAAACCACAATGAGAATAGCTTCTAGGATCTACTATCCTAATGTAGCCTCAAAATATAACCTCGCTAATTACAATATTTAAGGGCACCAACCCTAAGGAGACACCAATCCTTTGATTTAGGAGCACCAACTTCAAGGAAGCACCCACTCCCTAACTTAGCACCAACTCAACTATTTGATGGCACCAACAATTCAGATTTACAATATAAGAGTTATGGATCTCTGTTTCTACTAACTCAACAACTCGTACCTCTTAGATCTTCTCTTCTCTTCTCTACAGTCTCCACATTCTTTTTTGGTTTTCACTCAACAACTCATTTCTCTACTCTTCCCCCTTTCTCTTCTCTATCTCATTTCTCTGCACTTCGAACATTCTCTATTCTATCTTGTTGCACTGTTCACTAGATGCATACCCTAGATGATATTTTCTATGTTACAGTCTAGGTCTTGTTCTCATAGCATATGCATGCTCAACATCCACTCTACCCTTCTTCTCTCACACAACTAGCACATGCTTAGTCGTTCAACTTCACATACATAGCCTCACCATCAAGCCAACTACACCTTGATCCCAACACTACTAACAACATTCAATGTATTTTCTATATTTGGTGTCAATCAAAACTAGGGTTTCATGCTCGATTGACATGTTCCAAATTTCATAGAAACCTATGCATCAATGGTGTCACTCATTTATTCCAATCCTTTTCTAGAATGTAGTTGGAGTGGTTACCTCATTTTTTCATGAAATAATTCCATTTTCCTAGCTATTGAAAAAATATGATCTTTGAATGTAGACCATTGATCATGAAATTCACGCCATGATCTTGTGTATCTTATTTACCCACCTTGCTTTAAAATGTAACTGTCCAATTTGACTTGCAGTAAATATGGTCATAGATCTCTAGTGATTCACAACAACGATGTGTTATAGGTCAAACAATTGATTCTTGCAACTTCTTATTCTATCAAAAAACACCAGTCAACTTTGGTCAATACAAGCATCCTACGAAATCACTCTTTCATTTTCAGTGATCTTATTCTTTCTTTCCATCGGGGGTCAGGGATCACTAATCCCACTTACCTTATGATTGGAGTGCACTATAGGAATTAACAAGAAATCCCAAACACTTAAGTCCAAAGCTTCTCCATACTTGTTGAGGTTCAGCCATCAGCCTTACCCTTTACCTTTTACCTTCTTTCACACCATTGCAAATCAATATACCAAACTCTAAACTCTGAAGCATGAAACACTTTTAATTTTCCTTAAGATTTTGTTGATGTCATCATGTATGATAGGTGACATCATCATCCCCACACATTTCCTTTGCAAGAATTAACCATTTCAGGTGTTGGGGTTTGCACATATCGCTTACCTCTTTCTTTTCTTTTGATAAGGCATAAGCCTTCCTACTGCTATGTAATGCCCAAACACTTCCTTTAGCAACATTAACCATTTTAGGTTTCAACCTTCAGGATTTTTTTTTACCACTTACTTTCCTTCTAGTAAGGAGTAAGCCAACCTTCTGACCCGCAATCCCTAAATCCTTTTCAGGAGTCTAAGTTCAAGTTTCCTCCATACCTCTTTCATCATTTTCTGTTAAGGTATAAGCCTGAACTCTGAAGTTCGTTGCCCGACACCTTTTCATACTTCCCTTAAACAAACTTCACTTTCTTTGTGTAATTAGTAGAGAGTACAACCAAAGTTTGAAGCTCGAAAGCTTTCAGACTTAACACATTTATAACTCCTTTTTCTTTGTGCATTCAATATAAGGTATTTCTGATGCCCGATGTCTGACTCCATTCAGACTTTAAACAAACTTTCTTCATTTCACTAAGAGATTTGGTATAAGGTATGACAGAGGCCCAAAGTTCAAAACCAATTTCAACACATTCATTTCAGCATTTATTTGAGGCATGTGATATAGTGTATGACCAAAGCCCAATGTTCGATCATCTACAACATAGAGTAATCCGCAAGCTCAAAGTTCAAACCCCAATCAGACTTAGTTGAAAATGACTAACTTCTTCCTCCTTTAGCAAGTGAAATAAGGTAAGCCCAAGGCTTGATGCCTAAACTTCTGCAACACTTCTATAACACTAAACTATTCACTTCACTAATGCCATTTTTTACATTAACCAACAATCTCTCCATATAATATTACTCATATCTCCTTTTGACATCAATGAGAATCATATTACCAACAATCTCCCACTTTGTCATTGATGGAAAAACTAAATGCTTTACACCAACTATACCAATCTGAATGCACATATATTAGCATAGACCATTCTACATAGAAACCTTTCTCCCTTGTAGCAGTCAACTATTTGCAATCACAACTCCCCCTTGACATATGTCCACATCTTTGTAGACACAAATTTATTTTCTCAATTTCTCCCCTATTGACATCAATGGAAAAGGGACTCTTTAGGACACCATGCTTCTATTGAAACCAATTTTTTCTCTCCCCTTTATCAAAATAGAGGAGTGTGTCCATGACATCTGCAACCACCAAGTCATTCTATAAATTTGTAAAAAAAATCATACTTGACTTGACTTCCTTCTTTCTTCTCCAAGGATGAATAAAGTTTCTATGAAGCTCCCCTTGAATTGTTGGCATAATTAATTATTTAATTACACTTACATAAGTTTACTTAGGACATAAGATTCTTTCTAGAATTCTTAGTTGGCTTTTCTAGAACTTATCTTATCTAGCTAATGCATCATTTCCTAGGTGATTAGCTTGTTGGTTGTCTCATGTCATAGGATTATGAAATTTTTCAACATCATGTTCACTAGTACATTTCAACCTTGCCTATATAAGGAAGTTCATTGTACACATTTGTAACATACTTCATACCTCATCATTTGATAGGTCTTAATATCAAGCAAGCTCTTTCTTGCATACTCTCTTGTAGAAGGTTTTCATTGTTTTTGCGAGTGGTCTTGGGTGTTGAGCTAATATCTTTAGCTCTTACATGGTATCAAAGCCACATCTTGCAAAACCATTCTTAGATTAGAGGGTGGAGCTATTGCTAGTGAGAGACCTTGATTTGAAGTTGTCTTTCATAGGTGGTATTTCATGGAAAGTTACTTTTGGCTCATGTTGGAGGAAATCTGAGCTCATATTTGAGTTTAGGGTAGCTGAGAAAGTCAGAATTGATTTTTGTTTTCCCTAAATCTAACATTTCTAGCAAAAGTTGTGGAGGTTTGAAGATTTGTAAGATTTAGGAGTTGCAGAGCTTCTTCTGGTGCATTTTCAAGTAGATCCAGCCTCACCATCATTTCCATGAGGCTTGAGAGATGAAAATCAATATATAATTTTCCCTATTGCGCCTTCAGTTGTTCATGAGGAATTTTTTTTTAACCTAGGGTGGTCGTACGACCCCTGGGTACAAGGTACAATTTATTTTTCATTTGCAAAAAAAATAATTTAAAAATGATCTTCTGCATAAATTTTATTTGTACGGGCTATTACAATT
This sequence comes from Sequoia sempervirens, assembly GCA_007258455.2. Classification (NCBI taxonomy): domain Eukaryota; kingdom Viridiplantae; phylum Streptophyta; class Pinopsida; order Cupressales; family Cupressaceae; genus Sequoia; species Sequoia sempervirens. The sequence goes on from VDFB02281492.1 coordinate 485,999,309, forward strand.
TTTTTGTGGGCTTATATCCTTTTAATCGGGCTTTATTAAAAATTGTATTCCACATATTTTATTATGGGGGTTTATATTTTGCGGACAACATTTTTTGTTGGTACCTTTGTACCAAGCGAACGTCATATCGGGCAGAGCATTCATTGCTCAGTACTACATCTTCTTTACCGGAGGTCACCCACACATCAACCTTGTTGTTGTTAGCCCATGCTACCCTTCCACCATATGCCACTAGTGGCTCCGACATTTTTTGTTACCCTCCTCATGCATTTCCTTACCGGACTGTGGGCTCTTTATTTTCATCTAGATCTTGTTCTCCACTATCGGTGTCAAACTTTCAGTTGAGCCCGTGGCCTTAACTTCCATCGGTTGACTACTCTTTTCTAGCTTCTGTCAAAGTTTTTATTCATCAGCGGTCTTATACTCATCAACTGACCAGCCCATGCTCCTCCTTCTAGCCGTTTTTGGTGCCTTTCTTTGCAACTATTGTGTACTCTCCATCTGCCATTAAGGTCTGCAATCCTTCCTACCCATGTCATTGTCAATTCCTTATTTTGGTCAGTGATTAAAGCTCATGCTTTCTATACTCCTATCGGTCTTACCACTATACATAGTCATCTCTGTCAATTTATTGCTAAGTTGATGGTCCTTGTTCCAATACTTGTAGATTGTACCATGTTAAATCAATGTTTGTACGTAGAGTTTTTTATTATTGGTAGCGAAGGACATATGGAGAACTATTTTTAAGCCCCATGTGCTAGAAAATTGTGCCCGTTTAGTAAAAAAAATTTCCCCTAATTAGTCCCCAAAGTTCCTAAAATAGGCCTTTTTTCATTTTTGCACAACTTTCCACCACAATCTCCAAATTCTACAATTGAGATATCAGTGAAAAGCTCTCTCCAAGTACTTTGCAGTGGTGCAAGTCTTTTTTACAGATTTTGCTGTAGGTATAGTTTATTCACAACTGAAGTCAAATCACCCCTTTGGACCTCCGAGCTCACAACTTTCAGTTAGTTTCTCTGATTTTGGTGATTCAAGTTGCATTTGGAAGGTATTGAGGAGCTCTTTGATTTGGTTCATGTACTTTTTTCAGTTTCAGCCCCAAGTGTGAGGTATTCATATTTTTGCATATTTTCTTTCTACTTCATAACTTGGACATCCTAATTCTTGGAGAAGTTTTGTTTGTGGGGGGCGGGGAGTTTATTTTCAGCTATATTATCATATCTAGGAGGATTCATATAAGTTTGATTCAGATATTTTCCATTTTTTCACTCTTGGTACTTGTTGATCTCATGGCTGAACCAGGATTTGAAGTGTTGACTCCTCATAACTATCACACCTGGAAAGTAAAAATGTAGAGATTTCTTTGGTCAAAGGGTTTGTGGTCCACTTTGGGTGATCATCAACCTAATTTTACTAGAGAATATGAATGATTTTCTCATAGGAATAAATGTGATGAAGCTATGGGTTTAATTGCAATGCATGTTTTAGATAGTTTATTCTTTCATATTGAGGAATGTACAACTCCTAATCAGGTTTGGGATAAGTACAAGACTCTATTTGGTGCAGTTAGTGAGGTATGTACCATGCAGTTGGAGGATGAATTGGATTCACTTTCTATAGATGCAATTTCCACCATTGAAGACTACTAGGTAAAATTCAAATCACTAAGATCTCAATTAGCTGGATGTGGGAAAGAAAAAAAATGATAAAGAGTGCATCTTTTTTATTATGTCTAAGTTGAAAGGTTTTTTTGCATACTTTTCTACTTCCTTCTATGCAACTATGGATGGCTTAGGTGATTCTTTAGTAATGCCCTCCTTTGAGACATTTTGTGGTAGGTTGACTAGAGAACAAGCAAAAATTAGTCAATTTGATACACATACTAAGAATCATGCTTTAGTGCATCATCATCATCATCTAAGGATAAAGGAAATAAAAAATTCAAACCTAAGGTAGAATCTAAATAACCTCTCACCTCTTCCAAAGAGGAAAAACCTAAGAAGGAGAAGAGTAAATGTGGTTATTGTAAAAAACCAAGGCAAGGTGAACAGACTTGTTACAAGAAAGAGTTAGATGAAATGAGGCAACTCTTAAAGGAACACAAAATTTCTTTGCCTTCTAAGTCTAAAGGTTCATCTTCTTCTTCTTCTCAATCAACATCTACTACACACACTGGTCATTCAGGCATTGCAAATAGGAGTGATATGATAGATGATTATAAACAGAAAGGACATGCCCTTGTTGTCACACAAGTTGAGAGGTCTAGAAATTGGATTCTTGATTTAGGAGCCTCCTATCATATATCAGGTCAACCTGATAGGTTTTCATCTTTGAAGCATACTTCACTTATGAAGATCTTGATGGAAAATGATGTGTATCTTGATGTATATGGAAAAGGGGTTATTGATGTGCCACATGGTAGCTTTAATAATGTGATTTGTATTCTTGATATTAAGCACAATCTTCTTTCAATATATCAGATAGCATAGACTGGTAAATCAATTGAGTTTACTCCAAATTCAGTCTACATTTGAGATTTGGATACCAAGCAGCTTGTTGCAGTGGGTAGGGCCAATCATTAGGAAAAGATCTACTACTTTTCCCATTTTGTTCCTGATGGTGAATGTTCTAGAAATGACTCTCCTAGATCCAGTGTGGACAGTTGTTCAAATGGTGGATGTCATGGATGGTTAAACCTCACCATTCATAAGCCATGTAATGAGGTTGCATCTCTTCTTGCTCCTTCAAATTTTATTTAGACTTCAGATTTGCACGTACAGGATGGTTTCATGACATAATTATTAGATTTGGTATGTCAGACTTCTTCAGTAGATTTGGAGGACCTGTTTGAGGGGGTTTCTCTCCTTCTTGATCATTCATATTTGAAGGTTTCTCTTGATTCTCCACATCCTTTGTCTTCCTCCTTGATTGGGGTAACTCCTAATTTTGTTGAGGCATATTTAGAGGCTCTTGAAACATCTTCAGAGATTCCATGCTTCAAATTGCTTCCCTCCTACTTCTTCATGGAGATGAAGTTTCTTCAACATCGGCCATTAGATATTTTTCTTCCCAAGGGACGATACATTTTTTTGTAGGCATTTGATTCTCTTTTTCTTTTAGACATTCTTCAGTGGTTTTGGAGTTACTTCATTATGGGGGGCTGCATAGTCTCTTTCTTTCCCTCCTATGGGGGGGATTTTGTAATGTATATATGTGATGGATGGTGTACTTGGGGGGTATCATGGAGTCCTCCATCCTTCCTCACATGATTTTTTTATTTTGTTTATTTTCTGTCTTTTGGAGAGGAGTTTTGTCCCACTGGGTTTTCTCCTTTTCTCTGGTTGTGAGAGATTTCTTTTTTCATTTTTACATGGGTACCTAACATGGCCTAGTAGTTGAGGCCCATCTTTGCATCTTTGCATAATTATCTTCTCCCTAAGTTGCACTTGTGGGGGGTGTTGGTGTAATTAATTATTTAATTACACTTACATAAGTTTACTTAGGACATAAGATTCTTTCTAGAAGTCTTAGTTGGCTTTTCTAGAACTTATCTTATCTAGCTAATGCATCATTTCCTAGGTGATTAGTTTGTTGGTTGTCTCATGTCATAGGATTATGAAATTTTTCAACATCATGTTCACTACTACATTTCAACCTTACATGAATCATTCCCTAATATCTTCATCTCTTACATGAATCATTCCCTATCACTAAGGATTAGTGATGTGAGGTAGGAGTAACCACTTTTGGTGCTACCTTCCAACCTTTCTCTTTCGACATCTTATTAATCTTCTCTATCTAATTTTTCTCCTTTTTAGAGACATCTGATTTTTTGCTTACTCTAGGAGGCATGCTTTTCTTTTTGCTTTGTACTTTTGGTTTTACACAATTTTTTCTACAATTTTTATCTATGTGACCAAAATAATTTCAATTTTAGTATATTACATTCATATCCAACAAAGGAGCAAATGGATTTCTACTCACATAGTTTGTACTCCTTTTAGGAACAACTCTACATTCATAGGCCCCATGACCAAATTGATTGTAGGTATAAAAATAACCATAGAAGCATGAGGGATACTTGTTCATAGCATTTATTTTTGTAGGATGAGAGGGTCTTCTTGACTTTTTCTTCACATTTCGCATCCTTGTGAAACCATCTGCATTAGCTCCCTTTGTATTCTTCTTCTTTAGGTGATCAAGGATTGATTGGATATTCTTCTTGTCTATTGAAGGCTTCTTATCTTCATCACTTTCTTCATCTCAATAGTGTTTTTATCTAATCTTCCACTTTTAGAGGCATTCTCCTTACATGTCTTCTCATTCCTTATTCTAGTATTTTCTCCTACTATGAATTTATCATATAAATTTGTAGATTTACTAGTAGTAGGAATTTTTCCTTTTTCAAATCCCAAACTAGATTTCTCCTTTGATGGATTTTGTGAGTTAATTAACTCATCAAGTATCTCAGATCCACCTTTCAACTTCATACCTTTGAGAATCTGTTCACTATATTTTTCTAATTATTTCCTCAAACCCACTATTTTTGCTTCTAGCTTCATGCACTCATCAGATTTAAACTATATGTAACATCATGAAAACAAAGAAAATTAAAGCAATACAAATGAAATTAAACTTGAATGTAAACTAAGCTAACAACAAAGAACAAAGGAAATCTAAAACATAAATAAATTGAACAATCTCACCCAATATCTATGTAGTTCCATGTGTGACCTCGATTGTCCTTCTCCATTTCACCATTTGATTATAATTTCCCTCATATTTCTCTTTCCAAGTATAGCCTATGATAGTGATTTAGAAAAACATCAAAAATTCAGATAGTAGATTGCTTCCAAAAGTCATAAGATTTCAAGAGGAGTAACAATGATGAAAGTTAAGCCAATTTATAGAAAATAGTGTTTTCAAATGACAAGCTCAGATAGAAAGATAAACTGTTGATTAAGGTTAAAATATTCAACATGCATTAAGATTAGTATCAGTAGTGACATGAGTGATAAAACATGAAAGGTGAGAATTAAGATTAAATAATAATTTAATCTTTAGTTGAAAGTATTCAAAAATTAGAAGAATAATGATCGCATGTAAAGATGAGGAATAGCATGGAGGAAATAGTCTATTCAAATGGATGAATGATTTAATTAATTAAATAAATTTATTTAATTAATAAATGTGTGCATGCAAAAGAATTAAAACAAGATAACTAATTGACTAAGATAAAGAGTCTCTTTGTTGAAAACAACTAGACATTAAATTAGGAGATAACTGATTGATTTAATTAAATCTTGAGTTAAGTGGTGAATGAATAATTAGATAACTTAAGCAATTATCCAAATATAGAATAATATGTCCAAAATAAACTTTTTTATGAATTAAATGATTATTTAATTCAATATTTGAAATTTGAGGATTAAATAAATTAAGATTTATTTAATTAACTAGAGAAAAGGTTTAAAGAATAATTAAATAATTAAAGTGTTTATTTAATTATAGTCGAAAGTGTGACAAGAATAAATTAAATAGGAATTTATTTAAATTTAGAAAGAGGATAAAGTTAATTAGCGACGTAATTAAATAAAGAACATTTACTTAATTAATCGAGATTGAATAAAGATAAAAATTGAATTAATTAAATAATTAAAGTTATTTAATTAATAGAGGAATAAAGGTTTAAATGACTTAATTAAATAATTAAATTTATTTAATTAATAGATGAGAAAGGACTTTAGAAAATAACTAAATAATTACATTATTTAATCATGACAATAAAGGTAAGAATTATGAAGAAATTGAAGTCGCAGGCCTAGACCAAATTTCAGTCTCTACAATTTGCCCCTCTTTGACATAATGTCATATTGGCATTTGTGTCAAAGAAAATTAGTCCAAACATGCCCCAATCATGCCCTAGTGTGAAATAAGTAAGGGTATGCCCCCTTGGGAAAAATGACAAATTTTTGAAAAAATTCAAAAAAATTTGGAAATTATCCTGATTAGTCAATTTGATAGCCAGAAGTTCGATGGCGGTGAAAGAAATCTGTTTCATGGAAGTTTGATAGGTAAAATAGTCATCAGGAGTTGATAAAAAGTGTGTCCAATACACAAGGTTTGAAAAATCCCTCCAAAAACCCTAGGTATAAATAGAAATTGGGTGGAAAATCAATTCATTTGCACCCGTCAAGTTTGGAAAACTTTGATTTTTTTGCTATGGAGCTCTTGTAAACATGTCACCATTTCCCCACTCATAGCATCATGGATATTGGATCAAACATTTAGATGACCAACAGATGCGGGACCCCCAGTATGTAGTCGAAAACCATCTTTTGAAATTTTCATTTTCATGCATTTTTAGGAATTTAATGCTTTATTTTCACATGTGTCATTTTTTAAATCAACACAAATGCAGTCCTGATCAACGCATATGTATGCAAAATGATGCATTTGTAAAAACATTTATAGGGTAGTGTTGATGCCAAAATTTGACGAGGTAACAGTGTCTTATGGGAAACTCAGTTTATGGGGGACCTTTTGCGCTAAACTGAGTGACCTCTGAGTTTTAGAGAAGTCATCTTCTTCTATAATGGGGGTTTTGGAAAGGGAAAAGGAAACATATATAATAAAATAAAGTCTAACCTAAGGCGATGCACCAAGACTTAATGATAGGCACGATAAATCATAGATCTAAGAGCCTAATTGGTGTTTGTAGTGTTCTAGAAAATAAAAAACTAAAGATTATAGCATAGACAATCCATTCATTGACATAAAATAATATTGCATACATTCCTACTGCCAAGAAGAGTCATTAGACATGGTCTAGGTCAGCAAACTTGCATTCAACATATATAGAAGTTCTCAAATGAAATGTCTAGACAATAAAAACACAATTTATAGTTTGATCAAATAGCATGAAAGAACATAAAGGCCGAACAATTGGCCCAGTCTAAAAAATTTTGCAATAAAATAAAATAGTAATAAAGGTCTGGCATATTTAACCAAAACCAGTGTTTCCTCCAAATTCCAGACCCTTTTCTCACAAATTCCAGACCCTTTTCTCACAATAGAGAAAAGTATATATAGCAAAAAAAACCCCCACCGCTTCAGAGAGTAGCAACAAAAAAGATTTTGCAATCCCCTGGTAATGATGCAAAAAATAAGAATATTCCCCAAGCCGTTGCAACAAAAATGATTTGAAACCAAGCATTCGGTCATTCCAAGCATAGGTACATCCTCTGCAAATGATGGCGGTGGTCACAACAAGGCTAATCAGATAAGTGTCACCATCCCATGCAAGTGATTATGACACGTAGTGGCCAATTGCAACATTTGGTTCGTCTAGTTGATCGCCTGAATATGAGATCCACGGACTAAGCACGTGGAAACCTTTTGCTACCTGTGTAAACCTTTCTCTCTCATCACTAAAGACTTGCACTAAGGCTACACGTGTTGAATGGGTGGAGCACTTAACCAATAGTGGATGGAATGATCACCAGTTGGGCACAAAAGAGATGTGTGGTAGCATTTCATTGCCCATGGTCGTTACTTCATCTCTATGCTAAAAGTTTTGCGAAAAGTAGACACGTAGCAAGAGTACACCACATATAACAATTGTGGGGCCCACCAAATTTTTTGGGAATGAGGGCTTCATGGTACTTGAGTAGAGCCTAATGAGGTAGCAAGAAAGAATGATAAAAAATATTCCGCAGCCATGACACGTGGAAGCTTAGCGAGGTTTCCCAGGATGCGAAAGGAATGAAGAAACTCAAGGTTGCAAAGAGTAGACATGTGGAGCAAGAGAGAAAACTTTAGATAAAAGGTTGAGTTGATTACCTATGATGCACAGGCTGATACATAGAGGAAAATACACCCGAAGGGAGCTCGTTAAATATTTATTAACAACTTTTGGCGACTACTAGGGGAGTTTCGCCTGAGGAACAGAGAACCCAAAATTTATCTGATTTACAGGACAGAGTGCCATTTCATTAGATATCAGATTTAGAGATTGGAAAGATCCACCTACAGAGCCAACCATTCATCCTCAAATGGCTTTACCATGTTGCGCAAATTCTCCTATGCTCCACTTAGATCAATAGTTTCTTTATGAGGCAGTGCATTAAGTAAACCAGCCCCTACTTCACAATGAAACAGTAGCTATGCAAGTAGATGAATCACTCCCTCAATGTCAGTTTCTGTGGGAGGATGACTAAAATTCCTAAAAGCTTTCAGATCATTTTCCTTCTCTTCTATTCTTTCTGCAATCTGCTCGGTCATGCCAATAGAGCCATTTTCAAGGAACGGGGATGGAAAACCCATCCTACTTAACTTGGAGAAACTCTCCCATATGTTGTCTACTGTCTTTCTCAAAGTATTCATGGCTTCTTCAGTGCGCTCGAAGGCAGAGTGGCAATGGATGAACTTATTTTCCGTCTAAGCAGCAACATCTTGATCTTCAATCCCCGCCCTGGCGAGGTTTTCATCAGAGACCAAGTATAGCTTAGTGAGCAGATCTTTTGCTTCCAAAACCTTCTCCAAGATGAACTGTGGGAACTGCTCAATCGTATCATGAGCCTCCTAGCTTAGCTTTGATGCCTTGGTGATGAATCAGAGGGTAGGCTACAGTGATAAGAATTTTTTTTTAATATTTTCCTAGTGAGAGATGTACAACTGCCTGACCAACGAAATAATGTCTGGTTGTGTAGGAGAAGACAGGAGAGGGCTTTTAAGAGAAGTGATCTCCATGTCCTTTGAGTTAATGGCCTCAACCAACTCTACCCTTTTCTTTTTCTCAGACGCCAATTGCTCTGCAGAGCTGCTCATTTCTTTATTTCAATTCTCCTCAGCTCGGGAGTGATTTGCTAAGTGCACGTCTAGAGAGGACTTTGTCTCTTGGAGCTCTTCTTCTAATTGAGCTTTTAAGCCCTTAAATTCAGCCTCTTTTTCTTGTATTTTTTGCTCATATTGAGCTTGTTGGTGCTCCAAAGCTTCATTCCTCTATGCCATTCATTGACTATACTCAAGGCGAAGTTGCTCTAGCTCTTCATTCTTCAGCCATAGATTCTGCTCCATCTCCTGATTCTTAGAATGTAGCTCTTTTACCATGGTAGGGTCAATAGTCTGAATCTTCACAAGCTGACCTTGAAGTTTGTTCTTCTCATTCTCTGCTACCAGCACTCTCTCTGTCATATGCACAACATCCACCTCCAAGGATTTCTCCTTTTTCTCCAAAAAATTAACTCTTTCCCTTACCGCTTTAAGCTACTCATCCTTCTTCTTTAGCTGGCTTCTAGTTTTAAGAAAAGTCAGAGCTGACCACCCATTGTGTTTCTTCCATAATTTCAACCTTATCTTGTGGTTGGGCCACCTTCATGTCAAGCCCTACCGCATATATTTCATAATCTTCTGGGTGCATCTCCCCCTAGGGCTTGGTTACTCTCGGGTACATGGTTGCAAACTTCAATTCCTATCAGGTCTCATCATAAAGAGTCTATATTTTTGGCTCAGCAGAAACACTATCATCTTTTTCCCTGTGCTTTTTTATTCTACTTGTGCATGCTTCCTTTCCACATCAATCTGTGCCATAAATTCAACTGGCGATGAAACTAGTCTGCCTACAAAAGAAGCACAAGAAGGTAGGGCATAGGGATAGGTAACTCTGATAGGTGTGGGCATCTATTTCTTCTAGAGAGTGAAATTTTGTGGGGAGAAGTGAGGCACATTCTAAAGCTTGGTTTGAGGACTAGTAGAAGGGCTAGCCACTTGCCATGACTCAATTGGTGAATCGACCAGAGGACCCACAGGCTAGAATGATGAAGGAGTTGTCATTGCGGAGTCAGCCTATTGTAATGGAAGAGGATCCACAACAATAGAAAAAGAAGGGGTACCCGCAAAGGAAAAACCTTTAGAAAGTGAGGCAAAGAGGCTTGAGTGGCAGCAGCGGGTGTAAAGGTTCACGGAGGAGTAAAGCTGGGTGGAGTGGTCTATGAGAATTGGGTGAAACCTCCTGCATGTGTTGGATTAAAAGTGGGAAACAAAGAGCCAGTACTCATGGCAGGGGTAGATACCAAAGAATGAGAAGCAAGGGAAGGAGGGACGAATTTTACCTATTGAGTGGTCGATGGCAGCTCCAGAATCATTAGTGACTCTTCCTCAGCCTCAAGCTCCTGGTCAGCTGCAAGCACCTATCTTCCAGCAGGTTCTTGTGAACTTTCTCTTATAATGGTCTCTATGCACTGTCGTTTTGTGGGCGGGGTCTCCCGAGCTTCAACAGCTATTGTCGTTTGTTGTTGTGATACCTTGGCTACCTTTGTGGCCCAAGTGTAAGTGAAACCCTTGATATATTAAAACACACATTCATGTCTACATAAGCGAGTTGTCTGAAACCTTTTTCCTTTGGCGTGGAGGACACAAAAGTTGCTGCTTCTTCTTCTTGCTCTTCAGACTCATCCTCTGGGTCATCGCTCTTATTGATGCTAAAGTCTAGGCTAGGGTGGTCATCATCCCACCATTTTTCAAATTGCTTGTCCTCATTCAAGCTCTCATATGGAGCATCCAATTGCCCTATCTCTTGGAAATACTTCCAGAAAGCTTCTATTTTTTCATCAGTCCACTCCTCATCCTTCCACAACTTATTGTACATGGTGCATTCTATGTGGAAATTATCCTTGGCCACCACCACAACAAAGTAGAACTTGTGCCATGGCCCTCTGTTATCTTGTGTGGGAATATGCGCCAGTTCAACAAAATTTTCATCCTTGTCTGCCCGCAGGTTATGCCACTTTTCCTAGTAAGGTCAGGGAACATGTGTAACTTTCATGTACAGCTCCAAAAATTCATTGAAAGGGTTGTAATCCCATTTTTCACTTACCAAAACCAACCTTAAATGAGCTAGTTTATCCTGCAATAACTGATCTGATTATTTCTTTAACAGAGTCACCAATTTGAAATTCTTCGGACAAGTGAAGAATCCTTTTCTCTTGACACTATTGCTACTGTAGTAGGTAAAATCAATGATACACACCTATACATTTCAAGCATGATCACCCTATTTGTGACACAGGCTAGGAGAAGGAAGGGTTGACCAGTGAAGCCCCACATCCAGAGAATCATGAAATTTGTTCCTAAGAACCAGTCACAGGCGAGAGTGAAACTCTACATATATCCAGTCTAATCCCTGTCAAACTGAATTATGTCACCTTCTCCTCGTAAATCATGTAAGATCAAAGTTATAAAATAATCTGAAAATGCATAATAATTATATGTCATGGAAAGAAAGGGCATCCACATGGATATTGGCTTCCTCTTCCCCCGTTCATCAAAAATTGATAATTCAAAATACCAGCCGAAGAAATAAGGGTTTTGATGTAGGAACATGTGAACCAAGAAGGAAATAAATCTAAACTTTCCCTCTACCAGGTAATTCTTTGTCTGTCGTATCATTTCATCTACCATGAACTCAGCGAAATCATACTAGAAGGTATCATGATGTTTACAGAATTGGAAGGCTGGTCCCAGTTGAAAGGTTTTCACCATCTCATCGGAGTCTCAGCGACATACAAAAGCTAGCATGGACATGACATCCTACATATCCTTGCATAATGAACCGTACAACAATGGAATACTTGGAAGTTTAGCACCTGGAACACTTTTCTTACCAATCTCCTCCAACAAGAAATCTAAGTTCTTTTTCATTACCTTCCATGTTTTTTCTCCTTTACCAGGGTAAAAGGACTCAATTCTCTTTCTTCTTTTACTTGGGTTTGAGATGCATAGCATATGCCAAATGGCCTATGAGCTAATGTGAACTCTTAAATTTTGGCCCTAGATGTAGCGAGTGCTAGGGTTATAACATTGAATGGCAGTGTCAACTATCTCCAGGCAGTAATGCACCAGTGGGACCATGTATTGTGGAAGACCACTGTACCAAACCTTTCTTGTTGTAGATGTGTCCACCTTTGGTTTCGTCAACCTTGCACAGGCTGTTTCTCTTAAGGATTTAGGGTTTTTTCGAGTCATGGGTCATAAATATTATCCCATTTCTCCTCAACCCTTTTCTTGTTTCTGCAATTTTTGGGCCTACTCAGCTCTATTGTATATGCCCTATTTGGCTTGCTTGGTATACCAGGCATAGCATATGCCAAATCCTCATAGACATACACATCCTCTGACAACCGTATGGTTGTAAACAACTCCTAGCCAATCTCCTCCTACATTTGCTGAGATGAACTCTCTGGAATTTTTCTTTAGATGAAGACTTCTACGAGTTCTGGACTCTGTAATTATTATCCGGCTCTAGATACACTAAAAAGAAACTTCTTTGCACCTTAGGCTTTGGCATTTTTGAAAATACTTTGAATCATTAAACCTTTTCATGCAATATTTGGCTATCTTTTCTCAAGGTGGTAGAGGAAAGCATGCTTTTTGCACTCAATTCGACATGTACCGTTAATTTCACGGTTCGTGCAAAATGAACTACTTTCCATTTCAAGGTGAAAAGAATTCATTATTGCATTTGGAAATTGTGTGATATGTTGTGATTCCCTTGAAACTTGAGCTGGAAATTTTCCTTCTAACCTTGCATTAGAATGTGTTGGTAATTAATATCCTGGATGAAATGATTAAGCCAAAGCAAATGATCACTACCTAAAAAAATATCGATACTACCTTGGGCTCTAGGAAACACCTATGAGATGACACAATAGTCTATGACCATGCAACTTGTTGTCGATGAACGCCACCTTTGTAAAGCTAATTAATTAGATCTTATTAATCTAGCACACATTGAACCGTACCTCTACAAATGCAACTGGTCCAAAAATGTGAGCAAATGCAGACACTCCTTTCAAGTTGGCACTTGGTTATCATCACGTTTTTCTCAAAATGAATTAGCATGCATCTTCTCATATTTTCTATAAATAGGTCATTAAGTAGTGAGGAAATCACACTTAGCATTTGAGCAGTTTTAACGATAGGTTATTGGCACAGTCCTAAGCAAGTTTTCTCATAGGCTAGGTGGTAGGTAAGTTTTAGTATTGATTAGAAGTTATAAGCATAGTGTCGGTATCATGGATACTCTTGTTAGGTTAACCTCTTTTAAGTCACAACCAACTTTTCTGGGGGAGGTTTCCACTAGGCGACTGAAGAGAATGACCAAGAATAAACATTCCTTGGTTTTGGTAGCCATAAAATGGGTTCTGGGTAGGGACTGTATAGAGTACGAGGACAAGTACCATGTGAATACTGATATTTGTTCACACTTTGTAGCATCGATGTTATACATTGGCATCCCCAGGCCTCTAACTCTGAAGCTGGTCAAGGAAATATTTCTAAGAAATTACCTGAATGGCCTAGGTGAGATTGTCGCTCACGTTGCATATGGGGTAGGCCTGCCATCATCCAGTGACCTCCATCACTACATTAAGGAAGAAGGGGTATTTGTATGGTTGTTGTTTCTCAGTGGATTTTTCCTTTAGACATGTGATGAGCATCGATAGAGGGTTACCTAGGCCTTGCACTTTATGTTCTATAGGTACAATGTGATACCATTCTATGATGTCGATTGGTATACCAACTTCAGGAATTTGGTGTTTCCCCCACCAATGGTGGTTGTGTCGAATGATGATGCTTCTGCTACTGAAGAACCTGCTGATAAGGACATGGTAGGTGCCACAGTAGAAAAAGCGATAGATGCTACCATAGATGTGTCAATTGTTGCCTCTCATGCTCTTGGATAAAAAACCTCACTACTCCTAGATAAAATGCCTCCCAGTTTCTTTATTTCCTGTTGTTGCATACACCACCTGCCTTACAGTTTTGTATATAAGCCTGAAAAAGGCTATAAATATTGCATATATGAAAGAAAATCTCAAATAGTCATATACTTTTTGGATTATGGCTTTCTCAGCCATTTTGTAATGTAAAAACAAAATAATATATATAAATAGATATATATATCTTTATAAAAATCCATGGCTTTTTCTTCCATTCTACATTTCAATTTTATGGGCTCTTTTATTAGCATATGTGTTCATTTCCTTTGCATATGGGTGTGTTTAAAATGTAAAGAAATCCCACTGCTCTACCCTCTGTAATAATGGGTTATTTCCGCAGAAACACAAACCAATTTCAAAAAAGACCTGCTAAAGAAAGGGAAATAAAATAAAAGCATTATTCACATATGTACAAAACTAGAACTCGACACTTAATGGAATAACTTAAGATGAATCCCATTGACCAAGATTCTTAAGGGTTCATGTTCCACATTTTCTAACTCAAAAGCATTATGCTCCCTATACCGAATGATTTTAAAGGGTCCCTCCTATAGGCTATCAAATTTACCATGCTGACCTGGCTTACCAGCTCTTTTATCATACTTCAGTACTAAGTCTCTGCACTTTAGACCTTGGTCAGAAGCCTTCTTTTCAAACCATCGCTTGACCACTTGTTGGCAGTTTGTCATGGCTATTAGGGAATTCTCCCTTTTTTCTTGTACTTCTAACAGTTTGGCAAGCTGAACCTCCATGGCACCATTTTGTTCTATCTCAAGATATTTCAACAGTTGGAGTACTGGAATCTCCATAGATATAGGTAACAGTGCCTCTTTCCCATATACCAACTCATAAGGTGAATTCTTAAGGACTTACTTAGGAGTTATGCGATTTTCCCAAAGCATTGCTTGGAGTTTTTTTTTCCATTCCCTCTAGTGTTTTGAACCAATTCTTTTAAGGAGTCAAACTAGGCTCTTGTTTGTTGACTCCACTAGGTCATTTCCCTGTGGGTAATAATTTGATGATGTCTTATGGAATATGCCATTCATTAATGCAAAGTGACATACCCTTTTTCCTAGGAAAGCTCTAGCATTATCAGAAATGATAGTCTTCAGAGGATCAAACCTTATCACCAGCTCTTCGAGGAAATCCACAATCTTTGTTTCTGTTGCATTTTTAAGCAGAACGACCTCTGTCCATCTTGTAAAGTAATTTGTGGTAGTCATAATCCACTTGTGTCTAGCACTAGAAGCTGGATTAATCATCCTGATGAGGTCCAAGCCCCATTGTGCAAACAGTTCGTTTGCCACTATAGGTTTGAGAGGCATTGCGGAATTCTTCTTTCTATCAGTAAAGAACTGGTATTTTTTGCAAGATTTTACCAAAGAGTGGGAGCCACTAAAATTTTTAGGCTAATAGTAACTTGTGCACATGATTTTGATGGTAGTGGTATTAGCGAAGAAGTTTATTCCTGCAGCATTGTTGTGGAACATGTCAAGGATCCTCTTTGCTTACTCTATAGTAACACATTGCAGGAGTAGACCATTGAAATTTCTTTTAAAAATGACCCCCTCTACTAGTGTATATCTGCCATTTTGCAACCGGTAATATCTCCTCTTTTGGAAGGAGAGACCTGGTAGATACTTTCCTATTTACATAAACCTCATTCTATCTGTCAGCCAACAACCCTCCAATTCTAGCTCATTTATTAGAACAAGCTCTGGTTGCTCTCCTACAGTGGGTATCTCCTTGTCTTGCACCATATATTCATACAGTCCTCTTCCTCTGATAGTTTTAGTGGGTTTGAACTAAATATCATATTCAAGGATCTTGGTGATCTAATTAGCTCTTTTTTCTATGATTTCTCCCTCTATGATATATTTGCACACATTGGAATGTGCGACATAAACAAACACTTTGTTACAGGAAATTAGATGGCAAAACTTTTTAAGTCCCTTCACTATTGCAAAGGCCTATCTTTCAATGAAATTATAATTTGTCTTATATTCCTTCAGGGACTAGGAGTACAATGCCATTGGATGTTCTCCTTTTGCTTCATCATCTTTTTGGGTTAAGACAGTAGCAATAGTAGACTTGCTACCAAATGCATACATTATAAAATCCTTAGATAAATCTATATTAACCAGTACCAGAGCTATGGAAATAGCTTCCTTGACTTTTTCAAAGGCTTCCCGAGCTTCGGTCATCCACTTGAACACCTGATCCTTGTTAAGCATCAGGGTGATCGACCTAATTATTCCCTCAAAGTTAGAAATAAACTTGCTAACAAAATTTACCTTTCCCAGGAAGGACTGAACACCTTTCCTATTCACCAAAAGGGGAAGTTCCTCGATAGCTTTCACCCGTTCGGAGTCAATTGAAATTCCTTCCTTAGATACCACATGTCCTAATAGCTTGTCTTGCGGTACTCTGAATACACATATTTTTGGATTTAGGAAAACCCCAAACTCTTGGCACTTTTGAAAAACTATTTCTAAGTGGTCAAAATGATCATCCTTAGATTTAGAAAACACAGTAAGATCATCCAAATAAATTAGAATAAACTTATTGATTAGCTCGCTAAATGTGATATCCATCGCCCGCTAGAATGTTTCCCCTACGTTGGATAAACCAAAAGGAATTTTGGTATATGCAAATGTTCCCCACTTTTTAGTGAACATGGTCTTGTGTTGAATCTCTTTTTTAACTCGGATCAAATTGTAACCAGAGAAACTGTCCAACAGAGAAAACATTTCTAATCCTGCTACCGTTTGTAAGATTGAATCCATAGAAGGAAATGGATAATGGTTCTTTAGGGATGCTCTGTTTAGGTCTTGGAAGTCCACACACAAGTGGATATCTCCATTCTTCTTTTATACCAGGACCAGATTGGATACCCAAGTACTATGCTTGATTGAGAAGACAATGCACAACTCAATTAGCTTGGTTAACTCTTGCGCCATTAGCACTTCAATTTTAGGGTTTACTGGCCTCTACTTTTGTCAGACTGGTTTTGCACCTTTTGTCAGCTCAATCATGTGTTGAATGATATCAGTATCATATCCCTCGAGATCATCATAGGACTAGGCCACTACATATTTTTCATAGAAACTGATGAGTCTTTCTTTATCATGGTGTGGGACATCTTTCCTGACTCGAAGATTCTTGCCATCTGAGACCTAAAGGTCTACGTAATCACTTTTATCTGCTACCAACTTCCACCTATCATTTCTTGCATCATCACAATCAATTTTTTTTTAGAGTAACCAATCCTTTCAGAAGCTTATTAGATTTGAGCTGCATAATTTATCCTTCATAAGCTTCAATAATCTTTGGTTGAAGTTGATCAGTGAATTCCACCGACTACTAGATGAACAAGGTGATGTGTTCATCACTTTCAAAAACTTTCCAACTCTGATCATTGTCAGGAATCTTCGGTCGGACTAGTACTCGTACTGAATGTTCGTTATGTATAAGGTGAGAGGCAAGATCAAACTGAGCACCAATCACAGCTATGCGATCTGCATCGCTATTTTTTCCTTGGGGAATAGTTTGGATGTTGAAGGCTTCAAAATTTTTGACCAAGTCCCAGACTCGGTGCTGATAGGATCTCATGTGGACATTCCTTGCCACGGAAATCACTCAGACTTGGTTGACTACTAGTTTGGAATCTCTGAACACCATTAACTACTTAATGCCCATTTGCTCTGCAAGGCTTAAACCTTGAACTAATCCTTCATATTTAGCTTCATTGTTTGAACAAGTGAAATGAAAACGGAAAGACCTTAGCAATTTTTCATCTTGTGGGGATACTAGACATATCTGCACTCTGGTGCCTACTTTACCTCTTGCTCCATCAAAGTACATCATCCATAGCTCACTTGCTTGGCTACCTTCGGACTCTTTGGCAACCTTTGGGAGCACTTGGTCTTCATCATAAATTACATAGGTGCACAATCCTGTAGCATGATAATTGCCAAAAGGGTCACTATCCATGTGTTCACTCAACAAAGCATCTTCTTGGTCATCTCGGTCTCTGCTCACCTTTTCTTCCTCTAGTAATTCAATGTAATACATTTCTTGCTTGGTGATAGAGGTATGCGTGGCTTCAAAATTGATTAGGGCTTTGTCTGCTACATGTTCAGAATGAAAATCCTCTGATTCTATCTTCATTTTTATGTTGTGCTTGGTTCTAACAATCAGATGTGACCAATCCAAGGATAGGTATCCTCCCACATTTGAATTAAATTCTTGGGATAGACAGAGATCGAACATAGGAGGAACATCTATGATCATAGTGTCTTACAACACTATGATACTAGGGAAAACAAATAGAGTTAAAAGAAGTATCTTGATGAGACCTATGGTTTCAAATTTGTTCCCATCAAGCTACATTAACCCCCCTTTTCATAGGTTCATATCCGAGTCCTAAATTTTTGGCTATCTGTTTAGGCATAACCATGGTGCTAGCGCTAGAATCAATCATAGCATTGTGCAATAACTTCTTTCCTATAATGAGAGTCAAGAAGAAGGGTTGAGGTTTCAACTTATCTCTAACTTCGACAAGGGATTCTTTTTTATTGTTCGTAAACACTTTAGCTAGTGGTATTTGATTAACAACCTTTGCATTAGCTAACTGCGATG
The DNA here is from genome assembly GCA_007258455.2 of Sequoia sempervirens. Classification (NCBI taxonomy): domain Eukaryota; kingdom Viridiplantae; phylum Streptophyta; class Pinopsida; order Cupressales; family Cupressaceae; genus Sequoia; species Sequoia sempervirens. The sequence goes on from VDFB02281492.1 coordinate 486,017,731, forward strand.
TTGGCGTTGTGCTGACCTCTTCTTGAAGTGCCTTCTGTAATAGCATTTTTTTCTTTGGGATAGCTAGAATGTCCCATAGAGACACATTAGTGGATGAATTCTTCAATCATTCTACCACATTAAAAGGTGACAAACCTAAAGGTTTATACTCCTTGACTCTTGCTATAATAATTTCCTTATGTGGTTGAGATGGTGTCAAGGCGGTAGAAGTGCTAGGAATCTAATCGGAAGCACCTTTGAGTTTCAGGCTAGCTAGATGTGAAACAACTGACTCACCAGTAAACCTCCACTTTGAGGGCGTGTTATAGTCAGATTGCAATTGCGGTATGCAAGAGAACGCGATTAGGAGTGATGTTCGATTCTTTTTCTAGAGACATTCCTTGCATTTGCATGGTAAGAACCACACTCTCCATTTTTGGTGAGGTATATATATAACCTCCATGATCTGTAACCACACCTTGGTTGTGTTTCTCTACCACCTTTTGTTGTAAGTTTTCACGTAGACAGTTCTAGGGCATATGTGCATCGCTACAAGGGAAGCACCACGGATTGATGTCATCAATGAGGTTTCTCTGCCCTATGGTTAATTCCCTACTCAGACTTGGTGAAGCGCTTGTCAATAGAATAGGCACCAACACCATTTGGTTGGATGTTAGAGTTGGTGGATTAGTGCAAGACGCACCCTGGTATTGATTTTGCTGATATGAGGACTGCCCACCTGGATAGTTTTGATATATAGGCTTCAAAGGCATTGATTGGTTCCACTTAAGAGTGGTTATATCATTTTCCATGGTCTGTAACATCTCTTTAAGGTTGCTCATTTCATCTTTGGAAGAACTGGATGTAGAGGCTACATTTTGTGGGGCTACTGCATATGTGTACATTGAATCGAGAGTTGCAGGCACGCTAGTTGACATGACTTCTTGTGCAAGAATCAATATTTTAGGAAATATCAACATGATAGGCCTAGGAGGAAACTTTCTACAATCTATCAAATGATTCTCGGCTTTGACAGTGAAACCATAAGCATCCGGTAGAGTAGCTCCTCCCAAGGACTTGATCATCATAGAAATTTCAGAATTGATGGACTTTAGATAAAATATGAATACCAACTCAGGAGTCGGGTGTATAGTAATAGGGATCCTTTACCAATTTGTGTGAAATCAGGCATTAAATTCCATCAAAGCCTCCTGGGGGGCTCTTTTTATGATAGATAGTTGATAATACAGTGAAGAACGATCTTCATAATTTGATAACCTCTCATAGAATGGATCTCTGAGCTTGTCCCAAGTGTGAATAGTGCTAGGTGATAGTATTCGGTACCAATCTAGCACCTTGAATTTAAAAGATGCCGTGAAAAGCCTTAGAGCTACATTCTACGCTGTGATCCTATGTACCAGACACACGTCTGCCACATCTTGCAAATGTTTTGTGGGTGTTCTTGAGCCATCTCCAGTAAACTTGGGTATAGCTTTCATAGCTGAAACCGGGATAGCACCCCAAGTAGCGGGTGCTACTGGGGCTGCTAGGGGACTTCTGGCATCCTATGCCATGTAATTTCTATTGGCAGCCAACAACATGATTAGAGGAATGGGTGGTAGGAGTGGAACAGTTACCAACTAATTTGCGGCTTGCACTATTCCCAGTGGAGGTACTAGTAAACTGGGGTTGCCTGTGGTTTGAGATCTTGTTACAGGTCATTGGCTCATACACCCTTCTAAGATGAAAATTCATTTAAGCTCTGTCTCACCGGGCATGCCAAAAAAAGAACAAACTGTCGACGCCAAAATTTGACAAGGTAACAATGTGTTATGGGAAACTCAGTTTATGGGGGACCTTTTGCACTAAACTGAGTGACCTCCAAATTTTAGAGAAACTGACTTCTATAATGGGGGTTTTGGAAAGGGAAAATGAAACAAATATAATAAAATAAAGTCTAACATAAGGCAATGCACCAAGACTTAATGATAGGCATGATAAATCATATATCTAAGGGCCTAATTGGTGTTTGTAGTGTTCCAAAAAATTAGAAACTAAAGATTATAGCATAGACAATCCATTCATTGACATAAAATAATATTGCATACATTCCTACTACCAAGAAGAGTCATTAGACATGGTCTAGGTCAGCAAACTTGCATTCAACATATATAGAAGTTCTCAAATGAAATGTCTAGACAATAAAAGAACAGTTTACAATTTGATCAAATAGCATGAAAGAACAAAAAGGTCGAACAATTGGCATAGTCTGAATTTTTTTTGCAATAAAATAAAGTAGTAATAAAGGCCTGGCATCTTTAACCAAAACCAATGTTTTATCCAAATTCTGGACCCTTTTCTCACAACAGAGAAAAGTATATATAGTAGAAAAAATCCCCACCGCTTGAGAGAGCAGCAACAAAAAAGATTTCGCAATCCCCTAGCAATGATGCAAAAAAAAAAGAATATTCTCCAAGCCATTGTAACAAAAATGATTTTGAAACCAAGCATCCAGTCATTCTAGGCATAGGTGCATCCTTTGCAAATGATGGCGGTGGTCCTAGCAAGGCTAATCAGACAAGTTTCACCATCCCGTGCAAATGATTATGACACGTAGTGGCCAATCACAACATTTGGTTTGTTTGGTTGATCGCCTGAATATGAGATCCACTGACTAGGCACATGGCAGCCTTTTGCTGCCTGTGTGAACCTTTCTCTCTCACTTCTAAAGACTTGCACTAAGGCTACATGTGTTGAATGGGCAGAGCACTTAACCAATAGTGGAGGGAACGATCACCATTCGAACGCAAAAGAGACGCGTGGCAACATTTCTCTACCCGCAGTCTTTACTTCATCTCTATGTTGAACATTTTGCGAAGAGTAGACATGTAGCAAGAGTACACCATAGTTAACAATTGTGGGGCCCACCAAATTTTTTGGGAATAAGGGCTTCATGGCACTTGAGTGAAGCTTGATGAGGCAGCAAGAAAGAATGATAAAAAATATCCTGCAACCACGACATGTGGAAGCATAGTGGGGTTTCCTGGGATGCGAAAGGAATGAAGAAACTCAAGGTTGCGAAGAGTAGACACATGGAGCAGGAGAGTAGACTTTAGATAAAAGGTTGAGTTGATTACTTGCGATGCATGGGCCGATACATAGAGGAAAATACACCCGAAGGGAGCTCATTAAATATTTACTAATTGTTAGCATAGGTATTTAAATTCAATGATCACAATTGCATTTTTTTTCACCGCATTTGTAGTTTTAAACTACATGTGATAAGCACAATAGTGCATGTTTTTTTTTTCATCGCATGTGTATTTCTATTACGCTTTTACATGGTTGTATGGATGGTTTATTGTGCATCACATTTGTAAAACATGACACATATGTATGAATGATTGGTCGTGATTTCTGTTTTGACGCAATTGCATGATGGTAATGCATTTTCATGATAGAATGATATATTTGAGGTTTTTTGATGCATTTACAAATTGGAATGATGCATGTGAATTTTTCTAAAGCATTTTCTTTAAAGCAACACATTTTTCTATCAATTTTTTTTAAAATTTTGGGTTGTAAACAGTTGCTTGTTTTTTCTGACACAAGATATGAATTATGCGATTGCAAGTTGTGTTGGATCTGATTTATACGAGGGAGTCGAGGCCATTGACATTTGACTTTCAAGATCAGTTGTAGAGAAGCGAGAAATAATTCTTATGGCACCTAGGTTTGAATCATGTTACCTTCATTCCCACTATTTGGGAAAATTGAGGTTTGTTGACTACACTCTATGAGCGTTGGCATTCTAAGATGTCTTCTTTTCATCTGCCTACAAGAGAGGCTAGTGTTACCTTAGAGGATGTTTATAGGATTTTTAGGTTGCCTATTAGGGGTGCAAGATTCATGTATGATACCCAGAGGGGTTTTAGTGAGATGTGTCGATATTATCCACATGATGATATTAGGAAGCTATGCATAGATCACTATGTATGGCATGTCTTGGCTGGTAGATATGATCAGATTGATTGTTTGTTATGCACATTGATTAGGGGGATAGTTTTACTTGAATTTTGAGGTCATGGATTTCCTATGAGATGGGGTGAGATGTTAGTTGGTATATTGGAGAGACAGTTTGTATAGGCATGGGGCCCTTGTTTGTTCACCATGTTATATTTTCATTTGCATGATATAGCCTATAGGGAGGCATAGTTGATTAGCTGTGGTACCAAGTTGTTTATGGTATGGGTGTGGGAACACATTGTTGTATTCCACCCACCTATTACATTTGAGTTAGATCAAGGAGTTCCTTATGCCTTTCAATATGGATGGGCTAATACCTAGTCACATGTAGGAGATACTGGTTATTATAGACATACTATTAATACCATGGTACAGTTCATTTGGAGGCCGTACATGGATTGTGCTTAGTGGTCGGATGAGGATCGACATCTTCCCTATTGTAGATAGACACAATACTTGATTGGGAGGACAATTTCTCATGTTCACATCATTGAGAGGCATATGTCGAATAGGGTCCTTAGACAGTTTGGTGAGGTTCAGGATGAGCCTCAAGGATGAGCCGAGTTTCCACGATTTTCTATGGAGGTTCCTCTATGGGGACCATAGATTCTTGTTGCCATAGTTGAGGGTGATATTGATGCATTACAACCTATTCAATGTTCATGGAGGGGTAGATCAGTAGATCCTAGGATGACGGTTGCATATGATACTTGGTGAGTGAGTCACAGGATAATGCACTTTACTGATCCAGAGGAGGATGTACCTATGGAGAGGCATGGGACAGGACCCCAGGGCAGGCATGGTAGAGGTGGCAGGGGTGATGGCAGAGATGGGAGAGGAGGAGGTCATAGGGGTGGTCATAGGGATCTACAAGGTCATAGAGGCTGAGGCCCACATTTGTCACATGTCCATGAGGAGGATGGAGAGGGCGAGGATGTGCCCATGCTAGAGGTTGGGAGAGGAGAGGAGGATGTTGGTGGTGGGGCTAGTGGAGAGGAGCATGCAGCAAAGGAGGAGGAGATAGATGCTCTTGGTATGCTTTCAAGATACTAGGATGATGAGGTGGAGGAGATGGATGATCAGGAGTGGGATCTATGAGATAGGATTGTGGAGGACTAGGATGATGATGGAGGAGAGAGGCTATGACAGGAGGAGTCAAGTCATGTCAATCAATGATTGGTAGATTTGTAGGCCAGAGAAGATTCTTTAGAGGAGTAGAGGAGAGCAATGACAACAGAGCGGGACTCACTCTTGATGAAGAGAGACAGATTATATTTGGACAGAGATCAAGCCATAGCTCAGAGACAGGAGACTGAGTAGAGATTCATAGATTTGAGGACTCTTTGCAATGGGCCAGCTACAGCTTTCACTCAGGATTTGGTCAGAGCTGGTGAGAGAGAGATTTATTACAAGGATCTATATGAGCAGGAGGTGCCTTCTAATAGATGGGCTCCTAGCTATTCATAGGCACACAATAGCAGGTCACAAATTGGATCTCATACTCAAAGCGTAGAGAGGGTTGTAGGACCTCACAAGACCAAACCATATGATAGGCCCCATTTTGCACAGTGATCATCAACATCTCGCCATCCATCACCTCCACAATCTCCACATGGGAGTAGTGGGAGTTCCAGCTACGGACATGTTTTGATATTTATTTATGGACATTATATTTTGATCATAGAGCCTGCGGACTTCATTTTGAGATATACATTATGAGATTGTACTATGACACTTTTTTGAGTGATATATATATATATATGATTTTGGCAACGATTTATATGATATGTAGTTCTATTTATGATTATGTAGTCTTCTATTTATGCATGTGTTCTATATGATACATTATCTTCTATATGATATGCATATGTTATGGATGGTGATGTTTACATTATGATGTTTTATGCAATTTATGATGTTATGTGTATTCTATATGATAATGTATGCATTTTACTTGTATGGTATCGATGGATGTTATGTATGCAATTATGATCATGAGATGCAATGTGATGTTTATAGATACAATTTCATGTATGTGTATGTATTTGTGATAATATGTTATGCAATCTATGATAATGATAATGAGATGCAATATGATATAGATAATATGTCATGAATTCCTAAATGCTAGGGATGCCTATATTTTGTGTTTTCAAATGCAGCTATATGTATGATTTAAAATGTATGATATTTACATGATGTTTCTAACATGAATGCATATGCAGGAAGTTTTATATGTTTGTGTGTCACAAGACTCCATCATAATGCAAGATAGAAGAAATTTTAGTGTGAAAAGAAGATAAATAATAAAAGACATGGCTATTAGTATTAGCAATCTTCAATGTTTTTCTGAAACAAAATAGGCCTTGCATTAAATCATCATTGTGCAATAACTAATACAAATGGAGACAAACACCATGATATGAGATAGAACAAGGTGTGCAAGGTCATCCTCTTGCTAAAAACAGACAGTCGCGGACAAGTATTGTCCTAACTCATACTAAGGGAAAAGTTGTTGTAGTCTTTTTGTCAAGACAAACTACAAACAACAAACAAATAAAAGACAGGTCATGAGATGTCATTGTTCCTCTAAATTCTTCATGGGAAATCCTTGAGGAAACTAGTAACATGACTCAAAAATCAAAGCCAAAAGATAATTGACAAACAACAATCAAATAAAATAGAATTATGATACATCGTTGCTTCTCTAAATCCTTCTTGGGACATCCTCGAGAAAGCTAGTAACATGATTCCAAGATAAAGCCAAATAAAATGATAAGATAAACAAGCCACAAATTCAAAAACTAGTAAAATATTTTCCAAAACTTTATTTTTTTATTTGATTGTTTTGATTGATAAATTCTGATTTTAGGAAGGAAACATACTATATAAGATGTTGAATATGGTTTTGATTTTGTGACTATCTATATAAGAAATGACAAAAGTTTGGTTTCAAAAAGATACATATTGTATAATATGTTGAGTTTGGTGTTGTTGACGTGATAACCTATGTAAGGCTATGTTGATTGTTTGATAGTGTTTGTATTTAGGAAGGACTCATCCTATATAAGACATAGGTTGATTTTTGTTTTGATGATGTTTGTTTTTAGGAAGGACTCATCCTGTAGCAGACATAAGTTAATTTGTTTTGGTTGTTGCTTTGGCAATTTGTTAGATTTTGTCTTGATAACCTGTTGACTTGTTCATCTAATTGATGTGTGAATTAATTTGATTTACCTGTAAATTGTTTGTGCATGATGATGAACCCTAAAAGACTAACCTAGTATAGCCTCAGGGGCTCATTGTTTGATGGCCTTTCCTATGTTATACATGTAGAGACCTCGTAGTTCAACTAGACTTTGACTAACAAGACTGACTGAAAAGGCTTTATTTCTATGAAGATATCTGATGTATGTGGTAGTGTATGTGATGAAACCTAATGGATTGACCTAGTGCAGCCTCAGGGGCTCATCAATTGATGACCTTTCCTATGTTATACATGCAGTGACCTCGTAGTTCAACACGACCAATGACCTTGTCATATAGAAAAATGGATAGAGTCATGATTTTATATAGACAAACCTAAAAGGATTGACCTAATGCCTCAAGGACACATCAGCAGATGGACTTGCCTAATTCTAGTCGCAGAGGAAACGTAGTTTAACAATGGCACAGACTAATTAGTGGGACTGACTCTGACTCTTTTTTTGGATTTTTGACATGTTTTGATTTATTTTTTGTCTTTTTGAAGTTTTTTGATGTTTTTGTTTTTTTTATGGTTTTATGTACTCATAATAGCCAATGTAAGAGCCAAATGACATAAGTCAAGTGTCTACCCCCAGTAAGGTATAAGACCAATTTATTATGAATAAGTAGGAAGGGGAATGCAAAGTGTGCTCGATGTCAATCATTCCCAGTTATGGAAAGGACAACCATTTATTATGAGTGGTATGTATAGGTGATGGATGGGAAAGATAGGTGATATGTACAAGGGATGGATGGGAAAGATACGTGATATATACAGGGAAGCTATATTAGAATGATGGTAGACAATAGAACAAAGTTTACTACACATGGCGCCTGTTTGCCAAGTTTTCACCATGTTAATTATACAAAGCGCCACTGAAATGGTTTTCGCTATTGGAAAACTTATTTCTCTTTACTATTTTCTTGATTTTCTTGATTTTTTTGAATTTTTTGATGTTACCAAGATGCATGTTTGCCAGGTTTTCACCTAGGTAATGATTTTTTTGAACTTTTTATTTTTTATATTTTTGATGATTAAGGCAAGGCTTTCAGAAGCTATCGGTAGAACTTCTTCAGATGAAGGTTGTTGTTTGGTGCTAACAATGGTTCTCCTTCAAGCGTAGACAGTTGGTATGCTCTTGATCCAAAGGCTTCTATGACAATGTAAGGTCCTAACTAGTTTGGTTCAAACTTTCCTAGTTTCTCTCTTTCTGCTTGATTCTTTGGATTTTCCATTAAGACCAGGTCACCAATGTCAAAAAATGTATTCAATACTTTCCTATTGTAGCTACGATGAAGAAAATTTTGATATGCCTGGAGATGATCTAATGCCTTTTCTCTTCATTCATCTAGGAACTCTAGCTCATGTAATCTTGACACATGACACTCTTCATCATCAATATTCCCTTTCAAAGATATCCTTAGGGAAGGAATTTCAACCTCAATAGGAAAAATGACCCTAGAACCGAATACCAAGGAATATGGAGTGGTGCTAGTGGGAGTACAAATTCTTGTGCAGTAAACACATAAGGTAGGGTAAAGCTATAAATTCCAATCACGACCAACATCATTGATAGTCTTTTTGAGGATTCTGATAATTGTTTTGTTAGATGCCTCTACCTGGTTGTTACCTTGTGGGTAATATGGAGTAGAAAAGTGGTGTTGGATATGGAATTCTTTGCAAAGATGATGGACTTCTTGGTTCATGAATTGACAACCATTATTTGTGATTATGGACTGAGGGACACCATACCGAAAGATGATATAGTTAAGGATAAACTTAGAGATCTGTGTGTCAGTGATGTAGATCATAGGAATGGATTCAATCCACTTGGTAAAGTATTTAGTTGTAGAAATAATGAATTTATGGTCGTTGGATGATGTAGGGTGTATCTTACCTATGATGTTGAGACCCCATTGGGAAAAGGGCCATGGTGATGTGATTGAACGAAGCTCCTATGTTGGTGCATGTATCAAGTCTCCATGTATTTGACATTGGCGACATTTCTTGACAAAGATATATGAGTCCTTTTCCATTGTAGGCTAGTAATAACCCAGTCTCATAATCTTCTTGGCTAAGGTAGGACTGCTAGAATGGGATCCACATATACGCTCATGTACCCCACACAAGGTTTCTTGTGCTTCTTCAGTATCGAGACATATCAATAGGGTATTGTCCAAGGCACGTCTATAAAGGGTATCTCCGATGATGGTATACTTGGCTAACTTTGTGGAGAAATGTCCTATGTTGGTTATTTGAAAGGTTAGGGGGTAGGATTTTGACATGAAGGTAATCGTATATGTCTTTATAATATGGGTAATTGGGACCAATGATTTCACACACCATCTATAAATTATGGATGTCATAGGTAGGGACCAAAAGTTGTTCTACCAAAAAATCAAATTTAGGCACGTTGCTAGGTATGTCCAAGAGTGAAGTAATATTTTCCATGGCATCTACTGCCCTATTTTGAATGCAAGGTATTTGATGAAAGGAAATTTTGTTAAAATATTCTTTGAAACTATCTGCCATCTGTTTGTATGGAGCAAGCTTTTAATCCTTGGTTTCATAGTCATCATTAATTTGTTAGATTACTAGCTGAGAATCACCATAAACTTGTAGGTTCTTGATCTTCCATTTTATTTCCATATGTAAACTTGTCACAAGAGCCTCATATTTTTCTATGTTATTGGTACATGGAAAAGCAATCCTGAATGAATTAGGGATAGAGTCACCATGTGGTGTGATAAACAATATACCAGCCCTTGAGCCATGATTTGTGTGGGACCCATCAAAGTATAATTTCCATGTTATTCATGTGTCAAGAGTGAATATAAACTCATAAAAAAAATTGCAACTAATGGGTGATCTGCTTGTATTGGTGCATTGGCCAACTAGTCAGAAATGATTTATCCTTTTATAGCTTTCCTTTCTACATACTGGATATCATACTCACTGAGCACCATTACACATTTGTCCAATCATCTCGTCAATGTTGCTTTTCTAAGGAGATATTTCAATGGATCTATCTTTGCAACCAACATCGTTTGGTGGTTTAACATGTGGTGCCTAAGTCTTTGAGTAGAAAATACTACTACAAGATAGGCACATTCAATGGTACTGTAATCAAGCTCATAACCTACCAAAGTGCAGCTAATATAGTATACTACCCTTTCATGACCTTCATTGTCATTATGTGCAAGCAATGCTCCTAGTGTTGAGGTGGTGGCTAATATGTAGAGAATCAATGGTATCCCTAAATAGGTGGCATTAACACTGGTGGTGTGAGTAGGTAATTCTTGATTAGTTGAAAAGCTTCTTGACATTTACCTATCCATACAAATGGTACTCCTTTTCTAAGTAGATGTTGAAAGGGACGTGTTTTATCTACTAATTTCACTATGAATCATCTAATAGACTATAGTCTCCCTTGTAGTGTCCTTAGTTGACTGAGATTAGTTGGTGAAGGAATGTCTATTATAGCTTTCACTTTTGTTGGGTCCACTTCGATGCCTCGTCTAGAAATGATGTACCCTAGAATTTTTCCTGATTTTATGCCAAATACACATTTCTTTGAATTTAGCCTCACTTTATACTCTTATAATCTTTGAAAAATATTGTCTAAGACCTGTAAATGTTGTGCCCTTGTCAATGATTTAGCTATGAGATCATCCACATAGTCTTCCATGAGATTATGTATGAGGTCATGAAAAATAGTTTTCATGGCACGTTGATATGTTGCTCTAGCATTTTTAGGTCCAAAGGGCATGACATTCCAACAATAAGTTCCCCCTAGACAAGTGAAGGTTGTCTTAGGTTGGTCTTTAGTTGCAATTCTAATCTAATTATATCCTGAAAAATCCATCCATAAGGGATAACATTTAATATCCTATTGTCATGTCCACAATCATGTCTATATTCGACAGGGGAAAGTCATCTTTGGGATATGCTTTGTTTATATCTCTAAAATTTGTATAGATGCGGATGCCCCCTGTTGGTTTTGTGACTGGTACCAGATTAGAAATCTAGTCTACATAATCAATTGATCTAATAAAACTAACATCCAATCATTTCTTTAGTTCTGCCTTGACTAGTAAAGCGATTTGTGGGTGCATTTTCTTAAATTGTACTTCACAGGTTTAACACTTGCTTGTAAAGCAAAATGATGTAATACCAATTTTGGATCCAGTCCAGACATGTCAACATATGACCATGCAAAGTTGATCTATCTTTGTGTGAAGAAGTTGCAAAATTCAGGTCACTTTGTTTCTATCAAGGATGTGGCACAATAGATTAGCCAAGGATTCTCTTCAGTGCCTATGTTGATTCCATACATTCTTCAACTAACATGGGTGAATTTTCCTGAGCAACAGGGAGAATGTTCAAACTGCCATCCTTAGGTGCCTCAAAGAGGTTTTCGCCCTTAGATGTGTCCTTATTTTTGGATTTTCCATTGTACAAAGGTTCCTTTCGGTTTTCACCTAGGGACTCATCATTTTTATCATTTTCATTCTTTTTCTTATTTTTTGTGACTAGAGAGTTGAATAGATTCCCCAAAATATGCCATGTTATCCAAGTCTATGTTAAATATAGCCTTGTAGTCACCACTAGGTATGCCTTCTCATAGTCCTAGGAACTCAACTATTGCTTCACCATTCTCAAAGATGTCTAAGATGAGAGTATCTTGTTGATCCCAATCAATAAGCTAAGGATATACTAATGGTATGTCATCATCAGAGGTGTCAAAGTTCAAAGGAGTCAAGGTAAATGTTGAGTTATTCACATAGTCACAAATGTTTCTTACCAAATCTTCTCTATTCTTTTGCTTGGGCCTAGGTGGATTCTGAGGTGAGCCTATTGCCAAAGTTTGGTTATCTGAAGTGGATTTTTTAGGTTCCCAAGAGGTAGGATCAAGAGATTCCCAATAGTAATTTTTAAACCATTCCTCTTTTGTCAAAGTCTTTTGTGGATAGCAATTCGATGGATTTGGAGAGGATTTAAGCATTAATCCAAGCTCTCCAAATAGTTTATCAAGGTCCAAGACAGAGGTGGAGGATAGGGAATCCCACTCATATTCATTAGAGTTGGGGGAATCACAGAAGGGTAGGTCAAATGGTTTAACGTATGTCTCGATAATTCCAGAAGCACTTGCTTCCTCTAGTAAAGGTGATGAGGTACTAGAAATGTCAATTTGGAGCAGTTGAAACCCTATCCCTAGGCCTTTCAACCATTTAGAAACAATGATAGGTTCGGTCCTCCAATTTTGATGTAACCCTAAGCCACTATGTCCATTATATCCTTTGCTCTTCATTATTGTGAAACCTTTTCTATATTGTTCTATAGGTATCTGAGCAAGTGGAGGAGGTTCTTCATTGTCTTATTTATATAACCAAGAGGTTACATCATCTTTGTTTATGGCTTCTTTACTTAATTCTCCCTATTTTGTGAAAGTTGTTGTGGGAGGGATGTGTATGGTGACCACTGATTGTCTCCTATCTGCTATAGGTAAACCATATGATTTAGGAAGAACCAAATGGCTAACATAATAAGATGCCTTCATTTGATATTCTCCACAACCCTTATCTTGGATCTCAACCTTAGGAGTGGGAGGTAATGATTGTGAAATGGATTTTTTAGAGAGAGTGGATGGATTAGCATAGTGAGATGAATTAGATGATGAAGCTTCCTATTTTATAGGCACCTAGAGTTTGGGTATCTCTCGTAGATTAGTGCAATATTGGAATGGATCTAGGTCACCATCTATTATAATCCTAGTGCCATTGTAGGGGAATTTTAGACATTGATGGTAAGTAGAAGGGACTGCCTTCATAGCGTGAATCCATGGTCTTCCTAGCAGGAGGTTATATGGAAGGATGAGATCCAAGACTTGGAAGTTTGTTTCCATAACTATAGGACCAATTCTAATGGGGATTGTTACAACTCCCTTTGATTTTCATTTTTCATCATCATAAGCCTTAATGACAATGATTTTGGTGGTGTCCACACATGCCTCTAAGAATCCTGATGCCTTAACCAATTTTAAAGTGGAAAGATTCAACCCTACTCATCCATCTACCAAGAGTCATCTAACTTTTGTTTTATGAACAAGGCCTTCAAGACGAAAAGGGTCATTATGGTTTATATTTTTGGTTGAATAATCTTTCTCAGAGAAGGTAGCATAATGATTTTTAGTCAGGTAGCCTACCATTTCCTAGAAAGGATTGACACCAAGGTCGTTAGGAATAGTTGTGCTTTGTAAATCCTTGTCTAGAATAGATTGGTGATCAGGGGAGATACGAAACAATTCCAAGATAGAGATTTGAGTTGGTGTCTTCCCTAATTGATCAAGTAAGTTATACTAAGGCTTGGAGGTCTATGATGGTTTTTGTGATGGAGGTCCTTTGATGGTGATTTTGGTTCAGCGACTGTTGACAACACACTCTAGATTTTTGTTTATGGTAATTGTATTGACCTTCTCATCAGCGGCTTAGATGTGATTTATGATTAGGCCACTATAATCATGCTTGACACTAGCATAGTTGGTTGCAGTATTGGTCTTGTTACCTGAACTGGGGGCCTTTCCTTTCCCATGGTCATGTAGTCGATCAGAAAAGACCTTGTGATCAGTGTTTGAACATGTTGGTTTCTATCCACCAGCTTCAATAGTTTTGATCTCGACAAAATACTATATGATTTTTTTCAGTTGTTGGAAATTTTGTAGGCTATGTCCCTTGGTTCTATAAAAATCACAAAAGGAATTGTCATCCCACCAAAAGGGTTTAAATTATCTTGGATCATATTTTTGTGGCTTGAAGCTGTATTAGGTTGTGTTGCAACAATTGTTTGAAGACCAATTTGATGGGTTCCCCTAGGGGAGTGAAATCACGTTTTGGAAACCTCCTTTGTTGTTGTGGTCATTGGGTGTTTTGGCTAGTGTTGAGAGTTTGATTGACGACATTGTGTGTATTGGTAGAGGGGTTATTTCCTCTAAGTGTGATGATCGGTCTTGCTTGTAGGGTTTTAGTATCAACAACCCCATCATTGGTAACATTTTTGTTCTGATACCAAAACTTGTTTTTGTCATTAGGGGTGTTCTGCATAGTTGGATTTTTGTTAGGTACCTTGAGTTCACCTTTGTCTATGAGACCTTTTTCTAGTATGAGGCCATTTTCCACTAGTTTCACAAATGTAGTACAACAATGTACTATCAAGTCACTTCTCAATTTTGAGTTGAGGTTTTCTTGGAATATAGTGTGACCTTCTATTTCTCAAGTATTTCCATAGGACATCAGCTGGCTATACTTCTCCATATCTAGAAGAAGGTGATAATTTTTTCTCCTTCATCTTGTGTAGTGTGGTATAAGTTTGCTATGTTGATCTAGTTGTCGATGTTAAAGAAGAAATGTTCGATAAATTTTTTGGCCAGTTCACCCCATGATTTTATACCATATTGAAGACCCAAAAACCATTCTATTGCAATTTTGATAAGGCTTCTTGGAAAAAGTCTCATAAGATAGGTGGGGTTGTATGCGACATCTATACACATTGTGGAAAATTCCCTTATGTGTTCAATTGGATTGCACTTTCCATTATACTTGGGAAAGTTAGGTATAACATACCCATGTGGGAAAGGTGTCATGTATAATTATTTTTTAAAGGGAAATGGGCATAAATCCTTTGCTAAGAAGGTTCTTTTGTTAGACATCGCCATGTTATCCATCTGTGTTTCAAGGGCTTTCATTTGTGTCTGCAGAATGTCAAATTGAGTTAATGATGTGTTAGTTGGATTGTTTGGGTCTATGTCTTTGTTTTGGAATCCAATTTTTTGTGATGGGTTTCAATTAAGTGTTGGTATGTAAAGTGGATTTTGATTTAGAGTGTTAGTGGATGGTTTTTCATTTGGAATCTGTGAGAATCGGTTTTGATTTTGAATCTATGAGAATGTATTTTGATTTGGAATTTGTGAGAATGGATTTTGATTTGGAATTTGTGAAGGGATGGGTCAGCTTCCATATTGAAAGGAGGGTATGTTTCCTATCTATGAGACCCCAATTTGTGGTATAGTACTAGTGACGTTGACACTTTGTATAGTTGTTGTTTGTGGTATGGTACCAGTGGCGTTAACACTCGGTATAGCAATTTTCTATGGAATGGTACTAGTGACATTGACACTTGGTATAGGAGTTGAGGTTTTAGATCTTTTGTTCCCAAGAAGAGGACCAAAAGGATTGGACGATGATGCCCCTATAGTGAAATTTAGACCATGTGTCATATTAGATGTACCAAATGGAGATGTATGTACTATTGGGGAGCTTTGTGTAGGTACTCCAGATGGTATAGTGGTAGTCACTTGTGGTATAGTGGCATTAGTAGTTGTTGTGGTTGTCCATTGAGTAGATGCAGTTTGTAAGGTACAAATGTCAAAACTAGGAGATAACTTGGCACCTTTTGCTAGAAATTTGGCTAAGTATCATTGGGGATCATTTGCTAGGTATTCATCTACAAAGGAGGAAAACTTAGGGTCTTGTGTAGCAGCATCTGTGTCTTCCACTACAATATGTCCTTGTGAGTCTCTAGTGACAAATTTGTCTAACAAATTTTTGTGAGGTCTCAATGAGGATGTCCCTTGAAAGGGGTTTGAGAATGGATTGATGAATTCATTTGGGTCAACAATTTTTTCTCTTTCTTTCCTTTTAGACTTGGTTTCAACCATGTAAGATAAGCTCAAAGTGAAAGTGATGCAAAAACTAAGTCTATGGATGCTATGAATCTAGTCTATGTTTTTGGGGTTTTCTAGATATAAGGAATGAATGCAACTATTTTTTCAGTATTTTCTTGCAAATAAGGAAGGTCTAAAATGATGCTATCCTAGGATGACAGTGTATAAGTATGCAAAATCTAAGCAAACTTCTAAGGTAATCAATTTGGAATATTCTAAAAGAGGTTACCAACCACCTACAGTTTAACCCAGGTTTCAATTTAGTTTTGACAAGGAACCTTCATAGGACGAGGACCAAAAGATAAGGTGAGTTTCCAAAGTAGACTAATGAGTTGAAAGGACTCACATGTAGGAAAAAAAGATATGATGAAAAATGACTAGGTTCAATGACAATGTTTCTTGAAGCAAGGGTTTTTTTGAAATATGGAAATTTGACCTATTCTAAGATCTACAAATGGTGATTTTCCTAAAAGTTTGATCTACCTGAAGGTAATAAAGACCCCTAAGATGAAATTAAGATCTACAATGAGGATATCTATTGCTATGACTAAATGATACCTAAAGGATGCAATTATGCAAAGTATGAGCAAGCTTTCTAGTTTTTGTCTAAGGATTAGAGTAAAAGGATAAATCAAAGACTGGTATGACTATTTGGTTTTGGTTTGTGACAGTGAAATCTAGTTTTCTGGTAATTAGAAAATTATGTTCACAAAGGCAAATGTGTTGCAAAAATAAGCAAATGTGGTTCTCTGGAACATATGTGGTTTTCTAGTAAATTATGTCTTGAGTCTATATCAGGTAGATGTGACTCACTGTATCAGATGTGACTCAGGATTTGATAGATACAAATAATTTCCTTAGACACAACTTGGGATTTATCAGATGTAGTTCTCCAATAATAGAGGTGTCAGTAGACTGAACATATGCAACTCAAGATATCAAATGTAGTTTGAAAATTGGCAGATGTGACTTAGTTTTCTGGTAAATGACAGTTTGGACTCAGTTTGATAGATGTGAATGACTAATAAAAAAATGTGACTCTAGCTAACAAATGCATTTTCCTAGTGAACAAATGCGACTCTATTTGACAGTTGTAGTTTTCTGGTGAACAGTTGTGGTTTTCTGGTCAATGACAGTTTAGACTGACTCTAT
This sequence comes from Sequoia sempervirens, assembly GCA_007258455.2. Classification (NCBI taxonomy): domain Eukaryota; kingdom Viridiplantae; phylum Streptophyta; class Pinopsida; order Cupressales; family Cupressaceae; genus Sequoia; species Sequoia sempervirens. The sequence goes on from VDFB02281492.1 coordinate 486,034,854, forward strand.
TTGTGATCAAGTTTTGGAAAATAAAGGCAATTAGAAAACAATGTATTTCAAGTTTGATGATCATGAACATGTATAATTCCAGAAGATAAGTACAGTCCTAAGGCTGGCAGTGACAATACTTATTGAGTTATCACTTGGGTTTCCCTAGCTGTGCTTATTCAAAGCAAATGACTAGAACCTTGACCCCACTGGATCCACTCCATGGCACTCACTTCTCTGAGGAAACCAAGCTTCAGTACCCGTGAAACTCCCATGGCATACTTTTCATCTCTACTAAGAACCACATGAACGTGAGATGACTTCAAAAATCTGACCTCTTGCACAAGCAAATAGAAGGTTTTTGGTTTACTAAAAACAATTGGCTCATAGTATGGGAACCCATTCAGGTGGCTATGCATGAGGCAAGATACAACGATCTCATTTTCATAACAAATCTGCACCTGCAATCCTAGGCTTTCCCTTAGGATTTATATTTATATACCAGTTAGGAGTAGCTTGGCTAAAAAGCTTCTTTTCTAGTTTGAGTTGTCTTGGGGTGAGTACTTTTTCCCACCAAGATAGGCCCAATTATAGAGTCTAATAGTTTCTCTTACACCTAGGATTGCACGAATCCACAAGGGGAGAGGATACTTCTATTACTGAATCGAGTTGTAATCTAAAAAATCATGCAAACACACCAAACACAGTAGACAATAGTTAATTTTAAGCCCAAATGACAATTATCTAATCTACTCAAATAGTCCATTTCAAGATAGTCTTTGACACATGTCCTACAAAACAAATCATTAGTAGTTTCAAATTTTTCTTCATTGATCATCTTGCAAAAAGGTTTCAAAAACTTGTCTTTTACACAATGTCTTGCAAACATTATATTAACTCCTCAAAAACACATGTTGCAAACTCAAAATTAGTCTTAATAAAAAAACACAATGAAAACTTTAAATTCAGAATTTTGACTCAGAAATTATACTAGTCAAACGCATCATGAAAGGCAGTAGATGAGTCATAGGTTTTACTAGTCAATTGGGTCACAGAAAGCCACGAATGCATCGTGGGTTATCAGATGTGTTACCTTACTCATCATATGCAGCTCAAAGTGTCAATTGTGTCATTCTATGCATCAAATGTGTCAAACCATATGATACATGTGCAAAAAGGAATAAAATTTCTATGGATTTGCGAAGAGTGTTCCTTCGCGTCAGGTTCATCAAGTTAACATCATGAACATAAAGAAGATTAAAGCAATACAAATGCAATTAAACTCGAATGTAAACTAAGCTAACAACAAAGAACAAAGGAAAGCTAAAACATAAATAAATTGAATAATCTCACCCAATATCTACATAGTTCCATGTATGACCTCAATTGTCCTTCTCCATTTTGTCGTTTGATTATAATTGCCCTTATATTTCTCTATGCAACTATAGCCTATGATAGTGATTTAGCAAAACATCGAAAATTCAAATAATAGATTGCTTCCAAAAGTCATAAGATTTTGGGAGGAGTAACAATGATGAAAGTCAAGCCAATTTATAGAAAACAAGGTTTTTGAATGACAGGCTTAGATTGAAAGATAGATGGACGATTAAGATTGAAATATTTGGCATGCATTAAGATTAGTGTTAGTAGTGATGTGAGTGATAAATCATGAAAGGTGGGAATTAAGATTAAATAGTAATTTAATCTTTAGTTGAAAGTATTTGAAAATTAGAATAATAATGATGGCATGTAAAGATGAGGATTGGCATGTAGGAAACGCTCTGTTTGAATGCACGAATGAAGTAATTAATTAAATAAAGTTATTTAATTAATAAATGTGTGCACACAAAAGAATTAAAATGAGATAACTGATTGATTAAGATAGAGAGTCTCTTTGTTAAAAACAACCATACATTAAATTAGGAGATAACTGACTAATTTAATTAAATCCCAAGTTAAGTGGTGAATGAATAATTAGATAACTTAAGTGATTATCCAAAAATAGAATAAGATTTCTATGAATTAAATAATTATTTAATTCAACATTCAAAATTTGAGGATTAAATAAATTAAGATTTATTTAATAGATTAGAGAAAAGGTTCAAAGAATAATTAAATAATTAAAGTGTTTATTTAATTTGTTTGACACTAGGAACACTGAGAGGTGGGGGGCGTGAATCAATGTTCCAAAATTTTGAATCTCAAATCAAATCTTAAACTATCAATAACAATATTCAACTTCTAATAGCATCCACAACAATTTAATAGAAGGAAACATGCATGCACATTATAAGACAATGTGAACACCATAACACCAAGATTTTTACTTGGAAACCCTGTAGGGGAAAATCCATGGTGGAGATTAATCCACAAAGTATACTCTATTTAAAGTATGATAAAAAGGGGAATGCACTTGCATTCAGGTACACTGCCTAGATCTCAATTCTCAAAAGAGAAGGACCACTGCCTTACAAAATATATTTGATATTACAAAAAAATGTTGAATTGAGAGTTTAGCATCTACAAATGCCTGGATTCAGTTCCAATGAAGCACACAATCAAATTTCGTATCTTTTATCTAGATCGCTCTTCTACTATGTTCTGCATACAAAAACCCTTATGATGTTCAAATAGATCTTCTAATATTACCTCACATAATTGTTCTATAATTTTTCGCTCTAACACCTTCACTCTTCTTCATCTACACACACTTCTACCTTCATCAGAAATATTTTATGATCTCCTTTATATACCCGCTAACAAGAGTTTTATTGTATGTCAGCTTTGGAACAAAATATAATATTCTTTCTTATGTCAGCCAAATCACTAATTATAATTGATGCATACCCACACAAGTCAGCTAGACTATAGTAGGGACCCAAACCAAAATTCCAAACATAAGAAATATTTAAACACATAATCCTTATATATCTGGAACACGCCATATGCAACAAGTTGGCCATAGTCAGAAAATAAGCAATAAATTATTCTACCAAATCTCCAAACTCATACTTTGACTACTGCAACACCACAAAACTCACTAGTAGGATAACATACATGCTAAAAAAGATTCCTTGGGGATCAAAACAAAAAAATAGTGATTTGGTGAAGTATCTAGACCAACTTACCAACCAGATACTTTGTTCTTCATACATTCTGTCGGTAGAGTATTGTCTTCTATTTTCCTTGTCGGTGTGAACTGCCTCTAAATTGTGGACCATGCTACTGACTCCAATTGCCATCAATGACAACACTATCAGCCAAGAATGATCTCCTAAATCCATATTCCAACAATCTCCCCCTTTGGCATTGATGGCAACACTTAGTGAAAAATGACTAAGTGTTGAAACCAAAATTCAAAACTTCACAACATGACGAAATAACTGCAAAACACTTACAACAAAACACTACTCCCCCTTTGGATTTCAAGGAATTTTTCACTGCATTCTCTCCCCCTTTGACATCAATGAAAAAACTTCCACTACTTTCCTAAGTTTATTTACTATACTCTTCCTTTCTGCATTTTCTCCCCCTTTGTTGATTGCAGAAATTGATCAAAATTTGAAGAATTTGCAACTCCCACATAAATCAGAAAATTACTTTATACTTATCTTTCATTTTAGGGAGAAATTTCTTCCAGGAGTCCACTACAATCCAAATAGCAATTATTAGACTATTATTTTCTAATGTTTTGTTAATGACTTGAACAAGGGATTAAGGAATGGTGATCGTTTCTTCTAGCTTTTCTCCTTTCTTTAAAACTTCAACCATTTTCTCTAATCTGCATTCAGTCAAGTCCTTCACTTTCTAGGAGTCCATAAGAGTGTCTTTGGTAGAGTGAATATTTGCATGTTCAACTTGCAGCTCATGAATCTTCTTCTTCATTTCTTCATCCTTGTCTTGAAACATACTGTAGTCCTATTTGATTCTAACAAGCTCATTCTCAATTTGTTCCAACTTGTACTTGTATTTTCCAGCCACGTGAGGCCACCTGAGACAATAATTGAATATCTTATTCACTAAGTCAATGCATTATCTTAGTATGTTCATTTTCTTCTTCAATTTGGCAAGAGATAGTCTAAACTGCATCTTCATATGTGAGATTATTTCCTATTCATTTCTGTCCTAGGACATAGAGTCCATAGCCTCCTTGATACATTCAATAAATTCTTCCAGAAGCACATGCTGCAGACTTTTCAGATCAATGTTATTATGAATAAAGTATCTTCCTAGAGTGTCTTCAATGAGGTCCTATTCATATGATGGACCATTCATCCATATGTTAGTTATCTTTTGCATTCCATTTTCTTCTTGAACAATCTGCAATATCTTTGCTTTGAGTAGGGCACCTTCTTCATCACTTTTGTTTGTAATAACCACAACCGATTCAACTAGTTTTGGTTGATCTCTTGGTGTATATTCCTTAGAGTCTTCATCGACTATATCCTCAACTATCTGCTTTTTACCTTTTCCTTCAATTTTTTTTTACTTAGGTGCCAGAGGAGTGTCACCAACCAACTCTCTTTCTCTCTTCTACTTTTTCTCTGACTTACCAGAGGATGATCCAATTTCAATTGCTTTTACCAGAAGAGGAATACCAAAGTTTCTTAACAAATTTCCAAAGAAGTTCTCATAAACTTGTTTACCATTTTTAAAAGAATTGAAATGCTCAAATATTTTCTTGCAAACTGACATATTTTGCTTCCATACTACATTGTCATTTAGAGGCAAGCAATTCAGGAAATACATCATAATGCATATAGCCAAGGTACCAAACTTGTAAGAGTAATATATGTCCTTTTTCAATTGCACATTCTCCATTAGTTGATCCTTTAGCAATCCATAGAGATCAAATTCCTCATTTTCTATTATCATCTTGTGCACAATATAGATTGTGCCTGCCGATGTTGATCCTTCCTGATTTTTGAAGAAAATCTTGTATGAAATTCCATATGTAATATACCTTGTTAATGGGTCTTTGATCAATGTAATTGTCAGTGCCCTCTAATCTCCTGTTACACCGGTTAGGGTTTCAACTTCAACATTTCGAATCAATTTCTCTTTAGGGACATCACCAACATTGCACAAACCTATTATATTTTTTATTACATCCTTAGAAATTTGATAGGGTTTATCCAGAGTAAGGATACCACCATCCAATCTGTTCAAAATAAACTAGACAACCTTTGCGTTGACGAAATGAGGAAATTCATTCCAGATATCTAGATTCTTCTGTTTCGCTCCTCCAAGCTTCTTCAATTCAATGTGAGACAACAAATTTCTCACATCCCAAACCTTTTGACTACTATACTCATCCAGAATTATTGTTCCTTTAATTTGTTTCATTTTATGTACTGAACAGGGTTCTACAGATCACAGAATGAGTATAAAATTGATAATCAACAGAAATACCTAGAAAATTTGCTGCTAATTTGACTTTCCACTCCTTCAAAATTTAGCTAAAAAGGTTCTCCAACAGTTCTCCTTCAATGCACGGTGACAAATTAGGGTTCCAAATTCCCTTTTATAACTTTACATACTTAACTTCTTGCCACATTAAATGTGTTTCCCTAGAAGTTTCAGTTAATCTGCAAACTCAGACAATAAGCGAAGAATCTGACTGCGGACCTTTAACATTTTATCCAACTCAACAAATGATTTCTAATACATTTTAAAATGAATAACACAACTACAAGCAACTTCCTACAATCCAAAATCAACTACACACTGGGGGACAAATATTTTCATGAAAAAATCCCCCTAGGCCAATGGCCTAAAATCAATTTTTGAATGAACTACCAGAGGGAGCTTCTGGTACAATCTTATTACCTTCATCAGATCCATTCTTCTTTACACATGTTTTTCTCATTTGATCTCTTATCTCCTCCATAGATTCTTTTCCTTTTCCTTTGTCACTTTTTTGTGAATTTCTATCTTGATAAACCAAACCTCTTTTATTCATGTTTATGTTTCTGCATAATCTTGCAATGTGACCAGATTTGTTACAATTGTAGCATGCCATATACTTCTTCCTATACCATCCATTCCACTTATTTCCTCCTAATCTGCACTAATTGGAAACATTTACAAAATTCCCACAGATATAACATTTAACATTCCTTTTATTGACAGACATCCTTCTGCATTCTAATAACTTGTGACTGAACTTTTTGCAATTAAAACATTGACCAGAAAATGATGGATTGCCAAAACTTATCTTACTTTTACACTGAGAATCCATATGCTTAAATTTATTACAAACAAAGCAATATCCATTAAATTTTTGAGTATTAGGTTTCTTTACCAAATATCTTCTTCCTTTGTTCTTCTTTTCAGGGTCCTTTTGTTCAAATCTGGAGCTCACATCATTCTCATAATCAAGATCTTGCCTATCATTTGCATCCTTTTGTCCTTTAGTTATTTCATCAAGCTTAGCAGAACTGATCCTAAACTTTTCCTTAAACTCATTTGCAGTGGTAAGCTCATCTCTAAGAATAACTACCTATCTCTCAAGCTCTTGTTCATTGTTTCTGGATTGTTATAGTTCAATCTCTAGCTTAATGAATCCACTATTTACTATGTTGCATTCCTTAGATTTCTCTTTCAAGGACTGGGATAGATTCTCCTCATTCTTCTTTCTTTCTTCAATCTTTTTTGTTAACTTCATTGCCACAGACTCTATTTCAATCTTTAGAGCAATATTTTCCTTAGGAAGCTTTTCACATTCTTCTATTATTTCTTTTAGGGTTTGATTCAGATGAACATCTTTTGGGCCTCTGCTTTCCTTTTTTCTTCAACTAACCACATAGTTCTTTCCTCTTTTCCCTTGATTCATTTATTTTATCCTTCAGTGATTGAATGAACTTTTCAGTATCCACAATATTTTCTTTTAGTTCCATGACCTCTGCTTTACACTGATCAAGATCATCAAGTGCCACCATAAGCTATTGTTGAAGACCACCTGTGTCCATTGTAATCCAAGATCCACCTCAAGCTATTAAACTCATAAGAGGAACCTTCTCTTAAACCAATTGTTGAATACTAGGAACACTAAGAGGGGGGGTGAATTAGTGTTCCACAATTTTGAATCTCAAATCAGATCTTAAACTATCAACAACAATATTCAACTTCTAATAGCATCCACAACAAATTAATAGAAGGAAACATGCATGAACATTAATAAGATAATGTGAACACCATAACACCAATATTTTTATGTGGAAACCCTATTAGGGGAAAAACCATGGTGGAGATTAATCCACAAAGTATACTCTGTTAAACGTATGATAAAAAGGGGAATGCACTTGCATTTAGGCACACTCCATAGAGCTCATTGCTCAAAAGAGAAGGCTCACTTCCTTACAAAATATATTTTATATTACAACAAAATGTTGAACTGAGAGTTTAGCATTTAAAAATTCCTGAATTTAGTTCCAATGAAGCACACAATCAAATTCTGGATCTTTTATCCAGATCGCTCTTTTGCTTTGCTCTACATACAAAAACCCTTTTGTTGTTCAAATAGATCTTCTAATATTACCTCACATAATAGTTTTGTACTTTTTCACTCTTAAACCTTCACTCTTCTTGATCTACACACACTTCTACCTTTATCAAAAATATTTTCCGATCTCCTTTATATACCCGCTAACAAGAGTTTTATTGTATGTCAGCTTTAGAAAAAAATATAATATTCTTTCTTATGTCAGCCCAAATCACTAATTATAATTGATGCATACCCACACAAGTCGGCTAGAATATAGTAGGGACCCACACCAAAATTCCAAACATAAGAAATAGTTAAACACATACTCCTTATATATCTGGAACACACCATATGCAACAGGTCGGCCACAATCAGAAAATAAGCAATAAAATATTCTACCAAATCTCCAAACTCGTACTCTAGCTACTGTGACACCACAGAACTCACTAGTAGGATAGCATACATGTTGAACAAGATTCCCTAGGGATCCACACAACAAAATAGTGATCTGATGAAGTATCCAAACTAACTTACCAACTGGATACTCAATTCTTCATACATTTTTCTGGTAGAGTATTATCTTCTATTTTCCTTGCCGGTGTGAACTGCCTCTAAACTGTGAACCATGATATTGACTCCAGTTGCCATCAATGACAACACTGGAAGCCAAGAATGATCTCCTAAAGCCATATGCCAACATAATTATGGTCGACAGTGTGACAAGAATAAATTAAATAGGAGTTTATTTAATTTCAAAAAGAGGATAAAGTTCATTAGTGACGTAATTAAATAAAGAACATTTATTTAATTAATTAGGATTGAATAAAGATAAAAAATGAATTAATTAAATAATTAAAGTTATTTAATTAATAGAGGAATAAAGGTTAAAATGACTTAATTAAATAATTAAATTTATTTAATTAATAGATGAGAAAGGACTTTAGAAAATAACTAAATAATTACATTATTTAATCATGACAATAAAGGTAAGAATTATGAAGAAATTGAAGTCGCGGGCCTAGACCAAATTCTAGTGTCTACACTATAGTTAAGATTTGACTACATCTTCTACTCTCTTAGCCTCTTCAACTTGAGTCTTCAATATAATCACCACCTAATCAAATTCTTCAATACTTTTAGATAGCTTCTCATTCTCTATTTTTGAAAAATTTTAACTATTTTTTGTTCTCCTTACTTAAGCTTTTAATCTCATCTAAGGCAAAAATGAGATCTCCTTCAAGATCTACTTCTCCTTCCTCATCTTCATTAGACCCTTCAAATTCTTCATCATAAGTTGTTCTAAATTCCATGAATATGGATTCATTTCCCTCAACTACAAAGGAACTATCATGTTCATCATCTGAGCTATCACTAACATCATATGAACCACTTTCTTCTTGTGTGTGTAGAATCTTCTTATTTCTAAAGAAATTATCCTTCTTATAATAGTAGGGTTTCATCTTCTTACTATCCTCTTCTTTCTCACAGTTTTCCTTTTCCTCATCAGGGCATTTAGAAGAAAAATTACCTACTTGACTACAGTTAAAGAATTGAAAGGGTAACTTACCTCTATATTTTATGGATCTTCTCAATGTTCTAATGAAGTTGGATTCTTCTTCATCAGTCTCCTCAGATCCATATGTAGATGCTTCAATATTTTACTTTATGACTGCATTGAATGTAACTTCCCTCTTGGTGGTATCTACATCTCCAATTCTCATCATAGAGGCAATAAAGGTGCCATGCAACTCATCAACAGTGTGTTTGTCCAGATCTCTTGCTTCCTCTATTGCAGAAATTTTAGAGTCATACCTACATGGAAAGGACCTTAAAACATTTTTTATGATCATTGATTCTTTTACTTCTCCTAGACTTTTGATAGCATTAAAAATTTCATTTAACTTTAAGAGGTATTCTATAATTTTTTCTTCATCACTCATCTTGAGACTTTCAAACTTACCTTTATAAGTTTGTATCTTGGAATGCTTTACTTTGTTACCTTATCATCACCTTCATAGATGTTTTTGGTTGTTTTTACAACAAACTAATTAGGTTTCAACATGTACCTATGAGCTTGTCGGGCTCAATTCTCAAATATCTTCTAGACAAGTGGCCAACTGATGAGATATGGCATCGATAGCTTTATCTCCTGCACTTTGAGGTCTGAAAAACCCATGAAGGTAATCCCACAATTTATATTATACCATTATTTTAGACAATTCATGTGTACAATGTATATTTAAGTAGATATACTCTCACCCATGGCTAATAAGCTAAAATTCATCAAGAAGTCAGCAATTCCTTAAACAAACTACACACCTTAAGCCGAGAATATAAAGATAACACAAACACCACAAACTCAAGATAGATAGATGATTATTTAAAAATATTGTTCTTAGGTCAGATAACTAAGATCAAGAAGAAACTTAATGGGTTTATAACCAGTGCCATTATTTATGGGCTAGGAGTCTGAGCAAATTGAAATATAAGGGATATTTAATATTGAGCACCCATGATCTATGTGATTGTATTTAGCAATTCACAAATCTGTAACCAAATTCTAAAGACTACTTATCAGATACAATGACCCTGCATATGAATTCATGATTTGATTCAAGCATTTTAATTGATTCTATGAATTAGAGCTAAAATCAAAACACATATCAAAGCATGAAATGATGAAAATTAATGAAATGATCTATGATCAAAATTTTCATTAATAACTCGAATACAAAGACAAAATGGAGAGACTATAAACTTGGAAAACCTCCATTATCATTCAGATATGCTCAATAACCATATATTTGACAAAATATGCTACCTAGACTCAAAGAATTTAATAAAGACTAAACATATTCACTTTGTATTCTTAATTCTCACAATTCACTCTAGTATTCAACAAAAGACCCACACAAATGGCCCCAAATTCCCTTTTAGAAAATAAGGGAGTAAAAACAAGCTTCAGGCCAAGTGTACACATGTCACATTCTAATTGAACCACTAGAAGACATATTCCCTAATTTAGTTACATTTACATTTATCAAAGTGGAGGGAATTCATATGAAACAAATATTATTTACATTCATTATGAGGAGCAGCTTTGCCTTCCAAAAATCACATGTCAAAAAGGATAAACTTCTTCATAGCAGCACATTGATTTCATCGAACAAGATGACAAAATGATGTGGATCAAAAAGTGAGCTAGCATCTCAGTCAGCACTCCATATCACCAACAAGAGATACTTTCTTGTGAAACATATGTTTTATACACTGTAACTTCTAAGGCTAGACATGTACAATACTTGACCAAGTATATGTTTCAAAGCTACATTCACAAACCAAAATTTCCAACATACACCCTTCCCCATTCTTCATATTCTTCCTCAGACGGCCAATAAAAGTCAATAATTTTATCCAAGTCCTTCTTGTAAGGGGAGTACTTAGTTACTACTGCATTGGACTCTTTATCAAAATCCTCCAGAAAACTAAAAAGAAATGTTAACCTCTCCAAAGTGTCATTAAAGACATCAATATCAACCTCTTTGCAAATTTTATTCTCCTGGGAATCAATAACCTCATTTAGTTCCTTTTTCCACACTTGCAATGGGTTCAATTCATAATTATTGACCTCAATTTCCGGTAATGGTGATAGATCAGTGTGATTATATTGAGCTATCAACTCTATTAACTTATTCTCTAATGGGGCTATGTACCCTTGAAACTTATGCTCACTTAAATCACATACAAAATCATAAACTGGAAGCACCTGAGCATACTTATCTTCATTTTGGCCAGTTCCCACTAATATTGACTCTAATCGCTCAACTCTTGGGATCCACTTGTTCAAGATTGGTATGGCTAACATCTTATCTCTTTGGGACAATCTCATTGCCCACACCATCAAGGCATAGTTGTCATGCACACTATTTAGTCTAGCCTGGATCTTTTCATTAAGATGCTTCAAGATAGTGCAGACAACCTTTGACACATCTTCATACATGGTGTCTTGAGCCTTCTCTAGTAACTTATTGTATACTGTATGAATGGGTAAATTTCTAAGGTTTGAGGTTAGCAAATGATTAAATCAATAATAAACCCAAAGAAGTTATGAAGCACAAAGAAAGAAAATAATAACAAAACGATTATACCAGATTCGCGAAGCTTCCATGAATCACCTCCATAGCACCTCCTAGCCTGCATCATATGATTTGATGCCTTCAAATTGAGTGTGAGCAATTTGACTATGCCATTGTCCTATGCAAGTTTTGAAGGATTTAAGTAAAATTATGCCTATGCCTATGATAAATGATAAATGACTATAATGCCTATAATGATCAAGTGGTCCTTAAATTATGAACAAAATTGTCATTTTATAGAAAACACAATTTTGAATGGACAGATGAGATCAACCTTTGACACAAACCTAAAATAAGAGGATGAGATTCAATCTGATAATCCCTAATCAGGGTTAGGGTAAAATCCTTAAATGAGTGGTCAAGATGTTATCTGAGAAAATCAGATCGGCGGTGGACAAAAGATGAGATAATTAATTTCAAAAATAAAGATTTTCAAAATTAAGATAAAGATAGTCTGCTTTGTGAGATTTGAAAAATCAGATAAAAGATGGACCGAAAAGCAATTTTGATAAAATCAAGAACCTGGTTGCTTTATCTGATTTTTGGAAGAAAGCTGCCAATTTGAATTAAATCAACTCAAAATATGGATTTTGTGAGACAAATAAATAATCTTTTTTAGATTATTTACCAAAATGGACTATCAGTTAAGATTGTGATGACATTTTAAATAATTTCATTTATTTAAAATGAGAGGAATATTAATTTTGTCAATTTAAATAATTAAAGATAATTTATTTTAATTTAGAATTAATTAAATAATTATGATATGAATCAATAATGTTAAATATGAATGTAATCAATTACATTTTGCCCCTCTTTGTCATAATGTCGCTTGTCGCATTGTGACAAAGAAAATAAGTCAAAAACATGCCCAAGTGAAGGTGTAGAGTATCAATGCCCCCTCGGGAAATTTTCAAATTTTGGGTCAGCAACAGAAAAATTTGTAAAGGGTCCCGATAAGTCAATTTGATGACCAGAAAAACAACGACACAGACGATTTCAGATTCTGACATGTTTGAGGCAGTCAACAGGGTGGTCAAAGTTGGTCAAATGAGCCTCCAGTAATAACCCAGTTGACAAATGCCATATTGAATTTATAAATAGGTTGACAAAGGGGTAAAAGTCAATTCATTCTTACTATTCACCTTGCGAATTTTGAGAGCTCAGAGCGAAAAGGACAGCAACGAGGATGGTGATTCCAGTGTCAGAGCATCGTGGTGAGATCGTGCAAACTTACAGATGGCCAGAGGGTTCAGAGCCAGCGGTATGCGCCCCTATCTTACTTTGTAATTTTTTCATTTTGTGTGCCAAAAGTAGGTTTCTAGGGGGAACAACTAATGCGCCACGATGCATATGCATTCGCATAAGCCACATTCGCCTTTGCATTTGACACATTTGATGCATCGTAATGCAAGTGCCATGGTAAATAAGGGGTGGTCGAGGTATTGCAACGCATTTGAAAAAAACTGTGACGCATTCCCCTAACTGAGTTGCATTTGCGGGTTGGAATGCCGCAATTGTCATCTTGCGACGCAATTGCTTGCTTGAGGGACGCATTCAAGTTTTTATGACACAAGTATCAAATTTCATGATGCAACACATTTGAGCAACCAAACGACGCAATTGTCATGTTGTGACGCATTGGAAACCTTAAGCGATGCATTCGATGCTTTGTGATGTAATTGTAGGAATGCGACGTATTTGACGTTGACTTTGACTAGGACTAATTTTGATACTTGTGAAACCCTGAATGCTTTTGATGATACTGATAGTTGTTTAGAAAGTACTAACACGTTGTTCAGATTTTTACAAAGGCAGCTTGCCTCGATTTACACACAAGAGAGCAGACCGACTACATTATGGTTTGTTGACCAGCTGACTCTGAGGGAGCGATGATGACTGATGCAGCTAGGTCTGTTTTATGTCGCCTATATTCCTATTGTTTGGGCAAATAGGGGACTGTTGACTGCATATGCGAGCGTTGGCATTCAAAGACATGTTCTTTCAACCTGCCGATAGGTGAGGCAACCATCACATTGGAGGATGTCTACCGCATCCTACGAGTGCCAATCCGAGGAGAGCAGATCATTTACAACCCTCTTCACGGCGAGCAAACTTTTAGGACCTACTACTGAGATGAGGGTGCAAGACTTGGCATCTAGGGATATGAGATTAGATGGGAGTTCATGGCGAAGCACTATGCTTGTTTTGATGCTTTCCTAGCGACCTTGATTGGCGGTCTTTTGATTCCTGACCGTCGGGGATATGGATTCCCTATTGGCTAGGGAGACGTCCTGGTTGCGATGAGACGTGACAGGACAGTGTATTCCTAGGGCCCGTGTTTATTGGGTACCCTCTACCATCAGCTGCACGAGGTTGTGTATAGACAAGTAGAGAGTATCTCATGCGGGATGACATTGATGATGATATGGGCATGGGATCATATTGCTATATTTTTCCCACCGATTGAGAGACCACAGTTGGCCGAGGGGATGCCTTATGCTTACTACTATGCTAATGCACTACAGCAGATGTGGATGGGTGAGACCAGTTGGTGGCGGCACAGGATTGACACCATGGTGACATTTATCTGGAGGCCATGCATAGACTGTGAGTAGTGGGATGACGAGGTGGATCACCTGAGGTTATGCAGACAGTACTGGTACTGTTGGTGTAATTAATTATTAATTACACTTTGCATAAGTTTACTTAGGCATTATTTATTTCCTAGGTTATAGGATCTTATCTTTATCTTAGTGAGCTATCTTGTTGCTCAAGATAAGATTAGGTTTAGGAATCTTTGCTTTTATAAAGCAAATTATCTTTTGTAATTAATTGATCACTTTTGAATATATCAATTTGCATGTTTTTATGCAATCTCTGCTTTTTCGTTTTCTTTTTTAGCCCCTGAGGGCTTCTGGGGGCCAAATCGCACCTTTTTGTACAACTTTCACGGAAATGGGCATATCTTGGGCATACAACGTCCTTTTTTTGCAAACGAGATATCGTCGGAAAGCTGTTTCCGAGCTCTACGCACTGGTGCTAGTGAGATTTTCTGGTTTTTCATTTTTGATATCTTTTTCGGCCTCGGAAGTTAGATGTTGCCATTTTCACTCCGGGATCCATATCTTTTGACTCGCTTATCCGATTTTCACGATTTTTGCGGCATCGGAAAGCTGGTTTCGGCCTCTATACAGATCTTAGGTCATTCATAGAAAATGTGTAACCCTTATTATACATGCATTCATTTTTGTTTCGTGCTCTAGGTTTGCATTTTCACTCATGTTTCTGTATTTTTTTGCATCATCTCCTTATGCAATCATTGGGTATTGTAATAACGAACTGATATAAAGTTCCATTCAGGGGGTTTCATGCATAATAATCTGATTAGAGTGTTTTTTTTCACTTTGATCCCATATTCCATCTTGTTTTGATGGCAACTCACATGAGTCTATCTGGTCTCTTAGTTTCTTTTGGCCACAATTCTTGTCTTGCTTGACACATGTCGGATTCATTGGTTCACACTTCAGATTGAGAGCCTATGGTTAATGATCCACATTGGATCCATCTCAATTTGAGGGCCATTTTTTTGTGGTTATTGTTCCAGAGTCTATTTTTGGTACTCCTTCCCATGGAAGAGTTTCAGTCACAGTTTGGCATCAGCATCGAGATACATGGTTTCCAAATTTTGTCATCATTATGGGTTCATCTTTTTCATCTACTGTTGCTTACAGATTCCAGAGTTGATCCAATATGTGAGTTTTGAGTGTTCCGTGGCATCGGGTCTTTTGTTGCTTTATCTTGATTCCTTGAGTCAATCAGTGACTCTCATCCGGTTTCAGTTGTATACAGAAGAATATTTCCTTGCTTGCCTATATCAAGTTCCAGTGTTACTCCATAGAGTTCTTCCAGTGATTCTTCGCAGCAGTTCATCTCACTGAGGGGGGTTTCTCTCTCTTTACATTTGTACATGAGTACCTCATCAGGCCTTGTTGTCGGGACTCATATTTGCATAATAATCTACTTCTCCCTAAGTTGCACTTATGGGGGGGTGTTGGTGTAATTAATTATTAATTACACTTTGCATAAGTTTACTTAGGCATTATTTATTTCCTAGGTTATAGGATCTTATCTTTATCTTAGTGAGCTATCTTGTTGCTCAAGATAAGATTAGGTTTAGGAATCTTTGCTTTTATAAAGCAAATTATCTTTTGTAATTAATTGATCACTTTCAAATATATCAATTTGCATGTTTTTATGCAATCTCTGCTTTTTCATTTTCTTCTACTATGGAAGGAATATTTTGGTTTGCAATCAGATCTTGGCAATTCTAACAGGTACCTGATCGTCAGGATGGTGCAAACTTTGCTAATTATAGAGATGTATCTACCACAATGTGTCCTCAGGAAGTTTGGAGAGTATCATGGTGTACCGGTAGGGATAGCTAAGTATGCATGGTATTCCAGAGAGTATGCTTGGGGGCCAACCATTCCAGTAGCATTTGTAGAGCAGCAGATCGATGGGCTAGGAGCCTAGCCTTGGGGATGGAGAGGTGGGATAGCTGATCCCAGGACCATAGCAGACTATGATTTATGGTGGCAGACACATAGACCAGTGCCACTAATAGATCGAAATGGTCCAACACTGGTGGACAGGTGGTCAGTGATACCTCATGTGTCGAGGGATAGGCGAGGAGGTAGGGATAGTGACAGGGGCAGAGGCTGGGGGAGAAACGGAGGTAGGCACAGAGAGAGAGATGGAGGCAGAGATGGAGGTCGGGGTGGAGATGACAGAGATGATGGGGATGATAGAGGAGATGGCTGGAGGTGGAGGAGAGATGCTCAGAGATAGGGAAAGAGCGTACACCCACGTGTGGCAAGAGTAACATTAGATGTTATTCCAGAGGTGGCAAAGGAGGGAGAGAGGGAGGAGGCAGAGCAGCCGAGACAGGAGGAGGGGGAGAGAGGGGATGCAGAGGTGGTAGAGGCTAGCCAGGAGGAGGGTGTGGTGGAGGAGCAGCCAAGGTAGGAGGGGAGATAGGAGGAGGAGGTGATGGAGGCCAGACAGGAAGAGGATGCGTCTTGGGATGAGGGAGTCAACGGAGAGGATGCGATCGAGGATGTCGATGATAAGGACAATGATGCCATGGATGAGGCTGAGAGACTTCTCAAATTCAGGATGGTGGAGGGAGAGGAGGAGATACCATCCTCGAGATTACCCTCAGATGCCATGACAGATCAAAGGGTGGCCGATTTATAGAGGAGGCTGGATGAGAGCACGACACAGGTCAGAGCACTACAATTAGAGCTAGAGGTGGCTCGGGTAGAGTGGGATCAGGCAGTGATCCATCAGCAGGACTCAACTCAGTGGTGCATTAAGTTTGCTACATTATGCACAGGGCCTATAGGGGATATTGCTCATGAGCTAGCTAGGGTGAGCACGATGTTGGGATAGTACAGGACATTATATGAGCAGGAGGTGCCTCCCGATCGGCGGGATCCTACATTGTCACAGTCTTAGACAAGGATAGGCAATGGCCATCGATCAGGGAGTGTGAGTGGCAGCAGGAGTCACACCAGTGTAGGAGAGTCTACCTCATCAAGGCACACATCTAGGCACAGGTCCCATCATTCATATTGGCACACCTTGAGTCCTCACTCAAGCCACAATCATGGGTCGACTAGCTCAGGATAGAGATCAATACAAAGGCAACCACAGATGGTAGATCCGTCAACATCACCGAGTCAAGCTACAGTGAGACGACCGATGTTGATTACCCTAGAGATGATGCCATCAATGTCAGTTCCACTGGTTGCGTAGATAGAGGTTGCTACAAGTTCGCCTATCATTTTAGTGTCGGTTATAGAGCTTCCGCCTCCACACTCTTTGCCACGAGGGGATGATGAGAGTCTACCCTAGGGGCATGCTTGTTATTATGACACATTATGTATATTATTGAGCCTATGAGCTCCATTTTTGGGATATTTGTTGACTTTATCCTATGACATTGTATATTTTTGAGATGATGATAATAATATGCATAATGTATTTATTAAATGGGTGCAATGTTAATGATTATTTTAATGCACTATTTGTGATTATGTAAATGCAATGGATGATGTATGTATGGACCTAATGTAATGTTTATATGATCACATATGCACTCATGTTTTTGTATGTCACAAGATATCATCATGAGATGGACGAGAGAAGATGACCAGACTGGCAATAGAAGATGACTAGACCAAGGAGAGAAGACGACCAGATCGAAGGAGATGCATGTTAGTTCCTAAACCAAATCCTTCAAAACTTTACCATAAGACTTTAATATTTATTGCTCTTAATCATCATTGGGAAAACTATTGTAATGGCCAACAAACACCATGATATTACATAGATCAAGGTGTGCAAGGTCATACCATCACATGAGACAAACAATCACAAACAAGGATGACCATGACTCAAGGTAGAGCGTGATTGCCCCAATATTTTTTCCATAATCAACCACAAGCAAAAAAAGACAAAGAAAATTCATGAAACATTGTTGCTTCTCTAAATCCTGTTTCCAAGACATCCTGAATAATGTTGACGTCGAGAGGATTTTGATCCCTAATAGTCGAAAGGGGTCCCTCAAAATGATGATGATGCCTAGGAAGGACACATCCTAAGGCATAGATGATAGAGTTGGTTCTTCAGAAGGACACATCTAAAGAATACTGATGTCAAGAGGAGTGATCCTTAGATGTCAAAAGGATCACTCAAAATGTCGAATGACAATGACGATGCCTAGGAAGGACACATCCTAAGGCATGAATGACAAAGGTTATCTTTCAAAAGGACACATCTGAAGGTTAACTAGGAGTTGTCAGTTTGACAGGTTATGATGATTTGACCTATTTTGACTGAGTTTGACTCATGCTAACCATATGTCACTATTGTCATGATGATATGTGCTGATGAGATTGTCATGCTACGATAAATGACTATCATAATTTTCTTTATGAGTTTTATTCATTTGGGAAAGATTTGCTTTGTCTTGAAGACTTTTTGACATGTGTGCTAGTGTGATGCCATGAAACCTAATGGACTGACCTAGTGCGGCCTCAGGGGCTCATCGATAGATGGCCTTTCCTACGTCATACACTCAGAGACCTCGTAGTTTGACATGACCAATGGCTTTGTATTGATGACCAAAGATTGTGCCATGATTTTATTTTGACAAACCTAAAAGGGCCGACCTAATGTCTCGGGGACTCAAGTATGAGTCTTGCCTACGTAGCAAACGTGTAGAGACAATGTAGTTCAGACAAACGAAAAAGACTTGACTGATTGACAGGACAGATTTTGACTAGAGATGATCCTGTGTTTGAAATTTTGTTGTGGTTTTCTTCAGGACATATTTCAATTTTTAGGTCTTTCTTCAGGACATTTTGGGATGTTTTGTCTTTTTCTTTGACTTTTTGCTATGTTTTTGTCTTTTTTTAGGACTTTTTGCTATGTTTTCGGTCTTTTTTTAGGACATTTTTCAATGTTTAGGTCTTTCTTTAGGACATTTTGCGATGTTTTTGTCTTTTTCTTTAGGACTTTTTCCTATGTTTTGGTTTTTTTCAGGACTTTTTGCTATGTTTTCAGTCTTTTTTTAGGACATTTTTCAATGTTTAGGTCTTTTTTCAGGACATTTGTCAATGTTTAGGTCTTTTTTAGGGCATTTTTTCAAATTTCCAAAGCCATATGTTACATCCACTATAGTTATATGATATGAATTTTTCCCCCAGTCAGGTCCAAGACTTAGCCAACTTTAAGGAACATGGACGGGAAGTTGTTGGTTTACTAGATGGATAGTCGTTAGGATTTGATGTCAATCGTTTATCAACCATGAAAGGAAGGGTATAATGTCATGTCAATTGGTTTGATAATGGTGTGAGATGTCTTTCATCCTAGGCCAAGGAAAACAAAGTGATAGTAGATGGTAGAGCAATGATTGATTATGCATGGTGCCTATTTTCCAGGTTTTCACCATGGTACTTATCCAAAGTGCCTGTTTGCCAAGTTTTCTCTGTTGGATGAATTATTTTTCTCTTTACTATTTTTCTATTTTTCTTTTTTTTTTGTTGTTGCCAAGACGCCTGTTTTCCAGGTTTTCATCAAGGTAATGATTTTTTTATCATTTCTCAATTTTTTTGTATTTTATGGCTTTTTCACCTCAATCTCTTGATGCTATGCGTAGAACTTCCAAAGATGTAGATTGTTGATAGCCTCTATCAATTGTTCTCCATCTATATTTTCTAGCTGATAGGCTCCAAAACCAAAAGAAGATATGATGACATAAGGACCCAATCAGTTTGGTTCAAACTTTCCCGGCTTTTCTCTATCAGCTTGGTTCTTAGGGTTTTGCATTATGACTAAATCACCAATGTCAAATTTCTTGACCATGACTCTCTTATTGTAACTACAACAGAGACGGTTCTGATACGCTTGTAGATGGTTTGGGGAATTTTTCCTTCTTTCTTCTAGCATCTCTAGCTCGAGAAGCATGACTGTCTGTACTCTTCCTCATCAGTTAAACCCTTCAGGGAGACTCGTAGGGAAGGAATTTCAACCTCAATGGGAAATATGGCCTCAGCTTCAAAGACTAGGGCAAAAGGAGTGGCTCCTATAGGAATGTGAATGCTAGTGCGGTAAGCCCACAGAGCAGGGTTGAGTTGTATATGCCAGTCATAGCCAGCGTCATTAACAGTCTTTTTGAGGATTTTAACAATGGTTTTATTTGATGCCTTAGCTTGACCATTTCCTTGTGGGTAGTACGGAGATGAAAAATGGTGTTGGATGTGAAATTGCTCACATAACTCATGAACGTCTTCGTTTTTAAATAGATGTCCATTGTCAATGATGATGGATTAGGGAAGGCCATACCAGAAATGATGTAGTTAAGAATGAACTTGGATATTTTTTTTCCAGTTATATATGTCAGTGGGATGGCTTCAATCCACTTCATAAAATACTCAGTGGCAATGATGATGAATTTGTGGCCATTGGATGAGGTAGGATGGATCTTACCCATGAGGTCGAGTGAAGGGCCAAGGAGAGGTGATTGGCCGAAGTTCCTGTGCTAGAGTGTGGATCAAATCACTGTGAACCTGGCATTGGAAACAAGTCTTGACATATTCTAGTGCATCCTTCTCAATGGTTGGCCAGTAGTACCTATTGGAACTGTAAAATCTGATGATTTTGCATATTCATTTCACCCATATTTTGCCATATTGCTCCATTGATTCTATTGTGTCCTACATTTTTCACATTGTGGTCCATATTGGCATAAGTCTATCTAGGTCTTCCCGACCCACAATGCATTTTTGCTAACATATGTTTACTACAAGCGTATCGGCATGACAATATCAGGGTCTTCCCAATTCTTTCTTCTTCTTGTAAACGTCTATGTTGCCTATCGGCAAGACATTTTCTGTTGTCATGGTGATTGGATTTCATCCACTAGTGGTTATCGAGAGGACATTCATAGTGTTTTGGTGGCAAAAAAAGGTTCCTTTTGGCATAGGTTATACTGTCAGAATGAGGTCTTATCGATTAATTTTTGTCTCGCTGACCAGCGTGAATGGAGATACATCGGCATGTTGTTTTCGATGTGAGGTCATAGCGAATTTAAATTGTCACACCAACCAGTGGTGGGCACATTCTTATATCGGCAAAGGTTTTCCTTCAGTGAAGCATCTTGGTGAAACTCACTTGGTCTTGCCAACCACAAGGGATGATTCACATTTCAGCAAGAGTCTACTTGTCGATATAATGTTTCACCGAGTGTTCTATGTCTCGGTGACCGGCTTGAATGAGGTTCATCAGCGAGCGCTAGGCGGTATCCGTATTATGTCTTGGCGAGTATCTTTTGTCTTACCGATCGATGGCGGAAGGGATTTGATATCGGTATGAGTTAAGGTTCTCGATAAGTGGTCTCCGCGAGTGACCTTCAGTCTCGCCGATGGAAGATAATGAAGGGTTTGTGTCAGCATGAGAATTGACTTGTCTCAATGACTCAGTTTGAATGAGACTCTTGGTATAACAAGGAGAATTCTATATGATGTCTCCCCGATGGTTGAAGGTTATAGCAACATACAAAAGGAAAAAAGGGCTTTCAGGGAAAGGTAATGAAATCTGTAAGGGGTGTCTCTGATACCATTATGTTACAGTGATAGTGAATGAAACAAAGGTGCTGCTCGGTAAGAAAATATTTGTACCTCAATGACTGGTAAATACAGTAGGGAAATACATATCGGTAACACTTGGGGTGGTCTATGGGAGGTTTCCCCGATATCACAGGGCTATAGCAAAACACAAAGGGGACAAAGGGATACTTCTTGACTTCGGCCTAGGGAACAAATGGTCATGGTGAAAATGAACAACACAAAGAATAGAGGAACACGAGATGATTAATGATTGATGATTGAATTGCCTTCGGCATACTTTCTGGTTGTCTTAGCGACTGTTCCATTGGCTATTGATAAAGATTCAAACACTGTGGGCTGACATATGATAATTTCTAAATACCGTTATAGGCCGACATGAAATTGGCCCGAATACTATGGTTCACCAACATGAATTTGAAATGATATGTTTCCTAATGCTGGTGTATAAATATGCATTCCCAATTGTAATTGAAATATCAGATTTTAGATTAGAGGTAGTAGGTAGAGATGGATACAGTAGAATAAATTTCTCAGAATAGAGGCTATGTTGCATGTTTTCAAATGACAACTTTAATGAAATTCAGCTGGTGTGGTAGTTTATTTCTGGTGTCAATTGTATGTTGAGTTTGTTGAAAAGTATTGCTAAGCTGTCTCCAAGTTGATTCTTTTTGGTTATTTAAATTGAAGTAACAAGCTTATTTTCAGCTTATCAATGCACATTTGTTGTATTAATCTATTGGTTCTTTCAAGGAGAGATTAAATCCTTTTGGTTGATCACAGTAATCAGGAAGATTCATTTGGATTATTAAAGTAGAGCTTAGTAGTCATAATCTTGCATGTTTATACAAGTTATAAATAGATCATATGTCAGCAATTTGATTTTCTGCCAGAATAAGTTTCCCACTTCTATTTCATTTGACTCTGCATACCCAATAAGGAACTGGTCTCTATAATTTCATCATTTAGATTCATTCAGTTTCTTTACATTTGTTTTACATTTGTTAATTGAGCACTTTAGGTTTTAGATCAGAAGATTGTTATTGCTATCAAGTTTGAATTCATTTGTTCACTTCCATCTGCCATTGTGGACAAATTATTGCAAGAAGAATAATCATAAGTTAAGTCAGCTTCATTCTGAAAGGTACACCTACCTAGGTTTAGCAGCACCTAAAGAGTAGAAGGTTGAGTTCTCTTAACCTTGTCTGTTACCCTAAAGCGTATCAAGAGATTGCCAGCCTCTTGAGGCATTCCGCCTGCATTTTTGAGAGCTAACAATACCCAAGTCTCATTATCTTCTTGGCTAGAGTAGGACCACTCAAATGAGATCTGCATATACTGTCATGTACTTTGCGTAAGGTTGTACTTGATTCGTTAGTGTCAAGACATCTAAGGAGGGTGTTGTCAAAGCTACAGTAGTAAAAGGTGTCACTAACAATGGCATATCTTGCAGCTTTTTGTATGAAGGACTTCCTCTAGTTGTTGGACAAGTTAGGTGGGAGAGTTTGGAACTTGAGATAGTCGTGAATGTCTTGATACCAAGGAGAGTCAGGGCCAACAAGTTTGCAGACCATTTCTGACTCTGGGATGTCATAGGCAGGAACCAACAATTGTTCTATTAGGAATTCCAACTGGGGAAGATTGCTTGGTATGTCAAGAAGAGCCTATTGTAGCCATGGCATCTGCCGCTTTGTTCTGTGTTCTTGGAACTTGTTCAAAAGTTACCATATGAAAGTACATTTGGAAACTATCAACCATCCATTTGTAGGGCATTAGCTTCTCATATTTTGTGTCATAGTCATCATTAACCTAGTTGATGATGAGCTGAGAAACCCCATAGACATGTAGTGCTCTGATTTTCCACTTTATTGCCATTCTTAGTCCTATACCTAGTGCCTCGTATTCTGCCACATTATTTGTGCAAGGAAAGGCAATGCAGAAAGACTTAGGAATGGAGTCTCCTTGAGGGGTGATGAACAGGATTCCTGCCCCCGAGCCATGATTTGTGTGTGATCTGTCAAAGTAGAGTTGCCATGGTGCCTTAGGTTTTGTATGGAATATTGACGCATCTAGAAAATCTGCCACTAACAGGTGATCACTTTGCAAAGGTGCGTCTGGCAGCTGGTCTACTATAACTTGTCCTTTTATTTCCTTTCTTTCTACATATTGAATGTCATATTCACTTAGAATCATGATCCATTTTGCCAGACGTCTTATTAATGCTGCCCTGCTCAACAAATATTTGAGGGGTTTGATCTTTGCTACCAGTTGTGTCTGATGGCTTAACATGTAATGTCTTAGCTTCTGTGCTGCAAAGACCATGGCTAGGAAAGCTCATTCAATTGGTTTGTAGTTTAGTTCATACCCGACCAATGTTTGATTGATGTAATATCAGCTCTTTCTTTTTTTTCTTGGTCGTTATGTTCTAGTAATGTCCCCAATGCTGAATTTGTTGCCGAGATGTATAGAATCAATGACTTTCTGTGAATGGGAGGCGTGAGGACTGGTGTTGATAGTAGGTTATCTTTGATTTACTAAAAGGCTTCTTGAAATTTATCTGTCCACACAAAGGGGATACCCTTGCGCAATAGATATTGGAATGGCTGACACTTGTCAACCAATTGCACTATGAAGCACCGAATAGATTGCACCCTACCTTGTAGAGTTCTGAGTTTACTGATTCCCTTGGGTGGAGGCATGTCTATGATGGATTTGACCTTTGTTGGATCGATCTCAATGCCTCTTCGAGAAACTATGTATCCCAAGAGTTTACCTGATGTGACACCAAAGACACATTTCTTTGGATTTAGCCAGACTTTGTATTCTTCTAGTCGCTTGAAAATTATGTCTAACACCTTCAGATGATCTTGCCTTGTTACAGATTTAGCCAATATTTCATCTACATAATCTTCCATAATTTTGTGCATCATGTCATGGAAGATTATGGTCATAGCCCTTTGATATGTGGCATCTACATTTTTGAGACCGAATGGCATGACATTCCAACAGTATTTACCCCATAGGCAAGTAAATGTCATTTTGTGCTGGTCTTCAGGGGAAATGTGAATCTGATTATAGCCAGAGAAACCATCCATGAGGGAC
Source organism: Sequoia sempervirens (assembly GCA_007258455.2). NCBI lineage: Eukaryota > Viridiplantae > Streptophyta > Pinopsida > Cupressales > Cupressaceae > Sequoia > Sequoia sempervirens. The sequence continues at coordinate 486,059,750 of VDFB02281492.1, forward strand.
ATCATCTCATATCCTACTATGAGGTCAACTATAATATCAATATTCGGTAAAGGAAAGTCATCCTTTGGGAACGCCTTATTTAGGTCTCTAAAATCTATACAAATGTGGATCAACCCATTTGGCTTTGTTACTGGCACCAGGTTAGATATCCATTCAGCATAGTCAATAGACCATATGAATCCAACGTCTAGCAATTTCTTCAATTTAGCCTTGACCAATAGCGCAACTTGAGGGTGCATTTTGTGTAACTTTTGCTTGATTTGTTTGGCATTAGGCAATAGTGGCAAATGGTGCAAAACCAGTTCTGGGTCTAATCCTGGCATGGCCACATAGGACCATGCGAAGTTGATTTTATGTTTTGCGAAGAACTTATGAAATTCCAGTCTCTCTTCTTTAGTCAATGATGCAACAAAGAGGACCATCTTGGGATCTTCTGCAGTTGCAATGTTGTCTTCTATTGTGTCTTCAATAAGCATAGCTGATTTCTCTTGTTGTACGGGAAGAAAGTCTAGTCCTCCATCTTTGGGTGCCCCAGAGAGGTTTTCACCCGCAAATATGTCCTTTATTTTTACTATTTTATTGTCAAAATATTTCTTTCAGTTTTCACCTAGAGACGTTTCATTTTTTATTTTATTTTTATTTTTACTTTTATGACTAGAGGTCGAGGCAATCTCACTAAAGTAGGCCGCACAATCTAAGTCGATAGAGAATCCTGCCTTGTGATCACCACTGGGTATACCCGCACGTAATCCCATAAATTCTGCAATTGCCTCATCATTCTGAAAGGTGTCCAAGACTTGCAAGCCTTGTTGGTCCCAATTGATTAGTTGAGGATAGACTAGGGAAATGCCATCATCATTGTTGGTGAATTGAGGGGAAGATGCAAAAAGCATGCAGATGGATTCAAATATATTGTAGATGAAATTATCATCATCCAATTCGACATCAGACTCTATCCAATATTCCCCTTCACTAGTCTCATATTCGTTGTCAAAATAAGGGGTGAAGGACTTAGCGCTGTGATTGTTAGTGTCAATTGGTAATTCAGTTGGGTTGGAATGATGGGATTTGAATGGTGGGTTTTATATGTCATGGGGAATGGTAATGGGACCTTGACTATTGGGTGCCTAATCAATTTTAAATGATTGCCAAAAATTTTGTTTAGAGGTGAGTTCCCCTGTTTTGACAAACAAATCATCGAGGCAACAGTCACTTAAGGATCGTTCGGAGCCAAATTCCCACTCTTGGGAGTTAGTTTTGGTGAGGGTTTCCTTAGTGCTCTTGACACTTTCTAAAGCATGCACTCGCTCACTCAAAAACCCATTAGTATGTAGGCCATCATCGTCGGGCAATCCATACCCTAGTCCAAGATACTTTGGTATTCTAGAAGGTTCTATGGGCTCTCTTTGTCCAGTTTTATTTCTGCCTAGGCCACTAGTACCATCGTAGCCCTTAGCCTTCATTATGTCATAACCCTTTCCATATTTTTGAACTGGTAATGGGGGTAGTGTGATAGTATCCTTATAGATCCATCATGTGATGTCAGCAAGGTCCTCATTACTCATGTCTCCCTATTTGATGAAAACTATTTTTGGTGGAACTTTAAAAATTATTTTTGGTTCCATTCTGAAACGTGGTCGACCATAGACCTTTGGAGACTTGGGTATTATTGTTATGCTATATTCTCTGTGTAGTTTGAATTCTCCATAGCCGAGGTCCTGGATTTTGACAGTGGATTTAGCTCTAGGGTTTGCGAAAGGTGGTGGTGTGGTAGAAGATGTGGATGGAGCGGATGTGGAAGATGATGTGAGTGTGGACGGATCAATGTATTTAGAAGACGAGGAGCTAGGTGCTTCTCGGTTAATAGGCACTCAATTTTCAGAAATACCCCTCAGGTTGGCACAATATTGGAAAGGGTCAAGGTCTCCATATATGGTTATTTTCGTGCCATCAAATGGAAACTTTAGGCATTGGTGATATGTGGATGGGACGACTTTTAAGGCATATTGAATCCATGGGTGGCTGAGCAAGATGTTATATGGTAGTTCCAGATCTAGGACCTTGTAGGTTGTGTCCATAATGATTGGTCCCACCCTGATAGGGAGAGAGATAATGCCACATGAAGAGCATTCTTTGTCATCATATACTTTGATCACTATGCTCTTTGTCGGGTCTACACATGCATCAGAGAACCCTAGAGCTTTAACCAGTTTAAGGGAGCATATGTTCAATCCTGCCCTGCCATCTACTAAAACCCATTTGACTTTGTGCTTGTGGACAAACATTTCTATGTGCAATGCATCATTGTGATTGGTCTTAGGTGATGAGTAGTCTTGATCTGAGAAGGTGACATGGTGAGGCATAGTGAGGTATCCCACCATGGCCTCAAATTGATTGACATCAATGTCCTTGGGAACCGAAGACTCTTGTAGGGTTTTATCTAGTATATCCTTGTGTGTGGGAGAGATACAAAGAAGCTCAAGTATAGATATTTGTGTAGGAGTCTTTCCTAGCTAGTCGATAAGGTTGAACTAACTTTTGGGTTGCCACCGATTTGTGGTCGGGACTAGTTTTGACTATTTAGCAAATGGGCCGAGTATGGTGATTTTGGGTTGTCTGGCGGGAGATGGACCAGCTATGGTGGCCTTTCCCCTTCGAGTAGTTGCATTGCACTAAGGTGCTCTCTTGACCATAATGGTATTGATGTATTTGTCATCAGTTCAGACATTATTTATAATAGGTCCACTAGAGTAATCGTACTTGGCTTGGGAAAAGTTAGCTTGATTCTATGGACCTGAGGTGGAAGCATTATGAGAACCATGGTCCTACAGTGGATTCTTATGGATAGTATGATCCGAATTGGAGATGAATTGAGATCCACCTACTTCAATTATACGGCTTTCGATAATATCTTGTACTAGGTTTTTCAATTGTCAACAGTTAGAGGTTTTATGTCCTTTTGTACAATGGTAATCACAAAATGCATTATCGTCCCACCATGCTGGTTTGAATTGTCCTGGGTCATATGGTTTTGGTTCCTAAAGTGTGATGATGCCAGTCTAGAGGCATTTCTTGAGGACTTCCTCAATGGGTTCACCCAAAGAAGTGTATGTGCGACATCTAGGAAATTGTCTCATCTGATAGTATTGTCCCTGATTGTTTTGACCATTCTGGTTGTTTGAAGGGACATTGGTAGGGGGTTTCAATGTCATTGTTGGTTTGTTTTGTTTTTGAACCCCTTTTAGAGCCAGTACAGGACCCACAATGTTTGCAATCTTAGCGTCAACAACACTGTCATTTGTAACATGTTTATTTTTAACCCAATATTTGTTTTTGTTGGTGGGTGGATTGGTGTTTGTGTTTTTGGGACCGTACCTTAGTTCTCCCTTTCTGATAAGGGCTTTCTCAATCTAGACCCCTTTTTTGACTAAGTCTATGAAGTTTGTGTAGCAATGTACTTGCAATGCATATTTTAGGGGCCCAAGAAGTGTTTGCACAAACATGTCGACCTTTTCCCTTTCAGGTATATCAATGTGACACCAACTAGCTAGACTTCTCCATTTTTGAAAGAATGGGATGAAAGTCTTACTAGCATCCTCTTGCATGAGATTGCACAAGCTAGTGATAGAGGTATCCATGTTGATGTTGTATGCGTAATTTTTTATGAATTTTTGTTTAAGCTCATCCCATGTTTGGATATCCTTTTGATTGGAAAACCATTCAAGGGCAAGACCCTCCAGACTTTTAGAGAAAATTCTCATCAAGTATGTTTGTTCATAAGCGATGTCCATACAATTAGTTGCAAATTCGCGAACATGTTCAATGGGGTTTGTCTTGCCTCTATATTTTGTGAAATTGGGTGACACATATCCCGAAGGAAATGGAGGCATGCATAAGCTCATGTTGAATGGGTATACATTTAGATCATATGATATTTCTGATTTCTTGTCTGATATGTATATGTTTTGGATAGTTTTCTCTAAACCAATCAATCTTGTTTGGAAGGCATCCATAACAGGGTCATTTGTGGTCCCATGTGTTGGATTGCTTGGTACACCATAGGTCCCTATTTATTGTGCGTGAATATTGGTGTATTGTGGCGATATGGATTGTTGTAACATGTATGATGTGTGTGGATTGGTGTGTTGCTAGTACTGAAAGTTAGGGTTGGGTGTATGTTGGTGAGTATGAATGTGGGATGAGTAGGTTGGGATATGTCCCCCAACCATTTGTATCATTACTTGGGGAATATGGTGACCATGAACATTGTGATGTACTAATGATGCCATGGGTTGTGTTATTTGGCCACCTTGTCCAAATTGTTGGGTTTGCACAAGGGTATTGGTCAAATTTTGTCCTTGGGGTTTGACAGTATTTGACAATGTTGATGTGTTCACATTTTGTTGTTGTCCTTGGATAAATATATGTTGTTTACCCCCACCCAAAGGATTTTGTGAGATACCAATGAGAGGGTATGTCAAAGGTGTACTCATGGTATTTGATGTAGTTGTCAAGGGGGGATTGTTGTGACTTGATGATGCCCCCCTCACATTTACTATTGTAGTATAGAGAGGGTTTGAATAACTTGCCCATGTTGTCGAGGAACCATAGGTGGTTCCAGCCGACTATGACAGTATCATGGATGTGGTGGGCATTGTGGTCAATTTTGATCCTCCAATTGATGTTGTGTTTATTGAGTTGGAGGTGTTAGTAATGTTGGAAGTAGTAGTCATGGTCGGTGTAGTGTTGAAAAAGGTATTGCTTGTGGAGTTTGGAGGTTGACCACTATTGGCATTATTGGTAGGAGATGTCGATCTCAAGGTATCAATGTCAAAACCTTGAGGTAATTTGGCTCCCTGACTTAAGAGTATGGCCAAATATTTGTCTCTAGCATATAGGACCATTTGTTCCACAAATCGAGAGGCCTCTGGATCTTGTGCTACTACTTCTAATTTTTCCTCAAGTATTTGACCGTATTCATCCTCACATAAGAACGGTTCAAATGGAATATTTAATGAGGGTGGTGTTGTCGTGAGAGGTTGATCCTTTGTATTCGAAAATGGATTGTCAAAAGTCCAATTTGGGTCGTATGTGGGATGGTTGACAGTGGACATGGGGTATTGTCAAAAGTTTTCCATTTGTCTCTTTTGTTTTTGGAGTCTACTTTCCACCATAAAATGATATTGCTCACAATGGAGATGACAACTAAATGCAAGGATGACACTATGCAAGGTCTAAGTTCAAAAATGTCGACTAAGATGAATAGTATTTTTTTTGGATTGTTGGGAATAAAATATGCAATGCCTAAACCTATAATGCAAGACAAGGATACCTAAGCATGTCTAAACTGAATCTTTGTTTTCAATTTCGGTTACTAGAGGACTTTACTGAAAATGACAAGATGACAAGATCTAAATGACCAATGAGTTTTCCTAACTAGACTGTTGAGTTGGAAGAATCTCACAAAAAGGGACAATGACTGAAAAGGGAATTGATAATTTAGTCCAAGAGAACCTAGTTTTGAAAGCAATGACATTGCAAATTGTGCGGATATTTTCCTAATCCAAAGTATACAAGATGTAAGACCTATGGACAAACTAATGCCTAATGTATGCACCTAAAAATAATGAAGGGTGAAACCTATGGTGAAGAATGCAACTAATGGTCAAAAGTTTGAGCAATTTCAAAATTGGTTTATGACATAATCCTTTTGGGACAATGTTTGACAAATGATTGACAAGGTGGTGATTTCAGATTTGACTTTGTATGAAATTTTTACTTGTGACAGGTGAATGTGTTGTTTAAGGATGCAAATACATCACAGTTTTGCAAATGCAGCTTAGTTTTAGTGAATGCGGCTTTCAGACTGACAAATGTGACTCAGTTTGGCAGATGCAGCTTTGTAAGTTTTAGATGCATCACAAAGTAGATAGATGTTCTATTTAAGATGTCAAATGTAGTTTAACAGAGTGATTGCATCTCAGAATCTTGAATGCGGTTTGACATATGCGACACAATTTGTGAAAATTGAGTTTCTCTTTGTTTTGATGGAAATTTTGGTTTCTCTTTGTTTTGTTGGAACTTAAATGTGATGAATCCAGAAAAAACTTGACAAACACAATGTTTTGAATGTAAGCAAGTGGACATAAGACAAGTACAATCCTAAAAGGCCAACAGGCCAAGGGTTTGTATACTTGATATAGCCCACTGATATACCTCGAATTGGTGATAAACACCTTTCCTTCTCAAGAGCAGATACCTTAGAATTTTGGTGGAATTGGCTCCCCTCCACAGCTCATTAACATCATTCGAGCACACCAAATTTAGATTCTTTGGGTAATGACATCCCAATAATTTCTATCTCTACTCAAGGGATTAGTAGTGAGTGTCTTCGGGCATGATACTGTACCCTGCACTATATCAAGCAACGACCAATAGAACGGTTGGACACTAAGACAAAAGGTTTCTAATACAGGCATTATGTTCATGGTGCATGATCCATACGGCAAGAGTCCCCTTTCGTATCCATCTCATCGGAACCACGAGCATGATTCTTGGGCTTTCCCCAAGAATCCACTTTTGTATACTAGCTAGAAGTCCCTTGGTGTCAGGGTGCTACCGGTCTGAGTCGTCCTGGGGTGAGTACTTTTTCCCGCCAGAACAAGCCCAAGTTCTAGAGTCAGTAACCATTTCTCTTACACCTAGGATTGCTCGAAAGCGTAAGGGGAGAGGATTCTTCGATTACCAAATCGTGAGGGTGACACAAAAAAATAAGGTGGGTCTGGTTTTCTAATTGCCTAGTTTTCACAAGGTGAGAGCATAATCACCTACCACCTTCAAGCACAATCAGACAGAATCAAACATGCATCCATTTTAAAGCACCAAATGAAGTGTTTTCTACACTAGAAATTGCAAACACGTTGTTCGAGAAATGAGTCTTTGACTAATGGAGCTGCAAAACCACAAGTTAGTAGTTTCATCCACCAGTCTTGGACCCATGAAATGTAGCCGCCACACACTGTGAAACATAATTAGTAACATGAAAGCCTCTACTAGGCAGAATGCAGAAAATAAAACTAGAGTGCAAAAAAAATAGAAAGAATAGGAAAACCTCAAAAACTCGAATGCAAATGAGAAGAAAACATTACCAAGCAAATGCGTCACAGCATAGCGAATGCATCATAGATGGTCGAATGCATCATTATTTACTACGAATGCAGCTCGAGAATTCGTATGCGGATTTCTAGGATTCGATTGCGTCATGTCATATCGATTGCAATGTTTTAGTCTACGAGTGCGTCACAACGTATTAGATGCGTCATGATTTTTAAAAAAATAACTATGTTGCTATGTACCTGTACCTACAAAAATGACATAAAACACATGAAAATAGTACAGAAATAATAGCAAATAGCAGAGTCGTGTTCACGTCGGGTTCACCAAATGTATCAATGGGTAAATTTCTAAGGTTTGAGGTTAGCAAATGATTAAATCAATAATAAACCCAAAGAAGTTATGAAGCACAAAGAAAGCAAATAATAACGAAACGATTATACCAGATTCGCGAAGCTTCCATGAATCACCTCCATAGCACCTCCTAGCTTTCAACGTATGATTTGATGCCCTCAGATCGAGTGTGTGAGCAATTTGACTATGCCATTGTCCTATGCAAGTTTTGAAGGATTTAAGTAAAATTATGCCTATGCCTATGATAAATGATAAATGACTATGAATGATAAATGACTATAATGCCTATAATGATCAAGTGGTCCTTAAATTATGAACAAAATTATCATTTTATAGAAAACACAATTTTGAATGGAGGGATGAGATCAACCTTTGACACAAACCTAAAATCAGAGGACGAGATTCAATCTGATAATCCCTAATCAGGGTTAGGGTAAAATCCTTAAATGAGTGGTCAAGATGTTATCTAAGAAAATCAGATTGGCGGTGGACAAAAGATGAGATAATTAATTTCAAAAATAAAGATTTTCAAAATTAAGAAGATAAAGATAGCCTACTTTGTGAGATTTGAAAAATTAGATAAAAGATGGATTGAAAAGCAATTTTGATAAAATCAAGAACCTGCTTGCTTTATCCAATTTTTGGAAGAAAGCTACCAATTTGAATTAAATCAACTCAAAATATGGATTTTGTGAGACAAATAAATAATCTTTTTTAGATTATTTACCAAAATGGACTATCAGTTAAGATTGTGATGACATTTTAAATAATTTCATTTATTGAAAATGAGAGGAATATGAATTTTGTCAATTTAAATAATTAAAGATAATTATTTAATTTAGCAGATATGATCAATAATTAAATAAATTAATCAATTCATTTAATTATGACAATTAGTGACATATTAAATAAATGAATAAAACATATTTATTTAATAATCAAGAAGAAATGACTGAAGAAGGGTGATTAAATAAATTAAGAAATTTATTTAATTAAGGGAAGACTTAGACAATTAATGACGTATTTAATAAATAAATAAAATTTATTTATTTAATAATCATGAAGAATAAATGGACATGAATTAATTAAATAATTATGAATTATTTAATCAATAGTCAAATGTGGACCAAGGACATAATTAAATGTCATAATTATGCTAGGACGAAAGTGGTAAAAATGAAGCTTGTAGGCCTAGGTCATTTTTAGGTGTCTACATATACTTCAACCTGTAGAAGAAACTACTTTGTGTCAGATGAGCTAGATCCTGATCTACATAATTCTTCCACTGCAAATGACCCATATCCCTGACTGTATGGTACTATTGCTAAGGCCTGATCATGAGGTGAATGCTAGGAAGATTCCATTAGAGAGGCTAGAGGTGGGTGGCTTGAGCTAGTCTAACCTTGTTCTCTTTGCACTTCTCTTTTTTTATAAAGTGCCAATTTAGTTTCTAACACAACCACCTTCTATTGGCTTTTATCATAATCATCAAGGATTTCTCCATATTTAGTTCTGAGGTTATCTCTCTCCAGGGTAAGACCTTCCACAGTTGCTCGAGTAAACCTGGAAACATTGACAACCATGTCTACAGCTTCCAAAGTTAGGGTTTTAGCAACTCTATTTATAAGTAGTTGTCCACTAAAATCTGATGGCTCTGCCAAAGCTGGTTTCCTAGATCCCAAAGATAATGACCATATTGCCAATGCATCCCAATCCTCACTGAATGTTGAACCTCAAAGTGCCATTTCCAGTTCCTCTTCTATCTATATGAGAGGCCTTTCAGCCCTTCTAATGGCATCTAAAATAATAGCATCATAAATATTCCATTCTGGCAATAAAAACACACCACACTTCTTTACAAGCTCCTTTCCCTCATAGGCATTAATCTTTTTGAACTCATTTTTCATAATGCTTCTTACATTTTCCTGAATGACATTTTCAGGAAATTCAAGATGCAAGCTCCTTTCAGTGGCTACCCTCTCTACATAGTCTGCAACCTTGGATTTGCACCAGAAATCCTAGAATGCAGAGGTTTCAATGAAGGAGTCATCTTCCATAAATGCATTTATGGCTTCTATCCTTAAATCATCTGCACTTTTCAATCCACTAATGTCAAGCTTTCCTAATTTGAGGATGTTATGTCCTAAACTTGAAGCAATCACTCCTTCATGAGGAGGCATTCCTATTTGCATTTCCTCAGGGGTTATGGAGAGATTATCTTCATCTGTGTTAGAGTAATCAACCACTCCTTTTGCTTCAGTCCTTTGCTTCTTTTGAGGTGGTTTCTCAGAAGGGGCATAACTTCTAGGGGGTGATTCAAGATCAATTATAGGCAAAGAGGCCTGTGCAAGAGGAGGTGGCAGTGCACTGTCGAGAGATTTTGCTTTTGGCCCTTTAGAGGTGATAGGGGTTGTTAAGCTTCTTTCCTCACCTGTTGCTTTCTTCCTCCTAGAATATATTCTCAATTGCTTGGGTGGTTGATATGTAGGTCTTTCTTCTAATGTCACTTCAACACTTTCTTCAACCACCGTTGCCTTTCCCTTATATGGGATTTCTCGTTGTTCCCTCAAAACACAAACAACATTTTCAAAATTGTCCATGACATGCATAAATTTATTAAAATCACTAGGTATATTTGGCAGAGGGTCATATTGGGGATTATTCTTCTACTTAGCTTCTACCATCTTTCTATAAGCAAGGTATTTAGCTTTTCTTTCGTCTTGTTCCTCAAAGTTAAAAAAATTCCTAATAACATCCTCAAGGTAATAAAAAACATGTACAAAGTTACCCATTTTATTATATGCTTTGAATTTACTTATGAATCCTTCAGGATCACGATTTCTCGGGCTCATAGTCATTAGTTTATAAGGAGCTAGTAGATGTTCTAATTTATTCCATGCTCCTTTTGTCGGGATGAAGTATGCAAATATTGTCCATTCTAGAAAGAATAACCCCTTCCTTTCTGATTCAAGTAAATATGTTGCTTGTGAAGCTCCTAACTGCCTCATGATCTCAAGGAATCCTATTCTCAAAGGAACATCACCAGGAAAGACATATGGACCTAGACCACTACCATATACTCTAAAAATAATCTTATTAGGATACAAAATTAAATCTCCCTAATTATGACTCAAATTCAAATATGGCCTCATCTCTTTAGGTCTCAAGAATTCATGAATTTCTTGGGGAATTCTAGGTGGTTCATATATTAAGGCCCTCCTTATCCTAGATGCAAAATCATTTCTAAACATTACAAAGTTATACCTTTTGTCATTTTTATCCATGATTCGGGTCCAACATTGGACAGGAAAGTCAACAACCTCCGTCTTCCTTTCCAAGTTGATTTCTTTCTCAAAAAATCTTTGTCCTTTATACAAGAACATATGCATTAACAATGAGTACCACCAAAACTTCACCCATTGTTTTCATTCCTTCAATTCAACTAAGCTTTTATGGATATGTTCAACCAGATAAGTTCCATAGTCATAAACAATGTTATATGGTGGGTGTTGCAGATGTGTGGCCAAATAATTGTACTCCTTATGCAATGTGTCAGGTGGATCAGAACCAATAATTTGGTATAGAGAGTACACAGTCTTTCTAAAATAGCTGGAAAAATAGCTCATTGGGAAAAGTTTGAGCTCCCTATCAACAATCTTAATTTTCCTCCTATGTTTCCCACCGCTAGTCACTGCAGTATGTAGAGGAAACATCCTTGTTCTGATGAACACCTTAGTATTGTTGTGCTCTATTCTAATAGTATCCATATCTAGAGGGACCATGTCTTCAATCCATTCATGCAATTCAAAGACTTCTTCAATCTCTTCCCTAGTTATTCTTACCATAACCACCCCATCAAATGTTCTAACTATTGGAGTTATGGATAGACACTGAGAGGGGGGGTGAATCAATGTCAAAACTTTTTCAACTTCAACCAAGACTTTTAATTCTAATTTCCTTTTCTATCAACAACAGAGTAGAGTAATTACTTTGAAAGCACAAAGATATGACAACATTAACTCATCCTATTAGACAACTTATGCAAATATGATTTGAGTGACATATCTTGCATTTTCCAAAACAATTATGGCTAACATTGATTAACAATCAAAGTATGATGACAGTACAGGTGCAACTCATAAGACTGTGCAAATGATGATCAACATTATTGACTCACTTCTTGAACAATTGATTTGAATGCAACTTTAAAGACAAGAAAGGTATTGAGACAAAAAACACCTTTAGAAAATTATAAATATTCTTGAGCAATGAATCAAATGAGAACTTTTAAGCTTCCTTTTGAATTAGACTCTTCAACAATGACTTGTGCAAGACATTTGAACTAAATATTTCCAGATATGAAGGAACTAACATTCAACAGTGTTTAGACTAATAAAAATTATCACAATCAAGAAACATTATGACATCAAAACAAAGAGACCATAAGACAAAGGATTTTCCAAGTGGAAAACCCTCTTGGGGTAGAAAAACCACTCGTAAACTGCCATACTAGCTTAATCTTCAAAAACCATTGTTAACAATGCCTTATAGGCTAATTTCTAAGCACCAATTTCAAGGAGCACCAACCCCTCAAATTATTTTCAAAACAATAATAATATGAGAGGATCTCTCTATTTTCAAGTAAGCTCAAGAAACTCAACACTCTTATCTATCTAATACCCTAAGAATCCAACTCTTTGAATCCTTAAAATATTAAATAGAAAAGAATTACAACATTGTTCTGCATCATGTTTTCCATATTTTTTATTACAAATTTTTTCAATACATCTCTTGATACAGCCAAAAACTATGTCTCAGAATAATGACCAGGAGCTTTATTTAGTGTTCACAACACTATATTTAAATATATTTTTAAATATGTCTGCCAGAGAGAGGTCTTCAAACAATGCATTTATCAAAAGGAATCTGAAACCCTCTTGTTGTTTTAAGAATATGTGCCAGAAGAGTAAATGTTTGCAAGAGTAATGCATGAACAACAGGCTATAATTAAACATGTCAATGATATATCACCTCTCTTTTTCATAACTGCAAGAGTTTTTAACCAAAAACCTAGATCAAGTGCAGTTTTCTTCATAATAAAGACCATTTGAAACTAATTTTAGAAAACCCGAATGCTCAAACATTTATTTCTGAATACCCACATTCTCAAACTTTTATTTCTAAAAAACCCATGAGCTGAAAACAATAATTTCTACAATGAATGAAAAGATTTCAAATGAAACTGGCAATTTTTTCAAAAGGCACGACTACCCTTTGACTGGAACTCATAAATCTCCAAAAATTATGACAACCCATGAACTATTCCAGCTATAACTTCAATGAATAATTTTCTGATAGTCAAAAGATGCTAATACTTGTTGATTCACACTTGAAAAGACCAGAAATTTATCATTTTCTGAGAGTAATCATGAATAATAAAACATGTTACCTAAATATGCTGAATGAAGATAAAAAACAAATACCATTTGAAGCTGTCCACATTTTCTTTTTGCCTTTACCAAGCTTCCAGTCAAAAACGCACCAAATAATGAATCTATACTGACCAAGCAACCTGTTATGGCCATTAGAACCAACTGGAGAGCAAAGAATGATGATTGATCTTGTCATTCATGGAGGTGGCCAGGCTAGGGTTCCATACCCAGCCAAAAAGACAAGAAAAAGAAAAATGCATCTTCCCTAACCTTCTTCCCTTTGCATCGATGACTTTGTTGGATTGAATGGTCATTTGAAATCAACTCAAAGTCAAAAATAGAAACATAATAATAATCAAATCAAATGTGATAAGTTCATTGTCCAAAAGAAGGCTGACCAAATCATTTTTTAATGATGCTATCAACACATGGTAAATATTAACCAAGTTGAGCCAAGTGAAATTCCTTAGTTATATGCAAAGAAGTTGACCAAGACCTTGTTGATTTGAAGTCATTCCAAAATGTTGACCACTATGTAACCACCAAGGGGAGCTTCCAACAAAATTTGCATCATGACAAAGCCATGTCATTTTTTAAATGACCTTTAAAAAATGCACATAAAATATGACTTTAAATAAAATCATTTACCAATGGTATATCGACCAAATTATGCCCAAAACTGATCATTAAAAGAATTGCCATAAATATGACTTCTACAAAATCATATTTAATGTAAAAAGAATCTTCATAATACTAACCAAAACTAAGTGAAGGCTGCGAATGGTGATTTCTCAATGAAGAGTAGTATGAAACTTATGCCAAGATAAAACTGAACAAGAAAGCATTGATGATTCAAATGCAACAATAACCAAACTGTCTGAACAGGACCAGAGAATCAAAGCATTGAACCAAATATGTGCCATGATCATCAATAAAATACCAACTCAAATATTAGTGAGCAACCCATGAATAAATATACCTGAATGAGTGAAGACCAAGATCATAAATATGAAATTGAAAAGAGTCCTGAAACTGAAAACCAATACCTCAAACCAATTTCTTGTACAAATAAGATAACCTGTATCTGCAAGAAGCTCAAACTGATCATAACAAGAAGATATGAAAATTATGAATGTAAACTAAATCTGAATGTAACCCAAGGCCATAAAACTATCCACTATCCTCTGATAGCCAAAACATGAAATAAACCAAGAACAAGCCAGAACAGAGCCATATTATCAATTTTGTCATCAAATATGGACCATGATCAACTAAAAGAGATTTTTTCATCAAGGACAAACTATTTGACACAATTGAGATCCAACACTAACTTCACTAGAAACTGGGTCATATTTTGAGGCGATATCTTTCAAGAGATTTACATCCATATACACATTGGGAACAATCAACTTCCCCATATCCAACCTCTATGGATTATTGAAAGGAGCCCCTAGGTTCCTATTCCTGAACCAATGTTGAAACAACTATCATCCATTGTAAGGAACTTCGGTGTCCTTGATCAAGCAAGCTTTATCTATCAACCCCTCCCCCACAGTAGGGCCATGGAACAAGACCTTTCCCTCTAGTTTCTTATTTGTAGACTGGGGTAGCAAGTCAATCACATCCTGGGAAAGGGTTCTAGACTGGGTGGAAGAAGAAGCACCTTGTACTTTGGGAGCCATGGGCTTGCATATACCAAAGTTCTAACAGAGGAATTTTAACTATTCAACTTCCAAATTGTGGTTTATGACCTAGGAGGAGTGCTAATTTTGGACAATTTACAGGGCTACAACTTTTAAAAGCAAAGATTAACTCTAATTTAAAGCAATGAAAGAAAAATGATGAAATGAACTCATTTTAAAGCAAATCAAAAGAAAACCCTAACTCAAAAAACTAAAAAAGGCATAAAATTGCATTTGTTGTACTTATTTCTTTCAACCATGATAAACCCTAATACAAGTCGGAATGAATTCTGCAATTCACTTCTCAACTCCTTATATCGCTTTGGACGCGTCCTCAAATCCAAATAAGCAATAATTGGTCATATACACAATTTCTTAAGGGAATTGAATAGGTTTGCGGGTCACCTTTACCATTAATTCCCACTTGTGCGAAGCAAAACAATTGCAACAAGTGTACTTTTAAATTTTGAATGTGCATCGTTCATCTATAGTTGAGCTAGGCATCTCGAGCAACTCTGATTGAGTCAATATCATTTGAATTTCCATTGCCGCTCCAGCTTAGATGAATGGCCAATAGAAATCTGTTGATTGGACATTCTTCATGTACTTGTGGGCTCCACCCACCAGTAGTTGTAGAGTGCACGTGGCAACCTCTCATGGGTCTCACTACTTTTGAAGAACTTGCATCCTATCCCCGCGAGCTGGTGGGGAATACTGGTGATCATCTTTCCTTGTTCAATTAGCATCGTTAATCTCAAAGCTTCAGGAATTGGGATGGGACATAACGGATGGGCCCACCTACATGTAGCAACATTTTTCCAACCTTGTAGCAATTAAACTGCATTCACTTCAGACAAATAGGCCAACAGGGAATGGTCCAGATGAAATCGCATGATCTGGTGACTTCTCAACCTGCACATGAAATGAAGTTATTCAAAAAAGAGGGCCCTGACTAGGCCGATGAGAAATTACCCTTAGGAATTGATGGCTTAGACCTAAGTCATGATGATAAAATATTCGAACCAAATTTTGGGAAAATCACAATGGCTTGCAATCTTGAAATGACTGAATGACCAAAGTAGAGGGGCCAGTAAAGAACGTGTAACCATAGCTCAAAAGACAACTTACATGACCGAAAACTGGGAAAATGAGTCAACACAAAATTAGAATGTTCAAGGATCAATCATGGATCAATTAAAGACAAGACTACCCAAGCAAAACCCTTGAACCCTACCAATGGGGAACATGTGGCATGTTAATATCAAGCTCAAAAGGTCTCAAAATATCAAGAATTTTGAGGGCTCTATTAGATTCTCTTTAACTTGCCCCAAAAATTATGTTCATTTTGATAGTGCATCACTTTGACAAACACTGAGTTAGACAATCCACAAAAAATAACATTTTTGCCTTAGCATTATTCTCATGTGCTCTCTTTCTAGCCTGATCAATAGGAGGAATAGCAAGGATTGTGTATCCATTTATACAAGACATCCATACATCAAACCCCAAAGCTCAGAAAAGTATGTTTCCATTCTAATGCTCTAAAATGCATAGTTTGAGCCATCAAAGAGAGGTGCTTTGTTTGAGGGTGAACATTCTTGACTCAACATTTGTGTTCACTATCCAAGATCTACCTGAGCTAATCAATCTTCTCCATGGGAACCAAGAGTATGATACCAATTGTTGGAAAAAATAATCTATTGAGAGGAAGGGTGAATCAATAAATCAATTAAAACTAGTTCTTTAATACTTTTAAACCAATATAAAAGTATACACAGAGATATCACACACAAATACTCATAACACAAAATATACATGGAAAACCTGATATGGGAAAAAACATAATGAGAATAACTACTAAGATCAATTGTCCTAATCTAGCCTCACAATATAACCTCACTAGTTACAATATTTAAGGGCACCAATCCCCTAATTTAAGAGCACCCACTCCCTAACTAAGCACCAACTCAGCTATCTAATGGCACCAACTATTCAAATTTATAATATGAGAGTTATGGAACTACAACTCCAAATGATTCAAATGAATCCAATTTTGTGTTACAAACTCATTTTGTAACTACTCAATATTTTCTTTGCTTCCAAGCAAGCATTCTCTCTATCTTTGTTGGTTCTAACTCAACAACTCATACCTCTACTCTTCTCTTCTCTTGTCTACAATCTGCACATTCTTTGTTGTTCACTCAACAACAAATTACTCTTCCCTTTTTCTCTTCTCTCTCTCACAACTCTGAACTTAAAACATTTTATGTTCTATCTTGTTGCACTGCACACTAGATGCATATCCTAGATGATATTTTCTTATAGTCTAGGTATTCTTCTCATAGTATATGTATAATAAACATCTACTCCACTCTTCTTCTCTCACACATCCAACACATGCTTTGTCATTCAACTTCACATACATAGCTTCACCATCAATCCAACTACACCTCGAGCCCAACACCACTGATAGCATTCAATGCATTTTCTATATTTAGTGTAAATAATATCTAGGGTTTCATGCTTATTGACCTATTTCAGATTTCATATCCTCCTATGCATTAATGGTGCCACTCATTTCTTCTAATCCTTCCTTAAAATGTAGCTAGAGCAGCTATCTCATTTTTTTGTTCCACAATTCCATTTTTCTAGCTGTTAACAAAATCCAATCTTTGAATGCATGCCATCGATCATGAAATTCACACCATGATCTAGCATATCTCATTTACCCACCTTGCTTTAAAATGTAACCGTCAAATTTGACTTGCATTAAATGTGTTTGTAGATCTCTAGTGATTCACAAAAATAATGTGAATCAGGTCAAACAATCAATTCTTACCATGTTCCTTATTCCAATGAAAAAGAATTGGTCAACTCTAGTCAATGCAAACATCCTGTAGAATTATTCCTTTAATTTTAGCAATCTTATTGTTTCTTTCCATCAGGGTTCAAGGATCACTAATCCCACTTACCTTATGCTTGAAGTGCATTGCAAGACTTAAAAAGAAAGCCCAAACACTTAAGTCTAAAGCTTCTCCATACCTGTCATGGTTTAGCCATTGACCTTATGGTTTACCTTCTACCTTCTTTCACACCATCACAAATCAACATACCAAACCCCTAATTTTGAAGCATGGAACACTTTTGATTTGCCTTAAGATTATGCTAACATCATCATGTACGGTCGTTGTTGTCATCATCCCCACACATTTCCTTTGCAAGACTTAACTATTTCAAGTGTTGAGGTTCATAAATACTGCTTACCTCTTTCTTTTCTTTTGATAAGGAATAAGCCTTGCTACCACTCTACATTCCTAGTCACTTCCTTTGATAGCATTAACCCTTTTGGATGTTAGCCTTCGGGCTTTCTATTTACCACTTACCTACCTTTTGGTAAGGCATAAGCCAACATTCTGACCCACAATCCCCGAAGCCTTTTCAAGTGTCGAAGTTTGGGGTTCCTCCATTCCTCTTTCATCACTTTTTGTTAAGGCATAAGCCTTAACTCTGAAGTTCGATCCCCAACACCTTTTCAGACTTCCCTTAAACAAACTTTATTTTATTTGTGCAATTAGTAGAGAGTACAACCAAAGTATAAAGCTTGAAACCTTTTAGACTTGACACATTTCTAACTCATTTTTCTTTGTGCATTTGGTATAAGGTATTTTTGATGCCCGATGTTTGATTCCTTTCAAAATTTAAACAAACTTTATTTATTTCACTAAGGCATTTAATATAAGGTATGAATGAGACCCAAAGTCTAAAACCAGCTTTAGCACATTATTTTTAACATTTCTTTGAGGCATGTGATATAGTGTTGATCAAAGCTAGATGTACACTCATCTATCACAATGAGTAATCCACAAGCCTGAAGTTTGAATCCTAATCAGACTTAGCTAAAAATTATTAACTCCTTCCTCCTTTAGCAAGTGACATAAGGTAATCCTGAGGCCCAATTCCCAAACTTTTGGAACACTTTTCACTATTTACTTCATCGATTGCTTTTTTTAGATCAACCAACAATCCCTCCAATATGATATTACTCAGATCTCCTTTTGGCATCAATATGATGCCTTCTTGATATCAATGAAAATCATATTGCCAACATAGACCGGATATCATGCATGCAGTTTGTCTTGTGGCTACATTTCAAGAAGATCCTAGAGAATCACATGTGGCAACAGTAAAGAGGATATTCAGATATTTGTAGGGAACTCTGGACTATGGTCTATGGTATCCAAAGGATATTGATTTCTCCTTAAATGCCTATATAGATTTAAATTGGGTAGGTTGTGTGGATGATAGAAGTACAAGTGGAGGTGCTTTCTTTCTTGGAAGAATATTGGTTTCGTGGTTGAGTAAGAAGTGGGACTTAGTATCATTATCTACTATAGAGGCATAGTACATTGTAGTAGCATCTTGCTACACATAGGTGTCATGGATGAAGAAAACATTGAAGGATATCAGAATATCATTTAATGAACCCATTTCTATCTTGTGTGATAATACAAGTGCCATCAATATATTGAATAAATTGGTGATGCATTCAGGGACAAAGCATATCTTAATCCGATATCACTTCCTAAGAGGGAAGATTACAAAAAATGAAGTGAAGTTGGAGTATGCGCCTACAAAGGATAAAGTTGCAAATATTTTCATGAAGGCTCTTCCTAAAGATACATTTGAGTATCTCTAATAGAATTTAGGGGTTATAGACCCTCCTTCTTACAACTAGATGCATAAGAGTATTCATTAGTCTGATGGATAAATTCAAGATTTATTCTTTTGTTTTGAACTAGCGAATGCTACCTCTCAGGGGGAGTAGGTAGTAGTGGGTACTAGTCAATGAAATATATGAAAAATTATTGTAAGAAAAGTAACAAAATAAAGGGGGAAAGAGATTTGGTGTTACAGGAGAATGCAGAAAAGTAGGTCCAGTAAAGAACATGTGCAATTTATTTTTGATGCTATAAGTGGTGTATGTAGATTTCAAAAAGGAAAAATCATATGTAGATGATGTGCAGGTGTTTCCCTTTGAATGTTGTCAAAGGGGAAGAGAGAAATATTTCAATACAAGAAAGAAAGTTGGATGAGTCTATCGCCCTTTACCATTGATATAAAAGGGGGAGAGAGTTGGTTGAAAAACCATAGTACAAAAGAGAATATAATCCAAAAACCACAAGGGGAGAGAGGTTTTAGGACAAACATAATGAGAATATGAAGAGTGAGATTTTCCCTAGTTAGAGGGAGTGTTTCTTTTTACTACTTATTACAGAGTTGTTGATTGCTTTTATTGTCATCAATGAAAAAGGGGGAGATTGTTGGAAGCTTGATTTATTTGTGAGTTGTTTGGGTGTTGTCATTGATGTCAACCCATTGTCTGAAGAGATTTTTGGAATGCTACTAGTGTTGATGATATCAACCCCTAGCATTGGAATGGTCGGTATTGATGTTAACACAATGTTGGTGTTGTCATTAATTTCATACTTTAGTATAGTTGTAGAAGTTGTGTTTGATGATATTTTTGGTAGCATGGATGTGTTGTGGTTAATAATAACTGTTGAAGA
Organism: Sequoia sempervirens; assembly: GCA_007258455.2. Lineage (NCBI taxonomy): Eukaryota > Viridiplantae > Streptophyta > Pinopsida > Cupressales > Cupressaceae > Sequoia > Sequoia sempervirens. The sequence goes on from VDFB02281492.1 coordinate 486,079,898, forward strand.
TGTTGTATATGTGTTACAGAGATGTTAGTAGTGTTGTTGATGTAGTTGGTTCACTTGGTTTCCAAGTGATTTTAACAAAATTTGAATAAAAGAGATTTTAATGTGATAGAGTGGTGTTTAGTGTTCTACTCTACCTTTATTCATGGTTGAAGATATGTCTGCATGGTTTGGATATGGTGATTAGAGTTGTTTACAGTTTCAGGATCTAGATCATTCTGCAATGAAAGATGTGTTTGATAGTATGTCTGTCTAGTGAAATAGGGTGTCTAGGAGAAATGAGTTTGCTCCACATCCCTCCGCAGTGAAGGTTCTTTTCTTGTCGATCTAGGAACATGCTTATAGTGATTGTATCTACCTTTCTTTGATGTTTCAAGTGTTGTGGGAATTATTCAAGGTTTTTTGGTGTGTTTAATGTCTATGCCAGTGTGTCTGGTTGCACAAAATGATGGTGTTCTTAGTATCAGGTGGTTACGGCAGAGTTACAAAATATTATGATGATCCTAGAATATTTTAAGATTTTGTATGGATATTTTGGAGTGTTGTTATATGGTCCACAAATTTTTTTTAGACCTAGTTAAGCATGAACTTAATTGTTAATGGTATTAATATAGGTTTGGATGAACTGTTTGTTGGCATATTGTTGTCATTGATGTCATAAAGGGGATCAATGGTATGATGGAACTGATCTTGTAAGAAGAGTGTTGGCATTGATTTCAAAAGGTTGTTATTAATGTCTGAGGTGAGTTTGGATTTGGTTTCGGAGGAAGTGGTGGAAATTGCAAAAGATGCTCAGTGTGTTGCATTATTGTCATGATATTGTAGTGAATTCTTCTGATGTCTAAAAGAAAATCAGTGACTAGATTTGATATGGATTTTCTAAGACCTTCTTAGAAATGTGTGGTGTAGGTCCAGAGGATGCAAGATGCACTTAGAATTGAATTATGTATGCTCTCTAGCTGATTTAGGGTTTGGATAGATAAACCCTAAGAGTATATAATCACATCATTCAAGTAATATATCTATTCGATGGTGACTAGTATTTGACTGTTACTAGTCACTTAATTCATAACTTAAGCCTATTACAATATGGGTGAACTAGATCCTTTTTACCTAATCTTCCAGTGATTTTTTCTTATGTATCCCTTTGGAGATCAAACGGTGCATGCTCAATAGTTCAATATCTGACGGCTATCGCTAAGGTCCCATACATAATGGAAAGCTCTTTGGAGTCAGCTCATAATTTAGCGATGAGTGATGATGTTTGTTCAACAACAATGATCAAGCCAAGGTTGATGATTTGATGGTGCCCACTAGCTCGCGACACCTATGATACGACCTCGTCTATACCTCGTGGGGAAGTGGGGAATGGTGGAGATCAAACAATATTTTGATTGGATGGAGGAAAAAGTATTGGTGGGTCCAATAGACATGTGGCAACATATCGCTTGATCACTTCACATCATTGTTGTGAAGTGAAGTAATGGGATGGTTCTCATGATGAACGATGAACATAAGAAGGAAGTGGAAGGTGATGTCAAAGGTGAACAAGTGGCAGTAGCTTGCCAGCCTGCTAGGATTCTGTGGGCTCATGTCCTTTGCTAGTGATACAATGGGGAACGATACAAATTTAAAGAATGATCAATCCGATGGTGATCACTAAATGTATTCACATCACAATAATGACATATGAAGTCATTTGAGTTATAGCGATACCTAATGAATGAAGATCAATGATGCAGATTTGAAGGGTGAATGATATAATGGTCATTGATGAGGTTACTCGCATCGCATGATCGAATGATGGTGACTCAAGAACTGGAGTGATATGTGATGGACATGATTTACAATGAAAATTTAAGGGTAAGCTCATCTAACAGTGATGATTTAAAGGTGTGATGAAGAACAAAAAATGTTGGATCATGGTGCAAAGTGATGAAATCGATAGTGCAGATTTAAATATGAAGAAATATAATGGTCAGGTCCATGTAAATAGGGTTTCAACTCATAACCAACATAGTCAATGAATTTAATTCGTTCAACTGCACTTGCAACCAATTTCAGTGAAGATTTATCTGCTAAGTGGTGGAATAGATTGCTAAGACAATTAAGATCATATCAGAGCAAATGAACAGAGGAATAAATTAAATGTTATCTGATCTTAGGGTTGAGTATATTTCTACTCTTAGAACATTCTCTTCACCAGAATTTAATGTTGTGCAGCTCAATATAGAAGTATGGCAGTGAAGAAGATATCTAAAAACCTTAACAAAAGATCTATATGTTGTAGATAATCTTGATGTTATCACCAATGGTGAGAAACTACACAAAATAGATGATCCTAGAAGAGATAGTGCATAGTGTAGAATATTTTATGGGCTCTTGAGGTGGATAGGGAATACACTAAAAAATAATGGAGAGTTTAAAAGGGTGTATGAGGGTTCATTGAGGTAGATAGAGAATGCACTAGGATAAAATTAGAAGAATAGACTAGAAAAGAGGGGTGTAGAGAAGAGAAGAGAGTTGTTGTGGCAACAACAGAAACTTGAGGAGTTACAAAGTAAATTATAACAATTATATGTGTTCTTGATGAAAAAATTATATTAATCCTATATGTTGTAAATCTGATTGGTTGGACATGCCATCAAATAATTGAGTTGGTGCTTAGAATAATGGATTGGTATCTCCTTAGGGTTGGTGCCCTTAAAAGTTGTAACAAAAGGTTTCTTTGTGAGGTTGGATTATGACAGTAGCTCCTAGCAGCATTTTTTCACCGTGGTTTTTCCCATCTTGGTTTTTCCATGTATATCTTGTGTTATAAGTTGTTATATTGTGTGCTTGTTTAAATTTTTGTATTTCATGGATTCACCCCCCCGCCCTTAGTAGATTGTTGTGTTTCAACAATTGGTATCAAAGCACTAGGTTCCCTAGGAAAAGCTTAATCAGCTCAAGTAGATCCTTGGATTTGTGAACACAATGGCCTATCAAGAAGGTTCTTCCACAAACAAGCCACCTTATTTTGATGGAACAAATTATACTTTTGGAGCTCATTAATGAAGGAATATTTGAGATCTTTAGGGTTTGATGTGTGGATGTCTATTGTGAATGGATAAAAACCATTGGCCACACCTCCTACTAATGTTATGGGAAAAGGATATTATGGGAACAATGAAAAGGTATGGTTTGCTATTATGAATAGTTTTTCTAGATCTATGCATAGCAAAGTTATGTATTTCAAGACTGCACATGATGTTTGGGATACATTAGAAAAGGTATATGATGGAGATGACAAGGTAAAATTTACAATGTTGCAAGAATGGAAAGATTGAAGGTGTTGTCATTGATGTCAACCGGTCAATTGGTTATTTACTAGTTGTTGTTGGCTGTACATGTGAGGATATTGAGAAAATTGTAATAAAGATATGTTGCAGGTGTTATGTGGTTGCTCCAGGTTTTGGTCTATATTTGCTCCTATTATTGTGCAATTCAAATATGTTGTCCATGGTTGTTATAAGGTGTTATATTCATATTTTTGGTTGCTGGTTCATTGTACAGTGCAAGTTGTGTTCACCAGTTGTGAACTTTGGTTTTCTATGTTTCTACTTGAGGTCCGGGAGAGATTCTATTGGTTCGGATTCCTCTTTAATTAAGTCTTATAATGAGGGGTTCTAAAGTTGAGTTGCCCTAATTGTATTCAAGTTAATTTTGACATTTGGAAAGTTTGTGCTTAATGGTTCTAAGTGTTTTACATTGGTGTGGTCGACCTTGGGTGAAATACTACTTTCAAGAATGATGAAACGTGTTGAATCTATTTGGGTTCATATGAAGCATGTGTTTGGGTCACCCTCATTCCAATTCCATCCTAGGATTTTTTGGCGCCAACCTAATTTGAATTTGGATTTGGATAGTTGACTTTGGATATGTTTCATAGTTGAAGATGGTGTAAATGCAAGATGAGTTAGTAATGGAAAATATATAAGAGCAAAGAAGAAGAGCGATAAGAGAAAAGAGAAAGTGAAATTTGGTGTGATATTGATTCTATCTAGTAAGAGTGTATGCTTAGAGTGTGGGTGATCAGTGCAAATCTTAATGTTGAGTTTCCAGATGCAGTGAGCAGAAGGCGGACTCTATCATTCATGCAAGTTGATCCAGTGACTATGGTGGAATCCTTTGTTGCATTGGGATTGTAGTCTCTCTGTAACAAGTCTTCTTTGTAGTGTGAGTTAATCCTCACTGTGGTTTTTCCCTCATTGGGCTTTCCATGTTTAAATCTAGTGTTATTGTGTTTATGTGTTGGATTTGAGTTTCTACATTGGTATTGATGATTAATCACTTAATTAGTATTAGCTCTAGTGATTGAATTAAAGGTTTACTTTTGTGACAATTTATTCACCACCCTCAATTGTCCTATTCAACAATTGGTATCAGAGCACAAGGCTCCTTGGTGAAGAGATTAACTGCTTAAGGAGGGTCTGGGATGAATGGAAAAATGGTTTTTGATTATCTAAGGTTTGATGGAACTAACTATGGTATCTAGAAAGTATTGATGGAAGAATATCTGAAGTATTGTGTCTATGATGTGGAGAAAGCTCACAAAAATCCTCACACTCCTCCTGCTAATGGTCCAAGTACACCTAAAGATATCAAAGCACATGAAGTGAACAATAAGGTGAAGTTCATCTTGAAGAATAGTCTAGTACATCTCGAGTTGATTAAGGTTCAAAATTTGAAAATGGATAAGGAAGTCTAGGATTCTTTGGAAAGAGTGCATGATGGTGATGAAATTGTTAAAGAGGTGAAATTACAGAACTTGGAAACATAGTTTGATCTTCTACATATGTCTAAAGATGAGAATATTAAATCTTATGTATAGAGATTGGATGAGATAGTGGCTGGAATCAGAGGACTTGGTGCTACTATAGATGAAACCAGGATTGTAAACAAGATTCTTAGAAATCTTCCTAATGCTTACAGTGAGAAGGTGAGTGATATTGAGTAGACTATAGATTATAAGACTTGTACAAAGGATCTAGTATTGAGATTTTTGACATCTTATGAGATGAGGAAGCCAAGTCTAAGGAATGGGTGCAAATCGGAGATTGCTTTTAAAGCTATAAAAGTTGAAGATCCAGATGAAGAAAAATTTGATGAAATAGAAGTTAACTTTGTAAGAAGAATGAGGAAAGGCTCTGATAATTATGAAGGTAAGTTTCCCTTTAAATGCTTTAGTTGTGGAGAAATAGGTCATTATGCTGCAAAGTATCTAGAAAGAGCTAAAACAAATAAAAAAAGATATGAGAAAGAAAAGAAAGGGAAGAATATTAACAGAGCTTATTACGTGAATGAGAATGCTAGTATATCTAATGAGGGTTTAGAATATGAAGATTCTGATGACAATGAATGCTTTTTCCTGGAAATTAGGGATGAACCTACTTCTACTAATTCTTTAAGACAAGTGGAAGAAAGCCCTCCAAAGAAGGAGAAAAATGAAGGTACGATTATCTCTGCCCTACATGCTAAACAAGAAAAGAATTTTTGGGTAGTTCATAGTGGTTGTTCACATCACATGAATGATGCTAAGAGTAAGTTTGTTAACCTTGAAAAATATGATGGAGGCTTGGTTATGTTTGGAGATGATACTGGTGCTAAAATATGTGGGATAGGTTTACTAAGTTTTGATGGCAAGCATCATACTGATGATGTCTACTATGTTAAGGGTTTAAGGCATAATTTGTTGAGTGTTAGTCAGATGTGTAGAAAATGATATGATCTTGTGTTTAAGGATGAGATATGTGAGATCCGAAAAGGATTTGAAACATTGATTGCTAAAAGTAAGAAATCTGAATGGAATATCTATCAACTTAAGGGTGCTAATGGACAATGTTTTATGACTCAGATTAATGATAGTTGGTTATGGCATAGGAGAATGTTTCGCATGAATTTTGATAACTTGGAAAGGATTGGTGTTGTTCAAGTTGTGATAGATTTATCTAGAATTACAAAGCTTGTTAATGCTATTTACAAGAATCTTTAGTTTGGAAAGCAAACAAGAAATCATTATAGATCAAAGGAATAGTCCACTATCGAACTACTAGATTTAGTATTTGATTTAGTAAGGCTTTAACAAAGGTATGACAGATAGTAATTTGTACTTTAAGATTGAAAATGATATAATAGTGATTATAGTAGTGTATATGTTGATGACATTATATTTGGAGGAAATGAAAATATGTGCAAGAGGTTTGCAGAAGAAATACAAAAAGAATTTGAAATGTCTATGTTTTAGGAGATGAATTTCTTTCTTGGACTTCTTATTAATCAAATTGTAAGGAAATATTTGTGTGGAAACACCTTCCAAATGAAAAATTCTTAGGAAAGAAGTGCAGAAAATTTCATTTAAATCAAGTTATAGTCATTAAGATGCACATTAACAGAACAAGAGAATAGACAATTTAACACACACAGAATTGAACACCAGATTTACGTGGGAAAAACCTTATGGGAGAAAAACCCACACACCAAGTAAAGCCACTTTTTATTATAGTAAATAATGTTTACATACAGAGTTATAGACTCCACTCTCAGATGTTAATTCACAATAGCAAACAATTCCCTGATCAACCTCATATACAAATTCTGATTACAATTGTTCTCACACTGCTACAATTCTCATATAGCATACAATGTAGAACATCAATCAACTGAACCTCATTAATCAAACCCCTCATTTTAGAGTGTTACAATAGATACCATTCACCCATTGTCACTTTAGTTCTAAGAAACCAACCATTTATTTCCCAATGGTCATTAACTGTGTCAGTTCATCGAAGAGACTCTTTCATGCTCTCTTCAATAAAAGAAAGTCCCTCTAATGATATTTATTCACTAAACCAAAAATCCACAGTCAACAAAAAATAATCGCTTTCCACCTCAACATCAATTGAGTCCCACCAAGATGCTCTTTAAGACTTACCGATTCAACCATCACCATATCGGGGGGACACCAATTTGTCTCCCACCAATATAAGGAAGTCACACTAATGAAGCTAATCCCACACACCCCACAGGATTCTATCAGGACCCACCACAAGGTGTATGGGGTTAGCAAGCACCATTGGATTAATCTCATCGCAACTGATGATCAACTATCAACATGACATCACATCATCACCATTGGCCAATCCTACACACCCCACAAGAGTTCGTTGGGACCCACCAAAAGAGGTATAGGGTTAGTGGGTGCCATTGGATTCTTACAACTGCAACCATTGATCAAAATATCTCCATCTGATACATTGATGACACTTTATTTATCACTGTGGTCCCCATATCCATCAGCTTCAAAGTTTCTATGTTGCTAGAAAATCAAACTTTAGAACTTCTTTCGAAGGTTATGAAGTTATTGAAACCCACAACTCATTGATAACAAAGAAAGCCACAAAGTCACCAAGTCAAGAGGTTATGAAGCTTTAGAACTCCATGACTCAAGTTTGGAAAACTTGGAACTGCGTGACTTAGGAAACAATTCAAGTTCCTACCAAGATTTAAATATCAGGCCAATGAAGGATTTAAACATAACACTGCTCTAGATAGTTGATCAAGCCAATAAATTTGAGGCACCTTTTCCAACATGCTCCCACTTGACAAAGGACTTACTGCCTTCTTCCAAACACAAAGTTATTGAAAGTCATAGACCCCAAGGCCCATCAAACTAGTATACCACCTATACTTGTTTGTGCTCATAGGCTTTTTCAATGCACCAATGACATTCTCTAGAGTATTCACCTTTTCAATATTAACCTTTCCATCTTCTACCAAATACAAAAAAAATGATATCAAAAATTGATATGCTTCATCCTAGCATGGAAAGTGGGATTTTTTTCCAAACAAATAACACATGCCATAAACTCTAGCTCAGTAGTAGATAAAGCGAGTACATCCTATCGCTTGCTCATCCGACTAACTGCACCACTGAATAACATATATTTGTATCCACTAGTGGACCTTCTACTATCAATGTCCCCTACCCAATCAGAATCCACATACCCACGAATGCTAAGAGATCTCTATGATCCAACTAGGTTTCCATAATAACACCAAGCATACTTTGAAGTACCCTTCAAATATCTAAAAAATATCGTCACAACATCCCAATGTGTCCTCCATGGATTAGCCATAAACCGACTAAGTACTCCCACTGCTTGGGAAATTTTTGGCCTAGTATAGACCATTGCGTACATTAAAATACCAACTGTACTTGCATAAGGCACCCTGGTCATGTCCTCCATCTCAATAGGAGACTTTGGAAAATCTTCAAAAAATAGCTTCATTCCCTACAACACTAGAACAACTAACTGCTTGCAATCTGTCATACTAAATCTCTCAAGGACAATATACTTACTCTAGCTGAGCCAAATCTTTCTACTTCTCCTATCCCTTCATATTTCCATACCCAAAATATACCTTGATGCACCTAAATCTTTCATTTAAAATTGTGCTGACAACTAAGATTTTAAAATAGAAATCATACCCTTACTATTCCCAAAGAATAACATATCATCCACACATAGGGAAATAATAAGTAAATGATCATTTTCAATTTTGTAATACACACAATGATCTGACCTTGATCTCATAAATCCCAATGACAACACAAAAGTGTCAAACTTTTGGTACCATATTCTAGGTGATTGCTTTAAACCATACAAAGATTTTTTTAACTTGCAAAACAGGCTTTCTTTACCTTTTTCAACAAAGTGCTCAGGTTGGGACATATAAATTTCTTCTTCTAGATCTCCATGAAGAAACATTATTTTCACATCCATCTGCTCAACCTCTAAGTCATATACTGCTACAAGTGACAATAGAAATCTGATAGATGTCAGCTTATCTATAGGAGAAAATATTTCTTCATAATCAATTCCCTCCACCTAGGAATAACCTTTCACAACCAACCTAGCTTTATACTTCACACTGCCATCTAGACCAGTTTTCTTCTTAAATACCCATTTACAACCAACAAGATTTTGACCTTCAGGAAAAGGTACCAAATCCCAAGTTTCATTTTTTTTCAAAGATGCCATTTCCTCATTCATGGCTATCAAGTTACCACTTTTCACATGTAGACCTCCTCAAAGGCTAAGTCTAAGGTTGTGGTTCTTCTTCCTATTCAAAACCCCCAGAGCTGCTAGAGCTCTCCTCAATTTTAGGTACACTTTAAATTTGTGTCCTCTTTATCTGGCGTTCAAGGAATTTCAACTACATCATTCTTCTTTTCTTCTTATTTTGTCTTTAATTGCAAATCAACTGTAGAAGGTTTCAACTCCTTAAAGATTACACTTCTATTGTATACAACCTTCTCAATAATGGGATTCCAAAGTTTGTATCCTTTCACACCAATATCATAGCTAATGAAGATACATTTTACAGCTTTGTTTTTCAACTTAGATCTTTTCTCATTTGGCACATAAACATATGATTCATAGCTAAAGACACAAATATGTCTTAGAGAGGGCTTCTTACCAAACCACACTTCCATAGGAGTTTTGTCAACAAGAGCTAAACTAGGTGAATGATTAACCAAGTAACATGATGTAGCCACAACCTTAGCCTAGAACTTCTTCTCCAAACCAACACTTCTCAACATACTTCTCTCTTTCCATCAACTTCCTATTTGACCTCTCAGCAACTCTATTCTGCTATGGAGTATAAGGTGTAGTTTTATGCCTTTTAATCCCATGGTCTTTGTAATACCTTTCAAAATCTACAAAACAAAATTCACCGCCATTATTCGTCCTTAAGAATTTAATTTTCCTTCTAGTCTGATTTTCTACCAATTTTTTAAACTCTTTAAACCGACCAAACACTTCTAACTTACTTTTAAGAAAATACACAAATTCCCTTCTCAAATAATAATCAATAAAAGAAACATAATATTTAGAATTCAATAATGAAGGAACGTTCATTGGACCAAATACATCAAATTGAACATAATCCAGTATGCCATAAGATTTATGAGGACTAGAGTAAAATGAAACATGGTGTTTCTTTCCATAAATGCAATGTTCACAAAAATTGAACTCAAGGTTACAATCAACAACCCCTTCTACCAAGTTTTTATTTTTCAAGGCTTTTAAGCATTTTTCTCCTATGTGACTGAGTCTATGATGCCACAGCATGGTCTTCTCTACTAGGAGTTTCACCTCCAAATATTTCACACCCAAAGGAACTTCATTCTTCTTCTCTACACAAGTAGCCTTGCTTGAATTTACATAGGCATTGTTGCATTGAAGACCCTGTATGTCTAGCTTGTACAGAGTTCCAATATGAGCACCCCTGGCCAACACCATCAAGCCTCTAGTCATCTTACAACCACCACTCGAGAATGAGACTTGCACACCAACATCATTCAACTTACTGATAGAAACAAAATTATGAGCCAAACCCAGTATATGCATTACGCCATCAATTCCTTTTATTATTTCATCAAGAAATTGAATTCGAACTCTTCCACAACCAACAATTTCAAGAGATGAATCACTTTCCAGGTACACCTTTCCACCAACATACATTTCATACTTCGTGAACCAATCTTTGTGAGATTTCATGTGAAAATATGTGCCTAATTCAACAATTCATACATCATCTGATGCCTAAGTTTCCAATAGCAATGAAAGCATCTGAGCCACTCTGAGAAGAACAATTATCTAAATATTTCTTCTTCTTTTTCTCCTCTTTACAATCCTTCTGAATATGACCAGTCTACCCACAATTCTAGTATTTCACCTTGGAATTCTTGCTAGGAGACTTTGATCTCACTTAGATTTGGATTTAGATTTCTTGTATTTCTTCTTGCCTCTCCTTTGATCTATCCCAAACAGCAAGGGCCTCCTTAGCCATCTTTGAATATTTCATTTGCATCTCTTCTGATAGCACTAAAGCAACCACATATTTTGTCTTGAAATTGGTTGTTGTACTTCCAATAGCCATCACTAGATGATCTTGTGTGTCAAGTAAGGAACATAACAGAAGCATACAGCAATCCTCCTCCTCTATCTTCACACCCATAGAGGCCAACATAGCAACAATCATATTAAATGAATTTAGATGGTCTACTATGGATGCTCCTTTGTCCATCTTCAAGGAATATAACTTCTTCCTTAGGAATAACTTATTCACTAGAGAATTTCCTTGATAAATATTGCCAAGTTTCTTCCATAAAGAACACGTAGTCTTCTCCTCATGGACGTTTAGGAGAAAAAAATCAGCCAAACAAAGTCTTATCATCCCCTTGGCTTTCTATCTGTGAGGTTCCAATCTTCTTGCTTCATACCTGATGGTTTTGTTCCCATAATAGCAATCCAAAGATTTTTATCCACCAACAGGTCTTCCATTTTGAGTTTCCACAGCTCAAAATTACTTCCATTGAAATTTTCAATTTCTATTCTACCTAATGTGCTTGCCATCTCAATCTATAATCAAAACAATCAAATTTCTCTACAAGAATCCCATTGAACATAATTAGCACAAAAAACTAGCCTTACCCACAAGGATAACACAACTAGCCAGGCTCTGATACCACTTGAAAGGAAAGCTCAATGTGGAAACGCATTCCAAATGCAAAATTCTTAGGAAAGAAGTACAAAAAAAATTATTTAAATCAAGTTACAGTCAATAAGATGCACATTAATAGAACAAGATAATAGACAATTTAACACACACAAAATTGAACACCAGATTTACATGGAAAAACCATTACGGGAGAAAAACCACACACCAAGTAAAGTCACTTTGTATTACATTAAATAATGTTTACATATAGTCTTAAAAAATCCACTCTTAGGTGTTAATTCACAGCAGCAAACAATTTCATGATCAACCTCATATATAGATTCCAATTACAATTTTTTCTCACACTGTTACAATGATTTTATAGCATACAATGTGGAAGATCAATCAACCAAACCTCATCAATCAAACCCCTTATTTTAGAGTGTTACAATATATACCATTCACACATCATCACTTCAGTTCTAGGGAACCAACTGTTCAGTTCCCAACTATCATTAACCATGTCGGGGCATCGAAGAGACTCTTTCATGCTCTCTTTGATAACACAAATTCCCTTCAATGATATTCATTCACAAAATCCAAAAATCCACAATCAGTAATAAACCATCGCTTTCCACCTCAGCATTAATCAGGTCCCACAAAGATGCTCTTCATGACTTACTGAGTCAACCATCGACATATCGAGGGTACACCAATTCATCTCCTGCTGATATAAGGAAGTCACACTAATGAAGCTAATCCTGCACACCCCACAGGATTCTGTCAGGACCCACCACAAGGGGTGTGTGGTTAGTAGGTACCAGTGGATTAATCTAATCATAACTAATGATCAACTGCAAATATGCCATCACATCATCATTGCTGGTCAATCCTGCACACCCTGCAGGAGTCTATCGGGACCCACCACAAGAGGCATGGAGTTAGTGGGCATCGTTGGGTTCTTACAACTGAAACTGTTAATCAAGATATCTTCATTTGATACATCGATGATGCTTTATTTATAACTATGGTCCCCACATCCATCGGCTTCAAACTTGCTATGTCACTAGAAAATTGAACTTTAGAACCTCTGTTAGAGGTTATGAAGTTATTGAAACCCGTGACTCGCTGATAATAAAGAAAGCCTCAAATTCACCAAGTTGGGAGGTTATGAAACTTTAGAACCTCACGAATCAAGTTTGGAAAACTTGGAACTGCGCAACTTAGGCAACAATTCAAGTTCCCACCAAGATTTAAATATCAGGCCGATGAAGGATTTAAACATAAAACTGCTCTCGATAGTTTATCAAGCCAGTAAATCTGAGGCACCTTTTCCAACACAAGCAAAGAAGGTAATTTTCATTTCATAGTCTAAGTATGTGAGAGAGATGTTGAATAATTTTGGAATGGATGGTTCAAAACCAGTAAGTATTCCTATGGTGACTGGATACAAATTGGGAAAAGTTGATGATTCACCTAAGACTGATCAGAGCAAGTATAGATCTATGATTGGTGGACTATTGTATTTGACTGCTACTAGACCAGATATCATGAATGTTCTCTGTCTTATGGATAGATTTCAAGAAGACCCTAAGGAAACACATATTGTTGTTAAAAGAATTTTTAGACATTTGAATGGCACTCTAGATTATGGGTTGTGGTATCCTAAAGATACTAATTTTACACTTAGTGCCTATACAGATGAAAATTGGGTTGGATGTGTAGATGATAGGAAAAGTACAAGTGGTGGTGCATTCTTTCTTGTATGTGGATTGGTGGCATGGTTGAGTAAGAAGCAAGATTCAGTCTCTTTGTCTACTATTGAAGCTAAGTATATTTTTGTTGTATCTTGCTATACACAAGTTCTATGGATGAAACAGACATTGAAAGATGTCACAGTAGTAAATGATGATCCCATTTCTATTTTCTATGATAATATAAGTGCAATTAACATTTAAAATAATCTAGTGATGCACTCAAGGACAAAGCATATATCTATGAGATAGAATTTCTTGAGGGAGAAGATCATGGAGAATGAAGTAAAGCTTGAGTATGTGCCAATGAAGGATCAGGTTGCTCATATTTTCATGAAGGCTCTTCCTAAAGATACTTTTGGGTATCTCTGGGAGAAGTTGGAAGTTATTTCCCCTTCTTTCTTGAAATAGATGCATATGGAGATGCACCAATCCTGTGGATCTATGGATCTATCTTTCTTTTGGGCTAATGTTTTGGTGGCTACCTTTTAGGAGTAGCAGGTAGAATTATGTGTTGTCATTATGAGTATTGTTTTTTTTTTCATGTCAAAGGAGAAATCAATGTAAAGTATTATTCTTCCTTTTCCATTGATGTCAAGGGGGGAGAAGAAGCATGTGCAAAAGGAAAGAAAGATTGATAAAAGAAGTGTATATCAAATTATCTTCTAAGGGGGAGAAATAGAAAAGTGTGTTCAAAGCTTATATGTTGTCTTTGATGGTTTTTCACATCATGTGTTTTCATCAATGACAAAGGGGGAGATTGTTGCAAGAATGGAAATATTTAAGGTGTTGTCATTCATGTCAACCTATCAGTTGGCTATCTACTAGTTGTTGTTGGTTGTATATGTTGAGGATATTGAGAAAATTGTAATAAAGATATGTCGCAGGTGTTCTATGGTTTCTTTTGGTTTTGGTCTAGATTTTCTCCTATGATTTTGTGGTTCATATATGTTGTTCATGGTTGCTAGAAGGTGCTATATTAAATTTTTTGGTTGTTTTTTCATTGTATAGTGAAATTTGTGTTCACCAGTTGTGAACTATGGTTTTCTATGTTTATAGTTGAGGTCTGGGAGAAATGTTGTTGGTCCAAATTCCTCTTTAATGAATTATTATTGTAGACACAGAAAATATACAAATTGATATCGCACACTCGATCCCGATCTACTAACTTCGCCTCATCCTGAATTATCCCTCTATCTAATCATTTAATCAAATAGCCTTATTTAATTAAATTTGTCATAATTCCCCTTTTAATTAAATAAATCCCTCAATTTAATTAAATCATTGTCTCTTTGTAATTAGCTAGGTCATTTCATCTTCCTATCTTTGATTTAATTAAATTATTTATATTATTTGATTAAATCTCTAAAGTTCATCTAATTAAATTAAATAAATCAAACATTTATCTAATTTAATCTAACATCACCCCCTTTGGTTAAATAAATCAAAAATATTTATTTAACTAAGTCTAAATCATTCTCTTCTCATTTTGAGTTATTTAAATCCTAAAATCTAAGTCAAAATGGTCAAATCAACTAACATCATTTAAATTAATCAAATCATGATTAATGCTAATCCTAATCACTCCAATCCTCTATATTTTGTAACTTGCACAATTAAATCATTTATTTGATTTAATAATTCTCTATTTACTTTCAAAATGGCATCAAAAAGGGAATATTCCTCCAAGTTTGAAATCTCCCCCCAAATAGACTTGTCCATCCAACAAAGCATTTAAAGCTCTTCCATTGTCTCTTACATGTCTCCCACTTGGCATTTAACTCATCTTCCATCCCCCTATACATGTCATCTCATAAAATTCAAATTTGAAACTTGCACATGGATCAAAATGTGCTCAACCTTCATCCTATCAAATGTTGACAAGTGGTACCTTGCCATTGGTTGAATGTTAGTCCCACATTGCTTCATTTTTGGCATTCATCCATCTTAGCATTCTATAAATGAAGAGATAATCCTTCATTTTATCCATCCACCAATTGAGTAAACTTACTATACTCAAATTTAGAGCAATCTTCATCCATACTTTTGAATCCATAGCTAGGTTATGAAGGTTTTTTCATCATGGAGCACACTTGAATCTTCAACAAAGTGGATCATCATCACCATTCATCATAAAAGCTTGCAAAGGAGTTGGGAAAGGGCCAATTTCCACATCAAATTGGCACCAAATCCCCCATAAGATCAAGAGTTTTCATATTCTCAATAGGATTTAGCTTATTTTCATCTTCTTTCATTGTGTTCTTTTATTTATATTTTGAATATGGTTAAATGGATCTTATGGGGAACCTTTATTCTAACTTGCATTTGATCTTATTAATGTGTTCATTTGTTGTGTTCTTGCAGGTATTAGGATCTACATTCACGTATTAGGATCTAGGTTCACAATTATAATGAGTGGTTCTAAAGTTGAGTTGCCCTGATTGTATTGAAGTTAATTTCAACATTTGAAAAGTTAGTACTTAATGGTTCTATGTTTTTTACACTAGTGTGGTCGACCTTGTGTGAAATACTACTTTTGAGAATGATGAAGTGTGTTGGATCTATTTGGGTCCATGTGAAGTGTGTGTTTGGTTCACTCTCATTCTAATTCCACCCTAGGATGTTTTGGCATTGACCTAATTTGAATTTGGATTCGGATAGCCAACTGTGGATATGTTTCAAAGTTGAAGATGGTATAAATGCAAGATGTGTTAGTAATGGAAAATATACAAGAGCAAAGAAGAAGAGTGATAAGAGAAAAGAGAAAGTGCAATTTGGTGCAACATTGATTATATTCAGTGAGAGTGTGTGTTGAGATGGTGGGAGATTAGTGCGAAGCTTAATGCCGAGTTTTCGGATGCATTGAGTAGAAGATGAACTCTATCATTCATGCAAGTTGATTAAGTGATTTTGGTAGAATCCTTTTTTATATTCGAATTGTAGTCTCTCTATAACAAGTCTTCTTTTTCTTCTTTGTATCTCTATGGCAGTGATCCATTCGGGTTGTAGACCTATTGGACAATGAGTCCTTATTCTAGACAGTGAGTCCTTATTTCAGGTAGTGAACATTTTTGTAATCGATTTTGATATTCTCTATAGTGTGAGTTAATCCTCACCATGGTTTTTACCTCATTGGGTTTTCCACGTGAATCTTCTGTTATTGTGTTTATGTGTTGGATTTAAGTTTCTACATTAGTATTTGATGATTAATCATTTAAGCAGTATTAGTTACAGTGATTGAATTAAAGCTTTAATTATGTGACAACTGATTCACCCCCCTCTCAATTGTCCTATTCAATAGGAAAATCTTTAAGTACTGAGAGCTAGATTTGAAGGTCTAAAGATGATAGAAGAAGAGAATATTGCATACTATCTTCTAAGAGTTAACAATATAGTAATCTCTATTAAAGGATATGGAGAAGTAAAAGAAGATGTCATTGTACTAAAAGTTCTGGGGTCAATGACAAACAAATATGATCCTAAGATCTCTGTAATAGAAGGAAGATAAATATACAAACTTACTCTTAATGAGTTGCATTGTATATTCACTACATATGAAATGAGGATGGGAGATGTAGAATCATCCAAGAAGGAAGTTGCTTTCAATGTTGCCAATAAGGAGAATGATGTATCTCCTAAGAAAGACAAGGCTAAGACTATTGCATCTAGTCATGATGATGCTAATGAAGAAGAATAAAATTTCATCAAAAGACTTAGAAGAGTACCCTGAAAGTACAAAGGTAAGTTACACTTTAAATGCTTTGAATGTGGTAAAGTAGGTCATTTTGCTACTAAATTTCCCTACAATAAGAAAGGTAACTTTGACCATGAGGAAGATGATAGAACAAAGAGACACTACTATCCTAAGAGAAGGGGTTTTCAGAAGAAAAATAAAAGTCTATAAATCCAAAAGGATAGTGATGTATAAAATAACTACAATATCTTAGATGATGAACAAATTTGTGCTTTTGTTGTGAGAGAAAATGAATTTCTCTTCATGGAAAAAGAATCTAAAGAATAAAAGAGTTAAAAGGTTGAAGACCTTCATGAAGAAGGTGAAGAGGAATGAGAGGTAGATCTAGAAGGAGAACTAATTTTTTCTCTAGATGAGATTGAGAAGTTGAAAAAGGAGGACAAGCAACAAAAGAAACTTGCACAAAAAGAGTCAAAAAAATTAAGCAAGGATCTAGAAGAATCTACCCAGAATATGGTAGATTTGAATTTACAACTAGAAGAAGCCAAAAGGGTAGAAGATGTACTTAAATCCAAGCTGTAGTCTAAGGCTGATAGATGTATGAAGCTTGAGGAAAAGATTGTTTCTCTAAGAAAATATTTAGAAAAGGAAAAAGAGAAAATAGAGAAATGACTCAAGCTAAAAAGTGGTTCAAATATTTTGGATGAGATATTGAGAACACATAAGCCCTCAAACAAAGAGAAATTGGGACTAGGGTTTGAGAAAGGTAAGATTACCTTCATAGAAACCTCTACAAACTTGTATGAAATATTTAGAGTGGGAGAAAAGTTTCATTCTATTGATGAAAGAGAATGCAAAGGGATTATATTCACTGAGAAATCTACAAAGGTAGAGAAACCTAAAGAAGAAAAGAAGCATGATATTGACAAGAAAGATAACCAATTAGCTCTTGATCATTAGAAGAGAAGGTAGAACTTCAAAATGGCTAATACTAATGGATTCACTAGGGTGAGAGACACAAGAAAGAAGATGCACAAAATATCACCTCATTAGGCACAAAATGCTATGACCATGTATTCCTCATAATTTTATGGATATTGTTATACATGTAATCAGTTTAATCATAGGGATAGAGAATTTGGATTCATTCTTAAGAGGAGTGCAAACTTTTTAAGCAATTTTTTTTTGCTCCTTTAGTGGATATGAACGTAGTTTATTATAACTATAATAACTTTAATCATATAGCTAAAAATTGTAGAAAAGACTTTACAGGACCAAATACTAAGAATGAGAAAAAGAAAGATCCACCTCCTAGAGTAAACAAAGAATCTAAAATTATGGAGGAAAAGATAGAAAAGAAACCTAAGTGTGGAAAGAAAAATGGGAAAGCTCCATGCAATCAATGATTTCACAGACAACACTACATGTCGAGAAGAAAAATCTATGGGTGATTGACAGTGGTTGCTCCAAGCACATGACTAGAGACAAAAATAAATTCATCAAACTCAAGAAATGTAATGGAGGATCTGTGAGTTTGGGTGACAAAATGATAGTCAAAATCTAGGGAAAAGGCATACTAAGTCTAGATGGTAAAAATCCTATAAAAGATGTATTGTATGTTGAAGGATTAAAGCATAACCTGCTAAGTGTGAGAAAAATGTGTGATAATGGTTACAAGGTCACATTTGGTTCTAAAGGTTGCAAAATAAAAAATAATGGAAATATATTTGCACAAGGATTGAGAACTAACATCAATCTTTATAACCTTTCTGAAGTAAAAGGTCAAAGTTGTCTGATAGGACATGCTAATGAAAGCTAGTTATGGAATAGAATATTAAGCCACATAAACTTTGATAATCTGGTGAAAGTAAGTTCAAGAGGTCTAGTAAGACACATGCCTAAAATAACTAAGCTTGCAAATATCATATGCAAAGAATTTCAGCAAGGAAAGAAAACAAAGGCTAGTTTCCCAATTAAAGAATATTCAACCACTAAGCCTTTATAGTTGGTTCATACTGATTTGTGTGGACCCACAAGAACAAGAGGACTAAAAGAGAAAGATACTTCATTTTGATAGTTGATGACACACAAGAATGACATGGGTAACCTTTCTGAAAGAAAATAATAAAGTATTTGAAAGATTCATAATATTTAGAAAAATGGTTGAAAAAGAATTGGCAAGAAGAATTAAATGTTTGAGATCAGACAGAGGAGGAGAATTTACCTCAAGTGAATTTGTTGAATATTGTGAGGCATGTGGAATCAAGAGATAGTATTCTAAACATACAGCTCCACAAAAAAATAGAGTTGTTGAGACAAATAATAGAGTTATCAAGGACGTGGACAAAACAATGTTAAATGAGGCCAGATTAGCTAATATGTTTTAGAGAGAAGTTTTTCATACTACAGTATATATTCTGAATAGAGTCCAAATCAGAGCACATAGTGATAGCACCCCTTATAAATTTTGGTATGGTAGGCCCGCTTCTATTAAGCACTTGAAAGTGTTTAGAAGCAAATTCTACATTAAGAGAGAAGATGAGAACTTGGGAAGATTTGAATGAAGAAGTGATGAAGGAATATTTCTAGGATATTCCACCCAAAGAAAAGCTTATAAATACTATAACAAAAGACTAGAAAAGATTATGGAAAGCATCAATGTCAAGATTGATGAAAGTATAAAGCATATCAAATCTGATTAGAATGATTTTGAAGATGATTCAAATTATGAAGACAATGTGGAAAATAATGAAGAAGAATCTAAAGAAGAGGTTGAGAAGGAACCTACAAAGTATGTTTAGAAGGATCACCCAAAGGATCAGATAATTGGGGATAAAAATGAAGGATTCCAGCCCAAGAGGAGACTTGCAAGAAACAAAGAACAAGTTAACTTTTCTCTCCTATCTTAGATTGAACCAAAAAAAATTACTAAAGCTAGCAAGGATGAGAGCTAGATAGAGGCCATGGAAGAAGAGTTAAATCATATTGAAAGGAATAAAACATGGGAGTTGGTTTCTAGGCTCCTAAGAAAAAATGTAATTGGCACAAAATGGGTGTTTAGAAACAAGTTAAATGAAGATGGAGCTATAGTAAGAAATAAGGAAAGGTTAGTGTGCAATAGGTATGCACAATTTCAAGACATTGATTTTGAAAAAATATTTGTACCTGTGGCAAGATTCGAAGCAATCAGAATGTTTCTTTCATTTTTAGTGTATAAAGCATTTAAAGTGTATCAGATAGATGTTAAATTTGCATTCCTTAATGGAAACCTAGAAGAAAAATTCTATATAGAACAACCAGAAGGTTTTTCACTATCAGAAGATGATGGTTATGTGTGTAGATTAAGGAAATAATTGCATTTTCTTAAGTAAGCACCTAGAGTATGGTATTCTAGATTAGACCAACACCTGCAACAATAATGATTCAAGAAAGGATGTGCAGATACCAATCTATACTTTAAATCAGAAGGTGAGCACATGATTATTGTTTTTGTTTATGTGAATGACATCAAATTTGGAGGTAGCAATGATAAATGTGTAAAATATTTGCTACGCACATGCAAGATGAATTTGAAATGCCAATGTTAGGGAAGTTGTCATTTTTCCTTGCCTTACAAATTGTACAAACTGAGAATAGGATATTTCTATCTCAAACCAAATATGCTAAGGAAATTCTTAAGAAATTTGGTATGGAGGATAGTAGACCAACCAATACCCCCATGATAACTAGCTACAAGTTGAGTAAATCAGATGAATCACCAGATGGAAATTAGACTATGTACAAGTCAATGATTGGTAGCTTTTTGTAATTAACTTCATATAGGTGAGATATTATGCAAGTAGTATGTTTAGTTGCAAGTTTTTAGGCTACACCAAAAGAGTCTCATGTCAATGTAGTGAAAATAATTTTTAGATATATCAAAAGCATTGTTGATTATGGGTTGTCGTATCCCAAGAGCAAGGATTTTTCTTTAACAACATACATAGATGTTGATTAGGTAGGAAGTGTAGATGACAGGAAAAGAACTAGTAATGGAGCATTCTTTTTGGGAAACAAATTAGTTTCCTGGATGAGAAAGAAGTAAGAATCAATCACTCTTTCCATAGTAGAAGCAAAGTATCTAGAAGTAGCATGTTGTACTCAGGTCCTATGGATGAAGTGGACACTTAAGGAAGCCAAGGTAGAGTACACAGAGCCTATCTATATTCTTTGTGACAATTCAAGTGCCATAAACATATCAAAGAATCTAATGATGCATTCTAGAACAAAGCACATATCCATCAAGTATCACTTCATCAGTGAGAAGGTTGTAGACAAGGAGGTCAGCATGGAGTGTAAACCCACTAAAGAATAAGTAGTTGACATTTTCACCAAGCCTCTTCCTGAAGAATAATTTGAATATCTGAGGCATAAATTGGGATTGATTTCTCCCACAACATATCACTAAATATTAGTGATAGGGCATGAATCTAGGGAGAGCTTAATTGGTACTTTATATATACATAGTAATGGAGAATGATATCAAGTCAGGTAAATTGATTCTACAAATTTCTAATGGCTTAATGGTTGTAGCTACAAGGTTCCCCCACTTTCTCTTTGAATTGTTTGTCAAGGCAGAGTATATTTTTAGGGAGATTCTTCCCTTTTCCATTGATTTCAAAGGGGGATAAATGCTCAAAAATGCTCAAAATAAGAGTATGGGAGAAATATGTACAAAATGCAGATGAGAAGAGATGCATATCAAAGGGGGAGTTAATTGCTTAAATGGTTAAATTGGTACAAAGCACTAATGTTACTATTTACAATTGGTATCAAACCATAAATTGAAGGATGAGCATTTAGTTTTTCCATCAATGACAAAGGGGGAGATTGTTGGCATATTACTATCATTAATATCACAAAGGGGATCAATGATGTGATGGAACTGATCCTATAAGAAGAGTATTTCCATTGATGTCAAAAGGTTGTCATTAATGTCTGAGGTGAGTTTGGATCTGGTTTTGGAAGAAATGGTGGCAATTGAAAAAGCTACTCAATGTATTGCATTATTGTCATGATGCTACATCGAATTCTTCTAATGTCTAAAAGAAAAATTAGAGACTAGGTTTGATATGGGTTTTCTAAGAGCCTTTTAGAAATGTGCGGTGTAGGTCCAAAGGATGCAAGATGCACTCAAAATTGAATTATGTGCGCTCTCTGGTTGATTTAGGGTTTGGATAGATAAACCCTAAGGTTCTATAGTCACAGTATTCAAGTAATATATCTATTTTGATGGAGACTGGTATTTGGTCATTACCAGTCACTTAAGTCATAACTTAAGCCTATTACAATGTGGGTAAACCAACCCCTTTTTACCTAATCTTCCAGTTGGTTTTTCTTATGTATCCCTTTGGAGATCAGATAGTGCATGCTCAATAGTTCCATATCTGATGATTATCGCTAAGGTCACTATTCAATTAATTATGTGATTTTTGTCTATTAATATAATTAACATAATTATGGTTAATTTCCCCCTCTTGCACTAACATTTTGTCATATTAAATTAAATAAATTGAATTATTTAATTTAATCCCTAAAGTCTTCTTATATAATTAAATAACCCTAAGGTATTTAGTTAAATGCCATATCATATCTCCCCTTTTCATTAAATCATTTATTCAACGAATATCATGTAATTCTTCTAAAATTGCATAATTAACATTGGTTTAATTATCAATTACTAATAAATCTAATTCCCCCCACTGGAAAGTGAATATTCCAAGAGAATACTACTCCTTTACACATTCCTCCAAAAGTAATATTCCCATGGAATGTTCCTTCCCCTTTTGCACATTAAAACTTTGTTTTAATTTGCTAAATATCTAATTTTCCCTCACCCATGAGAATATTCAAAAGAATATTCTCTCTCCTCACTCATTTGGAAAAAGGGAATATTCTTCTTCCTAACAAAATTACAAGACTTCTTGTGCAAGTTTTGAGTGTCTTTGTTTGGAAAAATATAGGCCCTTGATTCTTTCCTTGATCCATGTGATCATTGATTCTCATCCATTGATGACAATCCATGATCCATGTTTCATCTTTCCTCCATTTTTTACCATTGATTAACCTTTTTAATCTCAACCCTTCACTTCTCATTTTTCCTCCTATAAATAGGTCACTATTTGGAGACAAATGGATCCATCTTTTAACAACAAACTTATGTTAAAATCATTTGCATTTGCACTCACATTTAACATCATTTTATCTTAATTTTATTGCATATTAGCTTAGCTTCCATTAATGGTTTCCATGATAACATAGATGCATCCATTTAGTATATTGTGTAATTAGGGTTTCAATATTTTTAGCATAAAATCCATTTAGATTAGATTTGCATGCACCCATATCAATCATCTTAGTCTACTTCATGTTAAAATAGCTTGCATCATGTTAATTTAGCTTTAAATCATGTTTCATCACACATCTTTCATCAGTTTTGTCGATTCTCTTCAATAGAATTAATCAAAACAGACTCATTTATCCATGGGATTGGGAAAAGGTCACTATTCCAAATCAATTCGCCACTCCACATCAATGTGATACCACTCCCCCAATACGATAAGTTTCAATGGATTAGAATAGGTGTTTCTAAAGATTTCATGGTTTAACATGTTAAGTTTTAATGAATTCCTAGTTTAGTTTTTATTGATTGATCTTATTGGATTGATGTTTACCAGCACAATCATGCTTTGAATCCTTGTGGATCAAGTGTGATTGGCCCATAGTAATCTATCAATCATGCAACCAAATATATGGAAGAAGAATTGATGTAGATTGAGAAGAATCAGACTTAGAAATTAGTCCCAAGAATAGAAAACAAGAATATAAGAGGAAATAAATGGGTAGTTCAGAACAAGCTTAATGAGAATGGAGAAGTTTTCAGAAATAAGGCTAGACTTGTATGTTAGGGATACTTGCAAGTGGAAGGAATAGATTTTGAGGAGTCGCTTGCTCTAGTGGAAAGAATGGAGTCCATTAGGATTTTTTTGGCCTTTGCAACACATAAGGACTTTAAGGTTTATCAAATGGATGTGAATTTTGTATTCTTGAATGGTGAGTTGGAAGAATAGGTGTACATTAAACAACTGAAATTCTTTCAATTGTGATATGATCCTAATATTGGTTTGTAGATTGAAGAAGGCACTATACGATCTCAAGAAAGATCCCATAGCTTGGTATGCAGGATTGGATAAGTAATTGTTGCAATAGGGTTTTAATAAAGGTACTACATATAGCAATCCTTACTTTAAAGTTGAGAAGCATCAAATTTTTATTGTGGTTGTGTATGTTGACGATATCATCTTTGGAGGAAATGAGGCAATGTTCAAGAAGTTTGCAAAAGATATGTAGAATGAATTTGAGATGTCAATGTTTGGGGAGATGGATTTCTTCATTAGGCTTCAAATCAATTAGACATAAAAAAGGAATATTTATTTCACAATAAAAATATGTTAAGAAAATGTTGAAGAAGTTTGGAATGGAAGGCTCTAAACCAGTATGTACTCCTATGGTTACTAGTTGCAAGTTGAGAAAGAATGATGAATCTTCGAAGACTTATCAAAGAAAGTAAAAATCAATGATTGGTAGATTACTATATCTAACTACTACTAGATTGTTGGAACACAACAATATACTAAGAGTTGGAGTGAATCAGTTGATCAATTGAAACAAATTAATTAATACTTTTAAACCAATATAAAAGTACATATAGAGAGATCACACACAAGTACTCATAACATCAGATATATGTGGAAAACCTGTTATGGGAAAAACCACGGTGAGAATACCTTCTAGGATCTACTATCCTAATCCACCCTCACAATAGAACCTCACTGATTACAATATTTAAGGGCACCAACCCTAAGGAGACACCAATCCTCTAATTTAGGATCACCCACTCCCTAACTGTGCACCAACTTAGCTATCTAATGGCACCAACTACTTAGATTTACAATATAAGATTTATGGATCTACTACTCCAACTGATTCAAAAAGAATCAATTTTGTATTAAGACTTATTTTGTAACTACTCAATATTTTCTTTGCTTCCATGCAAGCATTCTCTCTATCTCTATTATTAGTAACTCAACAACTTATACCTCTTAAATCTTCTCTTCTCTTCTCTACAATTTGCACATTCTTTGTTGATGTTCTCTCAACAACTCATTTCTCTACTCTTCCCCCTTTCTTTTCTCTATCTCATTGCTCTTCATTTAAAACATTCTCTATTCTATCTTGTTGCACTGCACAAGAGATGCATACCCTAGATGATATTTTCTATGTTACAATCTAGGTCTTGTTCTCATAGCATATGCATTCTCAACATCCACTCTACCATTCTTCTCTCACATAGCCAGCACATGCTTAGTCATTCAACTTCACATACATAGCTTCACCGTCAAGCTAACTACACCTTGAGCCCAACACCACTGACAACATTCAATGTATTTTCTATATTCAGTGTCAATCAAAACTAGGGTTTCATGCTTGATTGACATGTTCTAGATTTCATAGCCACCTGTTCATTAATGGTGCCACTCATTTCTTACAATCCTTTTCCAAAATTTAGTTGGAGTGGTTATCTCATTTTTTGTGCCACAAATCCATTTTCCTAGCTATTGAAAAAATATGATCTTTGAATGCGGGCCATCGATCATGAAATTTGTGCCATTATCTAGTGTATCTCATTTATGCACCTTGCTTTAAAATGAAACTATCTAATTTGACTTTCATTAAATATGGTTGTAGATCTCTAGTGATTCACAACAACTATGTGAATCAGGTCAAACAATCGATTCTTGCAACGTCTTATTCTAGCAAAAAAACATTGGTAAACTCTGGTCAATACAAGCATCCTACAAAATTACTCTTTCATTTGTGATGATCTTATTATTTCTTTCCATCGTGGGTTGGGGATCACTAATCCCACTTACCTTATGATTGGATTACATTACAAGACTTAACAAGCAATCCCAAACACTTAAGCCCAAAGCTTCTCCATACCTCTTGATTGATCTTATTGCACTGATGTTTAGCAGCACAATCATGCTTTAAATCCTCATGGATCAAGTGTAATTGGCCTATACTAATTTTTTGATCATGCGACCAAATCTATGGAAGAAGAATTGATGTAGATTGAGAAGAATCAGGCTTGGAAATTAGTCCCAAGACTATCAAACAAGAATATAATAGGAACAAAATGGGTAGTCTGGAACAAGTTGAATGAGAATGGAGAAGTTGTCAGAAATAAGGCTAGACTTGTATGTAAGGGATACTTACAAGTTGAAGGAATAGATTTTGAGGAGTGATTTGCACTGGTGGAAAGAATGGAGGCCATTAGATTGTTTTTCGCATTTACGTCACATAAGGACTTCAAGGTTTATCAAATGGAAGTGAATTTTGTATTCTTCAATGGTGAGTTAGAAGAATAGGTGTAAATTAAACAATCAAAAGGATTTCAATTGTGAGATGATCCCAATAGTGGTTTATAGATTGAAGAAGCCACTGTATGGTCTCAAGAAAGATCCCAAAGCTTGGTATGCAAGATTGGATAAGTACTTGTTTTAGTATGGATTTAATAAAGGTACTACATATAGCAATATTTAATTTAAAGTTGACAAGGATCAAATTTTGATTATGGTTTTGTATGTTGATGGTATAATCTTTGAAGGAAATGAGGAAATGTGCAAGAAGTTTGCAGAAGATATTTAGAATGAATTTGAGATGTCAATGTTTGGGGAGATGGATTTCTTCATTAGGCTTCAAATCAATCATACATAAAAAGGAATATTTATTTCACAATAAAAATATGTTAAGAAAATGCTAAAGAAGTTTGGAATGAAAGGCTCTAAACCAGTATGTACTCCTATGGTTACTAGTTGCAAGTTGAGCAAGAATGATGAATCTTTGAAGACTTATCAAAGCAAGTACAAATCAATGATTGGTAGATTGCTATATCTAACTACTACTAGATTGTTGGAACACAACAATATACTAAGAGGGGGAGTGAATCAATTGATCAATTAAAACAAGTTATTTAATACTTTTAAACAAATATAAAATTACATGCAGAGAGATCACACACAAATACTCATAACACCAGATATATGTGGAAAACCTTATATGGGAAAAACCACGATAAGACTAGCTTCTAGGATCCACTATCCTAATCCAGCCTCACAATAGAACCTCATTGATTACAATATTTAAGGGAACCAGACCTAAGGAGACACCAATCCTCTTATTTAGGAGTAACAACTCCAACAAAGCACCCAATCCCTAACTAATCACCTACTCAGCTATCTAATGGCACCAACCAATCAAATTTACAATATAAGAGTTATGGATCTACTACTCCAAATGATTTGAAAAAATTCAATTTTGTATTAAAACTTATTCTGCAACTACTCAATGTTTTCTTTGCTTCCATGCAAGCATTCTTTCTATCTCTGTTGCTACTAACTCAACAACTCATACCTCTTATATCTTCTCTTCTCTTCTCTACAATCTACACATTCTTTGTTGATGTTCACTCAACAAATCATTTCTCTACTCTTCCCCTTTCTCTTATTTCTCTTCACTTCGAACATTCTCTATTCTATCTTGTTGCACTGCACACTAGATGCATACCCTAGATGATATTTTCTATGTTACAGTCTAGGTCTTGTTCTCATAGCATATGCATGATCAACATCCACTCTACCATTCTTCTCTCAAACAACTAGCACCTGCTTAGTCTTTCAACCTCACATACATAGCTTCATCATCAAGCCAACTACTCCTCAAGCCCAACACCACATAAAACATTCAATGTATTTTCTATATTTGGTGTCAATCAAAAATAGGGTTTCATGCTTGATTGACATGTTCTAGATTTCATAGCCACCTCTTCATTACTTGTGTCACTCATTTCTTCCAATCCTTTTCCAAAATGTAGCTAGAGCAGTTATCTCATTTTTGTGCCACAAATCCATTCACCTACCTATTGAAAAAATCTGATCTTTGAATGTAGGCCATCGATCATGAAATTTGTGCCATGATCTAGTGTATCTCATTTACTCACCTTGCTTTAAAATGTAACTATCTTATTTGATTTGAATTAAATATGGTCATAGATCTCTAGTGATTCACAACAACTATGTGAATCAGGTCAAACAATCGATTCTTGCCACGTCTTATTCTAGCAAAAAAAACACTGGTAGATTTTGGTCAATACAAGCATCCTACAAAATTACTCTTTCATTTGTGGTGATCTTATTATTTCTTTCCATCGGGGGTCGGGGATTACTAATCCCACTTACCTTATGATTGGAGTGCATTATAGGACTTAACAAGCAATCCCAAACACTTAAGTCCAAATTTTCTCCATACCTATGATTTGATCTTATTGCACCAATGTTCAGCAACACAATCATTCTTTGAATCCTCATGGATCAAGTGTAATTGGCCCATACTAATCCATCGGCCATGTGACCAAATCTATGGAAGAAGAATTGATGCAAATTGAGAAGAATAGGAATTGGAAATCAGTCCCAATGTTACCAAACAAGAATATAATAGGAATTAAATGGGTAGTCTAGAACAAGCTAAATGAGAATGAAGAAGTTGTTAGAAATAAGGCTAGACTTGTATGTAAGGGATACTCACAAGTGGAAGGAATAGATTTTGAGGAGTCATTTGCTCTAGTGGAAAGAATGGAGGCCATTAGTATTTTTTTGGCCTTTGCAACACATAAGGACTTCAAGGTTTATCAAATGGAAGTGAATTTTGTATTCTTGAATGGTGAGTTGGAAGAATAGGTGTACATTAAACAACCGAAAGGCTTTCAATTGTGAGATGATCCTAATATTTGTTTGTAGATTGAAGAAGGCACTGTATGGTCTCAAGAAATATCCCAAAGATTGGTATGCAAGACTGGATAAGTACTTGTTGTAGTAGGTATTTAATAAAGGTACTGCATATAGCAATCTTTACTTTAAAGTTGACAAGGATTAAATTTTTATTTTCATTTTGTATGTTGATGATATAATCTTTGAAGGAAATGAGGCAATGTGCAAGAACTTTGTAGATATTTAGAATGAATTTGAGATGTCAATGTTTGGGGAGATGGATTTCTTCCTTAGGCTTCAAATCAATTGGACAGAAAAAGGAATTTTCATTACATAGTAAAAATATGTTATGAAAATGCTAAAGAAGTTTGGAATGGAAGGCTCTAAACCAATATGTACTCCTATGGTTACTGGTTGCAAGTTGAGCAAGAATGATGAGTCTTCGAAGACTTATCAAAGCAAGTATAAACCAATGATTGGTGTATTGCTATATCTAACTACTACTAGACTGTTGAAATGCAACAATCTACTAAGAGGTGGAGTGAATCAGTAGATCAATTAAAACTAGTTATTTAATACTTTTAAACCAATATAAAAGTATATTCAAAGAGATCACACACAAATACTCATAACACTAGATATATGTGGAAAACCTGATATGAGAAAAACCACAATGAGAATAGCTTCTAGGATCTACTCTCCTAATCCAGCCTCACAATAGAACCTCACTTGTTACAAGATTTAAGGTAACCAACCCTAAGGAGACACCAATCCTCTGATTTAGGAGCACCAACTCCAAGGAAGCACCCACTCCCTAAATGAGCACCAACTTAGCTATCTAATGGCACCAACCAATGATATTTATAATATAAGAGTTGTGGATCTACAACTCCAAATATTTCAAACAATTTCAATTTTGTATTAATACTTATTTTGCAACCGCTCAATATTTTCCTTGCTTCCATGTAAGCATTCTCTCTATCTCTATTTCTACTAACTCAACAATTTGTACCTCTTAGATCTTCTCTTCTCTTCTATATAATTTGTACATTCTTTGTTGTTGTTCACTCAACAACTCATTTCTCTACTCTTCCCCCTTTCTCTTCTCTATCTCATTGCTTTGCACTTAGAACATTCTTTATTCTATCTTGCTGCACTGCACACTAGATGCATACCCTAGATGATATTTTCTATGTTACAGTCTAGGTCTTGTTCTCATAGAATATGCATGCTCAACATACACTCTACCATTCTTCTCTCACACGCCCAGCACATGCTTAGCCATTCAACTTCATATACATAGCTTCACCATCAATCCAACTACACCTTGAGCCCAACACCACTGACAACATTCAATGTATTTTCTATATTTGGTGTCAATCAAAACTAGGGTTTCATGATTTATTGAAATGTTCTAGATTTCATAGCCACCTATTCATAAATTTTGTCACTCATTTATTCCAATCCTTTTCCAAAATTTAGTTGGAGTGGTTATCTCCTTTTTTGTGCCACAAATCCATTCATCTAGCTATTGAAAAAAATCTGATCTTTGAATGCAGGACATCGATCATAAAATTTGTGCCATGATCTAGTGTATCTCATTTACCCACCTTGCTTTAAAATGAAGCTTTTTGATTTGACTTACATTAAATATGGTCATAGATCTCTAGTGATTCACAACAACTATGTGAATTAGGTCAAACAATCGATTCTTGTCACATCTTATTCTAGCAAAAAAACACTGGTCAACTCTAATCAATACAAGCATCCTACAAAATTACTCTTTCATTTCTGGTAATCTTATTATTTATTGCTATCAGGGGTCAGGGATCATTAATCCCACTTACCTTATGATTGGAGTGCATTATAGGACTTAACAAGCAATCCCAAACACTTAAGTCTAAAACTTCTCCATACCTGTTAAGGTTCGGCCATCAGCCTTACCCTTTACCTTCTACCTTCTTTCACACCATTGCAAATCAATATACCAAACTCTAAACTCTGAAGCACAAAACACTTTTTATTTTCCTTAACATTTTTTTGATGCCATCATGTATGATAGGTAACATCATCATCCCCATGCATTTCCTTTGCAAGACTTAACCATTTCGGGTGTTGGGGTTTGCACATACCACTTACCTCTTTCTTTTCTTTTGATAAGGAATAAGGCTTCCTACCTCTCTATAATACCCAAAAACTTCATTCAGAAGCATTAACCATTTCAGGTTTGACCTTTGAGCTTTTCATTTACCACTTACCTGCCTTCTAGTAAGGAGTAATCCAACCTTCCAACCTGCGATCCTTGAATCCTTTTCAAGTGTCTGAGTTCAAGTTTCCTCCATACCCCTTTTATCACTTTTTGTTAAGGCATAAGCCTGAACTCTGAAGTTTGATGCTCAACACCTTTTGAAACTTCCCTTAAAAAAACTTCATTTTCTTTGTGTAGTTAGTAGAGAGTACAAACTAAGGTTGAAGCTTGAAACCTTTCAAAATTAACACATTTATAACTCCTTTTTCTTTGTGTATTCAATATAAGGTATTTGTGATGCCCGATGTTTGAATCCTTTTAGACTTTACACAAACTTTCTTTATTTCACTAAGGGATTTGGTATAAGGTATGACAGAGGCCCGAAGTTCAAAACCAATTTCAGCACATTCTTTTCAGCATTTCTTTGAGGCATGAGATATAGTGTATGAACAAATCCCAATGTACAATCATCTACAACATAGAGTAAGTTGCAAGCTCAAAGTTCAAAGCCCAACCAGACTTAGCTGAAAATGACTAACTCCTTCCTCCTTTAGCAAGTGATATAAGGTAAGCCCAAGGCTCGATGCCTTAACTTCTACAACACTTAACTGCTTGCTTCACTAATACCCTTGTTTACATCAACCAACAATCTCTCCATATAATATTACTCATATCTCCTTTTGACATCAATGAGATGCCCTTTTGACATCAATGACAATCATATTGCCAACAATTTCCCACTTTTTCATTGATGGAAAAACTAAATGCTCTACACCAACTATACCGATCTGAATGCACATATATCAGCATAGACCATTTTGCAAAGAAACCTTTCTCCCCCATAGCAGTCAACTGCTTGCAATCACAACTCTCTCTTGACATATGTCCACATCTTTGTAGATACAAAGCATTTTTCTCAATTTCTCCCCCTTTGACATCAATGGAAAAGGGACTCTTTAGGACACCATGCTTCTATTGAAACCAATTTGTTATCTCCCCTTTTGACCAAAATTTTCTCCCCCTTTATCAAAATAAAGGAGTGTGTCCATCACATCTACAATCATCAAGTCATTAGAAATTTGTAAAACAAATCATACCTAAATTGACTTCTCTCTTTCTTCTCCAAGGCTAGATAAAGTTGCTATGAAGCTCCCCTAGAACCATGCCCTATCACTAAGGATTGGTGATGTGAGTCAGGAGCAGCCACTTTGGTTGCTATCTTCCAACCTTTCTCTTTCCACATATTATTAGGCTTCTTCTCTATCTTATTTTTCTCCTTTTCAGAGACATCTTCTTTTTTGCTTACTCTAGGAGGCATGCTTTCCTTTTTTCTTTGTACTTTTGGTCTTACATAGTTTGTTACACAATGTTTGTCTATGTGACCAAAATTATTTCAATTGTAGCACATTACATTCATATCCAACAAAGGAGCAAATGGATTTCTACTCACATAGTTTGTACTCCTTGTAGGAACTGCTCTACATTAATAGGCCTCATGAACAAATTGATTGCAAGTATAACAATAACCATAGAAACATGAGGGATACCTCTTTATAGCATTTATTTGTGTAGGATGAGAAAGTTGTCTTGAATTTTTCACATTTCTCACCCTTGTGAAACCATCTGCTTTAGCTCCCTTTGTATTATGCTTATTCTTTATGTGATCAAGGATTGATTGGTTATTCTTCTTGTCTACTATAGGATTCTTTTCTTCATCACTTTCTTCATCTAAAAAGATTTTTATCTGATCTTCCACTTTCAAAGCCATTCTCCTTGCATCCTTTCTCATTCTTTATTCTAGGCTTTTCTCCTACTTTGAATTTATCATATAAATTTGCAGATTTACTAGTAGTAGGAATTTTTCCTTTTTCAAATCCCAAACTAGATTTCTCCTTTGATGGCTTTTGTGAGTTAATTAACCCATCAAGTATCTCAAATCCACCTTTCAACTTCAAACCTCTGAGAATTTTTTCACTAGTTTTTTCTAATTCTTTCCTTGAAGCCTCTATTTTTGCTTCCAGCTTCATGCACTCATCAGATTTAAACTATAATTAAGATTTTACTACATATTCTACTCCCTTAGCCTCTTCAACTTGAGTCTTCAATCTAATCACCACCTAATAAAATTCTTCAATACTTTTAGATAGCTTCTCAATCTCTATTTGTGCAATCTTTTACTATTTTTTGTTCTCCTTACTTAAGCTTTTAATCCCATCTAGGGCACATATGAGTTTTCCTTCAAGATCTAATTCTCCTTCCTCTTCTTCATTAGACCTTTGAACTTCTTCATCATAAGTTGTTCTAAATTCCATGAATAGGGATTCATTTTCCTTAGCTGCAAAGGCACTATCATGTTCATCATCTGAGCTATCACTAACATCATATGAACCATGTTCTTCTTGTGTGTGCAGGCTCTTCTTGTTTCTAAAGAAATTATTCTTAGATTAGTAGGGTTTCATCATCTTACTATCCTCTTCTTGATCATATTTTTCCTTTTCATAATAAGGGCATTTAGAAGAAAAATGACCTACTTCACTGCAGTTAAAGCATTTAAAGGGTAACTTACCTCTATATTTCTTAGAACCTCTTCTCAATCTTCTAATGAAGTTGGATTCTTCTTCATTAGTCTCCTTAGATCCATATGTAGAGGCTTCAATATTTTCCTTTATGACTGCTTTGAATGTAGCTTCTCTCTTGGTGGTATCTGCATCTCCAATTCTCATCGAATAGGCACTAAAGGTTCCATGCAACTCATTAGCATTGAGTTTGTCTAGATCTCTTGCTTCCTCTATTGCAGAAATTTGAGAGTCATACCCAGATGGAAAGGACCTTAAAACCTTTTTCATGATCACTGATTCTTTTACTTCTCCTAGACCTTTGATAACATTAACAATTTCATTTAATCTTAAAAGGTATTCTATAATTTTTTCTTCATCACTTATCTTGAGACTTTCAAACTTACCTTTGTAATTGTGTATCTTGGAATGCTTTACCTTGTTACCTTATCATCACATTCATAGATGCTCTTTAACTTTCCCAAAAAATCATGTGTAGTTTGATAGTGCATCACTTTCACAAACACTAAGGTAGACAATCTTAAAAAAAATAGCATTATTTGCCTTAGCATTATTCTCATGTGCTCTCTTTCCATCTTGATCAGTAGGAGGCATACTAGGGATTATGTATCCATTTATAACAACCCATACATCAAAACCCAATGCTTAGAAAAGTATGTTTCCATTCTAATGCTCCAAAATTCATAGTTTGAGCCATCAAAGAGGGGTGCTTTATTTGAGGATGAACCTTCTTGACTCACGATTTGTGTTCAATGTCCAAGATCTACCTGAGGTTATTAAGCTTCTCCATGGGAATCAAGGCTTTGATACCAATTTTTGGAGCACAAAAATCTATTGAGAGGGGGGATGAATCAATAGGTCAATTAAAAGTAGTTCTTTAATAATTTTAAACTAATATAAAAGTATATGTAGATATATCACACATAAATACTCATAACACTAGATATACATGGAAAACTTGATAACGGAAAAGCCACAGTGAGAATACCTACTAGGATCTACTGTCCCAATCTAGCCTCATAATAGAACCTCACTAGTTACAATATTTAAGGGCACCAACCCTAAGGAGACACCAATCCCTTAATTTAGGAGCACCCACTCCCTAACTGAGCACCAACTCAGCGATCTGATGGCACCAACCATTCAATTTATAATATGAGAGTCATGGAGCTACAACACCAAATGATTCAAATGAATCCAATTCTATGTTACAGACTTATTTTGTAACTGCTCAATCTTTTCTTTTCTTCCAAGAAAGCACTCTCTCTATCTCTATTGGTTCTAACCCAGCAAATCATACCTTTTCTCTTCTCTTCTCTTCTCTACAATCTACACATTCTTTTTTATTCACTCAACAACAAATTTCTCTACTCTTCCCAATTTCTCTTCTCTATCTCATTGCTTTGTACTTAGAACATTCAATGTTTTATCTTGTTGCATTCCACACTAGATGGATACCCTAGATGATATTTTCTTATAGTCTAGGTCTTCTTCTCATAGTATATGCATGATCAACATCCACTTTACCCTTCTTCTCTCACATAGCTAGCACACACTTAATCATTCAACTTCACATACATATATTCACCATTAATCCAAATACACCTTGATCCCAACACCATAGATAGCATTCAACCCATTTTCTATAGTTGTTGTAAATCATATCTAGGGTTTCATGCTTGATTGACCTATTCCAGATTTCATAGCCTCCTGTACATTAATGGTGTCTCTCATTTCTTCTGATCCTTTCCCAAAATGTGGCTAGAGTAGTTATCTCATTTTTCATGCCACAATTCCATTTACCTAACTGTTAAAAAAATCTGATCTTTGAATGTAGGCCATCAATCATGAAATTCATACCATGATCTAGCATATCTCATTTACCCACCTTGCTTTAAAATGTAACCATCATATTTTACTTACATTAAAGTATTCTGTAGTTATCTAGTGATTCAAAACAATGATGTGAATTAGGTCAAATAATCAATTCTTGGCATGTTCCTAATTTCAACAAAACAACATTGGTCAACTCTGGTCAATGCAAACATCTTGTAGAATTATTCCTTTAATTTCAACGATCTTATTGTTTCTTTCCAACAGGGGTCAGTGATCACTAATCCCACTTACCTTATGCTTGGAGTGCATTGTAGGACTTACCAAGCAATCCCAAACACTTAATTCTGAAGCTTCTCCATACCTGTTGGGGCTTGGCCATCAACCTTATGGTTTACCTTCTACCTTCTTTCACACCATCACAAATCAACATACCAAACCCCAAATTTTTAAGCATGGAACACTTTTGATTTTCCTTAAGATTATGCTAACATCATCATGTACAATCATTGATGTCATCATCCTCACACATTTCCTTTACAAGACTTAACCATTTCAAGTAAAGAGGTTCACAAATACCATTTACCTCTTTCTTTGCTTTTGATGAGGCATAAGCCTTCCTACCACTCTGCAATGCCAAATCACTTCCTTTAGTAGCATTAACCCTTTTGGGTATCGCCATTTAGACTTTTTATTTACCGCTTACCTACATTTTGGTAAGGTGTAATCCAACCTTCTGACCCACGATCCCCAAAGCCTTTTCAAGTGTCAGATTTTGAGGTTCCTCCATACCTCTTTCATCACTTTTTATTAAGGCATCACCATTAACTCCAAATTTTGATGCCCAACGCCGTTTTGAACTTCCCTTAAATGAATTTCATTTTATTTGTGTAATTGGTAGAGAGTACAACCGATGTCCAAGGCTCAAAACCTTTTAGATGTAACACATTTCTAACTCCTTTTTCTTTGTGCATTGGTATTTTTCATGCCCAATGTTTGACTCCTTTTAGAATTTACACAAACTTTCTTCATTTCACTGAGGGATTCAGTATAAGGTATGACCAAGGCCCAAATTTTGAAATTGGTTTCATCACATTATTTTTAACATTTCTTTGAGGCATGTGATAAAGTGTATGATCAAAGCCCGATGTCCCATCATCTACAACATAGAGTAAGCCACAAGCACGAAGTTGGAAGCCCGATCGAACTTAGCTTAAAATTACTAACTCCTTCCTCCTTTAGCAAGCGATATAAGGTAAGCCCGAGGCTCGATGCCCAAACTTTTGGAGCACTTTTGGTAACACTTCACGACTTGCTTCACTGATTCCCCTTTTTACATCAACCAAAAATATCTCCATATGATATTACTCTAATATCCTTTTGGCTTCAATATGATGCCCTTTTGATATCAATGACAATCATATTGCCAACATAGACCGGATATCATGCATGCAATTTTTCTTGTGGCTAGATTTCAAGAAGATCCTAGAGAATCACGTGTGGAAGAAGTGAAGAGGATATTCAAATATTTGTAGCAAAATTTGGACTATGGTCTATGGTATCCAAAGGATACTGATTTATCCTTAAGTTCCTATAGAGATGCAAATTGGGTAGGTTGTGTGGATGATAGAAGAAGTACAAGTGGAGGTGCTTTCTTTCTTGGAAGAATATTGGTTTCATGGTTGAGTAAGAAGGACTTAGTATCATTACCTACTATAGAGGTAGAGTACATTGTAGTAGCATCTTGATGCACACAAGTGTTGTGGATGAAGTAAACATTGAAGGATTTCAGAATATCATATAATGAACCCATTTCTATCATTTGTGATAATACAAGTGCTATCAATATATCAAAGAAATTGGTGATGCATTTAGGGACAAAGCATATCTCAATCCAGTATCACCTTCTAAGAGAGAATATTGCATAAAATGAGGTGAAGCTAGAGTATGTGCCTACAAAGGATAAAGTTATAGATGTTTTCATGAAGGCTATTCCTAAAGATACATTTGAGTATCTTTGATAGAATTTAGGGGTTATTGCCCAAGCTTTCAACTAGATGCATAAGAGTGTGCATCAATCTGATGGAGAAATTCAAGATTTATTATTTTGTTTCAAACTGATGAATTCTACCTCTTAGGAGGAGTAGGTAGTAGTGGTTACTAGTCAGTGCAATATATGAAAAAGTAATGTCTAAAAAGTAAAGGAATGAAGGGGGAGAGAGATTTGGTGACACAGGAGAGTGCATAAAAGTAGGTGCAGTAAAGAAAATGTGCAGTTTATTGTTGATACTATAATTTGTGTACATAGATTTCAAAAAGGAAAAATCCTATGTAGATGATGTGCAGGTGTTTCCCTTTAATGTTGTCAAAGGGGAAGAGAAAAAAATTTCAATATAGGAAAGAGAGTTGGATGTGTCTATGGCCCTTTTCCATTGATATAAAAGGGGGAGAGAGTTGGTTGAAAAACCATAATAAAATAGAGAATATAGTCTAAAGACCACAAGGGGAGAGAGTGTTTAGGAGAAATATAATAAGAATATGAAGAGTGAGATTTTTCCTAGCGAGGGGGAGTGTTTCTTTTTACTGCTTATTATAGAGTTATTGTTGATTTCTTTTGTTGTCATCAATGACAAAGGGGGAGCTTGTTTCAAGATTGAATTATTTTTTAGTTGTTTGGGTGTTGTCATTGATTTCAACTCCTTGTATGAAGATATTTTTGGAATGCTACTAGTTTTGATGATGTCAACTGCTAACATTGGAATGGTCGGTATTGATGTCAACACAATGTTGGTGTTGTCATTGATGTCTTACTTTAGTATAGTTTTAGAAGTTGTGTTTGATGATTTTTTTGGTAGCATGGATGTGTTGTGGTTAATAATTTGTTGAAGATGTTGTATATGTGTTGCAGATATGTGAGTAGTGTTGTTGATGTAGTTGGTTCACCTGGTTTACAAGTGCTTTTAAGAAAATTTAAATAAAAGAGAGTTTAGTGCGATAGAGTGGTGTTTAGTGTTCTACTCCACATTTATTCATGGTTGAAGATATGTCTATATGGTTTAGATATGGTGATTAGAGGTGTTTAGAGTTTTATTCTCTGGATCATTCTGTAGTGAAAGATGTCTTTGACAGTATGTCTATCTAGTGAAACAGGGTGTCTAGGAGAAATGATTTTGCTTCACATTTCTTCGTAGTGAAGGTTCTTGTCTTGTCAATCTAGGAACATGCTTATAGTGATTGTATTTAAATTTTCTTGATATTTCAAGTGTTGTAGGAATTATGCAAGGTTGTTTGGTGTGTTGGATATCTATGTCGGTGTGTCTGATTGCACAAAATGATGGTGTTCTTAGTATCAGGTGGTTCTGGCAGAGTTACAAAATATTTTGATGATCCTAGAATGTTTTGAGATGTTGTATGCATATTTTGGAGTGTTGTTATGTGGTCCACAATTTTTTTTAGACCTAGTTAAGCATGAACTTAATTTTTAATGATATTAATATAGGTTTGGATGACCTAGTTTTTGGCATATTGTTGTCAATGATGTCAAAGAGGGGATCAGTGATGTGATGGAACTAATCCTATAAGAAGAATGTTGGACTTCATTTCAAAAGGTTGTCATTAATGTCTGAGGTGATTTTGGATCTAGTTCTAGAGGAAGTGGTAGAAATGGAAAAAGTTGCTCAATGTGTTACATTATTGTCATGATGCTGCAACAAATTCTTTCGATGTCTAAAATAAAAATAAAAGACCAAATTTGATATGGGTTTTTGAGACCTTAGAAATGTGCAGTGTAGGTCCAGATGATGCAAGATATGCTTAGAATTGAATTATGTTAACTCTCTAGTGTATTTAGGGTTTGGATAGATAAACCCTAAGGTTCTACAGTCATAATGTTCAAGTAATATATCTATTTGATGGTGACTAGTATTTGGTTGTTACTAGTCACTTAAGTCATAATTTAAGCCTATTACAAGGTGGGTGAAACACCTCTTTTTACCTAATCTTCTGGTTAGTGTTCCTTATGTATCCCTTTGGAGATCAGATAGTGCACACTCAATATTTCCATATCCGACAACTATCGCTAAGGTCCCATGAATCACAAAAATATCTTTGGAGCTGGCTCATAATTTAGCGATGAGTGATGGTGTTTGATCAACGCTAGTGATCAAGCTAAGGTTGATGATTTGATGGTTCCCACTAGCCTATGGCACCTATGATGGGACCCCATCTATACCTTCCAAGGAAGTGGGGAATGGTAGAGATCAAATGATATTCTGATCGAATGCAGTACAAAGTATTGGTGGGTCCAACAAACATGTAGTGACATATCGCTTGATCGCTTTACATCGTTGTTGTGAAGTGAAGTAATGGGATGATTCTCATGATGAGTGATGAACATAAGAAGGAAGTGGAAGGTGATGTCAAAGGTGAACAAGTGGTAGTAGCCCACTAGGATTCTTTGGGCCCATGTGCTTTGCTAGCGATATGGTGGGGGATGACGAAAATTTAAAGAATGATCAATCCGATGGTGATTGTTGAATATATTCACATCACAAGAATGACATATTAAATAATTTGAGTTACAGTGATACCTAATGAATGAAGATCAATGGTGCAGATTTGAAGGGTGAATGATATAACAGTCATCAACGAGGTTACTCACATCGCATGATTGAATGATGGTGACTTAAGAACTGGAGTAATATGTGATGAACATGATCAATGATGGAGATTTAAATCTAAGCTCATATGACGATGATGATTTAAAGGTGTGATGAAGAACAAGGAATGGAGATTTAAAGCTAAGCTTGTCTAAGATAGTGAATGAATTTAGTACATTCAACTGCACCTGTGACCAATGTCGGTGAAGATTTGATCTGCTAGGGGGTGGCATAGATTGCTAAAACAATTAAGATCAGATCAGAGCAAATGAATAGAGGAAAAAATTAAATTCTCTTTGATCTTAGGGTTGAGTAGATTGCTACACATAGAACATTCTCTACACCAAAATTTAATGTTGTGTGGCTCAATACAAAAGTATGGCAGTGAAGAAGATATCTAAAAACCCTGACATAAGATTTGTAAATTTTAGAGAATCTTGAGGCTATCACCAATGGTGATAAACTACAAAAAAATAGATGATCATAGAAGAGACAGTGCATAGTGTAGAAGATTTTATGGACTCTTGAGGAAAATAGAGAATACACTAAAAAAAAGGGAGAGTTGCAAAAGGTGTATGAGGGTTCATTGGGGCAGATAGAGAATTCACTAAGAGAAAAGGAGAAGAATGGATCATAACATAGGGGTGCATAGCAGAGAAGAGAGTTGTGTCAGTAACAGAAACTTGAGGAGTTACAGAGTAAGCTATAACAATTATGTGTGTTCTTGATGAACAAATTATAATAATCCTATATGTTGTAAATTTGATTGGTTGGTGCCATCAAATAATTGAGTTGGTGCTTAGAATAGGGGACTGGTGTCTCCTTAGGGTTAGTTCAATTAAAATTTGTAACAAAAGGTTTCTTTGTGAGGTTGGATTAGGACAGTAGCTCCTAGTAGCATTTTCTCACTATGGTTTTTCCCATCTAGGGTTTTCCATGTATATCTTGTGTTATGAGTTGTTAGATTGTGTGCTTGTTTAAATTTTTGAATTTCATGTTTCAATACACACACTAAGTGTTTAAGAAGTCTATCTACTCTAAAGGTTAAAGGGTTAAAATTTAACATCTACTGATTTACCCCCCAGTAGATTGTTGTGTTTCAACAATTGGTATCATATTATACTTTTTGGAGCTCATTGATGAAGGGATATTTTGGATCTTTAGGGTTTGATGTTTGGATGTCTATTGTGAATGGATACACACCACTAGTCACACCTCCTACTAATGTTACAAGAAAAATACATTATGAGAACAATGAAAAGGCATGGTTTTCTATTATGAACAGTTTTTCTAGATCTATGCATAGCAAAGCTATGTATTGGAAGACTGCACATGATGTCTATGATACATTGAAAAATTTCTATGAAGGAGATGACAAGGTAAAATTGGAAATGTTGTAAGAATGGAAAGATTGAAGGTGTTTTCATATATGTCAACCTGTCAGCTAGTTATCTAATAGTTTCTATTGGTTGTATATGTCGAGGATATTGAGAAAATTGTAATAAAGATATATTGCAAGTGTTTTGTGGTTACTTCGAGTTTTGGTCCAAATTTTCTCCTATGGTTATGTGGTTTAGATATGTTGTTCATGGTTATTAGAAGGTGATATATTCATATTTTTGGTTGTTGGTTCGTTATACAGTGCAAGTTGTGTTCACCAGTTGTGAACTGTGGTTTTCTATGTTTCTAGTTGAGGTCCATGAGAAATTTTGTTGGTATAGATTCCTCTTTAATGAACTCTTATGATGAGTGGTTCTAAAGTTGAGTTTCCCTAATTCTATTCAAGTTAGTTTCACCTTTTGGAAATTCCATGCTTAATGGTTCTATGTGTTTTACACTAGTGTGGTCGACCTTGTGTGAAATACTACTTTTGAGAATGATCAAGTGCGTTGGATCTATTTGGGTCTCCCTCATTTTAATTCCACCCTAGGATGTTTAGGCACCAACCTAATTTGAATTTGGATTTGGATAGCCAACTTTGGATATGTTTCAAAGTTGAAGATGGTACAAATGCAAGATGAGTTAGTAATGGAAAATATACAAGAGCGAAGAAGAAGAGAGATAAGAGGAAAGAGAGTGTAATTTGGTGCAGCGTTGATTTTATTGAGTAAGAGTGTGTGTTCAGAGTGTGGGAGATCAGTGCAAAGCTTAATGCTTAGTTTCCAAATGTAGTGAGTAGAAGGAAAACTCTATCATTCATGCAAGTTGATCGAGTGATTGTGGTGGAATCCTTTGTTGCATTGGGATTGTAGTATCTATGTAACAAGTCTTCTTTTTCTTCTTTGTATCTCTGTGGCAATGAGCCCTTCAGGTTGTAGCACTATTGGACAGTGAGTCCTTGTTCCAGACAGTGTGTCCTTATATCAGGTAGTGAGCCATTTTGTAATCAGTTTTGATATTCTCTATAGTGTGAGTTAATCATCACCGTGGTTTTTCCCTCATTGGGTTTTCCACATAAATCTAGTGTTATTGTGTTTATGTGTTGGATTTGAGTTTTTGCATTGGTATTTGATGATTAATCATTTAAGTAGTACTAGTTCTAGTGATTGAATTAAAGTTTTAATTCTATGACAATTGATTCACCCCCCCTCTTATTTGTCATATTCAACAATTGGTATCACAGTGCAAGGTTCCTTGGTGAAGAGATTAACCTCTTGAGGAAGGACTGGGATGACAGGAAAAATGGTTTTTGATTATCTGAGGTTTGATGGAACAATGGTATCTGGAAAGTCATGATGGAAGAATATCTCGAGTATTGTGGATATGATGTGGAGAAAGCTTACAAAAATCCTTACACTCCTCCTACTAATGGTTTGTGTACACCTAAAGAGATCAAAACACATGAAGCAAACAATAAGGCGAAGTTCATCTTAAAGAATAGTCTGGTACATTTTGAGTTGATTAAGGTTCAAAATTTGAAAACAGCTAAGGAAGTCTAGGATGATTTCGAAAGAGTGCATGATGGTGATGAAAGAGTTAAAGAGGAAAAATTATAGAACTTGGAAACACATTTTGATCTTCTACATATGTTTGAAGATGATAATATTAAAGCTTATGTACAAATATTGGATGAGATAGTGGTTGGATCGAGAGGACTTGGTGCTACTATAGATAAAACTAGGATTGTAAAGAAGATTCTCAAAAATCTTCCTAATGCTTATAGTGAGAAGGTGAGTGCTATTGAGTAGACTATAGATTATAATACTTGTACTAAGGATATACTATTGGGATTTTTGATATTTCATGAGATGAGGAAGCCGAGTCTAAGGAATGGGTGCAAATCAAAGATTGATGTTAAAGCTACAAAAGCTAAAGATATGGATGAAGAAAAGTTTGATGAAATAGAAGCTTTGTAAGAAGAATGAGGAAAGGCTCTGGTAAGTATGAAGGTAAGTTTCCCTTTAAATGCTTTAGTTGTGGATAAATAGGTCATTATGCTAGGAAGTGTCCGGAAAGAGCTAAAATAAATAAACAAAGATACAAGAAAGAAAAGAAAGGGAAGAAGATTAACAAAGCTTATTATGTGAATGAGAATGCTAGTATATCTAATGAGGATTCAAAATATAAATATCCCAATGAAAATGAATGTTTTTTCTTGGTGATTAAGGATGAACCTACTGCTAATTCTTTAAGATAGGTAGAAGAAATCCCTTTGGAGAAGGAGAAAAATGAAGGTACAGTTATCTCTACCCTGTGCATGCTAAATAAGAAAATAATTTTTGGGTAGGTGATAGTGATTGTTCACATCACTTGACTGGTGATAAGAGTAAGTTTGTTAAGCTTGAAAAATATGATAGAGGATTGGTTATGTTTGGAGATGATACTAGTGCTAAAATTTGTGGGATAGGTTTAGTAAGTTTTGATGGAAAGCATCATATTGATGATGTCTACTATGTTAAGGGTTTAAGGAATAATTTGTTGAGTGTTGGTCAGATATGTAGAAAAGGATATGATCTTTTTTGTAAGGATGAGAGATGTGAGATCTGGAAAGGATCTGAAACATTGATTGCTATAGGAAAGAAATTATATGGGAATATCTATCAACTTAAGGGTACTGATAGATGATGTTTTATGACTTTGATTAATCATAGTTGGTTATGGCATAGGATAATGTGTCACATGAATTTTGATAACTTGGAAAGGATCATTGTTGTTCAAGCCGTGAGAGATTTACTGAGAATTAAAAATCCTGTTAATGCTATTTGCAGGAATTGTCAGTTTGGAAAGCAAGAAACAAATCATTGCAGATCAAAGGAATAGTCCACTACCAAACTACTGGATTTAGTTCATACAGATCTTTATGGTCCTACAAGAGTAAGAAGTCTACTTGTTGAAAGGTACTTTATGCTTTTGATTGATGATTATTCTAGATATACATGGGTTACATTTCTTAGAGAGAAATCAGATGCATTAGATAGATTCAAAGCATTCAAATCTATGGTTGAAAATGAAGTGAATTTAAAGATAAAATGCTTAATTTCTGATAGAGGTTGAGAATTCACCTCCATGAGTTTAAAATTTTTTGTGAAGTGCATGGAATAAAGAGACTGATTTCTACCCTGAGAACTCCTCAGCATAACAGAGTTGTTGAAAGAAAATAAAACAATTCAAGAGGTTGCTAGATTAATGATTATTGAAGCTAGTTTACTAGAAGTTTACTGGAAAGAAGC
Source organism: Sequoia sempervirens (assembly GCA_007258455.2). Taxonomy (NCBI): domain Eukaryota; kingdom Viridiplantae; phylum Streptophyta; class Pinopsida; order Cupressales; family Cupressaceae; genus Sequoia; species Sequoia sempervirens. The sequence goes on from VDFB02281492.1 coordinate 486,124,745, forward strand.
TATTCACACTGCTATTTATGTATTCAATCGAGTTCAAGCAAGATCAAACATTACAAAGACTCCCTATGAGTTATGGCATGGAAGAATTCCTACTGTTAAATATTTCAAAGTATTTGGAAGCAAATGCTATATCATAAGAGATGAGGAAACTTTGGATAAGTTTGATACAAGAAGTGATGAAGTAATTTTTCTTGGATATTCTAATAATAGCAAGGCATACAAATGTTTCAATAAAATACTAAGAATGATTTTAGATAGCTTGAATGTGAAGGTTCATGAGACAATGAAGAATCCTATTGACATTGATGAATATGTATCTGATGAGCATGATTGTCTAAGAATAGAAGGAATTGTGGAAGAATGGGAAAAATATGAGCAAGGGAAGTTGGATGAACATAATGAAATAGAAGAGGATACACCAGTGATGTCCCCTAAGAAACCAAAATATGTATAGAAGAATCATTCAGAAAGAGAGATTATTGGAGACAAAACAAAAGGCGTGTTGACCAGAAGTAGAGCTGCTGCTGAAGTAAATCTATGTTTACTTTTTGATGTTGAACCAAAGATTGTATGTGAAGATTGTAAAGATAAACATTGGAAGGTTGCTATGAAAGAATAACTTATATAGATTGAGAAGAATCAAACTTGGGAATTGGTCTCAAGATCAGAATACAAACACATCACTGGATCAAAATGGATATTCAAAAAAAAATTGAATGAAAATGGAGAAGTTGTCAGAAACAAAGCAAGGCTTGTGTGTAAAGGCTACTCACAAGTAGAAGGCATAGATTTTCAAGAAACTTTTTCTCCGGTAGCAAGAATGGAAGCTATAAGGATTTTCTTGGAATTTGCGGCTCATAAAGACTTTAAGATCTATCAAATGAATTTCAAGTCATCATTTTTGAATGGTGAACTAGAAGAGGAAGTTTATATGGAACAACCGAAAGTATTTCAGTTAACAGAACAACCAAATATGGTGTGCAGATTGAAGAGAGCTTTATATGGGTTGAAGCAAGCTCCTAGAGCATGGTATGCAAGGTTAGATAAGTATTTGGTTTAGAAATACTTTAACAAAGGTATGGTGAATAGTGATTTGTACTTTAAGATTGAAAATGACAGAATCTTGATTATAGTAGTGTATGTTGATTACATTATCTTTGGAGGAAATGAAAATATGTGCAAGAGGTTTGTGAAAAAAATGTAGAAAGAATTTGAAATGTCTATATTTTGGGAGATGAATTTCTTTCTTAGACTAAAAATTAATCAAACAAAGAAGGGAATTTTTATTTCACAGTCTAAGTATGTGAGAGAGATGTTGAAGAAGTTTGGAATGGATGGCTCAAAACTAGTAAGTACTCCTATGGTGACTAGATGCAAATTGGGAAAAGTTGATGATTCACCTAAGATTGATCAGAGAAAGTATAGATCTACGATTGGTGGACTATTGTATTTGACTCCTACTAGACTGGATATCATGCATGTTGTCTGTCTTATGGCTAGATTTCAAGAAGACCCTAAGGAAACACATGTTGTTTTTGTTAAAATAATTTTTAGATATTTGAATGGCACTCTGGATTATGGGTTGTGGTATCCTAAAGATACTGATTTTACACTTAGTGCCTATACAAATGTAGATTGGGTTGGATGTGTAGATGACAGGAAAAGTACAAGTGGTGGTGCATTATTTCTTGGATGCAAATTGGTGGTGTGGTCAAGTGAGAAGAAATATTTTGTCTCTTATCTACTATTGAAGCTGGGTATATTTTTGTTGCATCTTGTTGTGCACAACTTCTATGGATGAAATAGACATCAAGAAAGTTATCACAGTAGTATATGATGACCCCATTTCTATTTTATGTGATAATACAAGTGTAATTAACATTTTAAAGAATCTTGTAATGCACTCAAGGATGAAGCATATATCTATGAGATATCAGTCAGCTAGTTATCTACTAGTTGTCGTTGGTTGTATATGTCAAGCATATTGAGAGAATTGTAATAAAGATATGTTGCAGGTGTTTTGTAGTTACTCTAGGTTTGGTCTTGATTTTCTCTTGTGTTTGTGTGGTTTAGATATGTTTTTCATGGTTGTTAGAAGGTGCTATATTAAAAAATTTGGTTGTTGGTTCGTTGTACAATACACATTATGTTCACCAGTTGTGAACTATGGTTTTCTATGTTTTTGGTTGAGGTCTAGGAGAAATGTTGTTGGTATGGATTCCTCTTTAAATAAGCCTTATGATGACTGGTTCTAAAGTTGATTTTCCCTATGAAGACACTACAAAATGGTATAAGTCCATGAGCACAATTTTTCCTAGTTGCCATCCTTCGATAATTGAATAATTTTAATTATTCAATTATGTTTGATCATATTCTTCTATTAATTAAATAATTTTTAATTATTTAATTAATTCACCTTCTCATTTCTATCATGCTCAATTAAAATTATTTAATTGTATCACTAATATATCCTTTTCTTCTATAATTAAATAAATCATTATTTATTTAATTGTTTCTCTATAGTCAAATATTAATTATTATTATTCAACCTTTTATTCCTCTCTAATTAAATAATTGATGAAATTATTTAATTCCTCTCTAATTTCCATCTTCTCATTTAATAAAATTGATTAATTTAATTAAATGCTCCTTTTTCATTTTCTCCAAATAAATAATTTGGATAAATTATTTACTTTCCATTTGTCCCTTTCCACCATTTTCTCCATTTTTTGAATAAATTATTTAAAATAAATTATTTATGCATACCACTTGGTCAAAGATACCCTTTCATCAATCCCTATCATAGTCTTCATTGTTTTCATAGCTATCTAGTGTCATATCCATCAGCATCATACTTGTCATGATTCCTCCAAGAATAACATATTCTTGGTGCATCAATTTTGGACCATTGATCTTGGCATCTTTTTCAGACTCAATCTCAACCATCCATTCTGTAACCTCCCTCTCATGCATCCTCATCCATTGATCTTGGAATCCTTCTAGAGGATTAATCTTAGCTGTCCATTTGAAAGATTGTCTATAAAAGCAACTTTCTCCTCCATTTTCAATTTAACATCTAATTGTCTATAACTTTCTTGCTTACTATTTGTAGGTTTTGCACAAGTACTCCAACAAATATATGGGAAAAGTTGCACAAGAAGAAGAAGGAGATCAAGAGAAGTGAATCAACCATGATGGGGAGTACTTTATTTCATGTTTTTCATTTCTAATTCTATCCATTATTTTTGTTCTCTTGTTGATGAGGTCTCATTAGCTTAGAGGTGTTAGCTATCACTATTCTAGGCTAGAAACTAAGAAACCCTATCTCACATTGGTGAACTTGACATAAACATTATTTTCTACAAATTTTTTGTACATATTTTACTTTCTTTTGTAAATTTTGAGTATGGAACAACACAACTATTGAGCACAGTGACACATTTTTTGAGAAGCGACACATTTGTCAAACATAGCAGCACACTTGTCCAGAAATGACGCATCTATAGGAGGTATCCATGGGAGAGATAATTCAAATTCAAAACTGTGATGCATTCACCATCATGTGATGTAGCACAGTGACACAACTGCTAAAAAGTGTGACACATTTATCTTCTAGGTAAAAAGTTTCATTTTGTTGTCTTTTTTATCTTTCTTTTGATTTTTGTAGAATAGAGTTTTTGGGTTCTAATCTTTTGTTTGCAACATGTGGCTTTAGGTTGGGACTCCCAAAATTTCTTTTTAAAGCAACAAAAAAATTGATCCCTTTAGTTTTTAGTTTTATTTGAGTTTTAGTTTTGTTAAAATCTTTGCTTTCATTTTAGTTCAGTAGTTAGATTCTGCTTTTGGTTTGGTGCTAACCACTTTTTGGGGATAACTTGGATTTTGTGTAGCTTTTTCGTTGGCCCAAGACCTTTCTTTTGAGACTACTAACAAGTGGTTTTGTAGGTTTGAATTTCCAAGGATTACATTTTGAAACCACTTTGTTTTTTTTAGATTAGAAAAAACATTGTTTGGTGCTTAAAATGAACGATTTTCTTTCTCACATAGATTTAATTAGCAAGTAAAGAACACCATGTCTTAGTGTTTAAGGGTGGTAGGTATTATGCTCTCACCTTATGCAAACTCAGTGATCAGAAAGCCAGACCCACCCAATTTTGTGTTCACCCATTAGAGGGCCTGCCTTAGTGGGAAAAAGTACTCACCTTAAGGGAATGACCCAAGCGATAACTGGCTAAATCCAAGTCCTTCCAAACTGCTATATAAATATGTGATTGCAAGGAAAGTTTGCAATCAAGGAGAAGCATAAATGATAGCCCTCCCCCAGTATCTTTATGATACGAAAATCCATTGTTCTAAGGGTTGGGAGGCCTCTTGAGGGATTTTTTCAAAGTACCTCCTAAACTAGATGCCCTTACTAGAAACCTCTTGTTCTAAAGGCCAAAATCCCTCTATTTGCTAGTGCAGGAGGTTGGACCTCTGAAGCCATCCCACATTCTCATGATTCACTATAGAGACAAAAAACTCTGGGAAGTGATGACTCAAAAGTTTGTAACTTGGAATGCCCATAGAATTGAGTGTCGTGGAGGGGAGCCACTGCTACCAAGTTCCTAGGCTATTCGCTTTGAATAAGCGTGGCTAGAGAAATCCAAGTGGGAATTTAGTGAATATTTTCCTTGCCAACCTTAGGATTGTGCTTTTCTTCTTTAAAATTCAAACATTTTCACATAAAAATAGTCCTAAACAAATTGCTTGTTACTATTTTTTGTGTTTTTCAGTCATATTTCATCAGAAACAGTCAAAAACTTAGACTAAAACCATTGAAAAACATCAAAACTCTCAAAACACCATTTTGTGAACCACAACTATCAGACACATACCCCCAACTGTTATAGTGAGTTGCAACTGTCATCTGAAAGATTGCAATTGTCTATTGGAACCAAAAGTTCCAAAAACATAGCTACATCTGACAACACAAGTCACAACTGTGAAACACACCTGATAAAAATTGAGCCACAATTGTCTGCTAAACAAAATTTCTTGAAATCTATGTCCAAAATCTGATCAAAATGAGTTTATAGTGACCTATGTCTAATAAAATAGAGGCCTTCAAGTTTTTCTAGTTCATTTTAGCATCCCCATTAGGAAAACATTGCAATATAGGTTGCATCCCTTCATCCCTTGCATTGCACAAATTGGACTTTGAACCTTAGGTTGCATCTACACCTCCATATTTTGAACATAGAGAGACCTTTGAGCTTTTGAAAATTCCTGGTTACTTATTCTATTTTTCATTGACCATTATCCTCATCATTTTCTTGTCATTGTCACTTTGTCTAGTTGAGTCTTAGTCTTGTATCTTGGTCTTGGTTGTCATCCTATGGTCAATGACATTTGTAATTTTTTGCCTTGGGTTCACATTAGCTTGAGTGCCACCCTTTGTTTAAAATTTTAGAAAATTCCTTTGCATCACATTACCCTCAATTTATACTTGCATTCCTTAGATTCCACTTTACACCTTATTCCAAAAATGCAAATGAACCATATATTTTTAAGAAGTGTGGAATGGAATGTTATGGCTCTTATGCTCAATTAGGGTCTTTCACCTAATGGAAAGAGATAGATTCCACACCACAAAATCTAGGTGGTTCACTCAAATTAAGATATGTATGATGAAATTATGTCTAAATTCAATGACCTAGATGTAGCTAATTGATAAAATTGATTGATTAAGAATGAAACACCATTGAAATGGAACTTGTTTGAAAACACATTCTGTAATGCAAAAACAACTAGAAATGTGAACAAAACTGAACAGAAATGGATGAAATTGAAAGTGTGCACCTGGGATATGTATGGAAATTGGAAATAAATTCTATAACACTGTTGATATTGATTTTTAGTCCTTGTGGGACTCATTCGCCATTTTGGGCGAATCACTCTTTATTCTGTAAAACTATTCCAGAACCCGTTTCAAACAAAAGGGTATCAAAAAATGCAAAAAACCAAAATAGGCCTAGAAGTGGGACTCATTCTCCATTGATGGAAAATGAATCCACTTTTGAATTTTTGAATATTCAAAAGAGGAAATAGGGGATCTCGGTCTACACTTTGATTCTCTACATGTGTCTACTTCTAAAACTCTAATTTTCGAACCCGAAAGTGACTTTTTGTTGATATTTTTCCTTGGACAATGAAGAGAACACGTAAAAAACTTTTCAACTCTATTCTTAATGGTTTCCAAGCTTCCAAGAGGCCTAAATGTGCAAACACACAAGACAAGACAGAGAGAAATGGTAAATGTTAGGGCATGGGGGTTTTCCTTGGTCAAACCCCTTTTAGGTAATTAAACCAAAATGATGAAACAATGTAATGAAGCATGCAATAATGGATTCAATACCTTTCCATGATGTTTGATCTTGAATGTCTAAAACAAAACATGAAGAATTTTCCCTTGAATGTCTTAGGAAGCTAACTTGGTGACTTACAATGACGAAACCCTAACTTGCTTGACTTGTAAGAGAGAATGAATGATGAATGAGTTGTGAATGAGTTAAGAGATTGAATGGGGGTTGAAATGGATGGAAAAACACTTATTTATACACAATTATGCCCTAATTACCCAATAATACATCATCATAGGCCGACATAAGGTCTTTTTGAATAAAGACCCAAAAGGAATTTTGAATTATTTTGAATTTGGAGCCAAGAGGGACTCATTTTCCACCCATGGTGAATGGGTCCCACCTTGGGCTTGTAAGTGGGTGTGAGGAATTAAGTCACATTTAATGTTGTTTATCAGGTTTACATTCAAAAATACACTTAATTAAGCCTTATGAGTGCATAAAGGGGCCAAATAAATCATAAGGAAGGTGTATTTTAAGGGGTCAAAGACCTAGTGTGGATGTTAAAAACACCTCACAACACTAAATCAAGGTCTCATTAAGTCTGATTTATCATGAATTATTCCCATGTCAAGCAAGAAATACTTTTTTCTATGGTACATTTAGCCCCCACTTTAGTGAGAGGATGAACTTGCTTCAAACTCATGGTAAATTAGACATTCAAGAGATATTCGAGTGTACAGATGTAGATGACAAAGAATGAAAAAGATCAAGAAGGAATTCAAGCCCCCAGGATCCAAGATCCTAAGTCAAACCATCAAGATACATAATCATGTAATGATGAGAAATAGAAGGAAATGAAAAGCGGGTTGGAAAGGATGCACTCACTCTGGGGCCACAAAACTTCAAGTCATCTATGGGGAGAGAAGTCCACAACATAATCACTCTAGGGCCATGGAACTTCTGATTTTCTACTAGGTGAGAAAACCCTAAAAGGTGAGACACATATGGTCAATATGTGCTCACAAAAACACAGGTGGCTATGGGGAAAATTCATGCCTCGGAATGAGTTTTCCCACTCAAACCGTACCAAATTTATACCTCTTGATAACTTTAATAAGGCGCCACAATGAAAAATGATTTTCGAGCTCTATGAGGTAAGCAAAACTCCATATGCTTGACACTCATAAACATTTTTAATGCAAGATAATGTAACGATTGTTCAAAGGGATTTTTTTTTAATTCGTGCAAGGTCTCATCTTAGGGAACATTGTGCTTAATGTTTCCAAGAGAGGATGTGCCAAAATAAATATCACACTCTTGGAGGGAATCAAGCCCAATGACTCCACCAAGAAAAGGACATATCACAAGAAGAAAGAAATCACACAATGAAATGTGAGTGGTGATGTATGCCCCCACTTTAAAGCGGTTGCGAACACCAGTACTATGAGAAATTGATTTAAAGTAGAAGGAGAACATGGGAGCTTATTCGAAAATCCCTATGCCAAGTCATGTTTTTGAGAAGCTACGTCATAAAAAGGGAGTATGTCACATGCTATCCAACTTAAGGCACATCATCCACATCTCAAGCTTGTGCATATATGTTATGACTAGCCAAAAGAGGCAACGACAAGTGACATACAAGGACAAGGCTACTGAACCCCTTGCCCCACTGAGTGCAGGACAAAGGTGAGTTGAAACGATTGATGAAATGTAGGTGAGAGTGAAAACTTGTATCAATTAGAGGAATTAGGTGCCCCCACAAAGGGAAGAATACCAAACTCCTAAAAATGTTGTATTTTATGACTCAAAGCTTTACAATCATTAGTGGAATGACCATGAACTCTATGATAGGTGAATAATGAAGTCTTGTAATAGAATTTATTACAAGTTCTAGGAGGGAGGGTGATCAAGTGATCTTGGAGGAGTCTCAACAAGATACCCTCTTGATCAATGGTAGAAGGTGTTATTGTGGCTTATGTCAAAGATACATCTTGCTTAGTAGTAGATGTTATACTTACACAAGTTTCTCTAGATGGAGAGATTTTGTTCTCTCTTACAGGAAGAGGGAAAATCTAATGGATGCAAATCATTGGTATCTTGTGAGATGACATTGACATTAAGCGAAGAGTTTGTTTTTGGTGTCATATTGTGTAAAGGATGATGTTCAAGACCACTAGTGTCGAGGAGTTCAGGATGGACAATTGTTAAGGATGATTTAGGAGTGTGTTGTGTGAGATTGTTGATGTTGATTGAAGGCTTAGTGATTTCTATCAAAGGGAAATAACCAAGACCATGAGTTGTTTGTTGTGTGATAGGGTCTATAGGGTTGTTAGGATGTCCCACAGGGTATGTATGAGGTCCATTGATTGAGGGGGATCTAATGGAAACTTGTGCATTCATAACCTCGACGATCTTGGTTTGATGGATCTCTAATAAAGGGAAATCGAGAATCAACATTTAATCTAAGGAAGACAAATTATTATTGTTTCCTTTTTCTAGCACCATGATATTCTCCCTAGAAGGAGAGTTTATAGAAGAACTACAAATCAAATGCTTGTGACATTCAGGAATTGGTTCTTTTAAAATGATTGCATCGCAAGTAGGGGAATGATCAATGGTTGGATTTTCATGTTTATCGATAGTCGGGAGAGTAGGGAAAGACTCTATTTGATTGGAATGTTTCTATAAGGTCTAAGGCTCACCAAAATGAACCATATATTTTTAAGAAGTGTGGAATGGAATGCTATGGCTCTTTTGCTCAATTAGGGTCTTTCACCTAATGGAAAGAGATAGATCCCACACCACAAAATCTAGGTGGTTCACTCAAATTAAGATATGTATGATGAAATTATGTCTAAATTCAATGACCTAGATGTAGCTAATTGATAAAATTGATTGATTAAGATGAAACACTATTGAAATGGAACTTGTTTTAAAACACATTGTGTAATGCAAAAGCACCTAGAAATGTGAACAAAACTGAACAAGAATGGATGAAATCAAAAGTTTGCACTTGGGATATGGATGGAATTGGAAATGAATTCTTGAATATTGTTGATGCTTATTTTTAGGCCTAGTGGGATTCATTCACCATTATGGGTGAATCGGTATGTGTTCTATAAAACTATTGTGGAACCCATTTCAAACAAAAGGGTATCTAAAAATGTAGAAAACCAAAAAAAGGCCTGGAAGTGGGACTCATTCGCCATTGATGGAAAATTATTCCACTTTTGAATTTTTGAATAGTCGAAAGAAGAAATAGGAGATCCCAATCTGCACTTTGGTTCTCTATAGGTGTTCGCTTCTGAAACTCTAATTTTCGAACCCAAAAATGACTTTTGTTGATATGTCACCTTGGAAAATGAAGAGAAGACGTAAAAAACTTTGCAACTTGATTCTTAATGGTTTATAAGATTCCAAGAGGCCTAAATCTACAAACACACAAGACAAGAGAGAGAAATGGTGAATGTTAGGGCATAGGGGTTTTCCTTGGTCAATCCCCTTTTAGGTAATTAAACCAAAATGATGAAACAATGTAATGAAGCATGCAATAATGGATTCAATACCTTTCCATGATGTTTGATCTTGAATTTCTAAAACAAAACATGAAGAATCTACCCTTGAATGTCTTAAGAAGCTAACTTGGTGACTTACAATGACAAAACCCTAACTTGATTGACTTGTAAGAGAGAATGAATGATGAATGAGTTGTGAATGAGTTAAGAGATTGAATGGGGGTTAAATGGATGGAAAAACACTTAATGAACTAATTACCCAATAATACATCATCATAGGCTGACATAAGGTCTTTTTGAATAAAGACCCAAAAGGAATTTTGAATTATTTTGAATTTGGAGCCAAGAGGGACGCATTCGCCACCCATGGTGAATGGATCCCACCTTGGGCTTGTAAGTGGATGTCAGAAATTAAGTCATATTTAATGTTTTTTATTAGGTTTACATTCAAAAATACACTTAATTAAGCCTTATGCGTACATAAAGGGGCCAAATAAAGCATAAGAAAGGTGTAAATAGTGAAATCAAGCCTAGAAAAATGTGAAATCTTGTTACAAGACTTTACAACACTTTAAAATAGGACTTGATAATGAATACTTAGATGAATTATAATAAGAAGAGTCTATTAAAGTGTAGAAATTTCTTACAACACTTCACAACACCTTCACAAGATAGCAATAAATGCATTTTAAAGGGTCCATGACCCAGTGTAGATGTGAAAAACATCTCACAACACTAAATCAAGGCCTCATTAAGTCCAATTTATCATGAATTGTTCTCATATGAAGCAAGAAATACTTTTTTCTATGGTACAACAAAAACAAATAGCTCACTTTACCCTAGAATCATATCAATCCTTCATTATCCTTGCATTTTCACACCCCAAAAGAAAAATCCAAAAACATAGACCTTAGTTACATTATCATCTTGATCTTGAATTAGCATCATTTAGTCACCTTATCACTCACTTTGACCATAAATCAATATTTTAGTGTCCTTTAGTATCCATTATCCCCCATCTTTTAGGCATTTTCATCCTTGCATTTTCATTTCTTAAAATCTAAAAATCCAAAAAAAAGACATAGCATAGTTTCATTGCCATTTTGCATTATCCCACAACTTGCAAAAGTCTCACATGGTCGAAACAATGTCACAAGCCAAATGAAAGGACATGGATTTCCTAAGTGACCCCTTTCTTAACAATGTCACAAATTCAAATCAATCTACACCTCGCAAAAACACATCACAAAGAGAAAAAAGTGACCCTTGGGAAGACCTAAACTTTGAAGTAGTTGACAAACAATTGATCCCTCAAGAAATTGAAAGAGCCTATCAAGACCCAAGAATTTTAAGCATAGTTGACTAGCTTGTTAGTGCCCATCCAAACAGATTTTTCTTTGCCTTAGCCAAAAAGGGTGCCAAGTTACTTCAAGGTTTTGATGTATCAACCATCATAGAGCAAGAAATTGAAAATCCATTTGGCATTCCTTCATCACAATAAATGGTAAACATATCCCTTGGTACAACTACACACATGACTACTACCACTATAATGCACAATATCCCAACTCATACCACCACACAAGGTCAAAATTTTACATTTGGTAGTTCCTCAAACACCATGGGTAAAACTTTCACAAATCCTCTTTTTCAAAACACGGATCAAGGGTCCACATCACAAGGCCCTACACCTTTGATCCAAAATCTAATCCAAGGTCACACACCCTTGATCCAAAATTAAAACCAAATTTCTATACCCACATCCCAAAACACAAACCAAGGGCCCTCATTCCAATTCCAAAGTGTGCCTTCATTAAATCAACCTCCACCAAATAACCCTAGAAAGGTGTTCATTATCTCATGAAGGACCCCAATTCAAAACCACAATCAAGGGTCTACTACCAACCAAGGGTCTATTCCATCACTTCAAAATACAAACCAAGTACCCCTTCCATCATTCCAAAACTCTGCTCAAGGACCAATACCATCACTTCAAAATGTCAATCAAGGTACCATTCCTTCATGTCAAAATGTCAACCAAGGGAACATTCCTTCACATCAAAACATCAATAAAGGGCCTACACCTTCATATCAAAATGTAAATCAAGGTTCCATATGCTCACTTGCAAATCAAGAATTTAATCTCCAAAACCAAAACATGAATGAAGGGTGCATACCACAATTCCAAAGTGTCATACCAAATACAAACCTCACCTTTGGAACAATTCGAAACACCAATTTCATTCCAAATCAAAACAACCCACACTTATATGACAATCAAGGTCCCATATCACAAAGCATCAATCTAAATCCAAATCCAACACACGACCCTAATGCCAACACTATGACATCTCATCAAAACAATATGACATCATCCCTTGTAGACTATTTGATCCAACATATGCAGACCATTGAACAACGAATGACCAACATGAAATTAGGAACCAAAAAGAAGACATAATCCATGGAGGATTTGTTCCCTTTTCCATTTGATTGAAATCTATACATGCCACCCTTTCCCCCGCACTCCAAAACACCACCTTTGCCTAAATACAAGGGGACAGGGAATCCAGTAGAACATATCTGTGAATTCAACATGACATGTATGGAAGTTACATATGACCCCAGCTATTTGATGAGGTTATTCCTAATAATTCTCATAGGGTAAGCCTTAGATTGGTTCTCACATCTTCCACAAGGAATCAAAACATGGGGTAAACTATCCGATAAATTCATCAATCATTTTTCCTTCAACATTAAAAACGATGTCACCCTTGCAACATTGAGCACAACCAAACAAGAAGAAGTGTAATCACATACCTTGTTCTACTAGAGATGGCAAGGTTTGGTTAGTGAATTCCCTTTTCATATTCTTGAAAAACAACTTGTCACCATGTTTGTAGAAAATATTAACAGAGAGTTTATGATTCAAACTAAAAACCAATGTTCCACAACCTTTGAAGAGATTCTTGAGAAAGGTTTGAGAAAGCCCTTATCACTAGGGGAGTAGTCAATATAAAAAAATACACTCCAAAACCCAACAATGACAAAGGAAAATATTGGTCCTGAAATAACAATGTCACAAATGACATAGTTGTTGATGCCAAACTAATAACCAAAGGACCAATCATTCAACTTAAAGGCCCTTCTCCATCAAACACATCCAGTACACCAAACACCCAAACAAAAAGTCAAAACCAAATGCTAAATGCTATCCAAAACAACCAACAAAGAAGAGGTCCTCCTCGTGTCAAGAGAACATACACCCCCTTGGGTGAACCTATTGTATCAATCCTTAAACAACTTATACAATCTAATGTCATCACACTACCAAACACCAAGAATTATGAACCTTCCTTGATCAAACCTGATTGGTGGAAAGTTGATGAATACTATGAATACCATTGCACAAAAGGACACAAAACATCTAGATGTTGGACACTCAAGAGCATCATTCAAGACCTTATTAAGGATCAAACCATTTCAATTGATAGTTCACAAGTCAAAACCAATATTGATCATACAATATTCAAGACCCTTTGAAAGACCATGATAAAGGAAAAGCCTCCAGTTTAGGGAATAACAACAATGCCAACAATGCAACTGTCAAACTTAATTACGGCACCATCATCCTTAATGTGGCTCCCTTTGATGATCACATTGCCACTATCACCATAAACAAGTCAAAATCAGATTGTGTTGTCACCACCTATAGAACCAAGATAACTATTCTAGGTCCATCCTCAAATCCTCAATCAAAGGGTCAATATAACCTCCTAGAGCAGCTAGGAAAGACTCACGTGCAAATTTCTATCTTGGAAATCCTTTTCATTTCACCACAGCACAAATCAATCCTTGATAAATCCCTACAAGAATCCTCCTTTCCTGCAAACTTAGATGTCAATGAATTTTAGGCCATGGTTGGATACCTCACCATGCCACACCATGTCACCTTCTCTAAACAAGACTTTTCAGTGCTTCACCAAAATCTAACCATAATAGTCCTCTACACCTAGAAGTATACATTAACATGCACAAGATCAAATGAGTCTTAGTAGCTGGTGGAGCAGGCCTAAATATTTGCTCACTAAAATTAGTGAAGGCATTGGGATACTTTTAGAATTGCATTGACCAAACCAAGAAAATCATAATCAAAGCTTATGATGATGCCGAACAATCTTCTGAAGGCATAATTTCACTCCCAGTGAGAGTTGGCCCAGCCATACAGGACACAATTTTTCATGTCTTGGATCTGGATTTACATTACATTCTCCTCCTTAGCCATCCATCGATTCATGCCATGAGGGCTATTCCATCCACCTACTATCAATTCCTCAAGTTCTTGCATAATGACACTGAAATAACTATTCCAAGTGACCCTAATCCTTTCCAATATTGTTCCAACCTCAAAGGAACTGTTGAGCATCAAGTGCCCATCAATCAAGAGGACTCATCTTCCACTTAATCTACCACTTCATCTCACTACGTCAATCCATCCACATTTATTAAATCATCCAAATCATTCATTACACCTTTTGTTGGCAACACAAGGATAGACAACTAACATGGGGGGTGAATCAATTATCACAAAATTTCAAACTTATTCAACTTATTAACCTTATCCTTAGATCTAATCAATAACCATGAAAGAATTAATCAACAACACATTAGAAACACACATAACACCAATATTTTTTATGTGGAAACCTTGTTAGGGGAAAAACCACAGTGGAGGTCAGTCTACAAGATTATACCATGTTAAAAGTATAAAAAAATATGAATGGGGAATGCACATGCATTCAGGTGCACTACCGAGAGCTCACTGCTCAATTACAAAAGGAAGACACACTATCTTACAAAGATTTGAATTACATCCACAAGATTTGAACTGAGAAAATAGCATCTACTCATTCCTGATTACAATTTTGGTTAAGCACATGAACACTTCTTCACTCTTCTTCACACTCTGCTCTACCTTCAAAATATTTATAACATTATTCACACACACCATGCCTTCAAATGGAATAAGCAATCACTTATATATATCTGCAACAAGAAATTACATCGCTACATGTCGGCCTCAATAAAATAATAAAATGAATACAACTTTCGACCCAAAACATCAAATAAATTTCAATGTGAATCAACCAAGGTTGGCCACAACATAGTGAAGACCCAAAATAAAATCCTCAAACACAAACCACCTTCAAAAATTAATCCTCGAAGATCCATAGCACGCTACAACACCATGTCGGCCAAGAACATAAAAAACATGAATACACAAGAGAAAATATTGAATCACGAGCACAATGATCAATACAAACATGAAACACAAATGGAGCATTATCTATAAACATCCACAAACATCATGATTCACTAGAGAGGCATTCGTAACAACTGAACTTACTAAAATCAAATCATCTTCATTCAGGAACACCAACTAAAGCAACAGAAAAACTGTCAGAATACAACTACTCATAACTTGATCAAATCTTCATGCCAATCTCTGAAACTTAACATGGATAGACTAGATATACTCAACAAGAAACCATTTAATCCACAACCACTAATACTCAATGTATTGAGCTCGCCAACAGACTGAACTTCACTTCACCACTAACAACCTACAACTTATTTCATTACAATTTTCTCAATATCCTCAACATATACAACTTCTAAGACACTAATTCCAATAGTGTTGATGTCAATGAAAACCACATATCAGTAACACAACCACAACATCAAACAATCTCCCCCTTTGGAATTGATGGAAACACATGATGTGAAAAAAATCATCAATGCAACTATCTTCAGTACTTACTCCCCCTTAGGTTCTGACTCTTTCCTCCTCAATTCAACTCTTCTCCCCACATGACTCTTCTCCTTAGATAATTCACAATTTTCCACATGACTCTTCTCTCCCTTTGACATCAATGACAAAGATCTCTTTTCTCCACACAAACTTTAAACCACATATCTAAACATTTGAATACTCCCCCTAAGTAGCAACCACCACAACATCAATCCGGATCAAGATATGACTATGAAATGCACGGATTGATGCAAGTTAATGCATCTTAGTTCTGATTAGGAGGGGTAATCACCCCTAGCTTCCCTCTAAGATACTAAAAATTATCCTTAGGAAATGGCTTTGTAAAGATATCTAAAATTTTTTCCTTCGTAGGCACATACTCCAATCTAACTTCCTTTTCACTCACCTTCTCTCTCAAAAACTAAAACTTGATAGATATATGCTTGGTCTTTGAATGCAGCAATGGATTCTTAGAAATGTTAATTGCACTTGAATTATCATAGAATATAGCAATGGGTTCATCATACACAACTTTAATATCTTTCAACATCTACTTCATCCACAAAACTTGAGTATAATTATTAGTAGCAGCAATGCCTTATGCCTCTGCAGTAGACAAAGAAATGGCATTTTGCTTCTTACTTAACCATGAAATCAGCTTCTTACCCAAGAAAAATGCACCACCACTAGTACTCTTTATTTCATTAACATCACTTGCCCAATCAGCATTAGTAAAGGCATTCAAAGTAAGATCATCATCTTTAGGATACCATAGGCCAAAATCAACTATCCCCTTCAAGTATCTAAAAATCCTCTTCATAGTAGTTACATGAGATTCCTTAGGATCATCTTGAAATCTTGAAACAATTCATACATCATTCATGATATCTGGTCTAGTTTCAGTCAAATAAAGAAATCCACCAATCATTGATCTGTATCTAGTTTGATTTTCTTTCGAAGAATCATCATCTTGTGTCAACTTACATCTGGTCACCATAGGTGTACAAACTAGCTTTGAATCTTCCATACCAAACTTCTTTAGCAATTCTTTCACATACTTGGACTGAGATATGAAGATCCCTTTATCTAACTGAGTAATTTTCAATCCCAAAAAGAATTTCATCTCACCAATCATAGACAAGTCAAACTCATTCTGCATCTCATCAACAAACTTCATGCACAAACTATCATCTCCTTGAAAAATGATATCATCAACAAAGACTTCAACAATCAAATCTTTATCATGATCAATCTTGAAATATAGATTACTTTCAGTAGAACCTTTATTGAACCCAAGCTTGAACAAATACTTGTCCAATTTGGCATACCATGCTCTTGGGGCTTGCTTAAGTCCATACAATTATTTATTCAACCGACAAGCCGTATCTCCCTGATCAGTCAATTGAAATCCATACGGTTGCTCAGCATACACCTCTTCTAAAAATTCACCATTTAGAAATGTTGGCTTGACATCCATCTGATAAACCTTGTAATTTTTGTAAGCAGCATAAGGAAGAAATAATCTCACAGATTCAATCCTAGCAACAGGGTCAAAAATTTCTTCAAATTCAATTCCTTCCATCTAGGAATATCCTTTACACACCAATCTTGCTTTGTTTCTACTAACTTCACCTTACTCATTCAGCTTATTTCTAAAGACCCATTTAGTTCCAATTACATTTTTATCCTTAGGTCTAGGAACAAGAATCCATGTATTATTCTTCTCAATTTGTTGTATTTCTTCTTTCATTGCTTCCACCTAATGTTCATCTTTGCATGCTTCATTTACACTATTAGGCTTAGTCTTTGAAATCAAACAACATTCTTCTATAATTTTTCTCCTAGTCTAAACACATTTGTTCTTATCACCTATAATTTGATCTTCTAAATGATTTATTCTTACATACCTTGGAGTCTTAGGATGTTCTTGAAATTTTGGCTCTTGTGATCTCTCTTATGCACTTTCACTAGTTCCTTCCTCTTGATTTTCTTGATTCACTGGAATGATTTGAACTTGATTTTGAGTCTGAACTTTCTTTCCTATGACTAAACTATTATTCTGATCATCTGAATCATTTCCATAGGTTCTAGATGGTCTAGCTATGTCTTCATCAACCTTGATATTTGCACTTTCAACTACTTTCCTCAATCTCTTATTGTAGCACTGATAGGCCTTACTCTTAGTAGAATAACAAAGAAATATTCCTTCATCACTCCTAGCATCAAAATTTCCTATATCTTCATCTCTTTTGATATAGCACTTACTCCCAAAGATCTTAAAATATCTAATAGTAGGATTATGACCAGTCCGTAGCTCAAAAGGGGTCTTACCAGTATCACCTTTGACTTGTACCTGATTGAGGATGTAAATAGCAATACTCACAACTTCTCTCAAATAGATATGAGGAATATTTCCTTCCAACATCATAGTCATAGAAGCATCTTGAACTGTCATGTTCTTCCTTTCCACAACTCCATTTTGTTGAGGGGTTTGTAGGGCAGATAATTGTCTCCTTATCCCATGGACTTCACAAAAATAATTAAACTCGTGGGAAGTGAATTCACCACCTCTATCTAATCTCAAACATTTAATCTTCAAACTTGTCTCTGTCTCAACCATAGCCTTAAAAATATTGAATTTCTCTACAACTTCATATTTCTCCCTTGAGAAAGTAACCCACATCAATCTAGAGTAATCATCAATAAGTAACACAAAATACATGTCTCCTTGTAAACTTATAATTCTAGAAGGACCACACAGAACAGTATGAACAAGCTCCAACATTTCATTTGAACAATGTTGTTTGCTCTGAAATGAAATTCTAGTTTGCTTCCATAACTGGAATTCCTTGCATTTAGTATTACTAGGATTTGCCAACTTAGGAAGATCTCTCACTGCCTGAGTAGAACTTATCTTAACAATATTGTCAAAGTTTGCATGACACATTCACCTATACCACAACCAATTTTCATCAACTTGAGAAATTAGACAACTTTTACTAGCAACATTCAGGTGAAAGATGTTACCTTTTGTTTTTGTACTTGAAGCAATCACATTTCTAGAACTGCCCAATATTCTACACTTTCCATTCTTGAATTGAAGATTGTATCCCTTGTCAACCATATTTCTGATACTTAAGAGATTATGCTTCAAACCTTCCACATAAAGAACATCATCAGTATTATTCTTACCATCAAGAGAAATGGATCCTCTTCCACATATTACACCAGCTTTGTCATCACCAAATCTTACAACACCACCATCATACTTTTCCAGGCTCACAAATTTTCTTTTATCACCTATAATGTGATCACAACATCCATTGTCAGTCACCCATTCATCTTTCTCTTCAATTTTGGCCACTAGAGCTTTCTCCACATTTGAGAAACTAACAGATTCAATAGGGGTTGGATCATTTTCCTTGATAGCAATAAATAACCATTCATCTTCACTTGCCTTTCCTTTATCAGATTCATCATTTGTCACACCTTCATCAACAACATAATAGCACTTTCTTTGGAATCTAGGATTGTTAGGTCTTAGCTTAGGGACTCTTTTTGGACACTTGATGCAAAATGACCTATCTTATTGCAAGAAAAACATTTAATAGGAAATTTCCCTTTATAATTATCTTCTCCTCCGGCTTCTCTCTTGACAATAAGTGCTTCAAGCTCCTCTAGCTTTCTCTCCTCTTCTTCAATCTCTCTCATTTACTCCTCATACTTGAATACCTTTCTAGAAGAAATTTCACCTAGATCATATCTTTGTTTATCATTTCCTGAAGTAGTAGCCTTGAATGCAAATTCTATCTTAGGGAGAGCATCACCAAATTCACTTAACTCAAAAGCAGTAAGCTTACCAATCAACATGTCTCTGGTTACATTTGTTACAGTCTGGAGCTCCTCAATAGTAGTAGCTTTGAATTTGTATGCAATAGGCAAGGATCTAAGCACTTTAGCAACAATCTTTGATTCTTCCAACTGTCCACCAGCACATCTGATACCACACACAAGTTCATTCACTCTTTGCATGTAAGTAGTAATTTTCTCATCATCACCCATTCTCAACATTTCATATTTCCCTTTCATACTTTATAACTTAGCAATATTCACATTAGCATCACCTTCATACAAAGTTTCCAATTTTTCTAGATCTCATAAGCAATCTTCAAATCCATAACATTTTTCATCTTAGAATCAGTCAAAGCACTCAAAAATGCTTCCTTAGCCCTGATATTATACTCATCATCCCTAATCTCAGCAGTAGTAGTAGGACCATTCTGAGGAATAACATACCTATTGCTTGTAATGCTCTAGTAGGGTTCACCAATGCATCTCAGATGGTACTCCATTCAAGTCTTCCATAGAGAATAATTTGTTCCATCGAATCTCAAACTATCCTTCTTGTATATCACCATCCCAGATCACCTCAAGTTGTCAAACTTCTTCTAAGGAACCTGCTTTGATACCAATTGTTGGCAACACAAGGGCAGATGACTGAGAGGGGGGTGAATCAATTGTCACATAATTTCAAACTTATTCAAATTATTAACCTTATTCTCATATCTAATCAATAACCATGAAAGCATAAATCAACAACACATCAGAAAAACACATAACACCAAGATTTTTTACGTGGAAACCCTATTAGGGGAAAACCATGATGGAGGTCAGTCCACGAGATTATACCCTATTAAAAGTATAAAGAAATATGAATGGTGAATGCACATGCATTTAGGAACATTTCCTAGAGCTCATTCCTAAATTACAAAAGGAAGACACACTATCCTACAAAGATTTGAATTACATCCACAAGATTTGAACTGAGAAAATAGCATCTTCTAATGCCTGATTATAGTTCTGGTTAAGCACATGAACACTTCTTCACTCTTCTTCACACTCTACTCTACCTTTGAAATATTTATAAAATTATTCACACACACCATGCCTTCAAATGGAATAAATAATCGCTTATATATATCTGCAACAAGAAATTACATCGCTACATGTCAACCTCAATAAAATAATAAAATGAATACAACTGTCGGCCCAAAACATCAAATAAATTTCAATGAGAATCAACCAAGGTCAGCCATAACATAGTGAATACACAAAATGAAACCCTCAAACATGAACCACCTTCAAAAATTAATCCTTGAAGATCCACAACACGCTACAACACCATGTCGGCTAGGAAAATGTAAAACATGAATATGCAAGAGAAAATATTGAATCACGATCACAACGATCAACGTAGATGTGCAAAACAGATGGAAAATGATCTAGAAGTATCCACAAACATCATGAATCACTAGAGAGGCATCCACAACAAATAAACTTACTAAAATCAAATCATCTTCATTTAGGAACACCAACTAAAGCAACAAAAAAACTATCAAAATACAACTGCTCATAACTCGATCAAATCTTCACGCAGATATCTAAAACTTAACATGGATAAACTAGATATACTCGACAAGAAACCCTTTAATCCACAACCACTAATCATCAACGTACTGATCTCACCAACAAACGTCACTTCATTTCACCACTGACAATCTACAACTTATTTCATTACAATTTTCTCAATATCCTCAACATATATAGCTTCAAAGACATTAATTCCAATAGTGTTGACATCTATGACAACCAGATATTAGTAACACAACCACAACATCCAACACCTTCCACACCTAAAATCTAGATCCAAGACAAAGGCTGTGGAGAATGCGATATGAAGAGTCTCTTTTTCATTGGCGAGTTACCCAAGTCACCAAAGTCATATAGAAAATTACATCCTATGCAGCCCAAAGTTGTCATCCACAATCCCCCTACCACCTTCACTAAATGGGGGGAGCTTGCTAAATAATCGCTAGATGACCACATTCTTACATGGTTATACAAAGAAGAGGAGGAAATTGAAACTAAGAAATTTCCAATTGAACAGTATCGAAAAGGGTTCGAAATAATGAAACGATATGGATATGATGGAAACAATGGACTTGGTCTAAATAAGGAGGGAATTTTGGAATCTCTACAACCTCCTAAGCTAATAATTCATCAAGGTCTAGGGTTTGTTTCGATAAAAGTTACTATCTAAGGTGTCGACTCACCCTCGAGTGAGGTTGCTAGTGCTTCAAATGAGAGTGAGACACATGAAAACCCTTAGGATTATGATGTCAATTCCAATGAATATAAATGGGACTCCTTATCCTCCACCACTTTCATGGACCTCGAAAAACTATTTGGGGAATTTGACCAAATTCTTACCCTTGACTCTTCATGAAATCCATCAAGTACCCATCTGAGAATGTCTTTGACTAAAGAAGAATGGATCAAATGCTACTTTTGTAAATCCATTGATCTAGCCTCCTAGGAGCCTGATGATTCCAGTTCCATTTTACCCTATCTACCTACATAATGACCTTTGACAATATCAATGGTGGATTAACTCTTGTCTACCCTCAACTTATAGATTGGGACCAACAAGGACCACCAAGTTTAGACACTTTCGAGAACGACAAAGTTATCGCTAAGTTCATGGGACTTCATGACGGAATACCAAATGGAGATCATAAATTTGGCTTTACCATAGAACTCAATTATGCCACATACTTTGGTGAGGTCATCATGTCCTCTAGTCGCAAAAGTGAAAATGAAAAAAGTAAAAATAAAATTAATAGGTCTTCATGTGAAAACCGAAAGGCACTTGCTGGCCATGAAATAATAAAAATAAAGGATGTATCCAAAGGTGAAGACCTCTCAGAGGCACCCAAGGATGGAGGATAGTATTATCTCCCAATAGATTGAAGAGATCACAGTTACTTATAGAAGAAACAGAAGAATTCAACATTAGAACCTTATATAACTACAGAATAATATAGTTAGCAACATCCTTGACCATTGAGGAAAAGCCTAAGTTCATAGCATTCTTCTTAGAAAGACAATTCAATTTCACATGGTCATATGCCAATATGCTTGGATTGGATCCCAAAATGGTTCTACATCACTTACCATTGCTACCAAATTCCAAGCCCTTCAAAAAGAAGTTAAGAAAAATGCACCCCCAGATTGCACTCCTCGTCAAGGAAAAACTCAAGAAGCTCTTGGATGTCAGATTCATTCGCCTAATTGATTACATAGAACAAATATCAAATCTAGTTCTTGTCACAAAACTGAATGGTCAAATTAGAGTTTGCATGGATTTTTGAGACCTCAATAAAACTTTTCCAAAAGATGACTTTCCTCTGCCAAACATTGACATCATAGTAGATCTAACTATTGGACATGAAATGCTATCACTAATGGATGGATTCTCAGGTTATAATTAGACCAAAATTTCCACTGAAGATCAACCAAAGATAGCTTTCACATGCACTTGGGGAACTTTTTATTAGAACATCATGTCATTTGGACTAAAATTTTTTGGAGCCACCTATCAAAGAGCCATGACTATATGCATGTCCTTATGGAAGATTATGTGGATAAACTTCTCTCCAAATATCTAGAACAAAGTGGACACTTAGTAGCATTGGATAAGATTTTCACTTGACTTGAAAAACATCAACTTAGGCTAAATCCAAAGAACTGTGTTTTTGGGGTCCAATCAGGAAAACTCGTAGGATATATAGTCTCTCACGGAGGAATAGAAGTTGATCCCGCCAAAATAAAAGTGATCTTAGACATGCCACCACCAACCAATATCAGTCAACTAATGACATTATAAGGAAGACTACAATCCATCTATAGGTTCATTTCTCAGCTAGTAGATAGGACCCATCCATTCCAAAATTTGTTAAGGAAAGGCATTCCCTTCAATTGGACTAACAAGTGTCAAGAAGCATTTGACCAAATCAAGAAGTATCTATTAATGCCACAAGTCCTTATGCCACCAATTGATGGAAGACATTTGATACTATATGTGAGCCACTACATCAGCACTAGGGGTACTTTTAGCACAAAATGATAATGATGGCAAGGAAAGCACAATATACTATATCAATCACACTTTAGTCAGGTATGAGCTAAACTATAGTCCTATTGAGCGAGCATGTCTAGTAGTGGTATTTGCAACATATAAATTGAGACATTATATGCTAAATCACAAAACCAAGTTGATTTCCAAAATTGATCCTTTGAAATATCTACTCAGCAAAGCAGCATTGATAGGTAGGCTAGCTAAATGGGTTATGATCTTGAGTGAATATGACATCTAGTATGTTGACCACAAAGCAATAAAGGGACAAGTAGTAGCTGACCAACTCGCAGATGTACCATTAAAAGTAGACCATCCTTTGGTATCTGAATTCCTAGATGAATCAATCCTTGTCATAAACACACCAACAACATGGAAGCTATACTTATACAAGTCATGGATTAGGAGCTGGTATCTTATTTATCACACCTCAAGGAGACTCCATTCCTAATTCATTTCGGATAGCATTTTTTGTGCACAAACAACATGGCTAAGTATGAAGCATTATTGACAGGACTCTGAATGGCAATAAATTGGAAAATCAAGGACCTTCAAGTCTTTGGTGACTCCCAATTAGTGATTAAACAAGTTAATGATGACTATGATACCAAGGATGAGAAATCGATGCCCTATAAGCACATGGTAGATAGCTTTAGATTATAATTTGATAATATTTCCTTTGAAAAAATACCAAGAATCCATAACAAAGTAGCTGACACAATGGCTATGATTGGATCTCTCTTGGACATTCCCAAAAATACCTCACAATATGAGTTCTTGGTGGAACAACTATTGATACTCGCATTCAATGTCCCTGAAACTAAACTTGTGTGTGAACTTGTTGGTCTTGAATCTCCTTGGTATAAAGACATCTATGCTTATTTTCATGACCAAATTATCCCTTTTGACTTGTCCCTTAACCAACGCAAAACCTTTATCCAAAAAGTGTCCAAATATGCCATCATCGGAGACACTCTCTACCACCATAGCCTAGATAGTACCCTCCTTAGATGTCTTGACTCAAATGAAGCACAAACAGCCTTACAAGAGGTACACTAGGGTATATGTGGAACTCACTTGGCTGGTCCAACCATAGCTAAAAATCTCATGAGAACGGTATATTATTGGCCTACAATGGAATGTGATGCTTATCACTTTGTGAAGAAATATCACTAGTGTCAAATTCATGGAGATCTTATACATACACCAGCTTAGGAACTTCTGCCACTTACTTCACCTTGGCCATTTTATCAATAGGGACTTGAGCTCATAGGAAAGATCCATCCCACCTCTTCTAATGGACATAAGTTTATCCTTGTCACTACTGAGTGTGTACCTTGGAATTTCGCCCCATTCTAATGTGCAAAACAACTAAAAATACAAGTTGAAAAATACTAAGAACACTTCAATGATTAGCCTAAAGAGTAATAAAACAAGGAAAATAGATGAAATACAAACGTAAACCGATTATACCTCCCTTGTTGTTGAAGACTCCTTGGTTGGCCCTTGATTTTGATGAATTTGTGTGCTCCTTAGATGGCTTTTGATGTTACTAGATGCAAGGTTGATAATGCAAACTGAATAAATGGATGGCTAAATGGTAGCAAATACTTGAGAATGCAAATGGACAGTATAAGGTTGCTCAAATCACAAAGTGTTGAAAATGCCCTTGAGGAGGGGGTATTTATAGAAGAATTTGAATTCTCTAGAGAATTCAATGGTCAAGATTCATCCAACAAGGTCAAGATGAAGGGCTATGGTGAGTTGAAAACTCACAAACCCTCACATCTTGACATGTGGATGGTGAAGTGGCTAAGGGGAGATGAGATGTAAGTGAGGTGGCCAAAAGGTACATGAGGTGGAGGAAGGACAAGTACCTTCCAAGCACCTTGGAGAGTGAAAAGATTTCCTCAAAAAGGGATTCCTTGTCCCCAAGTGAGAGTGAAAGGGACATTTGAGGAATTTTGGAATTCCTCAAAAATCTCCATGGGAAAAGGAGAGGTGGTTGAAAATATAAATGTGAATTAAAAATTCACATTCTTAGGAGAATCTAAAGGATAAAAGGTGAGCTCCAAAAAGGTGGGACTTGGTCACATGTGGAAGATGTGACAAGTCCAAAGTTCTAGAAGCCTTAGGATCTAGGATAAATAAATGTGAATTAAAAATTCACATGGGAAAGAGGGTCAATGCTAAAAGGAGGTAAATGCAAACACTAATGCATTTGACTGCAAAATACAACGAAACTGTCCAACAAAATATGTAAAATTCGATGTTCGTTGGGTGCTTGTAAAATTTGATGTGTAATTTCCAATTTTTTCGAAAGTTTATCCCCGACGTCTGTCGAAATATCGACGAACCTGGTGTTCATCGAAATGTCGGCTATTATTTTCGTCGAATCTTCGACAAACATGAAAAATTAAAAAAAATCAAATTGTGGCCGACATAAAGAAAAGTGAGTTCGCGCCTGATGTATTGCGATAGTGTTTTGCTCTACTTGAGACAGTTTGTGGAGAACTACGGATGATTTTCCTGGGAAAAATTAGAAAAAATTCAAGAAGATATCACCAGGTTGAGGGTAGTCATTGTCTTTTTGCAGAATTTAGTTGTGAAGTCAGATTTGTAGTTCCAGGTTTGAAAATCATATTTTAAAGCAATATCTCATCAGATTTCATTTGTAGAGGTTAAGGGTTTTGAGAATTTCATGTCCAGTTTTTGTTGTGTGGAATCACCATAAGATCACAAAGGAGGAACAGATTCTTGTGAATGTAATTATGTGATCCATAACTCTATTGGTCATGTGGCACAGTTGTGCTATAACAAATATAGGATGCATTCATGTGTGACCCAAGTTTAATGTGGCTATGTTGTGATAGAAATGGAGGCACTCATATAATGTAGTTAATTCAGGTTGTATAATGTAGGTGTCAATCATCATTGGGTGCATTCAGGTTGTCTCAAGTTTAACAGGTTAGGATGTAATTATAGCATGATCGAAGAGTGATTACCTCTTGCTGCAATAAAGAGCCTATAACTCTGGTTGATATGCAGAGTGGTTGTGTTATATCAATTATGTAGTGCATTCAAGCACAACCCATGTTTAATGGGCTATTCTAGAGAGTGATCAAGATTTTCTTAAACCTTATGAATGTTACTTGACATATATTTGCATAATCTGAAATTCCTTGAGAGGCTTTTGAAGTATCAATGTATCCTATATAGGGTTTAGAATGATTTCTTTTAATTAAAAAAATAAATAAATGATGTATTTCCCTGTAATTAGATAATGTGGAGATCTCCTAAATCTGCCCCTGCACACTATCCTCTTTGTCACTGTATTCATTACTCCAACTACTAGGTTTTTGCATGTGACATCTTTAATATCTTCATGACCGTGGCTTTTAAATAGATCTCAGTCTTTGCTTTAATCCTTTTCATGGTAACCCTTGAGTTCCATAATCCACCTTCAATCTCTTCTAAGAACGCTGTCTTAAGCTAGACTGCATAGTATGCATATACAGCGAGTCCTTCATACCTGCCATTGTTCGAAACCACCACTCACTGCCTTGTTTAAAATGTTGCCTCCATGGCTGTAGCATGTTTTAAAATCATGGTTGCAGGTGATTGACCGACTCACCACTTTCATCACATGAAGATACAGTAATTTTTGTCTTCAAACTCAAGGCATTATGGAAGATAACATTTGTGAATTGTTTGTTGTGTCTGATTCAATTTTCTTGCACATTTATTGCTTTCCTAACTTCCTTTAAGGTGGGTATTGCACCCTCGGCTGCAATCTCAAACAGCTCACTCACTATCACTTGAAGATTCCTTTCATGAGCATCCTTCTATAAAATCAAACTATGCCCTATAGACTGCCTACTTACTACAGGGGACTCATTGTTTCATGGTATTATAGTTCTTAAGATCCTTCAACCTTATTGACACTACTTCACAGTCCACAAGGTATTATTCACTATTTTTCCATCTTTGGTGAGTCTCAAAACACTGCTCAAACATGCAATCCACTACCTCCATTATACAATATTAATGGCTAAGAAGAAACATTGAACCTATGATTACTACTGTTACTTCATTTGGACAGTCATTCCCTGATTGCATTTGCCTTGTCTAACACTACCAAAAGCATTTGAAAAACCCTTAAGGTCAGCAAGGGGGTAAGGAAACTCGCTGTTAAAATCTCCACTTTACTATGCAAGGTTTGAGCTTTATTATCTTGTCACTGCTCAGCCTATTTTTGGCTGTCACATCTCAAGTGACTGTCATTCTTCTTACCATAGATTGCATTTACAAATATCACTAAGCTACATAGTGTGCTTGTTATTGGCTATAATCTTTAGATTGCAAGATTTTTTTATTACCTACAATGTCTCAATTTTTCTGGTATTGCAACCTCACTAATCCGCTATAGTTATTGTTTATGTTTCTATGGAGGCCTTAGGGTTTCAGACTCTAATCATGCTCTTACCAATGCTTCTCTTGTTTTTTATTAGAGCTCTCTCAATGTTGAGGGCCCTAGGGATAAGCTTGTCATAAGAAGTGACACATTGTATCTTTAACTAAAAGGATAAATCCGTATTGACATTAGCAATGATGATTCTGACTTGTTGCTCCTTAGGAATGGGTCACTTGCTCTTACTAGCTCGCTACCTCCATTGTTGTAAGAATTTTGTGATCAAGTTCAATATTCTGATTGTAGGAGTCTTAACAGTTGGAAATCATAGTAAAATCAGAATTTAATAAGTTTTGGAATTAGCATTGTAAAGTGTTTTTTGGTGTCATTAACT